>OY728134.1:1437320965-1438570965 GCA_963277665.1 Viscum album | reverse complement strand
AAAGATTAACTTAATCCATCCCCTTTATAGTTATCCAAAATACCTCTTTCCAGACTTTCTCTAAAAGGTATCTTAATTCCAAAATCAATTTATCATATTCCCCAAACAAAGTAACCTTTATCTTATTGTCACATACTAAAAATATGATTACCTTCATCATATTAAAACCTTATTGAAAACAACAAGTACTGTAGTACAATCCTTAAATATATCACATTATTCTTATAACCAGAATATAATCCTTGAGTCCAAAAGTACTAATACATTAATTATTCCACTTCAACTGTAGTAATAGAATAAGATTGTCCTTGATCCCTTGGCCTTTTCTAAGATATGTTTCCCTGCCTCTTAGGAAATTCATTTTCATAATGCACCATTTCCCTACAATTGTATCATTCAAAATTGATAGCCTCTTTCTTTCCCTTGCAATCACGAGCCTGGTGACCTTTTTCTCCACATTTATAACAAACTCCCATTCCTTTTAGGCAAGCACCGAGGTGATTCTTCGCACAATTATCACATAATGGAGAATCCTTTCTTTCCCTTTTTCCCTTTATATGTCTCTTGTTCCACCGTTCTCTTCTTCTCTATCTTTACTTTTTTTCTAAGACGTAGAGAATTCCTTTTCTATCTTGATAGCACACGAGACAATATCTTCGTACGATGAGAAGGATTATGATACTAAAGCTCGACAGAGAAATGTTTTTAACCCATCAAAGAAACGATCAATCTTACTTCTTTGGTTACGTATATAATCTACAGCATACCTAGCTAACCATGTAAATTTTGCCTCATACTTTGCGACATTCTCATCCTCCTTTTGTCTCAGACTCAGAAATTGCCTTTCCATATCTTCTCGATGGTCATGAGGACATTACTTTTCTAAGAAAAGATCATTGAACTCTCTCCATTCCATACTTGATACTTCTTCATCTTCCTTTGTATTTTGAATCAATGACCACCATTGATCAGCATCTCCAGTGAGGCGGTAAACTTCCATGATAACCTTTTCCCTTTCACTAAGGAATTTATCCATTTCTCAGCTACTAATGGATTTGTAACCCCATTAAATGTTGGCGGTTGTTGCCTCATGAAAAGATCTAACATTGATCCTCCACGTTGCGGATCAGGGTGCTCCATAAGAGTAAGGTTATTATTCATAACCTGAGTGAGTTGTCCCAGTATGGTAATAAGTTGATCAGAGCTCCACAATAATTATCTTGAGCAGAAGGGAAATCCATACACTGAGTGCGTGCATTGATACATTTTCCATTCCTCCCACTAGGCGCCATTTCTAAACAATGGACTAAACTATATTAGTTTATGAATCAAAATACATAATTCCATACTTGTAAAACACTTAACATAAATTGAACTATTTATGGATATAATCCATAATCATAAAAAGAAATGTTTTCTTTGAGTAATTATATACTCATAAACCCTTCATAATGGTTTGTAAAGAAAATGAGAATTATCCTAAGCATATCCCCCGGGAGTGTCGTAACCAAGAGTGCAGTAAGGCCCATTTTCATGCACCAGTTCCCGTTCGAGTCTAGCTCAAAGTGGTGTTTTCGGGTTTTACCCCTAGGTACATCTGTTCCAGAGCCGCCTCTACCTTCTCATATCTAGAGAGGGATGTATTTCTCAGAAGACTCACAAAATCTATGTAATACCAAAATTCTAGGAAGTTATTCTATACTAATCCTCAAAGTCTATCTTCAGGCTATGTGCTCTAATCAAAGTTTATCTAAATCTAGATTCCAAGGTTAGTACTAAACTTTCTCTGATACCAACTGTAATTCCCCAACCCTAGCTACCCAGAGTCGGTGCATTATTGCGTAACATTGGCATGATCACAAATGATCAAGTCTTGAAAGACAGATTAGTTTAGTAGCCTTGGAAACACTAGATACATTCATAAGTCGTACATTACATCATAAAGTAAAAGAAAACTACAACAACATATTGTCTTCATATACCCTCATACTATCCCTGTAGGTCATTCGTAATATACTTCTTCACATCCTGGAAAAATTAAAACATTGGAAGGGGTGAGCTCAGATGCTCAGTAACGATAAAAATATAGCGGAATATTTTATAAACAACCATAAACATTTAAGGCAATTTACAACTAAAACAAAAGAATTTTAAACATGAACTTCAACATAATATGGAAAAAGTAAAATGAGATAATTCTATTTAATTATTCACATGGATATTCTACTCGTCGAATAATCACATGCAATATCAATAAAAACTTTCATAATGATGGAATGCATAATGCCAGACTGTCATAACCACGTAGCCAAGGCCTCATGCCAAGAACACAAATATGATTTGGTCAAGGCCTCGTGCCAAGACACTAGTTTTCTCATGAGACCTACCGATGCATCAAGGAGCTATAGCTGGCTCCACCTGTCACTTATTAAGTCCAATGCATTCCTCATATGAATAGTTTTAAACATATCATAAACCATAACATAATCGTATCACATAAAACATGCATGAAGGAAACATAATATTTCCACATTTCAATCACAAGATATCAATACAACACATTGATATAATAAAATCACTTTAAAAACAATTTTCAATACCAAAATAAAGGAAAATTAAAACTTCGTATTTATTTTTCATTTAAAAAAAGTTATGGCTTGTAGAGGAAGCCGAAACTCAAATAATAGTCACGGCGGCGGAAAAGTCGTTGTCACCGCGTAAGAAAAAACATTCCTTTTTTCATTTAGTAAAAATTATTCGTATAAAAAGATTCCTTTTGAATAAAAGTAAAAGTCAAAGGGGTTTATACACAGTATAAATGAAAGTTGTGTATAAAACCAAATATGCCTCAATGAAAGGAGATTGAGACAAAGTCCTTACAAAGATCATTTTTAAAATAAAATAGATCTATTATGTGTATTCACTATAAGTACACATAAAGAAGGTACAAATACAAGATATTACATAATAATATCATGACATAATTTGAAAGTAGGAGATTAACCCAAAGAATGGAAATTGGGTTAAGAAATTCCCTTACCTTGTGTCCGACTTGACTCGATCATTATTTAACCTCATGAATAATAAACTAGAGTTAATTTATATTTGCAAAAGAACCTTTTTCATGTTCATTATTCCTTTTATATCACTTATTACCTTGTTATTAACATTATGTAATTATTTAAGTTAATAACGGTCATTTTGTCGATCTTTGGTACTTGAGTCAAAATTAAACTTCTTATAATTACAATTTTTCATGTGGTGAAATATCCATTATATACAGAATTATATTCATGATTTAGATATCATATATATCATATATATCCAGTATATACATGAATTTATAATATTACATAACATTTAGAGGCAAGAAATGAAATGCACCGTTCATGGAGACGGTAAGTCGTACGTACACATGAATGCTACTTTCATTTATATTTCATATTTAATGGAATTAAATTATAATTATATAAATTTATACTATAATTACAGTATAATATAATGTATAATACCATTTAATCCTTCCTTTATACATCCCAAATATGGCATTAACGATTCAAATCACTTTGAGGGGGCGGTAGTCCGCACTTCCTAAAATGAAATTATCGCGTTTAACCATAATGGAAATCATAACTTATGCCATAAATGATTAATACATAAGAATAAGGAAAACATAAAAATAATATATATATCATATATGAAAATAGTTTCATCAAAATGGCCACCATTAGAGGTGTTAAAAGAATATTGAACAATCATCGTTTCGTGGGGCAGTATTTCACGTCCCACAGAAACAGTATGTTCTTTAACCATTAGACGAAGGTGTGTGTAAGTGTAAATAAAATACATATCATAAAAAAATCCTAGTATATTGAGGATACTGGTGTTGTTACATAAGAAATGAATAAAAAGAGTTTAGGGTGTTGGAGAAGCAAAATAAAACATAAGAACACAAGAGATAACACTACCTTTAAAATCGGGTAACTCTTTTTGATTTGATCCAAATGCTTCCTTGGGAAGACTTATGCCCAAATTGAGGCTTATAGGAGTAAGATAGGGAAGTTGAGAGAGTATTTGGGCAGAGGTTGGCCGAGCCAAAAGGCTTTGAAGGTGTGAATAAGGTGGTAGTGGTGGGGGCCTTTTATAAGAGGAGAGGAGGGGCACTCTTGGAAAGTAATGAAATGTTACTTTATTATATAATGTGTTTCGGATTTTAAAGGTCCCACACTTATATATTTCGAGGATAAGTTGATAAGGGTTATAAATATACTCATCCAATAGGATTTGGACAAGTTAAATTATTAGATTTGACATTATCCTTCCATTTTATTAAAATCGTTAATTAATGAGGTAATCGCTGCATCATCATGGTGTCATTACAAATTAAATTTATTTAATGTCTAAAAATTATAAACAAATTATCATGATGTAGGAAAGCTTTTTAAATTTATAATGAATATTTATATTAAAAATATGACTTGTATAACCCCATTTAAAAATTGTTTTAGTAAAACAACTCATGTTTGTGACATTTTTATTTTAACCTTAAATAAAACATTTTTAATGTCATTTTCCTTCCAAAGTGGCTCCATGGGGTCCCCAAGATGACCCATGGATTCTCTTGGTTGGAAATGACTCATCAAATAGGGGTAGGACAAGTGTAAAAGTATTTTAATATTTTTATAATATCATTTTTACCTTAAATTTCACTAATTAACTTTAATCGCGATTAATTAAACTTAAAAGTTACTATTCACCAAAAAATTATTTTAATCCCATTGAACCACATTTTACTTCTTAATGACAACCATGTATGTCAGATTTTTTAAAATCAAATCACAGAAGTGGTAATGTTTCATTTAAATGAAAAATTAGATTTTTAACTACCACTTAGTGGTTTCACTATTCATCAAAAATTGAAGTTTTTCAGAACAATGCCAAAATTTAACCCTAAGCTATAATTGATATTCTGAATTCAAAAATGATGTATATTTTACAAAATTCCAAACATATAAGTTTCATTAATTAATTTTATAATTAATTCCCGCTGTCACAACAAATTGCGTGTTTTTAAGAAACAATATATATCAAAAGATTGATAATTGTTTATGTCCAATTTCAAAGTTAAATTAATTCTAATGACCACCATTGGATAAAATGGTAAAAATATATTCTAATTACACTTTAAAACCACTAAATAGTATAATTTATCACTATAAATTATTTTTATTAAAAAATTTGTTTTTAAGTATTTTTCACTATTCATTAAAAATTGGAAGTTCTCAGAAAAATACCAAAAATTCATCATTGGCTAATTTCGATATTCCAAATCGAAAAATGAAGTCCATTTTAAAATATAAAATATATATAATTTCAAAAAGTTTTTATTATTATTCATAATGGCTATTTTGATTGGTCGCGGTGTGTTAGAATCTCGAACTTGTGTACAATGCAAGATATTGCATTCTTGAAAGAGAAGCGTATCGTGGATGCTCGGGGTGTTAAAATTTCTCTGGATGTTAGTGATGCAAACGGAGGAGGGAGGAGAGCATGGAGCACATTTTCCTCGAAGGATAATGGGCTAGAGTGTTTTGGAGCTTTTTGGGAACCCTCATAGGGTACTCTGGTCATGCTGATACCTGGGAGCGGTTTTCGGGCTTGTGGTTTCAGGGGGGTGGTGGCATCGTGGAGGAGAAAGAGGTTCGATCAGTGCTTTACAATGCGGGGTGCTGGGTTCTGTGGGATGCGCGGAACCGAGCCAGGTATGAAGGGCTTGTATCCACTGGGAGGGCGGTCGTGGCAAGGGTAAGGTGTCTGTTGCTTGATCTTGTGAAAACGACAGGTTTTGGGGAAAATGTTCCCTCTTTACGGGGGTTGATATCCCCGGGGATGAGAGGTGGTCAGGAGACTTTCCAGAGGTGGGGTTTGTGGGTTCTATGGATTCCTTCAGTGGGCGGTCTGAAGTTGAACGTCGATGGGGCGTGCGTGGGAGAGAACATGAGTGGGGATGGGGTGCTTCGTGATGGAAGCGGTAGTGTGTTGCTGGATTTCACTGTACACTACGGGAGGGGGATCTCGGTGCAGGTAGAGGCCTTGGTAGTCCTTTCAGGGATATCGTTGTGTTTGGACAAAGGCCTGGTGGTGGAGCAGATAGAGACTGACTCAAAAATTATACGTGACGCGTTACATGAACAAGGAACGATACCGTGGAGGATTTCTTACACTATTAGGCAGTGCAAGGCGATCATGGGGAACAACGTAAGGGTTACTCATACCTGGCGGGAAGGGAATAAAGTTGCGGACTACTTTGCTTCAATTGCGGTTCCGGGGGACAATATGGTTTTGGTGGATAATGTGCTTCCCATTAGACCCGAGGGAGTCAATCTGATTATGGGAGACGCACTTGGGCTACATTATTTTCGTGCTCCGTAGGGGGGACTGCGTTTGTTGTTGTTGTTATGTGTGGGGTTTTCTTTGAAATAAAAATCATAATTTTGGTGGTGGTAAGACTACAGTTTTGTGTCGTGTGCTAAGGAAGTTTTCATGTAGTTTACAGTCGTATGACAAGGACATTTATCTTGATAGTTTTATTTCATGAGAATCTTATGTTGGGGGACTCACTTATCACCCCTATAGATTATGTAACCATAGATCATCCTCCTCTATGCATGGTATGCTGTTGGAACTACTATGGAAGGGTGGTCAATTAGGAGGCCAACATTAGGATCTCTATGAATTGAAGCTAAAGGTGTTAGGGTACCTATTCATAAAAGCAACAGCTAAATTGGAGGACTATGCTACACTTGGGGTGAAGTGGGAAGACAAAGGAGTGGGTGGTACTGTTTATGTGGGGACTTGTGGGGTAGCTGAATCAGTCATGGATTAGTATGGGGGCCCTAGGCACTAAACCTTTGTGAAGGGGTGTTAATAGAAATGTGGAACCATGTAGGAGACCTAGAGAGGTGATTAGTGATGATTAGAGGTTCAGAAAGGAGGGATTCAAAAATAACGGGGTCATTATATAGGTAATGGGGGTTGTGAAGAGGTAGGATTCACAAAACTGGGTGACCCTTCCCGGGAGTGATGTTTTGGTTCCCATAGGGTTGGATTTATGAAGGATATATTATTTGTGAATCCCCAGGTTCCACAAAGGGGTTTCTTCTTCCATGAATGGAATTATACTTTTAATAAGGTATATCCACTTTAGGTGGAGGCTCCCAAGAACACAAGGAAGGTGGTTTCATGAAGATTGAATACCTATGGTAACCTATTTTATCTTTTCTTCATGAATCTCATCTGGTTTGTGAATAGGAATCATTTTTTTGTAGTAGAAAGTCCATCCATCCATAAAAAATTAATATTGTGGGGGAAATTTATAGGTTATGTGTTTCATGATTATTGGAGGCATTCATGAACCTCTATTATCTTCATGAGTGGGTGCAACTTTGGGAGTTCAAATGTCATTATTGCAGAGACTACGGTCAACTCTTTACACATTCATGAAACTCTCCCTGAATCAACCATGATATTTCACCATTGTAACCATTAGGCCTTCATATGTTCATGAGGAATATCCCCATACCATGACCTTTGTGAGCCCCAACCATTCACAAAGGAGGTGAGGTTCATGAAGACGACCCCTTAGAGGTATTTTTGGACCACTTTCTCCATGATTCATTTGGACCATTTTGTCCTTGATTCATTCGGAAATAGCTGCGTCTTCCACAAACCCCCTTATGTCACATGTTTTTTAGTTCCATAGAATTCCCCCTGAAAATTGGAGTTGATAGGGAAATGTATGGTTATATTCTAAGGGAAAATTGATTAATATTGGTATTTAACTGTTCTCATGAAGCTCAATCCTGAAGCTCATTCGTGAAGCCTGATCACAAAGAGTGGGTCACGAAGACCAGGTAAAAAGGCCGTTCAAGATCCTTGAGGCTATATGCCTATAAATAGCTTAGGGGGTACCTTTAGAGGGACTAAGAGACCTTTAATAAAAGAAAAAAAATTCTCTCTATATTCAAAAACCTCGCCATATTCACAAGAATTATATGATTTCAATCATACCACTCGTGAAGAAAAACACCTATATAAATAGTGTTATGTGAACTATGATCCATGAAATTATCCATTTTGAACTGAGCTCTAAAAATTGAGCTCTAAAAATTGATCTCCACAAAGAAATCTATGAGAACTAGATCTCTACGAGTATAGATTGGAAATAAGGACCTATGAAACTCATAACTCTAAAATTAAATGGATGCTAAATGAGCCAATGCTGATACTACTCATCAAGAAGAAAGGGAAGGGAAGATAATGATTTTCTAGAGATTCTGGAGAAAATTAGACCATGAATCACTCATTAAACTACTGAAAGAGGCTCAAAGCGTGGATCCACTCTTCATATGTTTTCCACTATATAGTTTTGAGTTGAGAGATGAGGTATTTCTCCATGTGGTGAGTAGAGATGAACCAACTTACTAGTTCTAAAGCATGCAGGGAATGTACCGATGGTGTAGAGTTGTGAGGGGCCACATTTAAAAGGACCATATGCAAATCAAACCAAAAAAATTCTATAACCACATCAACAACATGTATGGGGTGACATTGGAGGATGAGACACCACACGTAGTATGAGAGGACTCTGATGGAGAGTTTCAGGCATCCTCTCAAACGATGTTCAAATAACTGGGACCTATGCAAGGGTGGAATATTTAATGATGAATTTACTTTGGATAACTAGTAACACTATTAGTGATATGAATTTGAGGCTGATCTAAAGGGATTAGTGATATATGAGGTAGTATAGGCCTCACATTTTCATGTTTAACTCTATTCGGATATCATGTAAATTTCTCTAAGAAGGCGGTCACTAGGAATAAAAAATTTCCATATACATCATGGGTAGTTTGGAATCATCCTATAGGATCTTCACCAGATTGTTGGGATCCCAATTCATGGGTCTATGTATGATGAGTTCTTTCCCATAAAGAACATGTCGGGAGACCATGACCAGAATGTAGATCTGGCATGTGAGTTTTTGAATTTGGTGCAAGGGACCAGTGAACATAAGTAGGGATTAAAGGAAATCAAATTTAAAAAATGATTTTAGTATTTTCTGAATGAACTAGGAGAGGATATAATCAAGGGAAATGAACCAGTAGAGAAGCTACCAAAAGTCAGTGCACCTTCCATGGGGCATTACATCAGGGAAAAGATCAGTCCTACTAGTGGATTATGGAGGTGAGATAGTTGAAGATGTGGTGTTACAACATAAATCTTGAATCTACAATGGACATGAAGGTGGGGTTCATTTCCTATCTCATTAATATATTGATGATTTATTTTAAGAACATATGGGGGTGTGACCGAGAACCTTCATCATACAGGGGATACTGATGATGGAGAAATGCACCAATTTGTTTTTCCTGATATTAGAAATGATGTATAAGGTGATCTTACATATCAGTGAAGGGAATACTTCACTCTACTTGTGTAGGAACCTCCATTTCCTATACAAATATTTGAATGCACACATAATGGGATAAGAATACCCAAACCCAATATCTCTCCCAGAAAAAATTTATGGCTTGTGCTTTTGAACATCACCGGAAGTCACCCACTCAAGTTGGGACAAGTGGACTTGCTGGAAAGGGTTAGGACGATGGATTAGATTATGTATCACCCATTTTTATTTCCAATGGGGCTGGTGAATAATGATGGTATTGGGATAACTAAGTAGTGATCATACTCATGACCTTCCTTGGTGAGGCACTAGTGGCGAGGTTTGATTATGATCCAATATATGATCTGTATAAACTGTATTAGTTCACAAGGTAGTTTATATTCTTACAGTAGATGAAAAAAAAGGTGTAACTAGTGGTATTTCACGATTTTCATCCTTCAGTACTGAGGAAAATTTGGTGCATGTTCATGCGCAAGGATGGAAAATTGTGGAGCAAGTATCCAATAACTACTTCGACCCATTAACTCATCCATGAATATGTGAAAAGTTAGGAGAGTGACTATAGTATGAAGATAATGAGGCACCAAAATAATTGGGATACTTAAGGGGAGGTACTACAATCATGGGGATGTGGACATGTGGTGGTCAAAGCATGCCATGGAGCTAGGATTGGATGGTTGGGTAGAGATGTAGTTTTAGGGATGTGAGTTTCAATCCTGGCACTATCAAATCATGGATGGAGAGGAGTAGAACTAGGAACATAACTCCTAGTAAATAAGTCATGAGAGGGAGGAGAACCATTCATGGTGGTTCTGAGGGTTTTTATCAACGACCATGGAAGAATATGTTCTGTAACAACATTCTTAGTGATGCGGTCTTTCTGGATGCTTGGGATTGATGTGAGAGATTTAGAGAAAACAACACTCTTAATAGGATGTGGTGGGATCTTAACCAGGAGGGGATATTCATATTTGGGCTATGTAATTTTAGGGATGGATTTCATTTTACCCAAGATGATGTAGTGCTAAACGTCAGATATTTGGAGGATCTGATCCACTCTCGAGGAATGAAACACCCGCTGACCACCCGAGTGAAGGTACTAGTAGAGATTACCCCCACTCCAAACTCTCAGCCAATGATTTTGATGCTCATTCATCAATGAAAGGAGAATAAAATGCATCCCAGGGGAGAGAATCCCTCTAGGAATTTCTTTTATGATAAGTTCATTCCATTTACCTAGTAAATAATTTAATCTCATGTGCTTTGAAATCAATAAAATACTTAAGATTGTCGTGTAACTCTTCTTGTACTTGTTTAGGGATCAAATATCACTATGTGGGGGAGGTTAATGTTGATCACAAGAAAGAGGGAGAGGGAACCTCAAGAATTTTAGGGGAAAGTGTGGGGCCCTCCCTAATTCCCTGGCCACAAGTGGCCAAAAATCAACCGAAGATGATCATATGATGGATTTAATGTCTGTAGAGGAAATTCCCTTAATAGGGGGATTTCCCATGAACATGTATGATATCCTCACCAGGCTATATTATTCTTGTAAGAATCTTACTCTCCTCACCCTTGTATTTTCTTCTTTTCCTTTTTCCTCATAGTTGATGTTCATTTTAATCTTAGTTAAAATGGTGTTTGGGGCTCAGCTACCAACACCAGCATCTGAGTCAGTGATAGTTGGGGCCTATATGGTGACAACAGGTGATATTCCCATAGTGGAAATGGCCCGGGGGGGGGGGGGGGGTTGAACAAACTGTAGAGGTTCCAATGGAAGGGGATGCAGAGACTGTTCCCTCAAAGGAGGGGTTCCATACAGTGCCTATGATAGGGATTGATGAAGAATATTTGGTGGACGAACCTATTAGAGAGGTTCCACCAGAGGTGAATGTAGATGTTATAGTTTCCATGGAGGTGGAAATAATATAGGTGGAAAAGGAAACTATGGATGATGTGTTGGAAATGCCTACCTTGGAATTTACACTAGTGGGAACTATAAGAGATGAGGATAAAATTGTGACACAAACATGGGTAGCTAAGGAGGCTCGGACAATCGTATCCACCTTGTAGGTGGTGTAGGGGTGAGTGTAGGCTTCTATTGAAAATGATTTTGATAGTGGGGAGCTGTTCCTATACATAGGAATATATTTTCGTCCACTCACACTCAAGGACATCTATACAAAAAATCCTGCCACTGAGTTGTTGGAGGCCTCTCATCAAAATGAGCATGCACTACCCATATAATTCAAGTATTTAGCTTCATGGATTCCAAGGATAACTAGATCATTCATCACAAGGTATGGAGATATATACATAACTTCATCATATGTTTCTATATAGATGACCTGACACCGTGGGTGGGATCTCTCTTCCATTGGCTAGAAAACCTGGGGACTAGTGGGGTGGACACCATCATCCTTCAAGCATTTTATTGAGTGTTCCTTGTCAAAAATTCATGCTCTAATTGGAACGGGAATGACCTTTCTAGGAATTGTCTTAATGATGAGGACACCAAGCTGATAGAGGTGGATGATGGGTAGATTACTTGCCTTGGTATGGTGTAGGATCTTCTGGAAGTGGCCACTTATCAAGATGAAATCATCCATCATTTGAAGGCCCAAATGGTAGAGGCTAAGGAAATTGTGATAGAGACAACATCCTTGGTGGCTGAATGCTGATCCATGTAGATCCGGATGTGGATCAGGGCTACAAAAGTTCACCCTAATGCTGATGAAGAGAAATAAGACCTCACAGTGTGACACATGACCCTAGATGACCCTGAGTAGAGGTTGGATGAGCTTGATAAATTGAACGTTGGGGTTAATATATAATGGAAATTGGAAAAGAAGAGGCTCTAATATTTTGATGACACTATGACCGTTTGGTTTGTTTGTTTTAAACCCATACATTCATGAACATGTTTTGTAAGTACCTGATCATTTATGAATAAAATTACCTTTCTTTTAATGTCTTATGGATATAGAAAAAACATTAATTTTTTTATCAATGGGTTTAAATGAACTTTAATTATCATTACCATTGATAATATACACATTGAATAGTGATAACATGATTGATATAAATATATGTTTCATAAAAAAATCCTTTCGACAGAGACAGAGGATAGGGTGGCCTAATCCTGTAGACTCAGGCTATATGAAGCTCATTTTTCAGAGATCAGAAAGGAGGTAGTGACACTAGGATTCACTATATACTATTATCAAGTTGAGCTTCAACATGATAATCTTAAACAGAATCTCCTATAGGAGAAGGTGAAGTTAATAGATATTACCACCCAGGCGATGTTATCTGAGCCGCCCCAAGAGGCTATCACAATCGTACACCTTACCCTTAGGTATTATGCTGGTGTTATAAGGGGATATGTAATAAGGTATTTGTTACTTATTGTGTAGTCCCTTTTTCTAAATAATTGTCTTATTTTGTCAATTCTATTCTGAGAATAGTCTATCTTAATAAAAATGATGAATTTCATAAGTTGATTCTTTGAGTAAAAATGTTCATTTTGATAAATATATACATAATTATATTAAACTAAGGTTTTTTTAATAATATTATAAAAAAAATTCTTATAAATTATGATTATATTATTTACTTATCTATAAATGAGTAGGTAATTAGTTTGATAAGAGTTACATTTTTTATAAGATAAAATATAAAATTTTATTTTTAAAGAATGTATTTTATGAAATTAATGAATTATAGAAATAATTAATATTTTAAATAAATATTATTATCATATTACTTTTATTAATAATAATTGATTATATAAATTTTATAAATTCAAATGTAACTTTTATTAAGGTTTAAAAACCGTTTTAGTCAAAACCCATGAATTTTTAATAAATGCTGGTTTTCATTTTCAATGTGAAAATTCAACTATTTAGAAACATATTTATATAAAATGAATATTATTTTTGGAATCAAGATGTTGAAATTATACAATGGGAAACGTTTCTTAATATTTTGAGAGAATTGAATATTTGGTTAAAAATTAAATATTATATAAATAAAATATATGTTTATGACATCATAATGACAAAAAAAGATGTAATAAATACTATAATGGGTTTTATCTGCCCAATATATGTTATCCCATTAAAATAATGTGATTTTTGATTTAATTTACTTATTTTATAAAGCCTTAGTCAATCCTTCAAAATGTATAATATATTTTATGATTTTAAACTCATTTATTTAATAATGTAACTGAACTCCACATAAGAAAATTTAATATTTAAATATGTTCAGTCATTGGACTTATAAAATAATTTTTTGTACTAAAATTTGTAAAAATTAATTGGAAAAACCATGGGAAGGTTTGTGGTTCTGAATATTAAATTATATAGGTTCCTAAACCTAATTGTGAAATATTAAAGAACCCCCCTCTCATTTTATATATAAACACTCCCAAGATCCCACTTATCTTCACTCAAAATACTTGGAGAACTTACCTAATATTTTCTCTCCTATATATAATCATCCCAAGGTGTCCCAAGCTCTCATTAATCCCCTCTTCAAGATTTTGAAGTCACACACTCAAGTAAGGGATCCTCACTTTCCTTCGTTTCTCATTTTTATCCAAGTTTCCTTATATTGTTATGAACTTTTATTTTATATTACAAATGATGGGGTCTATTTTCACACCTCTCCCACACTTCCCTTATTATGTTTTTTTATGGGAGACCTCTTTATCTTTCATTAATCTCTCCTATTTACATCTGTTACCATGACGAAATTTCATAAGTTTTATTCCATTATCCTCTTTCTCCATGTTTCTTTATTATGATACACCTTCTATTTCCAAATTAATTATACTGGGAAATGTATTTATATGAACATATTAGTTTACATTTCATGTATATATTATAAGATACCCATTTCTCTCTAAGAAATCATTTTTAGGGATTTTTATGTCACACTGTTAGGCTGTGGAAATTGCACTGCAATTTTCCAAGATGAAATCATTGTATAGTGAATTCCATGCCCATTTCTATTTAAAGGATAATAAATTTTATGAAAATATACTTTTTGATTATATAATTTCATGTATGTATTCCACATTCCTTTATATTTGAATAGATGATTATTTTGAATGAATCCATGTTATATGATCTATGTGGCACACTTAATCATGAGATTCGAATGATCATGAAGGGTGCCCCTGATAGTTCTCCAATGCATTGGGTAATGTTTAGTACCATGATACATCATGTTGGCAAAATGTTTTACCTGATTTCATTTTGGAATATTTTCCACCATGTTGGGATAGGGGTTTACCTCATTGCTTTATGTTAATGATGTAATGTTCTAAGTTGTTTCCACATTTCCTTTTAATGATGATCATGTTATATTGTGCATTTATGTTCATGTTTCTCTTATTCTCCATTTATATTTATATTTCCTAAATTGTATTTATTTATTCATGTTATGGCTTTTTTTCTCCCTTATAGGGATTTATAGATAACCCCTTTCTTATGTATTTCCTCAGGTTATCCCATGAAATGACAAGTACAAAAGCATTTTGTGGTTATGTAAAAGCTTTTTTCAATAAAGATGTTGTATTCTATGTCTTAAGTTGTCATGTAATGTTTTTAATCCTAAAAGAGACTATAACACTCAATATTTTAGGTTTTATTAAGTGAATATTTATGTAATAAATCACGCTTAAGTGTGTAATAATGATCTGGGTTGTTATAGTTGGCATCGAAGGATGGGTTTAGTTATTTTGGGGATTAGGATTAGAAAACCCTAGTGAAAGACTTAGGTATAAGAATAAGTGTAAGAAAAAAATCCCTAATTTTTTGTGAGTATAGAGTAAGTGGTTTATCAAAAAAATACATCCCAGTCTTGATACGAAAAGGTAGAGGTGGCTCTCGCCCAGATGTATCTAGGGGTAAAACCTGAAAACACCTCTTTGAGCTATACTTGAATGGGAATTGGTTCATGGAAATGGGAATTACTACACTCTTGGTTCTACACTCATGGGGGATATGCTTTGGTAAATTCATAAGATTAATATGAACCATTATTAAGGGAATAAGAAAAATTCCCCTAAGAATATATGTTATGGAATAGATCATGGGTAACATAGATCAAAACATGGTAATTAATAAGTTAAGGAAATAAATTTAATTTATACATTTTACCTTTTTGTCATTGGATTACCCTTTATGTGTTTAATTGTTTAAAATTATTACCCCTAATTTTCCTTCTATTCTAGACAATGGTCGGTAGTTGGAGGACTCATGTTAATAACTGATAATAAGATCAATGTGACTGTGGTTCTAAGGAGATGCCCAATCTGATGGGAGTAGGAATAACAAACATTGTCACAATACCCTCTCAATTAACTCACATTTGAATAGAAACATGGGTCAAGAGGAAAGTGAAACCCCCCTAATAAATAATATGTCCCAATCAAGAGCTTCATGAGAAAAATCCCTCTTACATTCAATGGATCATCCAATCCATCAATCAACAAAAAATGGATCAACTCCATTGAGAAGATCTTCTCCATCATTTAGTGTTTCAAAAAAGAGAAGGTTATTCTATCTTCTTATTATAGGGTAGGTGAATTTGATCAATCATGGACACTATTAAAAAATAGAAAGCCCAAGGAAGAGATCAAGGCTTTGGAATGAAAGGATTTCTAGAATTTTTTTTGTTATAAATGTTTTCCTTGCACCCTCTGACTTAAGATGGAATGGGACTTCCTTTCCCTCATGAAAAAAGTGGATGGATCCATCAGAGTGTATGAGGAAAAATTCACAAGGCTGGAATGATACACCTCAGTCTTTGTCATTACCCCTGAATGCAAGGTTTACCACTTTTTTGGTGGGATAAAACCTAGCCTACAGAAATTCCTAGTGATCCGTGACTTTGATAGCTATGAGGAAATTGTCCGATGTTCCCTTAATGTTAAAATAGATATTATTGGATCTTAGGGGTATCATGGAGATAATAAGAGGTAAGTGTACTTTAATTATGGTGGTCTGATGTATAAATCCAATGGTTCTTTGAAATTCCAGCACCACACTTTCCAAAGGTGTAGAAAGAAGCACACTGAAAATTTCCGATAGGGGATGGTTAAATTCTTTAGGTGTGGAAGAGAAGAGCACATGTCCAATGATTGAAAAAAAGAAAAACCTATAGCTATGAAGGAGGATAGTAATGCTCTATTCTACCCACAATGCATTGTTTATTATTTCAACAACAAATATTTAGTTCACTTCATGAACTATTTCTCTAAGACAAGGGTTTTCAGAGGAAACCAACAACCTCCAAGGAATTAAGGGTTTGATTTTTACATTACTACCACCAAAGTGAATCCCAATAGTGAAGTGGTGACAAGTACAATAGTTATTCATTTAGGAACAGTGAATAAACTTTTTGATTCTGGTTCTAAGAAATTTTTATATCCCTAATGATTAGTAGAAAAATCCAAACACCACAAAAAATTATAGAAGTAGAGATTTTTGTGAGAATGGAAAATGGGGAAATTATTTCTTTCCATGAATATAACTCCTCCCCTATCCCAATTTGTGGATTTAACTTCTTAGAGAACCATGTTATACTCACTACGGTGTAATTTGATGCAATTCTTGGTATGTATTGGCTTTACCTATATAGATCCAACATTTATTTCTGTGAGATGGAAATCACTATCCATATGGTTAATCGACCCCCAATTCTCTACAATTGGATGGAGGAGTATGAATTTTATTTAGAACCATCATCTAAAGCATGGATATTACATCCCTATGAGCATGCATATCTTTCTCAGATGATTGAGTCTAAAAAAGGAACAATCCTTGAAGACATGACTATTGTGGCGGAATTCACGGATGTGTTTCCAGAGGAATTGCAAGGTCTTTCTTTAAGAAGAAATGTTGAATTCTTGATTGATCTCATACATGGGGCATTGAAAATATCCATGAATCCATATAAAATGGTTTTTTCAATCATAAGGAAAAAAATAGAAAACTACAAGAGAATTTGGATAAAGGGTTTATACTCCCAAGTGATTCACCATGGAGGGAACCGGTCCTCTTCACCAAGAAGAAGGATGGGTCAATGTGCCTTTTCATTGATTATTGCGAGCTCAATAAAATCACAATAAAGAACAAGTATACTTTTCCATGAGTTTATGACTTTCTCAATCTACTACATGGGACACAATACTTCTCCAAGGTGGATCTATGGTCGAGATATTACCATGTAATTGTGAATAAGGTTAATATACCCAAATCTACTTTTTGTACAAGGTATGATCACTATGAATCCATAGTAATGACTTTCAAACTCACTAATGCTACAAAAATCTTCATAGACAAGATGAATAGTGTCTTTAAGGATTATCTTGACAAATTTGTGGTAGTCTTTATAGAATATATTTTTATATACTCAAAAATCGAGGAGGATCATGAGGATCATTTAAGAACTGTAATAGAGATGTTGTGAAAGGATAAGCTCTATGTAAAGTATAACAAGTTTGAGTTCTAGTAGAAGGAAGTCTAATTCTTTGGGATTATCATCACATGCAATGGGATATCTATAGATCCCTCTATGAAAAATGAAATTTAGGTATGGGAGAGGCCAAAATATTTGATAGATATCTATATCTTCCTTGGGTTAGCTAGATACTATCACTAATTTGAGAGAAATTTATTATGATTTTCAAACCCTCTTACCAAGATATATTGGAATGGAGTTAAGTTTTCATGGAATGATGAATGAAAAGAGACATTCAAGGATATGAAAAGGAGTATTATCACTATGCTCGTGCTCACACTACCCATAAGTGGAGAACGTTTCATGGTATTCATTGATTCTTCGAAGAAGGTCCTGGAATATGTGTGTATGAAAAATGACAAAGTAATTGTGTATGTTTCAAGGCAATTAAACGTTCATGAGTAGAACTATCGAAAACATGATATAGTGTTAGTTGAAGTGACATTTTGTTTGAAAATTTGGTGAAATTTCCACTCTGGGGAAAATTATGAAATATATACAGATCACAAAATCCTCAAGTATATATTCTCACAGAAAGAGTTGAATATATACCAAAAAATATAGTTTGAGCTGATCAAAGAGTACGACTGCTCAATTCAATATCATATAGGGAAAGAGAATAAAGTGGAAGCCACTAAAAGTATAAAGGATCCAACAAATATTTCATTAATGATAATTTAAAAGGATCAAATCTTAATATATTTGATAAATATGGACATGGGAATCATAAAGAAGGGAACATCATAAATCATTTCCAAAATGATTACTCAACTGTCTCTTTTGGAGTGGTTAATGGATTCTCAAAAGGATGATGTGGGAATTCAGAAGAAAGTTGAAACTATCATAAAAGGGAAATCCTTGGAGTTCCATGTTAATGAAGAATGAATTGTGAGATTTGGGTCTAGACAATGTGTTCAATAAAATTCAGAGTTAGAGAAAGATCTTTTGGATGATGAACATAGTTCGAATTTCTCCATTCACCTAGGAAACACAAAGTCATATAGAGATGTATGAGATAATTATTGGTGGTATAAAATGAAAACTGATATAACTGAGTATATAAAAAAGTGCATGGTATGTTATAAACTGAAGGTAGAGAGGAAGAAGTCTAAGGGGATGATGCAACAATTACACATAACAATATGGAAATGGGAAACAATCACCATGGACTATGTCATCATACTTTCAAAGACATCCAAATAAAATCAGGCTATCTGGATTGTAGAGGATTGTCTTACAATTTCTAAACATTTAATTGAAATTTGGGAGGATTTATCACTAGATAAACTTTATATAAGTTGTAAGGATGCACGTTGTACCACTATCAATTATATTCAATCAAGATCCGAGATTCACCTCAATGTTCTGGAAGAATCTCCAACATGATCTGAATACTGAGCTGAACTTCAATATGACTTATCATCCTCAAACTGAGGACCAATCTGAGTGATCTATCCAAATACTTGAGGACATATTGATATCATTCTCAATGGAATTAAAAGGAGGATGGGATTAACATATTCCTCTGGTTGAGTTCTCTTACAACATCTGTTTCCACTCAAGCTTCCAAATGGAACCTTATCAAGCCATTTTATGGGATGATATGTAGAACACCAACATGTTGGGACGAAGTTGGGGAGTGAAAACTTCTAGGTCCAGAAATGGTAGAAGAAATGGTGGATAAGGTTAAGAGCATCCAACAACCCATTAAATCTATTCAAAGTTTATAAAATAGCTATGATAATAATCATCGACGAGACCTAGAGTTTGATGTTGGAGACATAGTATTCCTTCACATATCACCATGGAAGAGAGTTATGAGATTTGGGAAGAAGGGAAATATTAGTCCAAGGTACATCACCCCTTTTGAGATCCTCGACCGCATTGGAGTAGTGTCCCATAGACTAGCACTCCCATCAAACCTATCTCAATTACTTGATGTATTCTATTTATCACTCTTGAGGATGTAAATACCCGACCCATCACATTTACCAAATCCAGTGGTTCTACACATGAAAAAATGACCTCCCGTATGAAGATAATCTGATGAAGATATTAGATGGTAGGGAAACATTTCTAAGAAATAAGATGATTCCCCTCATCATGGTGTTGTGAAAAAACCACATGTTTAAAGATGAAACGTGAGAACCATAGGAAGTGAAGAGGTAGAGTTACCCTCGTTTATTTTAGTGTGGGAAAATGAAATTTTGAGGTTAAAATTTCTTAAGGGTGGAATATTGTAATGAACTAATCATTTATGAATAAAATTCCTTTTCTCTTAATGTCTTATGGATATAGAAAACACATGAACTCTTTTGTTATAATTATTGGGTTTAAATTACCATTATGTTTCATTACCAATGATAGTATATCTTTTGAACAGTTATCACATGACTGAAATGAATATAAGGTTTTTAAAAAAAATCCTTTTGACATAGACAAAGGAGAGTATGGCCTCACCCAGTAGATTTGGGCCATACAAATCTCATTTGTTGGTGCTCAGAAGAGAGGTAGAATCACTAGGATTATCTCTTGACCAAGACTAAGCTGAGATTTAACATGTTAATCTTAAATATAATCACCTATGAGAGAAGGTCAAGTTAATAGAGATTACCACCCATGTGATGTTATCCGAGCCACCCCAAGAGTCTGTCACCATCACACACCTTACCCTTAAGTCTTATGTGGGTATTATAAGGGGTTATGCAATAATGTATTAGGTACTTATTATTTTATACCTTTTTATAAATAAAATTCATATTCCATTAATTCTTTTATGATAATAGTCTTTCTTAAAAAAATCATGAATTTGATAAATTTATTATTTGGGTAAAAATGGTACTTTTGAGAAATATATACATTATTATATAAAAATATGGTTTTTATTAATAATATTATAAAAACAATTCTTATAAATTATTGTTATATAATTTCCCTATATATAAATGATTAGGTAATCTATTCAATAAGAGTTATATTTTTTATAAGATAAAACTAAAAGATTATTTTTTAATAATTTATTTTAAGGAATTAATGATTTTCTGAAATAACTAATATTTTAATAAAATATTATTATCAAATTAATTTTATTAATAATAAATGAGTATATTCTTTATATTAAGTCATATGTAATATTTATTATGGTTTGAAAAGTGTTTTTGTTAAAACCCGTGAATTTTCAATAAATGTAAGTTTTCATTTTAATAGTGAAAATTAACATATTTATAAAATTATTTAGATAAAATTACTATTATTATTGGAATCATTACATTGAAATTATCTAATTCTGAATTTTTCATAATTTTCTGAGAGAGTCAAATTTTTGTGTAAAAATTAAATACCGTATGAATAACATATGTGTTTTATGACATCATAATGACCCCAAAATGTTGTAATAAATAATAAAATGGGGATTATAGGTCTAATATATGTTTTCCCTTTAACATAATTCTATTTTATATTTTTTTTTACTTATTTTATAAAGACTTAGTGAATCCTCCCAAAGGTATAATATATTTGATGATTTTCAATTCATTTATGTAGTAATGTGACTCACCTCCTCAAATGAAAGCCTAATATTTTAATATGTTTGGCCATTTTCCTTATAAAATAATTTTTTCCACTCAATTTTGGAAAAAATGGCAAAAACTATGAGATGGTTTGTGGTTTTGAATATTTAATTATATAGATTCTAAAACCTATGTTTGTGAAATATTAGAGAATTCCCCTCTCATTTCCTATATAAAAAAACCCAAGCTCCCACTTATCATCCCTAAAAGTATTTAGATGGTGTCCCTACACTTTAAAACCAACTTTATAATCATACCAGGTTCCCTAATCATTCATGAATCCCCTCTTCAATCTTTTTAAGTCACACAATCAAGTAAGGGATCCTCACTTTTGTTCCTTACTCATTTTTATCCATGTTTCCTTATATTGTAAATCCCTTTTATATTCAATTAAAAATTATGGAATATATTGTTTATCCTCCCCCATATTGGCCTTATTTTGTTTTATGGTGGTATACCTCTTTGTATCTCATTAATCCCTCTCATGCACACCTGTTACCATGCTGAAATTTCGTAATAGGTATTCCACTTCTCCTCTTTCTTCATGTTTCTTTATTATGTTACACCTTCTATTTAAAAATTCAATCTGTTGGGAAATTTATCTATATATCCCATTAGTATCCATTTAATTTATATATGATGGGATACCATTTTCTCTCTGAACAACCATTTTTATGAATTTTTATGTCACACAAATATACTGCCGAAATTGCACTGCAATTTTCTAAGCCAAAATCATCGTTTAGTGAATACCATTCCCATTTCCCTATCAAGGGTATTCAACTTTATGAACATGTAATAATTTATTGTATAAAGTAATGTATTTATTCAACATTATTTATCATGGAATAAATGGTGATGCTGAATGAGTCTATGTTATATGATCTATGTGGCACACTTAAGAATGCGATTGAAATGATTATGAAGGGTGAGCCCTGATAGAACTCCAATGAATTGGATACTATTTAGTATCATGATATGTCTTGTTGGGGCATAGTTTTACCTAATTCCTTTTGGGAAAATTTTCCACCATTTTTTGGATAGGGGTTTGCCTAATTATTTTATGTTAATGATGCAATGTTTTAAGTTGTTACCACACTACCATGTTATAATGACCATGTTATATCATTCCATTATGTTCATATTTCTATTATGCTCTATTTATATGTCTAATTCCTAAAATGTATTGTATTATTCATTTTTTTTTATTTTTTTCACCCTTACTGGGGAATATAGATCACCCTTTTCTTATGTATGTCCTCAGGTCATCCCATGAAATGCTAAGTACAAAGGAATGTTGTGGTCAGGTAAAAAAAATTTCAATAAAGATGTTGTATTTTATGTCCTAAGTTTTCATGTAATGTTCATAATCCCAAAATACACTAGATATCTCGATCATCTAGTTTTTTGAAATTCAATTTTATGTAATAAATGATTTTTATGTGTGTAATAAAGAGCATGATTATCATATGTTTCTGTTGTTTAATTGTAACACCTTAGTCATATTCACGAGATAACCTACCACCAATCCCTAATATCAATTGTGCTATGCTTAGTGTGATAAAAAAGGATGAACACATGATTTATCATTCATATAAGAGTGTTGTAAAACCATCAAGAAATTAGGTTCAACATCTTCTAGCTGACCATCAAGAGTGTTTAGGCCGAGAGTGGATATAGCTAGAGAACAAGGTTCTTTGATTAAATGAATTTATTTTCCAATGCATGCTAGTGCATGAATGGGTAACACTTGGGGTGTTGAATTAAACCATAATAATTTTGAATGGAATGTGTGAATCATGATTCACAATATCTAGAACATAAAAGGAGTGGCTTGAAGAAACAAGATAACTGTTGACCATGATAAAAACATAGTATCTATACTATTTATATAGGAATTGGGATAGAAAAACATGGGCAGATCACTAACTATGTTAGAAAAATGGTACCTATCAGAGAATGTTAGGCAATTTTTTTTGAGGGAATTGTCACAGGATAATAGGTGAGACATTTTGGATTTTTACCATTGCTGTTAGGGGGACTATTTGAAAATGGAAAAGGATGAGGATCTAAATAAAGGGAAACATGATTATTGGAGATAATGTGATGGAATGTTCAAATAGATTCCAAATCTCCTAAAATCACACCACCATGACTTGTAGCACATTAGATGGACATATTAGAAAGAGAAATGAAAAAACTCATCTTTCATGGGGAGAATCATCTCAGATACAAAACAATTTTCAAATAACATGAATGATTTAGTGGGTGACCGACACAGAATAAAATTGATTTTTTAGGAAATCTCCCTTGAGGCTTCACGTTTTTACGTCATGCAAGGGGGATGATTAAAACACTGTTTAAATTCATATGATGAGTATATTAGACAGAAATTTTAACATCATATGGTGAGGATGATGGACATTAAGTTTAACATTATATGGCGAGGATGATGTATCACATAGTTTAACATCATGTTATCACGATGTGGTATGGAGGGAATATACCCCAAGAATCCCATAATTTCTTCCTCATGAAAATTTAATATGTAATCATGTGTACATTTAATGGGGTATGGTTATATTTTAACACCATTTTTAAGGACTTGTGAACTGATGTGAATAGACCCACCCATATAAAGTGGACAGAGGCATAAGAGGATATAATGATGAATAATTCCCTATAGAGTATAATAAGGAAAGGTAAAAATAGAAGGTCCCACACTAAGAAATATAATCTCACATGAGTGAAACTATGTTTAAGGTCACGATTCTTATAACAGAGGAGGGAAAATAGTAAGGTCGTAATACTGAGGCCATAGGGTGAGTTTCATAAAGGGACATGTGTATCATTTTATAAAAAAAACATAATACCAAAGGATGGGAATATGAGGCCACCTGATGTTACATAATACATTACCAAGGACAAAATTAAAATAGTTTAAAGTCATTAAATTTGGAATTTTGATCCTAGTTCAAGTTTATATAGTTTAGACCATGGGAGTGCTTGCGTGTCTCAACATTTCTTGAAGAAAACACCCACTCGACTCCAAAGCACGTGTGATCTATGATCTGTGAAAAAAATGAGCAATATGTGGTCCCCATTTCTCACAAGGGAGAACGTAATGAGGGGAAAAAGTTATTGGTGAGTCACGTGAGGTTGATTTCAACTTATTGAATCTGGATAGTAAAATAGGGGAACAATTGATGGATAAAAAACAGCTAATGATCTTGTTCAAAAAATGGTTATGTAACCATTTCAGTTAGAGATGAGAAAAAAAAGAAATATCAACCATTGATTGAGTTAAAAAAAGGATATTCTATTTTCTATTGAATATCCTTTGATTGGTAAGCCCATGATGGTAGGTGTGACATTTTTTCGAGGCACTATTGCTGTTAGAGAGCCTATCTAGATCAAGAGGATGAGGTTATCCAAATCAAATAAAGAAAAAAGTGATGAAGTAGATTTGGGGAATGTACCAAAAATAGGTTGATTGCAGGGTTTGGATTGGGATTTATTATTAAGTCAGAACTACATGTCCTATAAGGATGGGAATCATGTCACACATTTTTCTTGTACATGGTGTGGTATAATACTGAGGTAGGTAGGGTGACATCCTCTCTATAGAGGGTATCATATCATATCACATTAGATAGAATCCTAGTTTAACAAGAGGTAAGGATATATTCACATTATAATTTTCCTACAAGGTATCCCAATTCCAAATTGGGTAAAGATGAAGTTTAACATCAATATTGATAGTTTAATTTTGTGAAACTTGGACTAGGGATGTTACTAGATTAAACCCCTTGAACATAAACTGTAGGATGGAGAAATGGTGTATAGAGGAGGTATAATGGAATGAAAGACTGATAACCCAATACAAATTGGGGGATTAATGGTCCCTATTCCACACAAAGATCAACAAACAGTATCCCAGGTTGACATCATGACATTAGGGAAGAGATGATCCTACAATGAGCTAATGGATGTGATAGGCCCAAGATAAGATATTTGGGAATCCCTATGTATCCCATAAGGATGAGAATCAAGCCACACATAGTTATAGAACATGGAGTGGTTGGATACTGATGCAGAAAGATGATACCCTCTTGAATGATGGTAATAGATCTTCTCATATTGGGACACGAGGAATCCCGATTCTATACAGGGTAAGGAAATAGTTTAACATCATGTGCTAAGGATGTTGGAATTTTCTCATACCATATTTTACATATGGTTCTTCCTGATATAATATGAGGAAAAATAATATCTCATTAATAAGAATTCTGAATTAATATGGGGTAAGATTGTGGTTTAACATTGTGTTATGAGGATGATAACAGAGCTTGTTGTTGAGATGCTTGTTCTTTACTTCATTATATCTGGTTATGAAGGAAACTTAGAATGCTAACGGACCAAAGTATATTAATTGGATTTATACCTAAAAGGAGGCTCATGGGACATTTTGGGGTGATATAACTGTAGGTAACAGATGGTTTCATGGAGAATATATAGCTAGTCCTAAAGAAAAATGGTCTAGGCACAACTCTGTATCCCATGAGGTTGGGAATCAATCCACACATTGTTTTAGAAATAGGTGGTGGAATGGGTCCTTAGAACACTATAGATAAAGTGAACCATGTGAATTAGGGGTGAACATATATAGTTCAAGGACATAGGTATTGAACATGTGATATTAGTTTAAGGACATAATTCTTGGAGCATGAGAAAGAAGGATTCGAGGGTGATCATGTGGTGAACGAGTTAAAAACTTCCATAAATGTACCAAAGGATACCCAGAACCACATAATGTCATATTGAAGGTGTTTACAAATAGTTTATGGTCATACAATCTGGACCATGGAAAACAATTTAATGTCTTGTTTCTTGCACTATGAAAAATTAGTTTAACGTTGTAATTCTTGGACTGTGGAGGTGTATGGTTTATGGGCACTCGTGGCGGCATGAAAGAGTTAAAAACCAATGTGAATGGAGCTAAATTATTCTCACGTACCACACAAGTACTAGGAATCAAACAAAACATTTTTATGGTCATAATTCATAGACTATTGGAAATGTTTAAATGGTGTCTAGGCGGAACAAAAGAGGTAAGACAGAACATGAAAAGATACCAAGATGATCATGTACAACATCCACACCATGATATGAAATACACGTAGTATAATGTCATTATACATAGATCTTAAATGCGGCCAAGGGGTATAAGGGTTGATAATTTTATGGATGGGAATGAAGATAAAAATTCAGGCATCAGTATGTATCCCATTATGATGGTAATCGATCTAGACATAGTTTTAGAACACAATGTAGAAGGAGACCAACATCGATGGGAGTAATACTCTTTGGTGATGGAAGTGAAACATCCCATGACTGTTGTGAGGAATCCCATGTTCAGGGCATGGGGTATGGTTTTTTTACCATCACATACATATTATATGATTCATCTTGGTTTTGGATAGGGTAAAAATCATCTATTATTAAGAGTAATCCTGAATTTATAAAGGGTAAGATCATAGTTTAATGTCATACATTGAATACATTAGGAGTTTTAATTTAATTTTATACAACTTGTAATATAGTGGCTATAAATAATTTTGGGTAATAATGCTTGGACATGTTTCACAAGTTTAAGGTCATGTTGAATGATCCATAAGGTTGCTATTAATTTATAGTCTAAAAGATCAAACCATGGGCTCCTGGTTTAAGGTCATAGAGTTTTGACCATATGTGAGTATCTCAAATAGATATGTGTAGTGTAGTATAGTAAAAAAAAATATGAATTGAGGTTTAAGGAGGGCCAATGTCACACTACACATTCCTAAGAAGACTCACAAACAATTTATAGTAATGATACATGGAATTGGAATCATTGCATGATGTAATTATTTAGAGTGTGTTAGTGGTAGGTGTGATATGATCTATGTGAATGGTAATCAAAGAGTACACACCATTAGAAAAGACCTTATGAACGATGTAAGGTCATCCCCACTTGGGATGCAACATTGGTGATTTTTTCCTAGTAACATTGGTGTCCCGAGATCCAGCACAATGTCACCCAGGTTGAAGGAGCGGAGGTGAACCTACTTGTTGAGTACTCTCACTATACTATTCCAGTGCCTCTATAGATTTTTAAAGTCATATATCCTCTAATCACTGAGGGATTCCAATTCATCTATATGGACTTATCCATTTTTCTGGAATCTACTTGTCATAAATAGCTATTCTATGTGATGAAAAATGCACGTTGATAGGCAATACCCCCTCTTTTTTATACACAAGGGAATATGGGTTCACCTATGTGAAATTTCGAGTCATCATTTGATAGTCCTATAGGGAATTGGGGATATTTTCTAGCCAAATATTTTAGTTCTAGAATACCATCTTCTATAGAATATTAGAGAGGCTCCTGTTGAATGACTAAATCGTCCCATTCACCTAAGCATGGTCACTGGAGGTATGGTTGGAAGGAAATTTTCAATTCACATACAAATTATTTAGCTTAGTATCCTAGAAGTTGGTGCCATTTTTGGTGAGAATAGTGAGTGGAACTCCAAATCAGTGGATGATGTGGGAGTTCAAGAACTCGATCATAGATTTGGACTTTTCTTCCTTGATGGGAATATATTCTTCCCACTTAGCAAAGTATTCTATTGTAGTCAGAATGAACATTCACTGATGAGATGTTTCTGGAAGGTATGGCCCCATAATGTCAAGTCCTCATACCAAAAAGTTCCATAAATACTTGGTAGAGGGGAGGATCTCCAAAAATCTATGCGCATAATTTTCATGAATCTGACAGACAAGATACCTCTTGTAAACCATGATGTAGTAATGGACCATGGTGGGCCAGAATTATCCCAACCTATGAATCCAGTTTGAGAGATTCAATCCCACCCAATAAGTTCCATATGAACTAACATGGACTTCTTGGTTATCCTCAAGGATCTCACCTACATGGTTGATGTAGAGGATAACCCCATTAAACCCACATCTTTGGAGAGTTGATTCAATATTGTGTCCACACCAGAGTGTGAACTGCACCACAAACTGACATATTCAATCACGATTAGCATGATCCTGTCGGAGAATTCCACCCTAGAGATAATCAATGAAAGTATTTTTTTCCAATCCTGTGTTTCCTCTACTATGGGGGAACTCTATAATCCTAATGAAAAAGCATGGAAAACTAGATGTTTTACATGTTTCATGTCATCATAATCTGAGATGAAATGAGTGATCAACCTAAGATGCACAAAATTAATGATCATGTAATCCTTTTTGGGTTTAGTAAGACAGATGGATAAATAATCCCTGGAGTCACTGTGACCATTCTATGTCAAATATATATGATTCACTTCTGACTGAGTATGAATTTGGGCCATCAGCTGATGGGTGCACCCCAACAACTAAACACGCTCTTGCTTTCTGATGATGTAGTCACCATTAATACATTTGATGAATAACATAGAGTTTAAATTAACAAGAAAGAAGGGGAAATCAACCTCTATGGACACCTTTAGACTATTAATGAGAGCTTGATACTCTAACTCATTATTGGTGTAACTTTCTGATAACAAGAATGAGTATGGCAGGACGGTTTTTGTAGGAGTGATGAAGATGATCTCCATGCCTACTCTATTGAGATTGGTATTGTTGACCCTTTTATCAGTCATGCTCGAGAAGGCACCATCAAAATAAATATTCTACCATGGAATACTCTAATCCAATGTTAGGATAGACTCTTCTATGAAATCAATATTGAGTAGTAGTTATTGAGGGACCATATGGGTAGATACAAAGTATTCTAGTTCATGATTCAAGTTGGAGTTTTTTAGAACGAACATGATGTCAAACCACTAAAGGATCACTGACCAACGTGCCAATAATCCCATAATCATGGGGATATTTTTAATATACTTCAATGGGTTTACATGGGACACCAATTGTATCTATGGATGATATATATAGAGTTGTAACATCTAAAATTTGAATACCAGCATGAGGAATCTCATTTAATAGGATATTAGCTAGTATTTGTGTTAAGGAGCATGTGACTAAGATTATATGAACTATTTCTCATCCATCATTATTCATCTAGGTGAGAAAGGCATTGACGGATCATTCGAGGGTGGTCATGTATAGGGATAGAGGTTTATCTATGATGGGTTGAATTTGAACTCTAGGTTGTAAAAGATGTTTTATTATTTACTCAGACATGTTCTTGAATTCCTCAAACCAAGGGTAAATGGATTTTTTCATGATCCTCAGGAAAGTGTTATAATTTCCTATAGGATTTGTGATAAATCGATATTTGTAGGCTAAGTGTACTTGAAGGCCCCGTAATTCCCAATAGATGATTCATGAGTCATTTGGATGTTTACCTTGATATTTTATGGGTTGATCTCAATGGCTCTATATCATATTAATAAGTAGAGAAACTTTCCAAAGGTAACCTTGAATGCACAATTCATGGGGTTCATCTTCAAATTTTGAGAGCATAAGAAGCCAAACACTTTCTCAAGGCTGTTGAGATTTCCTGACATAGGCATGATTTGTCCATGAAGTCATCCACATAGAATTACACCAAAATATTGAGAATTATTTTAAAGATACTGTGTATGAACCACTGAAAAATAGCTCTCACATTTTTGAAATTTAAGGGAATCACATGATAGTAAATAATACCACTATGTGACTTCACGGTGGGGGACTCCTCATCTTAGGGGGTTGTCTAGATCGAATTCTATCTAGAGTATCCTTCGTTAAGGAAGAGGTCCTAGAACCACACTTTAGAATCAATCAGTAGACCTATAACTAAAAGGGGAAAATCAACCATCATATAATAGTGGTTGAGGTCTAGAAACCTGATACAGACTCAGATTATCCTATTCTTCTCCCAGACTTGGATGATGTTAGCTATCCATCTGGGGTAATGGAATTACCGGATGCATTTTTTCTTGATAATCATTTCAACTTCATCCTTGACCATATAACCATGTGAGGGGTGTATCTTTGTGGGAGGATTTAAGAACCCATGGTGGATCATTATGATACAATGGTGGTGGATAGATACCTATGGTTCCAATCCTAGAATCTCACCATAGATCTATGTAAATAAATCATGATGCTATTTTTGGAAATACAGATAACATTGTTCGTCCTCTGGAGACAAGGACAGACTGATTAGTGTCATCCTTAGATCTTCTTCAACACCACTGTTAACTAAATAAAACCATAAACAATAAAAATACAACCTCTTGAAATGAAGGAGAGAATCCTAAAAATTATCTACATCATATGAGGTAGGATAATTGATAGGAGGGGATAGTTCATCCAAACCACCTGACTCAAGGGAAGCATTTGTACCTACATGGGTAGACACTGAATCTCCACTAAGGGGATCCTACTCTATAGAAACATTGGTGAAATAATCTATAGATCCAATTCCATATAGACTTCGACCAAGAGGTCTATAATTAATGTCAAGGTAATGGTAGTGAATAGGGTTCTATCTATTCAACCATACCCTTAGTAACATATGGTAATTCCTTAAAATGTTGGTCATAGGGAGAACCGCTTGGTACAATATAGGATCAAGGGATTTTGGTATCTCTTGGGCCTATCTTTTGTAAGATTATGAGGTAATATGAATACGTTCCTTATTTTTAGGGATGATAAAACCAATTTTGTTGGATAAAAAAAAGTAACATCATAGGTATGGTTTTTTGGCCTCCATCTAATGAATTAGGAAAATGAAATCATCATCAAAGTATTCCCATGGATTGAAAGCATTGGTTTTCAGATCATTTATGCACTCAATTCCATTAGTATGAGCCTTTTATGCCTCTATATTATAGTATCTAGTGTCTCGATAGTGGGTTTCATGTGATTTGAAAGGAGAATAATAACCCTAGAGTACCCCTACAGAACTATTGAGGGAGTAATTGAGGAACTATTGATAAAAAGTGGGTACCACTTCATGAAAATGAATCCAAGTCCTACCAAACAGTGCATTGTAGTAAATATCCTATGAGACTATCATGAATTTAGTTCTTGATACCCAACATAAAAAATGGGTCTTCAATTGAACAAATATATATGGTTTCTACTCAATCCTTTTATAAAAAAATATTTTTAGTTCCATGGGGGTTATATCTGCTTTGATCACTCCAAATTTATGATGTATCTAGGTTAGTATGAGGTTTATCCAAGAACCTATGTCCACTATGTAGTGAAATATATCAATTCTATGGAACTATATTTTATATTATAGTGGTCATATGTGCCAATGAACAAGGGTTCCATCATCTTCCCCAGAGAACAAGGTGACAATATGGAATTCCTCTCACTCGATGTCCTCTCAATAATATACCTTTGTTGTAGATACATCATCATCGAACTGGATATTTATTTTCAAGTATTTTAGAAGGGACTCATGCATTTATTTTGAATATAAGAGTGACTCAAGGATTCATATCCTAGAAGGTATGCATGCGAGGTTCTTTAACACACCATAAATCTATTCCAAAGGAATGTTTTTCCTTAAAGGGGGTTTGTCTTTGTCCCGTGGAACAATAAATGTTGCTCGATGAACCACTATGTTTTTCTAGTGTTAGAAATATCCCGTATTGAGTAGAGGACCTTCTCTGAAGCACTGTTGGATGACTATAGGTGGGTGGAGACCTAACTCTAGCCAGATGCAGCTGGCCACAATGTAGTTGTAGCAAGGCTTCTTATTCAACTAATTTTTTTTAAAATAGAGGCACACATGATAAAGAAGACTAGGGGGAATTTTATCACAAATATCTATGAGAAAACTATAACCTGGTCTTAGTATCATGCATTTTTTGTTTTGATCATCTACCTATATCATTCTTCTTATTTGAATGTCCTCAACCATTCATTCGATTGCGCTGGGTGGAGGCATCTTGGGGGGGGGGGTCATGGTATTCTTCACTATTAGGCATCATGAAGTGGCCAACTAGATCAAAGATATTCATGGATGCATACTATTTCTCATCATCAGTGGAGTCATCCAATACTGTGTGGAACGTGGGTGCAACTCAAAACTCAAGGGGCATGAGGTCGCTGCGGGTGAGAGATAGCTTCGATAGGAACAGTGGACTCTAATTTACATTATACTATATATGATTATTCTTCTGAGATTTGCAAGGCTGATATATATATGTGGATGTAGTGGTAGGGGGATTCAATGATACCATAGGAGGTTATGGCATGCCTAATCGGGAACAAATAACACCATAGTCTTAGGAAACTCCCCCTACAATCGAAGTAGTCATCATACTTCTAGGTCCCACAACTTGAAGCCTTCTTCTATTCACCTGATCTCTTAGTATCACTATCATGGTTGGTGAAAATATATGTTACTAGTGTCGATATGTATCCCGAATTGTTGAAACCACTATCAAATTGGTCCTAGAGACAACATTTTAACACATAGCATTCCTTGATGGCGTGTATGTGGATCCTCTGTTATGAGAACTGATCAATATGATTACTATGTCTGGCTTCAAATAATTTCATACACTTTAGGAGATTTGGAATCCCATTATCTATGGCGTAGATGAAGTATCCTAGAGAATATGTATCATTTATTGAATAAATGTAGATCTATCTATTTGGGAATGTCACTCTCGTAGCCTAACATCGATGAGGTGATGGTGCCACATTCTCTCATCTAGGTGTCTGTACTTGGATCGACTGGTCTTGATAGTTATGTGCTAGGCGATTTTGAGTTTTACAAGGACACGATAATCGATGATCTTCTATAAATGGATCCGACATATTCACTCACTCGATCGCCTCTACCTGTATAGAGGTCATAGTCTCTACTTTGGTTGGTATTATCATTGGTGCTACAAGTGGCAATGGGTGAGACTGTCTAGTCTGCTTCAGGGGTTCTTACAGACACCAATCCTTATAAAAAAATCATGGAATCCACCTATAATGTTATGAGTGATGAAGGTAGGGACCAGATTAGTCTTTACATTCCCTGCCCACATCATTAGGATCTTCCCTTTATTTAGCGACATGTCAAGTTAGTATGTGAGGCCCTTCCATAGGGAAAGAATGTTTGTGACTTTGTCATTGGTCCTATGGTTTCACTTGAAGTGGTTAATACTTGTATCATGCATGGTGGAGATGAAATAATATAGAAACAATATGTGATGTTTTTCCCAACCAACAATATACTCGATGGGTATTTTTCTATACCATATGAATGCATACCCTTTAAGAATATGAACAGAACACTAAATATTTGTATACTCCTACTATTTTAGGGTCCCTAGAATAGGTCCACACGTTGATTTAATGTGGGGTTGGTGTCACAGAAGATCAACCATACCATTGAATAGGGTAAAATTACTATTTTCAATATCTGGGGGGTGCTCAGATGTTTTCCACCCATTTTGAGTATGAATTTTTATCAGGTTGGATCACCACTTGTCATTCCTCTGGGGCCTTGAGGTGAGTGGTGAGAATTTCTATCAAAGCATCATGGTGAGGGAACCTACATTTTTTATGGAGTCTCAAAAATAATTATTTGATAGTTTCATTATATCATAGAGTGGTTTCATCAATTTTAGGAGGAGCATGGCCTTGATTGAGAGTAGGGTAATCACACTACTCTGTGGGGTGAGATGACTCATACCTCAAGTGCTTTCAATACCCCTTAACATGTTATCCGACTCTATGTATAGGGACACCAAGATCAAATGGGGGAATATAGATAAGGAGGACTTGTTTCCACACTAGAGGAGATATAGGATCTCTTGGGGTATTACTATAACTTGGGAATTGATCAACAATGAGATCAACAATGTTCATTTTTTGTTTTTAAATATTATTGATCAAGTCAGCTACCATGGGTTCTACATCTATGTTTGTTGTGACCGATAATAGATCTAAGGCCTTGACCTAATCCTTTACCTTATTGATGTTCCAATTGGTGGATAGTAATGCCTCATATGAGGGATCCCAATGGCCATATTCCTGCCTCTATTGACACGTGAGGAATCCTATATCGATGTTTTCCTGGTATTGTGCCACCCCTTGTGGAGGTTTCTCTCTATCATTATCTATATAGATATCCTTATTACTATGATCCTATGTAAGGATGAAGATGACCATGTTTATCATAATGGGACTTTGTGGGGAACTGTCATTGTCATCAGATCGTCCATACTACAATTAGATTGGGATGAAGTGGAGAGAAAAATACTATCCTTAGACTCTATATGTATGTGAATAGGTGATAATTCCATTAATTGGTGGATCACTATGTGGATATTGACACATGTCTATTGATGTGTATAGAGGTATCCCAATTAAGTGGGGTTGATGATCCACTTGGAGTGACATGATTTTATCCCTTTGGCATAGCGACTTGATGGCATCAAGGTGATTCTGGTTCCATGGGTCATAAAATGAGGATCACGAAGGTGGTGAAGCATTTTCCATATGATTTGTAACAAATACGCAGCCTTTCCCTTGGTAATGGACTCTAGGATGTCAAATTTTGGATTTATAGGCAGCTAGAACACCATATAAATCTTCTTGGTGGATAAAACCTCTCGTAGGGCCTTTTCTTAGAGGAAGGGTATTGGTCTTGGTTTTCCCAATCTCAGATCATCCATAGACATGTGATGCATGGTAGCACCAATTTAGATTTTTTTTCTGCAACTAGTTGGCTTGTAGAAGAGTCAATGTATGTGTCAAATGATTACTTCATTCTAGGAAGTCTCTTGGAGTTGGTTCCCAATGATTCATCACATACCTATAGAATGGGGTATTCAACACAACCTCATGTATGACGGATGTGGCATTAATATTTGGCTCACCAAAATGTTCAATATCTGAATGTGAAAATGCTGACCTTGGTAGCTCTCTATCTTCTAGGTGGAGTTATAGAGGAGGGAAGCTGGCAACGAAAAAGGTGGATACACTATGAGCCCCTAGAAGGGAGCTAAAAATTCCCCCATGTACAAGTACATATGGACGGATTTTGGGATCCTTTGGAACACATATTTTGTGATTGAAAAATTCATCCATCGGGATCCTTCCCTAGACTCTGGAAGATGGGGTGGAGACTCCCTTATCAAGTCATCTGTCCCATTGTAATCTTATAGATCAATAAATTCAATGAACACATGGTGTTTCCTAGTATTTAAACATCAATGTTTAATGTTCACCCTTCTTCCATGTGATGGTTCTTCAGGGTATGTTATGTCTTTATCATGGGGATGACCTTTATGTGGGTCGATATTAATGTGGGTAGAACCTCTGACATGGAAATTTTTGGAGATGTGGAGGGACTCTATGTTAATTTTTATTTGAGAGAGAAGAGCCTCCAATCTCATTGTTTTTAATGTAAGTATGGAATCGACTTTTAATGGTCAATGAGTGGGGAGGACCTCCACTCTAGTTCATTGGAACATGGGGAGGACCTCCGTGCAAGTATGTAGTGAAACAGATACGACCTCCATGATGATAAGTGGGAGTATGGGGAGGACCTTCATAATGGTTTTTGAAATAGAAGAGAGGAACTCCATTGTGAATGTCTATAAAGACGGGAGGACCTGTTCTTGGGTTGGTAATGGGGCAAGGAGTACCATCACATTGGCTAATGGTGACATAAGGAGGACCTCCAGGCTGGTTGTTGAATGAGAAGGGAGGGCCTCCATTTGGATTGATGATGGTGTTGGGAGGGCCTCCACATTGAATATCCCCATCATTGGTTTTTTCATAATGGATTTCAATATGACCAGTGATTGATAGAGTAAACCCATCATGCCTATGAGGTGGAAGGGGTCTCAATCCCAATTGGGTGAAGGTAGATCCCTATTCTCCTATTACAAAGATATGGAGGGATGAACTAGTGGTGACAAGGGACACTTGAGTTGTGGAAGGTTACCCTTGTATTGAAACTTATTGAGCCTACCATCGACATTGGAATTAGTGTATTTGGAAAAGGATCTAAAAAACAGGGGTGATTTCTACATACTCCCCAACCTATAGGGCCAGATGGCGATGGAGTTGACAAGGCCTGGTAGGAGCCCTCCCTTGAAGCTCTCAATCAATATTCATGTCTAGTGCATCTCGAGCATCCCTCACCTCCTTTACGTAGAGGAGTAAGTCATCATAGAAATATGGAGAGAGACTCATGAAGAGTCTTGTCATTGTAACAAGATGTAGTTTCCCCTTGTGCGACCCTTGGGGGTGGTAGTGTTGATGAGTCATCAATGCCTCTTAGCCTTGTAGATCCATATCCCCATTGGGAATGAACCCCTACCACTTGCATCGATATATGAGGGTTTCAATAACCCTCCTCTACATGATCTCATAGGGTGAGATGGGGAATGGGTACTCGATAACCAAATTCATGCAGTATTTCATAGAGGAAGTGGATTTGTGTGGGATTTTCGCATCAATGCTTCTCCATCCTTGTTGCCTATTTTTGTTGGGTTTTTGATTTACTATATATTGAGTTTGTTAAGGCACATGGATTCACCTATAAAAAAATATATAAGGAATGTGATGCCCAGTTCCCCAACATAATCCTATATTCTAAAGTAGAAAGGTATCCACCCTAACAATATCATAGACCGAGGATTCCCAATTCTAAATTCCCCAATGCACAGTTCAATTTCTTGAAGGTACCACCATTTTCTTGGTGGTATATGGCATGGAATGTTTGAATCCAGTGACATGATAATCCACTGATTCCCCATACTCTACTAGTCCCCATGGTTGAGGAGAAAAGATTCACATCGATTCCACCATTTTTTATTTCCAATTCATATTATATGGACAACTTGTGTGTAAAGGCATACCTGATTCTATTTCCCCATATTCAAAATTTCCAATGGTGAGAAACATTCATCACTTTTATTGGTTATATCTTCATATTGATCAGAAAGAGATGATGGGATATCAGTTCATCCATCCATTGATTCTTCTTTGGAGCTTATTTCCATGTCTAGGGCTCACTTATAGATTATGTCAGGTATGTGGAACACATTATTAGTTCCATATCTATGTAAAAGACAACTAATTACACTAATTTTATCTCTATAGTGAATAAACCTTATACCAGGATGGTAATTACATGGGGAATATATGGGAATATCTAAACATTTGGAACATTGGTCACCAGTAAATCATCCTCTTATGAGATAATCCCACATAAGGCATATTAGGTGTAGAACCCAATGTTTCCCATGTCAATCATGATGTAATCGACACCATAGGTATATATATTCCATGTATCTATACCTAAGGAATCCCATGAGTATTATATGGTTTAGGTATTTTAGGTCAAGACATAAATTTTACATCCTATAGAGACGGATCAGAATGTTTAGTAGAGATAGATCAAGGGATGAGTTTACCATATTATGTAGATGGGTTTGGTTGATCATAAATCCCCATGGAGGTAGATAAAATCCGTGTTTCCTTAAGAGGGAATATGTCACGCATGGGTTTACGGATGGATCAAAATTCCCTATAGAGGAATATCCAAAATCTTTGGAATATAACTCCCCATGGATGCAGATCTTGGATGTGCATCCCTAGGAGGGAACACCATGATAATTTAACAATGGATGGATCATAATTCACCAAGGAGGAAGATCTGTAATTTTTGGATCAGAATTCTCCATGGGGGTGGAATCGGGAGATGTTTCCCAAGGATGGGACAATTGGATAGTTTACTAATGGATCATAATTTCCGATGGATGTTGATTTGGGTGGTGTTCCTCTAGGAGGGAATATTTCACACATGGTTTTACCATTTTTAGGATTTATCCTTAGCTATTAATCCTAGGTAACATGCTTAGAAGACAAGTATCAAAACCCACATAGTTCGATGCGACAGTTTAAGCTCTTGTGATAGGACCAATCCATGTAGATTAATTTCATGTGGTAAGGATGATTATGTCTTAAAAGGAGCTTCTATAAGGAATGGTGTGGGGATTATGCATTGAATATAACCACTTTGGGTTTCTCATACTATGGTGGTGAAGGATGGTGTGGAGATTACGTGAAGAAGCCTCCCTTTGTGGGTTTATCATTCCATGGTTGGGGAGAAGGCAGTATCCCATCATGATCGTACGTGGGACATCATATGTTTTTCACACATGGAAAGGATAAAATTTTTCATCATTTTCCAAGGATGGTGTAATTTAATTTAATTTTTTATAACCAGGACATCGAGTTAGGATTTTTTACATCCGGAAACTTTTACATGGGGTGACTCACTCCTTACCCATAGGGATTACGTCACCATGATCATGTGCCTCTTGGTAGGGCATGGCATTTTCACTTCCATGGATTAGTGTTCAATCAAGATATTAGAGTTAGGGTCCATATTATTATAATAATATGGGGTTAGGGTACCCATGGGTAGATGAAAGTTTTTTAATAGAGGCTCAAGCCAGAGATGGAGTGGAGTGGGAAGACATATGACTGGGTGGAACTAGTCACGTGGAGACTTGACCGCGTTGTCATGACACGTCAAATTTATTATGTTTTTAAGGTTTATTTATAGTCTAAGGTAGACCCTGGGTCGTCTCTCAAGGAGATTTGGTAGGTTTAGAGTGTTATTTTTTAATAAAAATGACTAAGCGAGGGGGTGGTTTTGAAAAGAGTTTAAAACAATGAATTAGTTGAAATAGCTTAAAAGTTGAGTGACCTATTGGATTTTAAAAAATATTAGATAAAGGGTTGATGTGATTTCACTACACACATATCAAGTTCATTGTTCATATAGATTCATCTTAGGTTTAGAGTAATTCTTTGGTTGGAGTTAATTGGAATCCCGATTAACTCCTATGCTCTTATTTCAATGCTTTAAGGACCAAACCTTGACGTAACAATCGTATTGTCAATTTCTAGTAATTATGAATGGAATAAGAGCTTCCAAATAAGATTGAAATATCAATAAGGTGGGTATGAAAATGATTCTTGTGATGTCCAATCGGAACAACACAAGTCACGCACTCAAAACCTCACACCGATCGGTTAGATATTAAGAGCATAACACTCACATTCATCAAATCAAGCATTAAAACCTGAAATAAAATAATATACATGGAATGAAATGTTTAAACACCCAAATTACTCCAAACCAGTAGCTAGTTTATGCATCGGAACTCCCTTGACATGTGTGTAGCTCCCTCACAACAAACACCCAACTTTTAGCTCGACATCGAGAGGAGGAGGAAGCTTGGGTGGAGCTCCTTCTTCATACTTGATTCCCCAATCAGGATAGGGGCCTCCAGAACCTCCAAGGTGATTAAGAGACTCCTATTGGACTCCAAATTGACAGCACTTAGCTCCTTGACTGAACTTGCAAATGAGGTTCCCTTGGTTCCCTTTTATAGTAAACTTGGAAGGTGGTTTTAGGCTCACAGATTTCATCAATCCACTTGAACGATGCGTTTTGGCCTTCAGACAGTCTTATCTAGATTTGGAGAAAATAGAAAAGTTTTATCCCTACCTCTTGACTGTCTCGACCGAATGTTTGGAACCATTCAGACAACAACATCTCAAGATATTGATAAAATAAAGAATACCTCATTTGATATGGTCCAAATTCAGTGTCTTGGAATGATAAGTTCGAATGGGCCCCATAGAATCTGCATAAGGATTGGGTTATTTAATATGAAATGTATCCTATTAAATTTTGGATAGGTCCACAAAATTTCATCCCATTTGGATGCATGGATTTCGTTTACTGTGCAAAACAGTGCACATATGTCCATGGATCCATGCAATTTTGGCCCATTTTTCTTCCACTTCATCAAGGGCCCTCCAAATCACCTCCACCTACATTGAAACAATAAAAACAAGTAACATTGCCCATTATAATATTGATTAAAATTAATTTATTGGTTCAAAAATAAAGTTCAATTTATTATTATATTTGGAATATTCATTACAAAACTAGTTTAAAACTGCTCTGTAAGGGTGGAATAAAACAGTGAATCGTGGTACGATCACACCCCCACACCTAAAAATTTGCACTCCTAGGAAAAGTCACATATCCAAATACAATGATGCATATATATATATATATATATATACTTCCAACATCCTGAAGATTTATCATTTGAGGAAATTTTAATTAATGTAAAGTGATCAATGCACGAACCACACCAAGGAGTTCTTCCTAGTGAAAATAGAAAAAGATGTCTCATAAATCATATCATAGAAAAATTCAAAACAATTCATAATACCCAATTGAGAAAGGAATTCAGAAGTAAACCATGACACTAACTCTCCATGTTTGTGTGTGAAAACCATTCCATGCTTTTATTTCCATTTTCCATCCAATAAATATATGTTATTTTAACATTTTTTAGCTTAAATGATTTTGTCACTGAACCTGTCCTAAATACTTTGCAATCATATTTCAAGACCCACTCATTTAAGAATTCCCAGAAGTAAAACCATAAAATCATGACCTAGATATCCTCAAATGTTGTACATTTCATCACTCCCATCATTTATTATATTTTTTTGAAGTTGCAATTGGAACAAATCTCACACTCATCTCTCAACCCTTGTTTGATCTCCTCACGACAATAATTGAAATAGTTATAACAAGATCAAAGGTTGAGGAGGAGTGGTTTTTGACCTGCCCAAGACAGAAATTTTTTTTTGAGGGCGTACAACAGTCGGACATTAGGTACACTTGCATAGGTCAATCTGGTACAGTAATAAAACAGATCAGATAAGGAACAAATGTATGGAAATATCATTTAAAGCTGAAAATATTAACCCAACATATACTTACCTTATATTAAGTAAGAAATAATCACACATTGTGGTTTGATTCAAATTTTTTTGGAGATATTAGTGAAAAAGTTTTACAAAAAACTACTCACACAAAGGGAATCAATCATCTCAAAGGTTTCACATAGATATGACCATTTATATCATTGACAGAAAACCAATTCACTAAAAATCACTCCTTGAAGGTAAACTCATACACAAATTCTTTTTAGCCTTCATTATTGTATTTTTACTTTCCCCACTTTATGGTCGCCACGTCATGGAATTTTGAAATTGTTGATGGGGAAAAATGAAAATACCATAAAGAAGGCCAAAAAGAGAAAATAAAAGGCAAAAATGATGAAAATTCCTAACTAACCCAGGAATGTATCCACCCACACACCTAAAGTATGCAGTGTCCTCACTATAGTAAAAGAGAATGTGGGAAGGAAGGATAAAACCTGGTTGATTTCATTCATAGTTTTCTTCTTGAACTTGGAGTTCCTCCATCGGGGACTCCAGAACGGGTTCATGAAAGTGCTTCAGCCACTGCCCATTGACAGTGAAGGTTTGCTTCGTTTCTTCATTTTGAACCTGGAGAACACCAAATGGAGAGACGTTAGTAACAGTGTATGGTCCAAACCAGCAGGAACGAAGCTTACCTAGATGCAACTTCAGCCTTGTATTATAAAGGAGGACCTTCTGCCCAATATGGACCTGACAATGAAAAATAAGACGGTCATGGGCAGCCTTGATTCTCTCCTTATAAATCCTGGAGTTTTCATATGCATCTCTTCTCATTTCCTCTAGCTCCTGATTCTACAACTTCCTTTGAGAACCTGCACCAGAATGATTATAATTGCATTGTTTGATGGCCCAGTAGGCTCATTGCTCAATCTCAACAGGGAGGTGACAACTCTTTTAAAAAACAAGCCTATAAGGTGACATTCCAATGGGAGTTTTAAAAGCAGTACGGTAAGCCCATAATTAGTCATCGAGTCTAAGACTCCAATATTTCCTATTGGGTTGGACAGTTTTTTCAAGAATTTGTTTTACCTCTCTATTTGACAACTCAGCTTGACCATTTGTCTATGGGTGATACACAGTAGATACTCGATGAACGACCCCATACCGACGCAAAAGTGATTTCATTGTTCGGTTGCAGAAATGAGAACCCTGGTCACTGATGATGAACCTAGGTAATCCAAACCTACAAAATATCTGAGTTCTCAAAAATTCTACATCTGTTTTGGAATCATCTGTCCTTGTGGCCCGTGCCTCTACCCATTTTGATACGTAATTAGCGGCCAAAAGAATGTAAAAGTTGCCAAAATAATTGGGAAATGGACCCATAAATTCAATGCCCCAAACATAAAAAATTTCATGAAAGAGAAAGGGTTGTTGTGGCATTTCATTCCTTTTAGAGACATTCCCCATTCATTGACAATGAGGAAAAGATTTAAAAAATTCACAGGCATCCTGAAAAAGTGTTGGCCAAAAGAGACCAGAATAAAGAACATTGTGAGCAGTCTGTTGGGGACCAAAGTGGCCCCCATAATCAAGAGTGTGGTAGAATCTAAGGACAGACTAAAACTAGCCATCGGGAACACAACGCCTAAGGACCTGATTGCTACATGTCCGCCAAAGGTAGGGGTCATCCCAAATGTACCAACGAGACTCATGTTTTATACAACTAGCTTGGTTTTTGTTGAAATTAGTAGGAATGCAAGATGCTACTAGATAATTTACAATTTGAGCATACTAGGGAATACCATCTTGCACTTTGTACAATTTCTCATCAGGAAAAAATTCATTAATGGGAATATAGGGGGATGAGATAATGTATGAGGATGGGGGGATCCTACTGATATGGTCTGCCGCCACATTCTTTGCTCCTTTTTTATCTCTAATTTCTAGATTGAATTCCTGAAGGAGGAGCATCCAACGAATGAGACGTGGTTTGGATTCCGGTTTCTTTAGGAGATACCGGAGGGATTCATGGTCTGAGAACACAATGACTTTGGACCCTAAAAGGTATGACCTGAATTTATCCAAGGAAAACACAATGGAAAGAAATTATTTTTCAGTGGTGGTGTAGTTTTCTTGGGCAGGGTCCAAAGTATATGAGGCATAGGCAATGTAATGTGGAGCTCGATTGACCCTTTGTGATAAGACTGCCCCAACTGCATAGTTAGAGGCGTCACACATGAGCTCAAATGGTAAATCCCACCGAGGTGGTTGGATTACCGTGGGTGATGTGAGACTCCATTTTAATTTATTAAAATCTTCTTCACATTCTTTATCAAAAACAAAATCTTTTTCTTTTTGGAGTAAACGAGAGAGGGGAAGTGAAATCTTACTAAAATCACGAATGAAACGATGGTAAAATCCAGCATGACCTAGGAAAGACCACACATCACGTACATTTATAGGGAATGGTAGGGACGAAATGACATCCACATTCAATTTATCTACTTAGATACCATCCCCAGATAAGACATGTCCCAAAACTATACCTTGTCGCACCATGAAATGACATTTCTCATAATTCAATACAAGATTATTTTCAATACAGTGACGTAGGACGGAACCAAGACTACTTAAACATTCATCAAAAGAGGATCCGTAAACAGTAAAATCATCCATGAAAATTTCTATGCATTCCTCCAGGTAATCCAAAAAAATACTAAACATACATCGCTAGAAAGTAATCAGAGCATTGCACATGACAAATGGCATCCTTCTATAGGCAAATGTGCCAAAGGGGAAAGTGAAGGTTGTCTTTTCCTGATCCTCAGGGGAAATATGGATCTAAAAGTGTCCCAGATACCCATCAAGAAAATAGTAATGGGACTTCCCTGCTAGCCTCTCTAGCATTTGGTCAATGAATGGCAATCAGAAATGGTCCTTCCTAGTGGTTGGTTTAGTCGGCGATAATCTATATAGACACGCCAACTATTCTGCACACGAGTTGGAACCAATTCATTATTTTCATTTTTAATTACCATTAGGCCAGTTTTTTTAGGAACTACTTGAACGGGACTAACCCATTGGCTGTCAGATATGGGGTAAATGATTCCAGCAGCCAATAACTTTGTTACTTCCTTTTTAACTACTTATAAGAGGTTTGGGTTCAGTTGACGTTGTGACTGCCTCACTGGTTTAGCCTCATCAGTTAATAAAATATGATGTGTACAAATTGATGGGCTAATACAAAGAATTTCTGCAAGTGTCTATCCGAATTCTTGTTTATGCTCCCTCAAAAGTTCAATAAGTCTCAATTCATGCTCAGGAGGGAGTGAACTAGAAATGATGACAGGAAACTTGTTTCCATTATCAATATATGAATATTTTAAATCTTGAGGCAGTTTCTTTAGTTCCAATTCTGGTGGATTTTGGATTGATGGGAGTGTGTGTGAAAGTTGGAGGTCACTAATCTCATCTAACTGCTCAATGGTATCATCCTCAGATGAGAAATTAGCTTTTAAAATCAGAGTAGTATCATCGATGGTCATGTGATCCTCTGTGCCCAAGAAATTATCAATTAATAAACATGCATGAAACTTTTCTATACCACTACAACAATCAATACATGACTCATTACCAAGAATTTCAATCAAAGAGGAAAATTTAGAAGGGGGATCGAGGGAAACAAATGAAGTGACTTTAGGGTAAGGGAATACATCAATTGAATTTACCGAGAGAGAGGAATGTTCTTCTAAGGGGTGCTTCATGGCATCAAGGATGTTAAAATGGACTATATCACCACAAAATTCCATAGATAATGTACCATTAAGGAAATTAATTATGGATTTGGCGGTTTTCAAGAAAGGTCTCCCCAATATAATTGGGGCATGTCCATTCATATTATCATATTCTATTTTTTAGCACATAAAAATCAGCAAGAAATATTAAATTTTGAACCCTCACAAGAACATCCTCTAACACACCAGAAGGGTATGCTGTACTTCGATTTTCTAGCTAAACAAATATTCATGTGGGCTTTAGTTCACCGACCTGCAAAGAAGAGTATATAGAGTGAGGAAACACATTAATAGAAGCACCCAAATCAAGCATAACATTGGAGAAAGAATACTCCCCTATGGTGAACGGAATCAAGAATTTTCCAGGATCGTTGCACTTGGTGGGAAGTGATGGTTGTATCAATGATGAGACGTTCCTCCCCAGGATCACCTTCTCATCACCTCTAAGTCACCTTCGGTGGGTACACATCTCCATCAGAAACTTGTCATATCTCAGAATTTGCTTGACGACATCAATCAATGGAATGTTAACCTACACTTTTTTAAAATTCTCCAAGATTTCTTTATCAAGTTCAGTTTCCATTTGTTTCCTTGGTTGGGTGGATCTTTGGGGAAATGAAAGAGGAATGCTTGGGCTTGGTAACTCATCCACAGACACACTCTTTCTTTTGGTAGGACTTCTCTTACGACAAGGTTCCATCTCATTTGAACCTTTTTCAGTGGATGGGATGGTGGCTCCCTTAGGAGAGGATGAATCTAATGGAGAGTTCATTTGGATTTTAAGTTGAGTTCCACTCCTAAGGGTGATGGCACTAACATTTACCTTATCCCTAGGGTTGACATGTGTTTGAGAGGGTAGTTTACCAGACCCATGGCTTTGGATTTCACCCACCGAGTTAGCTAGTTGGCCTAATTGGGTTTTGAAGTCTTGTATGGCTGCCTGAGTGGTTTTATGGAATTGGAGATTATTGGCAGCCATTTGTTTCATCATATCTTCTAGTCTAGGTTCAGTTTTTGGAGGGGGTTGTTGGAAAGGCCGTTGGGGTGGTTGAAAATTTCTGGGTGGTGGTGGTTGATGACTAATTTTCCCTGGTTGGTTCCATGGTTGATGAGGCTAGTTTGAATACCCCATTGCCTATAGGATTAGTTGTCTTTCCTCCTAGGGTTGGATGGATAGTAAGGTTCCTGCCTAATGGGTTGGTTATATGGGTGTCCTAGGAATATTTCCTCACAACTCTCAGAAGTTTCTCTCAATTGGGGGTATTTGTTAGAATAGTGGGTATCAGAAGAGCATATACCACAATGTATGGGATGAGGAGATTGGAATTTCACTTCGGAAAGAGAAAGTTGTTGTAGAAGGGTACTCACCTCTTCAAACATTATGTCCACCTTCTCGAATTCAGTACTTTGCACCTCATGGACACCTCGAATAGGTACACTAGACCTTGAACTGAATTGTTGAGTATTTTGTGCCATGATCTCAATTAGTGTCCTTGCAGCAATTGGGGTTTTATCCACTAGTGAACCACCTGAATCAGCATCAATCATGTTACGATCTATTGGAATTAAACCTTTATAAAAATACTGAATTAAAAGTTGATCGATTATTTGGTGGTGTGGACAACTTGAACATAATATTTTAAAGCGTTCCCAATATTCATGAAGGGTTTCTCCTTGAGATTGTCTTATCCGACATATTTTTTTTCTTTATTGTTGCAGTTCGAGAGGCTGTGAAGTATTTTTCAAGAAAAAGTCGTTTCATGTTTGCCCAACCTCTAATAGGTGAATTAACATAATACAACCAATATTTAGCCGTGTCTTCTATGAAAATGGAAATGCCCTAAGTATTACTTGTTCTTCAACCACATTAGCAGGTTTTAATGTTGAACACACAGTATGCAATTCTTTTAAATGCTTATGTGGATCTTCTCCAGGAAGTCCATGAAATCTTGGTAATAAATGAATTAAACCAGATTTTAGTTCAAAATTGGGTGCCTCGCCTTGTAATTGAATGTAAGTGGGTCGGATATCAACATCAGGAGAGGTTATTTATTTTAGTGTTCTATTATTTTCAGCCATGTTATAAAATTTATATTCAGTTTTAACTTTTCCTTCATAAGAAGAAGAAGGATCAAGAAGAATTTTAAGATTTGATGTCTCCTCCTTCAAAGTATGGTCTTGTATGTCTCAGTTTCATTGATGTAGGATCCTCTCTGGTTTGGGTTAGAAAGTTTGTAGGTCTCCTAGAGTAGAACACGTCATAAAAAGAACCTAAACAATAAATAAATTAGAAAACAAAAATAAATTCAAAGGTAGAAGATAAAACAAACAAATATTCACAAAAATTACAATAAATTTATGAAAAACACGCACAAAAAACCAAAGCGCTCCCCGACAACGGTGCCAAAATTTGACTACGTTGTCATAAAAAATAAAATTGATTATGTTTTTAAGGTTTATTTATAGTCCAGGGTAGACCCAAGGTCATCTCTCAAGGAGCGTTGGTATGTTTAGAGTGTGTATTTTTAATAAAAATGACTAAGAGAGGGGGAGGTTTTGAAAAGAGTTTAAAACAATGAATTAGTTGAAATAGATTAAAAGTTGAGTGAACTAGTAGATTTTAAAAAATATGAGATAAAAGAGTTGATGTGATTTCACTACACACATATCAAGTTCATTGTTCATATAGATTCATCTTAGGTTTATAGTAATTCTTTGGTTGGAGTTAATTGGAATCCCAATTAATTCCTAAGCTTTTATTTCAATGCTTTAAGGACCAAACCATGATGTAACAATCATATTGTCAAGGTCCAGTACTTAGGCATGGAATAAGAGATTCCAAATCAAATTGAAATCTCAATAAGGTGGGTATGAAAAGGATTCTTGTGATGTCCAATAGGAACAACACAAGTCACACACTCAAAACCTCACACCGATCAGTTAGAAATTAAGAGCATAACACTCACATGCATCAAATCAAGCATTCAGACCTGAAATAAAATAAGATACATGGAATGAAATGTTTAAACACCAAAATTACTCCAAACCAGTAGCTATTTTATGCATAGGAACTCCCTTGACATGTGTGTAGATCCCTCACAATGAACACCCAACTTTTAGCTCGACATCGGGAGGAGGAGGAAGCTTGGGTGGAACTCCTTCTTCATCCTTGATTACCCTATGAGGATAGAGGCCTCTAGAACCTCCAAGGTGATTTGGAGACTCCTACAGGACTCCAAATTGACATAACTTCACTCGTTGGCTGAACTTTTAAATGAGGTTCCCTTGTTGCCCTTTTATAGGAAAATTGGAAGGTGGTTTTAGGAACACATATTTCATCAATCCACTTGCATGATGCGTTTCAGCCTTCAAAAAGTCTTATATCGCTTTGGAGAAAATAGAAAAGTTGTATCCCAGCCTCTTTCCCGTCTCCACCGATTGTTTGAAACCATTTGGACAACTAATGCTCAAGATATTGATAACATACAGAACACCACATTTGATATGGTCCAAATTCGGTGGCTTGGACAGATCAGTTCGAATGGGACCCATAAAAGCCGAATCAGGATTGGGTTCCTTAATATGAAATGTATCCTATTAAAATTTGGACAGGCCCACAAATTTTCAGCCCATTTGGATTCATGGATTTCGTTTACTATTCCAAACAGTGGACAGATGTCCATGGATCAATGCAATTTTGGCCCATTTTTCTTCCACTTCATCAAGGGCCCTCCAAATCACCTCTACCTACATTGAAACAATAAAAACAAGTAACATTTACCATTATAATATTTATTAACATTAATTTATTGATTCAAACATAAAGTTAAATTTATTATTATATCTGAATATTCATTACAAAACTAGCTTAAAACTGCGGTGTAAGGGTGAAATAAAATAATGAATTGTGGTATGATCAAGACTTGAGGTGATACTGAACGATTCCAGGATTAGTATGGGGTCCAAGAAACTCGACCTTCTTGAAGGTTTGTTAGCATAATAAAGTATCCATTGAGAAGCCCAGGAGAGGTGCTACATGAATCTTTTTGGTTCAATAAGGAGGGTCGCAAAAAGATTGGGGAACTCATAAAGATCATGTGGTTCTTTATGGGATAAGCTTCTCAAAATAGGTTGAACCTACCTCAGAGTGATGTTGTGGTTCTCATAAGGTTGTATTCATGAAGGATAGATGCCTCATGAAGCCTTAAGTTCCAAAAAGGGATTTGATCTTCCATGAAGGGCATATTAAATAAAAACCGTTATCTCTACTTTAGGTTGAGGCGCTCAAGAACATAAGAGAGGTGGGTTTTCAATGATTGGATACCTTGGGTATTCCATTTTTTCTTTTGTTCACAAATCATAGGTGGTTCGTGAATAGTGAGTGATTTTCAAAAGATGAAAGGCCAAAAATCCCTAAAACATTTGAACTGATGGTTATGTTTATTTGGTTTGGGTTTTATAATGAATATAAGAATTTCTGAATCTCTATGAGATTCATGAATGGGAATGACTTCGTGAGTCTAAATTCCACTTTCACATAGATTACCATCAACTCTTTTCACATTAATGATGCACTCCATGATCTGTACATGATGATTCATAGAGGTTACCATCATGCCTTCATGTTTTTGGTACTAATTTTCCCAAACTATGACCTTTATAAGATATAGCCATTTGTGTAGGAGGCGATCTTTATAAAGCATACCCCTAAGAAGGGTTTTTGGGGTTTTTGGCCCAGATTCACTCCTAACCAGCTGTGCCTTCCTCGACTCCACCCATGAAACATGTATTTTAGAAACAACAACATGTTATATGGTATTTTGTAAAAATGTTTTATTTAAAATTATAAATTATTTATAATAGAGATTATAAATCAAATAAATAAGGATAATAAATAAAAATGTTTTTATTTTTAATTATGATTTTTTCAAAATTATTTAATTTGGTTAAAATTATAATGAATTTATTATATGAAGATATCATTTATATCACAAAAAAATTTATCTAATGATTAATATTACTAATGGTTTCAATAAAATACAATATATGATATATAAATTATGTAAAATGGATTACACATTAAAAATTGAATTTTAAAAGGTTTTTAATTCATAAAAGTATCTTGTGAGTAATATAATTCCATATAATCAAAATATAAAAAATCTCATATTAAAATTAAGTATATGAGTGTTTATTTCAATGATTTTCATTATCCCTAATTATTATTTTTATTATAAAATAATTATATTACTCTTTTGATTTTTGAAAAGTTCATAAGTTCTTGTCATGATTAAATTTATTAAATGATCATTTATTTAGAAATTTATTCCTTTATTTATCCATTTACATATTTTTTTCTTCATATTTTTAATATTGTGTGCCCAAAATTTATGTGATTAATTTATTTTTTGAGATATATCCCTCCATTACATTCTGTGAATAACTCTATAAAATTGAATTTTCATCTAAAAAGACCATATTTTTCTTGATCTATGAGCATAAATTTAGTTGTTGGTACTAGTTTATGTATATTTTTTTTGAATTATCATTAATTGAATAATCCCTAGAGTAATGTATCCCAGGGTAGAGGGAATTTGGGTTAGACTAGCTATTGGAGTGTAGGATTATATCTTGTCTTAGAAATATGATTTTGGCTAGCTATGAACCACTTCATGCTTACACTTTTGGATTTTATCAATCTCAACCGAAACTATTTTTCAATATAAAGAGTTTATATAAATTATTCATATAATGCATTCATATTTTTTTGAATATACATGGATTTTATTTTTTGGTATATAATGAAAGTTTGCGTGTTGTGTAATAGTTACACATTACTGTGGAATAAACTCATTAATTTTGTGGTTGGAATAGGGATTATAGGAACATAATAGTTAGAAGAATGCATACAAAAAAATGAAAAAAAATTGAGAAAATAAATAATTCATAGAATGAAAAAGTAATGAATTTAATATGAATATGATGTATATTAAATTTGTATGAAAATAAAATAAATGAAAATTCCTCAAACACTATGTATAATATTCCTTCCAATGATGAAAATTTCAAGACATTGATCATTTCACAAGGTAGTTTCATGATAGAGAAAGGTGCCCCTAGATGATCTTGTGTAAGGTATGAAAGTGATAAGTAAAACTGAGACAAATGTTTGTGTTTTCCAACCAAAGTGGATTACCATTGTATTTTCATTTATTAGGTTTTTCCCATAATTTAATTATCATAAAACTAGCAAGGAATCCCCATGGGTGGGGATATGAGTAGAATAGAGTTGAGTATTATCCATATGATGGAATGGGATAAAGATTTCTTCCATTCCAGTTTCCATGAATCAATATGAATGTGATTGGCATGAATCCTTACTCAAAAGACTAAATTATTGAGTCTAATGTAAATGTGGGGCCATGTTTTGTGAAATATGGGTCTTTGAACACTAAATGGATATGATGAATGTGATCATAAATTTTATATTTATAAATATCATGAAATGTGCTTAATGATGATATATAATACCTGATACTCATTTGATAACAAATTTATTATAGAGAATTAAAACATCAACCTGAATAACATTGGGATGCATTATAGACAATAAAATGTTGAATAGAACCAAAATTATTTATTAGTATATGATATTTAGAAATAAATAAGATAAATTCTATGTAATTTAGGAACCACTTCCAAATAAACATACTGGGAATGATATTCCACAAAAGGAGTAAGATGTTAATAATAAGAATATAAAATAATCACTAGTTGTCTCAAATATTATAATTGATACCATGGACTATAAGTTTCCTAAATAAATGAGAATAGGTGGTATTACAAGATAATAGAAAACCTAAATATTATTTTCCACGAAAATGAAAAATCTGAATGGCATAAAGTTTGAAGGTCTCTTATTCAATGTAATATAGTTTAAGGAACTTCAGTCTCCAACCATGTGATGAATATGATTGAGTATGTTAATTATTTTTAGAGGGTATATTCTCCCCTTAATATGGATATTTAAACATATTCCATTCCTAAATAACTACAATAATGGTTAACTATTTTTTGTTAAATAAAAGATGAATGAATTCTTCAAAATATTTCTAGACCCCCTCAACATGTTGAGAACAGATGAGAGGGATATGGGTTATCTTAGCTTAATTTCGATTATGATTGTATAAAAAAGGGATGTAACGGTTATATAAATAATTTTTGAAAATTTTCCATGAATATTTCACACCACTAATTATACTGAATGAGAAAAAGAGATGATAATTCCAACATTGTGAAAAAAATGAACTTTGGAGGATGAATTATTTTGGATACCAGTAATTTTATAAGAAACCAAGTAAAGACTCCACAATAGTTATACATATTATATAATTAAATTATTTAATTTTTAAGGTTATGCGATATAGACTGTATATTTTTTTTAAAAATTTAAATATAGAAGAGTTGAGAAGAAAAAGTGTAGAATTAATGGATGTATCTTTAAAGTGTTGAAGCAAGTGGCTGTTTCATGGATGGCATAAAACTAGGATGAATTTTAATTGCATGTTCATTTTTTATCACTTATATGTATAATAAAAATTGGTCGGTTTTAATAAATAATTTGACTTCCATGATTCACATATTATTCCTCTAGATTCATAATATGTTTGAAATTGAGAAATTGATAAATTTTTTTTATCAATGATAAATATTTTATCCAATTATCATTAAAGTAATATAATTTTAAATAAATATTATATAAAATAATAGAATACCATATTAGATATAGAAATTAATGTTTATTCATTAAATATTCATATTAAGAGGAGATAAGTATTATTTCATAAATAAAAAAGTACTTTGTGTTTTTATGGGCTAGGGAAAGGTTCTTTTTTCTGTTGAAAGAATTAAACACCTTTTTTTCTTACATGGTATAGGGTAAACCATTATAAATACTGTAGGTCCTAACCCATATGTCCATGAATATATTAAAGGCATAGTGAGCATGATATCTCTTAACAATGGCTCATAGGATCTGATCTGTAGAACCTTGGATGACCCATATTGTATCTTCACATCAAGTACTCACAAGTTCTAGGGAAACTTAAGATTTCTGCCATCCTATGTTGCTCCCATTATTTTATTTTTCACCCACACCATTAGATACCACCTCCACCTACATCACCCCAATTTCATTTCCATAGGTTTTCTCCATCATAAAATACCCCACTATCATTTTGATGTGTCTACACCACTATATTCCCCTACTTGTGGCCCCAACCATCACCCATGTGCCTACACTATCGAGGCCTGTCACCTTCCACTTTTTTCCCCATGCGTCAACACCACCAGAGGCCATCACCTTCCACTAGTGCATAAAATGTTTTTTACGTCGGTTATTTTTCATTTTTTACGTCGGTTTCTAGACGACGTTAATACAGGCAACGTTATAAATAACGTTTTTGACATCGATTATTTAAAAACCGACGTCAAAAACATAAAATCACAATGTTTATGAAATCAGTTATTTTAGAACCGACGTGATAAAGAAAATGGGAATGTTTTATCACGTTGGTTATTTAACAACCGATGTGATAAAAGTCCTGGAAAATGGTTTATCACGTCGGTTATTAAAAAACAGACATGATAAACAGACATGGAAATGGTCTATCACGTCGGTTATTAAAAAACCGACGTGATAAACTGGGGGGAGGGGGGTTTATCACGTCGTTTTTTTAATAACTGACGTGATAAACAGGGGGAGGAGGGTTATCACATCGGTTATTATATAACCGACGTGATAAACCATGGTGAGGAGGGTTTATCATGTCAGTTATTATATAACCGACATGATAAACCGGGGTGAGGGGTGTTTATCACATCAGTTATTATATAACCGACGTGATAAACCGGGGTGAGGGGTGTTTATCACGTCATTTATTATATAAACGACGTGATAAACTGGGGTTAGGGGTGTTTATCATGTCAATTATTATATAACCGATGTGAAAAACCGGGGGGGGGGGGGGTTTATCACGTCGGTTATTAAATAACCGACGTGATATAACCATTTTTTTAAAATTGAATGTAGTCAATCCTCTCTCCACCAGAATAAACCAGAAAACAAATCAAGAAATTGTACCACAAAAAGAGAAGTAGATCAAAATAAGCATGTACATTGATAACATATAAAACTTACCCCCTAGACAGCCCCCACCCTCATGTATACCCCATGGACAGCCCTCCCCCACCCCGTTAGAGCCCCCACCCTCATGTATACCCCCTGGACAGCCCTCCCCAACCCCATTGGAGCTCCCACCCTCATGTATACCCCTTGGACAACCCTCCCCCACCCCATTGGAGCCCCCACCACACTCCTGGACTACCCCCCGACCCCCAGACAGCCCCAAACACCCCTCGAAAACCCCCCACCCGCCTGAATAGCACCCCCTCACCCCACTTTACAGCCCCCACCACACCTATGGACAACCCCAAACACCCCTGGACAACCCCCCCACCATCATGTATACCCCCCCACCCCTGGAAAACACTCCCACACCCCTGGACCGCCTTCCCACACCCCTGGACAGCCCTGCCACCCCCAGGACTATCCCCCAACCCCACTGGACAGCCCTCCCAGACCGCTGGACACCCCCCCAACCCCACTGAACACACCCCCACACCCTTGGAACCCCTCCCCCACAGACCAAAATCCATACCAGAAAAACCATAAAAAGTAAACCAAAACTAGAAGTAGAGCAAAATTAAACATTCACTTATATAACATTCAAAACTTACACTGTCAACTTAAAAAAAACTAAATCCAACCTAAACAACTACCAAATACACAATTACAACAGAAATATTCAAAATTACATTTTACATTACAAACAACTAAAATTCAATCAAACCTGTAAAATAATTTTACCACTCCACTTGTAAGTGTTTGATGTCTTCAGCAGTATAGGGTTTAGGGTCATCAAAAAGCTACAAATGAAAAAGAAGGTAGTTAACGTGTATAATGAATAAATCAAATTGAAATATTATGGCAAAGTTTAAGTGAAAATTGTACTAGGTCAAAATTCAAAACTGTCCTAGTTGTTATTATTTCATACATAAAGATGTAATAGGGTTCAAAAATGGAAGAATCTAACCTAGTTTACAAAAAAAAATCGCAAAACATAATTATAGACTATCCGTGAAAAACAAAACGAACGAAATAAATTCGTGGAAGGCTTACTTGAGTGTTGAGAGTTGAGATGATAGATCCGAGAGGAGTATAGAAGATAAATGATGAAGCCAAAATGAGTTTAACGTAGGTCGATCGATGAGCCGATTAGGGTTTACCGCGCGAGAGAGACGAGCAGGTGGACTGTCAATTGAAAAATCGTAAATGACAGTCCACGGGGCTTTAATTTTTTAAATGTTTTATAACGTCGGTTATATAATAACCGACGTTAAAAACTATTTTTAAATTTATAACATCGGTTATTTTAAAAACGACGTAAAAAAATCGTAGATATCTCGTTTTTTACGTCGGTTATTTTGATAACCGATGTAAAAAACCAAAAGAGCGGGGGGGGGGGGGGGGGGGGGGGTTTACGTCGGTTATTTGATAACCGACGTAAAAAACTCGTAGAAAACTCGTTTTTACGTCGGTTATAAAATAACTGACGTAAAAAACCCCCAGTGCTTTGGTTTTTTACGTCGGTTATTTTATAACCGACGTAAAAAACCCCCCGCTTTGAGTTTTAACGTCATTTAATTTATAACCGACGTAAAAACCAAACACACGCGATTTGTAACGTCAGTTATTAAAATAACCAACGTTAAAAATATTCTCACCACATTTGTTATATCGGTTATGAAATAACCGATGTAAAAAACCACATTTCACAGATTATCACGTCGGTTATATATAACCGACATAAAAAATGGTGACATAAATAACGTTTTCTGCACTAGTGTTCATTCCCTATACCTATTCCCATTGTATTTTCATCACGATGAAACCATTCCAACCTCATGCACTCAAACATAAGGAACAAAAGTTCCCACACAAATAAAGAGGGGGAGCTCTTGGAAGCATTTGGGAATCAAACCCTAGTAGAAAGGATATACTATGATAACCCCGACCAAATAAGCGTGGGATCATCAATAAAAATTGAATATAGTGTATAATAGGTTTTTAATAGTATTTTTGAATTTAGTAATGTTAAAAGTTCATAAATAAATATTTTTACCGACATATGATAATCATATTTTTAACTTAAAACATTTAGGATATGTAACGATAATGAAAAAAATGTAAAGGGTTACATTTATTTACTATAAGAAATTAAATATCCCTATTTCATATACTAGTTAAATCACCAACTAAATTACACTTAATATAATAAATCATTTTTATGATATGATGAAAAAAGAAATTCAAATAGTTACATTTATGTTTCCATAAAAAAATTAGAAATCAATTTATCCTAAATGATCATTAAGAAATTTTATAATATTTTTAACTTAAAAAAGATACATTATTTAAGGAATTATTTGAATAAAATGGTTTAATGGAAATGGTTCCAAGAATTATTATAATTAAAGAGTTATAATAAGACAAAAAATAATGACATCGTAACCTATAAATGTTACAAGGTTAAAAATATTGTATACATATGCTCGAAGAGATGAATTTTAGGAATATGATTCCTAAGTCTGACCATTATTCAAATTAACTTATTTCATAGATGTTTCAAATTTAATGAATTTTTTGGATTATTTTATCTAATGGTAACATAGATAATTTACATTAAATACATATAGATTTTATTGGAATAATTGTTATCACAGAAAAGTGATGAGGGTCATATCTTGGTGTGTGATACATAAGATATTTATGAATTGATTATATAATTTATCATTATATTGTAATAAAGTCACTATTACTTTATCATTCCTTCATGTGTGACACAATTTAATATACATCAATTGTCCAAGGATAATATTCCATTAAAGTAAAACCTTGAGTTACCCCTAACCAAAGATCATTATAGATCATTATGGGGTTTAATTATATGTTAAGGTTAGGATGAATTGATTCTTGCACTCATTGGAATATTTTTTATGTGATATGAAAAATAAATTCATGAGGTAATAAGTATAGATATATTAATTGGAATATCTTACCAAATTATATCTCTTGAAGTATCATATAGTCCTTGACATATATACGTATGTATAGATATAAGTAATCCTTATTACTTATGGTTGGTAAGATCCCTAATAGAAGAAAATTTATAATTTGATACCCTACTTACACTAGTTAAATTTTGAGAATATAAAATATATTGGTGGTTGGGTAGGATTCAACGGTTGGAGTGAAACCGTGATGTAGTTTTCTACATGTTTTAAAAGTTATGTAATTTAGCCCTTGATTAAATTAGAATGTAGAAATTCAAGGCCATGATTAAAATGATAATATTATTGTGTTAAACTTTTTGGATGAGGGTAATGTGATGTTCTATTTTTCATGATGAATGAAATGTGATGTATTCATCAACTCAATCATTATTTTCTAGAGGATCCATAAAAGGTGAGTTTTCTATAATTGATTGACAATTTCCAAATCTAATGGTCACTGGATGTCATAAAAAATGTGATTATATATATGTATAATTTATATAATAAATATTCTATAATACATGTTTTTAAAAATATGTTAGTATATTTTATAAAGGTCACACCAAATGTCTTATTTGATTGAGTAACACTGTTACATTTTTAGTGGATACTATTTGCTTACATATTTTATATATAAATTTCTTAATTATTTTCAATGCTACTCAGGTCTATAGTGTCACACAATTTGGCCCATGGATAAAATTGATGTTTTAGATAAAATGTTCATTGAAAATAAAGATATATTGAAGAAAAAATATCCAAAAGTATTTGAATGGATTCATAATGTGTTGTAATGTTCGACATTAAAATTTTAGTTCTCATGGGTGTTTATTTGCTGCAATCTAAAATATATGCATACGGTGTATGGAAATTGAATCCATGTATATGATAAATATATTATTTATATAATATATTGATATATAGTATAAGATATTGTGTGATTGTGTATGTGTTTGTTCTTGTTGTGAATATATAATACATGCATGAGATGCATGAGATGCATGTTTTTAATGTGTTTTATATACCCAATAGATATTCATATTAAATTATATTGTTTTCAATCAGTGCAACCACAAAATGTTTAATGATTTTTTTATTCCTACATGAAAGAAGAACACACCCCATGTGGTTTGAATATTATATAATCAATTATTAATGGATTATTGAGTCACTTTATGATCATTGAAAAATAATTAACAGTCTTATTTTGATAAAATTTTATAAAAAAACAAATGATTCCTAGAATAACATACGTTGTATGACCAATATTTGGAGATTAATATCTCATTGTTTTTTAGTGTATTTTTAAATTTCCTACTTCCAAGGATTTGACAAGACATATATAAAGTCTCTTCTTTTGAAACCTAATTTTACCTCATCAGAGAAGGTTATAAAACCCCTTCACATGTTTGGGTATCCTTTGATAGAGACCCAGATCCAGTATCCGACGTCTACCCTCTAGAGGTGGGAGGATTTTTTTATGCTCACTGCGATCTTACTTAAGAATTTTTCCAAGAATATGGAAGGATAAAGCTGATGATTCACTTTTCTTAATTGTGATCTATTTTATTGTTTTTTTTCACCACTAAATTCTTCAATATAGACCAGTATCTATTTGGGATTTCTTCCAATTCCTATGATAATATTATGACCAAACAAAACCCATTATAAATAACCTCTATGGCTATAATAGAGGAATTGATATTATAATGTTACCCTAAGGTACATAAGTCCAAACACTTGAAAAATAATTTTTATCATTTAATCACTAAATAAAACACTAATTAATTGATTAATAAAATAAAAAAACTTTAATAAAAAATAAATAAAATAAAAAAAACCAATTAATATTTAGAAAATATTAATTAATTAGAAAATAATTTATTTTTAATTATTTATCAAATATTAAATAATATTAAATGCCTATTAGTTAAATAATATTATACATAAAAATATAGGAAAAAAATATTATTTATAAATTAGTTATTGACTATTAATGTAATTAAAAGAATTTTTTTTGCACATTGATATCTCAATATTTGATCAAAAACGTAATTTTGACTAACTAAATTAATTGAATATACCAATAAATGTATTATAATAATTAATTTAAATAACTCACCCAAACATAAAATAATCAATAAACATAATTCTATAGGGAATCATGCATTTAATAGTATTTGTTTTAATATTTTCTTTGGTCTCAAAAAATGATGATGTATAATTTTTTTATAATCATGTTTTATAGTTTTTATTGTCTAGAAATGGATTTCAAAAACTGAAGTTCAACAACCATTTACTAATGGTTCTGTGAAATTATTTTTGTTTCATGAATTGATGCTAAGAATTTTTTAGCATACTCTATTTTTTTATTTTTATTAATTAATCAAACTTAATTAATTATATGTGGTTTAGAACCAACCGCTAATTATAAATAAAGAAATAAATATTATTGGCATTATTATTATTAATATTATTATGTATGATATCTTACATTTTTTATGTATTATTATCCTTTAATATTTATTTTTATTTATATTTATATATATTATTATAATATAATTTATTATCAATTATCATCATTCTTTTAATCTCAATGTTGATGGTATGATTTGAACTCCCCAACCTCATTATTATAGACTTGTTTTCTTATTGATCAAACTAAGAAAATTTTCTTATAATAAACACTTCATTATAAATTTTTTTGTGTTATATAATAAGATACATTATAAATGATAAATAATGGGATAAAAGGCTGGTTTAAATAATTATTTTTTCCATTATTAGTAAAATTGAGAAATGGCTACAATGGTGGGTGGGAAAAATATTTCATAAACTGAGAATGAGGTTTTTCTAAAATAGAGGGAGATATCAATTCTAATGTATGTTATGTCAATGTTTATGTACTCAAAATATTTAGTTGACATTATTTATTCTTGTTTTTAAATTTTTTATTATTTCAAGAAAATGGGATTAATAAAATTCATTGGTTCTCTTGGGATAAACTTTATTTATATAAATATTATAGTTCCCATGGATATTGATATATAGGGGAAATCAATTATTTTTATTCCTAAAATTCAAGTGTAGTTGTTTGTTAATCATCCAGATTAATCATGTTTCTAATTTTTTAGGTTTAATTATTTTCCATGATTATATATACTAAATGATAAATTAAGAATTATGACTATTTAGTTTTAGTGGAGTTCTTATGGAACAATATTAGTAATTGACAATGGACATTGATGGGGAATTGAAAATTTGATTTATAATACAGTTTTGATAGAAACATGGTTTTGTAATCACTATTTTAATGTAACAATTTCTATTTACCATTTGGGGATACAAAAATATGGTAACCTGATTTAATCAACAAGGAAATATAAAGATGGTGTTATGAAAATTTTTTATACTAGTATAATAATAAAGTAGGAAAATAATTATATCAATTCCAATTTCACCAGGAGGTTTTGATGATTGATTGATCTACATGAGGGAGATGTTCCCTAAGGCTATTAGTAGATGAGGGTTTAGATATATTATTTTATAATATATGTATGTATTAAGGTATGAAAAATGTAAACAAGGAACACTATATTCCTTATTAAAGAACATCATAAATCATGATTATGCTTATATGATTGCATTTACAAAAAAATCTTATAGTATAGTTAAAAAAGGTTTTTTATAGTGATTTCAGATGAATTGTATCATAAGATTCACAAAAACAACACATCACTAGATTGTTTGTTGAACGTTAATAGTAAACATTCAAGAATATTCTACTAAATAACAGTCATCATTAAATGTTTCATATGATGTAACATATGGGGAATCAAAAATGAATTTATATAATAAATATATGTATGAATAAATAATTACTAATATCTTATTTAATATACAGATTAATTCATATAGGTAATGGGAGTGTACCTAGGGCCAATATAAGGAGAAAATCACCATTAGATAGGATGAATTTGTGACCTCCGAAACCTTTATATGATTCTACCACTGCTCTCTTCCTCTTCCATCATTTTCCACCCGAGGTACTAGTATGTTGTGGTTGTAAGGAGAATCCCACCTAAGTTTGAAGTGATCTAGTCAATCTAAATATACACCATATATGGAAGAGTTCATTGGAAATTCCTAGTGATCCTCACCAATCAATTCTTTAAGATAATAGTTATTATCATTAGTGGCAACTATATATATTACTAATTTATAGTATACACTGTATCAATTTCATACATGATGTTATTGGTATTTATTAATTTTATTCTCATTAACTTTTTGTAAACAGTTTTCTCAATCTTTAGTCACCCATGAGTTGTATATGAGCCTTTCCATATCGTTTTATTCCTGAAATGCTGTTGAAAAAAGGAATAAATATGTATATCATATTGATATCATTTTCTATATCATTAAAAACCACTGGAATTCTATTCAATGGTTGGATATAGGATATTAAATATAGTAACCCATGATAGAGCAATTCCATATGTTATGGGATATCATTAACAATGACATAGTTTAAATCCTTTAACATTTGGTATATCTTAGCCCATAATATAGGGGGTTGTAGTGAACAATTACACTGATCTATGTTTAAAAAATATAGTATCATATTTTTGACATGATAAAGGAGATACCATATCATACCATATCCCATGCATAGAAGGTTGTATTAAAGGACATGAATTATCTTTTATAAAATTCGATGGATAGTGAAGCTAATCATAGATTACAACATAATGTATATTTTAAAATAATATATCATTATTTTTTTATATAAATTCTAAATGATGAATTAAATATGTAATTTATAAATAGCCTATAAATTATAGAAAAAGATACCTTTGGTTTTTTAAATTTATAAATTTTAATTAATTGGTTAATTATAAAAATTTGTACAAATAACTTATAAATAAGTATAAAAAACTTATTAAATAAATATCCACAATATCAATTATTAATATTAAATAATAACTTAACAATAATTCAAAATATCTAATTTAGATTAAAAATGCTTATATATTAATTATAAGTGGAATTATAAATTTTAAAAAAATTTAAAAATAAATAAAAAATAAAAAATATATATTTAATATTGTGATTTTATCAAAATATTTAATTGTAAATGTTCAAATCCAAGTCTTATTTGAGAAAATATTTGAACCCTATCAAAAGGGGATTTGAAAACTGATATGATCAAGGTTTAAATAATGTTAAATGTGTGATATTTAGAATGGTTGAATAATATGGGAATAATTTATATATAGAGTTTTTATATTTAAATTCCCAAAAATTTATTTAAAATTATATATAATGGATAATAATAGAGAGATTTTATTGGAAGTAATTATATTTTGTTAATAATTAATTAATTTTTAATTGTTTTAAAATGTTTATATCATGTTTAAATTTAAAAATTATTCATTATTTTTATTCATTTATTTATTTATTAATATAATTGGTATATTATTAATTGATGTAATCTATATTATAATGTTTTCAACTTCCTCTATAAATTTTCACCCATGCGTTTATGGAATTACATGGTCTGTATGATAATTTAATTAATTTTCATCAACATTATCTTTAGAATGTATTAGGTTATGAGTTTGAATTAAAATTTTAATAATATTTTATAAATAATAGGTGTTAAAAATGTGAGGTAATTGAGATATATATTGAGTAATGTAATCTGGGTTAGAGGGAATTTGGGTTGGACAACTCACTAGACTAGAGATTTATTCCTTGTCGAGAAAAGTGGGGGTTGGATATCTATTCCTCTAAACATAATCTTATGGTGAATGTCGATTTCATATGATTTTATTCCATTACATGAATGAGTTTCATATAGATTATTAATAAGATAAAGTTTGTTAACTATGAATATAGGTTACTTTAAATTTGGTTTAATAACACATGTTATGAGTTGTGTAAAGAGTTACACGTTAGTACAGTTTGAACATATTGATTTGGTTAAAGGAATATGTTTCCAATATAAATCATTATAAGAATACATACATGTAATGAAAAGAACATGATATAATATAGTGATATTATATCATATTTAAAATACCCTATGTGAGATTACTTCTTATAAAACAGTTGCTAACAACATGTCACCCATCTGGTTTGGCCATACCAAAGTTAAGTTCCCCTAGATTGTCATATATATGAAACCAAACTAATGAGGTAACCTAAAGTGTTAGGTTTCTCATTTTTAGTATATTTTTTTGGGTTACGCATAGGTGTAAAACCCAGACTCTTAGGAACCATAAGAATAAGTTCAAGTTAAGATATATTATAGGTAATGGTAGAGAGTTGTCCAATCAACTATCTATGATTCAAATATGATATAATTAACATGATTGTAAATAATATATAGTCGTGAATGGTTTATAAACTTACAAAGTTTTACTTATGACAAAATATGGATCTTTTACCTCTAATTTATATGGTATATTTTAAAAGGGGTCAATATTGTAGTGGGAGATTATTTAATAAAATTCATTATTAAATTAATGTACTACTTGATACCCAATTGATAAAAAACTGTGTCGTAGATATAATAGTGTCAACATCATCTGAATTCAATATAAATACTTATAAGTGAAAAATATAATGTATGAAATTTCATTGATTGGTACAATACTTATAAATTGTTCTAACTCTTGATGGAAAATTATATGAGATAGAGTAATACCTTCATGGGTAACCATCTGTCAAATTTGTTCGTTAAGTTAATCTTGATGTTTATAAGAAGAATAAAATGACTCACATGATGTTTCAAAGGAATTAAAAATGAAAAATAACCTAAGGAACATTAGTATCCACTCATATACTTATAGTGAATGAGTGTTATGTTACAGATATTAGGTTTCAATTATGTATTATTATTTTTATGTAATTCATTCAAGAATCATCCATGGAAATGTTCTCACAATGTGAATGAATTGGATAATTTTTTACCCAATTTTTGGATATAATTGATGAATTTATATGGATATGTTAAATTTATTTAATTTAGTTTAAACAATAAGAATCCCATGAACAAATATATATCATAATTGAAACTAAAATCATGATACATATAAAATGAATAATGCATGTCTTCCTTGCACCAAAGAGTTTTCACAACTGTGACCATGTTGACGCTCCTTTCGTCACAGAATCTAAAGATCGGAAAAGGGAATATCTAAGATCAAAATGATTCATCCTTTGAAGAAAACGACAAAAATTGACAAAGGTAGGAAGAAAGGATCAACAACAACTGCACTGCGCAAGTTATCTCACTGTCGCACAAGTACACTTGCGTGATGCCTTTGGTCGCGCAAGTCACTTGCGCGACCTAAGTGGTAACCACCTGGTAACCTCCTGGGGACTTCTCTTGCCTATAAATAGACCCTGTAGGCCCCCCATTCGAGAGGATCTTTTTCCAGAAACTCGGATTGAAGCTCCCGACGCCCAAGTCTCTTCTCAAAGCTTCCGGAACACTTCTAAGGTAATTTCTTACCTAGAACGGAAGATCTAAAGAGAGGGAGGAAGGCCTAAGTGTTGAAACTCATCAACACTTGCGCGCCTGAGTGGCCAGCCCTTAAGGGAAGTGGTCACACTTGCGCGCCGCCTCATTCCTTCAATAGAATTTGCGCGTCCCTTTTCTGGAAGAACCTCAAGAGGATTCTAAAGGGTTTAATAAATAATCGCTCAAGTATTTCAATTCTGATTGAAAATCACGCAAGTACATCATGTGTCGCGCAGGTATACCTGCGCGACCAATACTTGCGCGCCCACGCAAGACTTGTACGCCTTTCAAGACTTGCGCGCCCCTACCTTTTTGGGTGCCCATCTTGCCCATTTTACCCCTCATAAGCCATTACACCATTCCTTTTCAAGATTTAGCCTTCAAGATACTCTTCAAATCCATTTATGGTATGATTTCGTGATTTGACTTCCTTATATGAAAGGAATTCGGTGGAATATCTCTCAAAACCTAGTGATTTATACATCATTATTTCACCAAAGATTGAGAGTTCGTTCATTCAACCTCATCCTTTAAAATGAGAGAATCCTTAACCTGGGTTTCCTTTTCAAGAATAATCCCCAGTTATAAATCCTTTAATATGGGCATCCTCCTCAGGAGTAAGCCCCAATCTCAAATATGGGCATCCTCCTCAGGAGTAAGCCCCAAAACTTAATTCCTAACCTGAGCCTCCTTTTTAGGAGTAAGTCCCAGTCATAATCTTGGGCTTCATTTTCAGGAGTAAGCCCCAAGTCCCCTAACTTGGGCTTCCTTTTCAGGAGTAAGTCCCAGTCATAATCATGGGTATCCTCTTCAGGAGTGAACCCCAAGCCCCTTAATTTCTCTTAACCAGTCCTAAATTACGTTTGATATGGGGTTCCTTCTCAGGAGTAAAACCCAATTATCAATCCTCTCCTAATTTGGGCTTCCTTTTCAGGAATAAGTCCCAAGTTAGAGTATTCAAATCTCCATAAAGCACATATACCTTTATGGACCCTGTTCCTGGATTTTCTCCCTAAAAGTAAATCCTAAACCTTCATCTATTTGGGCACTCATACATACATAAGCCCCAAACAATTTCTTATGATTGCATCTTTCATGACACAATTGTCTAATTTTTACCAATACCTCTTGTTTCTCACACCGAGCATGACTCACGTGAGCTTAGATTGTAAAAGTAATTATGACATTCTTCTTTGAGCCATCAATCATAAACATCATACTCCATTACTTGAACTACGCGGGTTCTGATTCCTTTTCCAAAATAAAGGATACGTAGGTAGCCCATTTATGGGTTCGATCCCAACTTTGAAATAATCCTTGTCCTTCTGAATGACGATAAACTTCAAGTGCCCCACTGAGTGGCTTTAAAACCAGCCTGGTCATCATAATGACCAAGAGACTTTTATATAAATGTTTTGAAGGATACCATTGACCAAGAATCTCTAAATAGATATAGATGATTCTCTATTGATGAAGAACCTCGAATACATATAAAAGATTATCTAAATTTCTTGCATATTTAATCATTGATTGTTAAAACTAAAGGAAAGCTCATTTTATACTTGGTAATGTAATAAGGATTCACGAACATAACTTAAATCTATAAAGAGAGTCCCAGAGTAGAAAATAATTCCCCTCAAAAAGGTGTGATGAGTCCGACCTCCCATCCTCTTGACCAATGCAAATTCCTAAGCCTCATCAGTTCACAAGCTAATGAGCGCCTACCTTTGGAAATAGGTCCAAACAGATGTGGAATCATTGGATGTTTCCGGTTCTACGAAAAAACCCGTTAGAAGCCGATCGGAACGTTTGAATCTCCCGTCCAGGAGGTCATCCACGAAATCCGTGCGAAAAAAAAATGGTGAACCCGACGTGAATCCTTAACCAAGTTAAAGTGATGTTCTTCTTATTTTGTTGGGCCCCTTGGGCCAACAAATCAATCATTGACATGTGCTCATCCAAAAGATGCAGTGGCCAGATTCATCTTGATTATGTCTGTTATATGGAACAGGCACTCTTTTTTTCATGATCTTATGCAAAATGGCTTTTCTTAAATTCACCCCTGTGAATACTACTGCTGTGAACACCTCTACTGTGAGGTCTGCTGCTGTGAAAACCAATGCTGCTACTCCTGCTGGAACGTCGTCCGCTCTGAGGATGACATCACCAACTCAGCGTCTTCAACGCTGGGTTTCTAATGCACTGGTTAAGGAGTACCGTCACAACGGTACTATCCAAACTCTGGAGGCCGCTCGTCAAGCCCTCCAAGTTAACAACTCTACCTGGTCATCCGGACAACAGCGGCCAACGATCAAGAAGCAGGCGGTGCTGACTACCGTCTCCAACCGTTTCAGGTCGTTATCCCCGGAACGCAATTTCCATTCACTCCCTTACTCTGAGGAAGTGAATGAGCAGGTCCCGCATGGCCTTAATTCAAAAAGACATGAGTCCTTATCGAGGGCTCCCATCAACAATCGCCGCCAGACTCGTGCGGTAGTGCGCCCTCAACATGATGAGGGTACCGACTCCAGGCATTCAGCTCAGGTTCCTCGAACCTGAGCAGGAAAGATGAACCGCCAGAGACGGAATCCGGTTAACAATGGGCAGGTTGTCATCCCTGCCATCTCCGGAGAAGTCCACCAACCTAACTTGGTGGAAAATAACGAGCAGGCACAATCACCTGTCTGTTTTAATTCCGCTGTCCAGCAGACTCGTCTGGCAGCATCACGTCAATCCCTCTAGGAAATTCCGGCGGAGTACGATAGGCAGGAACATGCACCTGCTTATACATCACTAGTTAGTCAGCAGGCTCGTCTGACTACAGATGATGGATCTCGTCAACCGCGTTTGGCGATGTGTAATCTGCAGGCACATACACCTGCTGATACTGATCAAGCCTACCAACAGTCTCGCTTGGTAGCGCACGGAGAAGTTAGTCGGAAAGCCCCGACGACAAACAGGAGGCAGACTCAACTCTCTGCCTCCACACTTGAGTACTGTCGGGATTCACTGACAGGAAAAGGAGGACAGGAGCAGGCACATACACCTACTCCAAGCCCGGAATGGACGTATATCCCCGTTCCGGCGGCTGAAGTCACCAAACATATTTTGTCAATGGTGAAAGAGGAGAAGCAAATTCCTGCTCATATTCTGGATGCTTGCCAGGATATCATAACAGCTTCAGCATCATCTCAGGGACAAACACATAAATCTATCCCTAGCAGTGGAGTGACACATCAACGATTAACTCCGGAACAGACACACACATCTGTTCCAGCCCAAGAGGGTTATGGGGCATACTCCCCCATATCATACGGACAACCAAGTCAGGCACATACACCTAATTTGAGTGGAGATCGTCAGCCTAACCTGACCATCTTTCCTGATCAGGCACATACACCTACTTAGAGTAACCACTTTCGTCAACAAGTGGTTTCTAAAGTGAGTAAGAAGGCATCTAAGAAAAAGATCCGCCCAGCACAGTCAGGAGATCAAAGGCCAATCTGCAACAAGGCCTTGCTCGATGCTGGAGTTCTTGAAGCCCTCAGACATTTATCTGTCAGAATTCAAGATTCTACTCCCTCAGTTCCCAATAATGGGAACATTAATTTTGAAGGTCTTCAACAGACACTTCCTCATGAAGGCTTGCTTCATGGAAGTTCGGTCAATCTTGAAGTTTCTTCTTCAGATGAGAGCCACAGGAACCCTCTGTGTGGTCAGAAGACCAAGGAGCAAGAGATTTAATCTTTTGTTGTAACCCGTTATGGTGGTCCTCCCCATGATGATGAACTTCGCTTCAAAATTCCTCTCCGCAGTAGTGATTCACATTGCCTGGAAAATACTCCAGTGGATAATGTAGTGCCGAGAAAGCCCTCTTATCTTGAGGCACTTGTAAATGCGAAACCAGTCATGTCTGATGTTTTATCGCTAACAAGTGAAATACTTTCTCAATCAGAAGATAGCCCAGGGTGTAGGTCATTTTCCGAACCACCCCTAAGTCATGCATCTTCTAGTTTGATTAATGATATCTCTACCAATCTTGTTGAATCCAATGAAGCAACAAGGAAAAACCAACTCTGGTCAAAACAGGTAGAAGAATCTTCATTTAATGATAAAGAGGAAATGCTGAACATGAGGAAAAAACTGGAAAAAGGGGAAGTACCAGTCATGTTTTGGCCTTTGGATGACTCCTAATACGACATTCCAAAGATGTTGACGGATGATGGAATCCATGATATTCGTCTCAACATATGGAAAACTCTTTGTCAATTAAATAAGAAGGTATTATCTTATGATGAATATGAAAATCATCTTAAGATAATAGAAGGGCTACAACGTCAAATTGATTTGGCATCTCTATCAGTCTCTCAGTATTCGAAGGCTGAAAAGAATCAGAGAACCCTTCAACGTTCATGCCTTGGCGCACTAAGAAAATAGCGTTAGTTAATTGCCAATGCTCCATCTAATGTTCATATCAGAGGATGGGGTGTTCACGGAGCACTACATTTCACAGTGCTTTCTAGTCAGCAAAGCCCGCCAAAAATGGTCTCATGCAATGTTATTGCCCATGGCCGGCCACAGTCAATGGGCTTTGTTCATAATCAAAATCTTGCTCAAGAACAGGCTTCAACTAGTTCCTCTCAAAATCAAGTATATAGAGAACAAGTTGTTGAATTGCTCCTACATCAAGTAGGAGAGAATATTGCACAAGCCTCTCGTCTGGAGCAAACACGTCACCAAATGATAGAAGTTTCAGAAATCATCCAACGGTCTGTTGAACCAGGTGATAAAAGTGGATACAGGTTAATGCATCCAGCTAATTTCCGAACTATGATTCGCAAGATCAAGAGAGATTTTAAGAAGATCTCAGACATAGCATGTCAAGAGACACCCCGGCTTGTCAGACTGGGGACTTCTCTAACCCAACCCTCAAAGTCAACAAATGGGATTCGAGGAGTTGAGCGGAAGCAGCAGGAACATCCCCAGTCCACCGGAATGGGGACTTTTCCAAATCCTCAATCCCTCCCTCAGAGAAAGTCAATATTCTCTTGATTAGGGAATAAGCCTCAAGAGGAACGAAGAGCCAAGCTATCAGGAGATTCTCTCCAAGTGACGGTTCTCCAAGAAGTTCCTGAGGGATCAAGTCAACGGAATGCCATGTCTCATCATGGACATGGAAGAAGACAATATCACAGAAATGATGATAGAAAGGATTCCATGCAATATGAATCCATTAATGTCATCAATGTCGTTGCTGCTGATTCACCAGATGAGGCTCAATCAGAGGGATCAGACGAAGAGGTTCCTGCTCAAGAAGTTGCGCACACAGACCTAAATGAAGAAGGTGTGCGCACACGTAATCAAAGGCTTACCCAAAATCTGGGTATTCATTCAAGTAACCCACTTCCCCCTCTCCGAAAAGGATCCAATAAGGGGAAAGGAAAGAATCAGGTTACTTCTCACCCTTCCTCTGAAGGAGGTCAATCTCTCTCATTAGAGAAAAGGTTTTCACAACAGGAGGAAGAAATGAAAGAATTAAGAAGGTTGAATGCAGAACTACTTCAGAGTAGTCTTCTTCCTAAGAATGCTGAAGTCCGACAGCCGAAGGAATTTGTTATAACTACTGAGATGGATCAGGAATATCCCCCTTTATCAGTACACCCTCAGAGGTCTAATCCTACGGGTCAAACGCAACAACGGTTGGCAGCACTACCATCAGTTGCAGCACCAACCACCACGTCTGTCCAAACTCTATTCATTGCACCTACCCAAAACCAAGTTCAACCTGATGTTTCTCAAAAGTTAATAACTACTATTGAGTCATTAATAGCTCGGTTAGAAACTATGGAAGGGAAACGGGCGCAAGTTCAACCTGAAAGGAAAGTTTACCCTGAATGGGTAGATTCAATTTCTCCTCCATCCAGTTTTGGAAACCCTGTTTTCCCTACTTTCAATGGATCAGGCGACCCTGAACAACATTTGACGCATTACGTGTCTTGTTGTGATCCTATGATGGGAACTCCAGAGCAGCAAGAAGCAGTGAAACTCAGATGCTTCGTGCGAACCTTGCAAGGACTAGCTTTTGTCATGTATACAAGCTTGCAATCCCGGTCAATCATCAGATGGGAGGATCTTCGTCAAAAATTCCTTCTTCAGTTTAGCTCAACTTTGCCAAAAATGACAGTTTTCGATCTTACAAACTGCAAACAAAGGGAGAATGAAAGAGTCTCTGATTTCATTGCTCGTTGGAAGGGATTAACATATTCCCTGAGTTTAGCACTCCCTCAGGAGGAATTTTTGCCAATCTGTGTGGCAAATTTGCGTGACGAATTACGCACGCCATTGATCCCTGTGAAATACACAGGAGGGTTTCGAGACCTTACTTCAATCGCTCAACAGATTTAAGATTCCCTTATACAGGCTAAGGTTAAATCTCGTATAATTCCATCAGCTCTAGGAAGGAGAATGGGTAAAGCGGAAACTGCTACAGTTATTCTTAAACAAGCACCTGTACCTATTTCTACTTCAAAACCTTCATCTTCTCGAAGGGCTCCACCTCCTGAATGCCAACAACAAAGGCTGTTTCGTCCAAATGATCAAAGAGATCAATGAAAAAAACAATTTGAGGATTTGAAGAGTAAAACATACTCTTTCCGAAGTGAGAAAGTTCCTGGTTACTTCATTTCAGCTCTGGAAAATAATTTGGTTCAATTACCAGTGCCCAAGAGGCCAAACAAGGAAGGAGATAAAGACCGTCCCAATTATTTTCCCTTTCATCAAATGTTGGGGCATCCCATCCAGGAGTGTTTTGTCTTTAAAGACCTCCTGCAAAAGATGGTTGACTTGGGACAAGTCAAATTGAAGGGTTCTTCAGCTCATGTAGGGTGTATTTCCGCTACAGATCCAGAGGAAGGAGGCGAGTGGCAGGAAGTCAAAAGCAAAACTGTGAAAAAATATGATGATTGGATGGTCAGAAAGACAATCAATCGGACCCATTCCATTTTGTGAACACAATTAAAGAAGCCAATTGTGTCTCCTACAAAAGCTGCAGTAAAGCCTCCATCAAAAGACAAATCCTCAAAAGGGAAGCGCAATTCAAAGAAGAAAGAGGAATCAGAAAAAGATGATTATGTATCAAAGCCTAAATTGTCTTTGACTCTGGCAGATTTCATGCCATCTACTTCAAAGCCACAGGCACCGCCCCATCAAACGGCACAGCCTAAAAAGGCTAACCAGGCAGAGTCTTTATCAGACGAAGAGTTAATCTTTGGTTCTGTTAATATGATTCAATTAACAGATCCATATTCCAGTCTTGATGAGCCTGAATTCCCTGTATTAAATAAGGGAATCCGAGGAAGTTTTAGAGGTTCAGGATATAAGGGAAGATGTGGATCTTTCCGAAGCCACTACTCTAATTTTACCCCTGCTAGCACTGTATATGCACCAGAAACTCGTGGTAGAGCCCTTCAGCGATCTCAAAAAGAACAAGCAAGTTCTTCTGCCAATGGCCAACTCAGTTTTGGAACAGTTATTTTGGAAGACCGATTAAAGGTTCCATCTTCTTTATCTCAGCAAGTAAATGGATCTAATAAGTCTAATCTTCCAAAACCAAGGATGTTTCCAACTTCAATACAAGATGCATCAGCTTCCAAAGAATCTGCTTCCAAGGTACCTGCTAAACCGCATATTCCTATTGGAAAATGCAGATATCTAGATCAAAAGTATGATATATTGAAACACTTGGCCCATGTACCAGCCAAGTTATCAATTTTGGATGCTCCGAATCTGTCAAAAGATCTTCGGGAAGCACTCATCGAAGCTTTGTCAAGTCCTCAGGAGTTTGAAGCTGAAATTGCTGCAGCTGAAATCTATCACATAGAGAATAATCCTGCAGAATGCCATGCAGTGATATCTTTTACTGATAAAGATGAAGATGATGTTGTGCATGGGAACATAAAACCTTTGTACTTATTTGGCAAATTCAATGGTGTAGATATTCGAAGAGCTTTCATTGACAATGGTTCAGGAGTCAACCTCATGCCCATTCATACACTTCGTCGATTGGGCCTCACAGAATCTGATTTATCTCCTTCTACCATGATGTTACAAGGATATGATAAAAATGAACAAGAACCACTGGGAGAAGTTACACTCAGAAATCGGTTTGGAGATCTTGTATCCAATTCGGATTTCATGATTGTTGATCAAGACTCATCTTTAAATATATTTTTGGAAGACCCTGGCTACATCAGCATGTAGCTATTCCGTCATCATACCATCAATGTCTCAAATACTGTTTCGATGGTCAAGTTGGAACATTGTATGGTGATAAGGCCCCGTTCAAGACATGTGAGTCTCAATACATTGAGGCGGAATTTTATCACATGAAGGGAAGAGAAAAATCTACAATGAAGCAAATTACCAAAGTTAATGCTCCATATGGTTTGGAGAAAATTCTAATAAATCCATTTTCACATGTGAGTACAGATTATGTGTTACTTATCAGTCAAATTGACAAAATAGGACCAAATCAAAATACTCTTATGGAAAGATCCATAATGTCAATTATGGCAATCGAGCCAGACAACATGGGAGAAATTGGTAACTTACCAAGCAGTGATGAAAGCATAAGTGGTGACATTTTCATTTCGTCTGCTGAAGTCCAACAAGTCTACACTTCACTAATCAAGCCAGAAGAAGTTATAGCAACACCATAGGTGAATAATGATGTCGATTCTCAATCCATCATCTCCTATTTATTTCCCAAAGAAGACCCTTTATCATCCATAGGGTCGGAAATGGAAGCTTCTTCTTCAAAATGTGAAAATTTTGACATCTCTTATGATCATGAGAATTTCGTTTTTTCATCTACTTTGCAAGTAGAAACGGAAGAAATAACACATGATGAAGAGGAAGAGGATGATCTTAGAGATGCTCCTCCAGCATTTGAAGAGGGTATCTCTACCACTGTGGATGAACTCAGAGAAGTAAATCTGGGTACAGAGAAAGATCCACGCCCCACTTTAATTAGTGAGGCCATGACCCTTGAAGAGCAAGAGATGTATATTTATTTTTTAAAGCAAAATAAAGATATTTTTGCTTGGAATTATACAGAAATTCCTGGGCTTGATACTGATGTTGCTACTCATCATTTGGGTTTACCAAAAGAACATCGAGGTTTTAAGCAAGCCGCGAGAAGAACACACCCAACCTATGCTTCCAAAATTGAAGCTGAAGTGGATAAGCTGATAAAAGACAATTTCTTCAGAGAAGTTCAATATCCCAAGTGGATGGCTAATATTGTCCATGTAAAGAAGAAGAACAGACAAATTAGGGTTTGCATCGATTTCAGAGATCTTAATCGGTATTGTCCTAAAGATGATTTCCCAGTTCCGATTACAGAACTCTTAATTGATGCGACGGCTGGCTATGAAGTACTTTCTTTCATGGATGGATATTCTGGATATAATCAGATCCAAATGGCCCCAGAAGATGAGGAATATACATCCTTCAGAGCTCCTCAAGGTGTGTTTTGTTACCGGGTGATGCCCTTTGGTTTAAAGAATGTAGGTGCAACATATCAACGCGCCATGCATCGTATCTTCAAACCTCTTTTAGGGAAGTTTGTTGAATGCTATGTAGATGATTCGGTGGTTAAATCCAAACAACGTTCTAATCAGTTGGCTGATTTGGAAGTCATATTCCACAAGCTTCGACAACATAATTTGAAGATGAACCCCTTAAAATGTGCTTTTGGGGTAACCTCAGAAAAATTCCTCGGCTTTTTTGTATGCCATCGTGGTATTGAAGTCGATCCTGAGAAGACCAAATCAATCCTTGGTATGTCACATCCTCAGAATTTGAAATAATTAAGAGGACTTCAAGGACACTTAGCCTATATTCGGCGTTTCATCGCCAATTTGGCAGGAAAAAGTTTACCCTTTACCAAATTATTGAAGAAAGGAGTCACTTACCAGTGGACTGAAGAATGTCAAGAAGCATTTGATGTTCTCAAGAAATACCTCTTGAGTCCACCAGTACTCATGCCACCTGTTGAGGGTAGACCACATATCCTCTATGTGACAGCTTTAGAGTGATCATTGGGTGCCTTTCTAGCTCAAAAGAATGATGCTGGGAATGAAAATAGTCTCTACTATCTCAGTAGAACTATTCTTGAAGCAGAAACCCAGTATTCAAGTATTGAAAAGTGATGCCTAGCATTAATCTTTGCAATTCAGAAACTGAGACACTACCTGCAACATCACGAGGTCCAATTGGTATCTCCTAATAATCCGCTCAAATTCATCCTTAGTCGTCCAATGCTTACAGGACGTCTAGAAAGGTGGGAGGTTATTCTACAATAGTTCGACATTCAGTATGTGTCTCAAAAGGCAATTAAGGGCCAAGCTCTGGATGATTTCCTAGCTGAACATCCTTCAGTGGAAGACACGTATTCAGATATCGAACTCCCTGATGAGGAAGTTTTCTCTATTCAAGAGAGTCCTCAAACATGGGAAATGTATTTTGATGGTGCTTCTAGAAGTCCAACTGGAAAGAAAATGGAAAATCCTAAATTCAACAAAGTTGGTTTAGGAATTGTGCTCATTTCTCCAGATAAGGCAGTGTTACCTTATTCCTTTTTGTTGTGGGAAGGTGGTACCAATAATGAAGCTGAATACCAAGCTCTCATTACAGGCTTGGAGTTAGTGCTTAAAGCACAAATGAATCACTTAAAGGTGAAAGGTGATTCAGACCTGGTAATCAAACAAGTCAATGGGGATTATGCCATCAGAAAAGAAGAATTAATCCCTTTGTATGATTACGTCAGAGAGTTAATGCCATAATTCCCTTCAGAACCGACATTTTCTTATGTCCCAAGATCACAAAATGCTCAAGCTGATGCACTGGCTAATATAGCCACAGTTTTAGCAGATCCAAATCGGGACGAGACAACCATCTGTATTTCCCACCGTCGTGCAATTTCACCTTATGTTCAAGTCAGAACAGAGGAAATTAATGAAATTAGTCCCATTCCTAAACTGTATGGTCATACTACAGGATGGATGTCACCTATCAGGGAATACCTTCAAAATGGAACACTTCCACCTGATAGAGACGAGAAAGAACAAATCCGGCGACGTGTGGTCAATTTTACTCTTTATGATAGCCCAAACCACCTCCAGAAAATTCTCTACAAACGTGGTTTTGATGGAGTTCTCTTCAGATGTATTGATGGTGAAGAGACAATGACTGTCATAAAAGAAGTGCATGCAGGAGTCTGTGGTGCCCACCAGTCTGGACATAGACTGTCTGATCAAATTCGAAGGCTTGGATACTTTTGGCCTTCAATGATACAAGATTGTGTTAATTTCACAAAGAAGTGTCATTCATGCCATGTATATGCCAACTTCATTCATCAACCTCCAGAGTTTCTTCATACAGCTAAATACTCGTGGCCATTTTCCACATGGGGAATGGATGTGGTGGGACCTTACCCTTCAGCTACGGCCAAGAAGTTTAAGTACATTCTTACTACTACTGATTTCTTTTCCAAATGGGCAGAAGCAGTACCTCTCAAAGAAGTCAGTTCTAAATGCATTGTTAGCTTCATCAAGTCTAACATCATTACTAGATTTGGTGTCCCTCATACCATATTGACGGACAACGGCACCAACTTCTGTTCTTCTGAGGTAAAGAAATTGTATCAAGAATACAACATTAAGTCCAACCATTCATCTCGATATCGTGCGGCGGCTAATGGCCAGATAGAATCCTTCAACAAGACTCTTTCAAATATACTACAAAAGATGGTGGATAAAGATAAGAGGTCATGGCCTGATAAAATCTTTCATGCTTTATGGGCTTATCGGACTACCACTCGCAATGCAACGCGGTCAACTCCATATTCATTGTTATATGGAACAGAAGCAGTCTTGGCAATTGAAGTTCAATTTCCCTCACTCAGAATAGCCATTTCTGATCAGTTATCTACAGATGAGCAATCCCAAAAGCGGTTGAATGAATTGGAACAGTTAGATGAGAAAAGATTGTGCACTTTGCACAACTTGGAAATCTATCAGAATCGAATAGCACAAGCTTTTAACAAAAAAGTTCGTCTTCGTTCATTCATTCAAAGAGAATTGGTATTGGTTCTCAGAGCACCAATGATACCAGGAAAGAAGCCTCCCAAGCTTGAACCAAAATGGGATGGACCTTATTCAATACATATGGTCTACTCCAATGGAGCATATTCTCTAATCTCAATGGATGGAGAACACATCACGACTCCAACTAATGCCAGATTTCTGAAGAAGTATTTTGTATAAACACAAAATATTGTTCCCAGAGCCAAAACAGTCACATTGGTTCATATTATGTACTACATGACACTAAACTGTATTATGTCCTATCTACATGACATTAAACTGTACATAAGTTCCATATTTTGTCCGAGATGACATTAAATTATATTTTGTCCGAGATGACATTAAACTATATTATGTCCTAGCAACATGACATTAAACTGTGTGGCACTTTCATCGTCCAGCATGACGTTAAACTTTGTCAGTTCCCTTATCATCCAACATGACGTTAAAATGTCACATTGGTTACTATTATGTCCTACATGACACTAAACTGTATTGTGTTAAACTATATTATGTCCTAACAACATGACATTAAACTGTGTGGCACTTCCAGCGTCCAGCATGACGATAAACTGTAAAAAGTCCCCAGAACTGATATCCTCATATTGGTTCACCTTAGTCCTAACTACATGACTTTAAACTGTACAGCAATGTTCTATCGTCCAACATGACGATAAGCTGTATAAATTTTCATTTGTCCAACATGACATTAAACTGTAACAGTTACTTGAATTGTCCTACATGACATTAAACTGCTAAAAAGTTTCCAATTCGTCTAAGATGACGTTAAATTATGCGGTCCGTGTATACGACCTTAAACTATTCACATGTTCGTTAGTCCAGTATGACTTTAAACTACATCATCATCCATGGTCCATGCACATGACCTTAAACTATTTGCCCTTTTTTCGTCCAACATGACATTAAACTGTAGAAAAGAAGATGTCCCTGCAACATGACACTAAACTGTGCAGCACCAGTTCGTCCTTGCTATATGACGTTAAACTATACAGCAATGGTCCAGTATGACTTTAAACTGCAACTTCTTCCCACATGACATTAAACTGTGAAAAATTTCCCTAAACAGTTCAGCATGACCTTAAACTGCATCATCCCTGGTCCATGTATATGACCATACACTATTTGAAAATCCCTTATGTCGAGCAAGACGTTAAACTGTGACGTCCTAACTACATGATGCTAAACTGTATAAAAGTCCCTCACATCCGGAAAGACGTTAAACTATATAATAATCAAAGGTCCAGCATGACATTAAACTGCACCATCCAAGGTCCATGCATATGACCTTAAACTATTCGCACTTTTGTCCAACATGACATAAATGGTGTGTTATTTTGTCCTTACTGCATGACATTAAACTGAACAGTCCCCCTTTCGTCCAATATGACGTTAAAATGTTTTATCCCCATCGTCCTAACTACATGACGCTAAACTGTGCAGCACCAATAGTCCTAACTGCAAGACTTTAAACTGCATAGTCCCTTTATATGTCCTACATGACATTAAACTGTGCATCGTTAAGGTTATTGTTACCTCTTGTTTCTCACACCGAGTATGACTCATGTGAGATTAGAGAGAACATCAACCATAACACTCCCTTTGGGCCACTAACCGTGTGTAAGTCCCAACAACTTTTTAATTAGATCGTTGTCCCCAAGAACAACTTGATCATTAATTCATTCTTTAACTGAACTACACAAAATTTGATCCTTTCCCTCCAGGCTGGGTATGTAGGCAACCTCCCAGGGTTCAAGCCCGAAAACAATCTCTTCACATCAGTTCACCACCATCTCATATGATGTTGATTCGTGAAACCGCACCTAGAATCAATATCTTTACCTTGATTCACTTTCGTCCTTGTTATACGACGTTAAACTATACAACACTTTTGTCCGGTATGACAATAAACTACAATATTATTTGATCTCATCACGTGAGAGAGAACTATTATTGACATTGATTTTTTTCAATCATGTTTCATTTCAAAAAGACTACGTGCATACATGGTAATGCCTAATTTTTTTTATCTCAGGTTAAACCATCATTGCACTAAAGTCCCCTTTCACCCTTCACATGTACGAACCAAATTTGTACAAAGGGAATTTTTAGAACTACGTGGACTTGATTCCCATCCTTATGGGATACGTAGGAACATTTGAGTGTCCCTCGAATCCAGTCCCAAGTCTTTTGGTCCTAACCCCAAATTTCACTTTCAGTCCCTTAGCTGAAAAGTCCTCATGAAAACACACACTGTGTATTCATTATTATGGTCCGAATTCTATGACCCTAAACTAAGATTTCTCATACTTTCGTCCTGCACGATGTAAAACTGCATTTCAAGAACTACGTATGGCTTGATTCTCATTCTTATGAGATACGTAGTGAAGTCCATGTTTCAATTTAGGACCCAGCCACAACATGATTATGGTTATCATTGACCTATGTATCTCTATATACATTGGACACTACCCATCTTTATGTGTTATAATCCTAACCTTAAATTTTTTCAGATCTTCATAACCATTTTCATGACTTCTAATCACAAAAATGTCAAACTTATGAGAATTATTTTGCCTGACTATGCCGCACGTGCCCATAGGTGGCCTTGCATAAACAGTCCACATAACAGACTTGTCATCCGAAAGATGCTATTTATTTAACCATGCAGCCAATGCCCTTAGGTGGCCCTGCATATTTCAACCCCCTAACGGGTTTTGTTAAATGATGGTAACTTCATTCTTGGGAAGAATGCCTCTTTTGTCCTTATTTTTCTTAAATGACAGTATGTAGGGATCCGCAAAAAATAGACATCCTTAACGTATTTGTCCCATATCCTTTTTCATGATCTGAAAGTATTCAAGTCTATGGTTTATTCTTCTTCCCTACATTTGGGTCAGACCTTCGTAGGAGTGATATTCATCCAGTTCTTCGATATTCTTGTTCGAAAATATCTTCTCCATATTCAAGTACCTCTTTCCATACAACAAACTCTATACTTTAGAAAATTTGAATCTCCATAAACTTTCACTGGCTTTTAGCACTAGGAAAGTAAATTTCTGGGAGTTCTTTTGCCTGACTATGCAGCACGTGCCCATAGGTGGCCTTGCATAAACAGTCCACATAACAGACTTGTCAGCCGAAAGATGCTATTTATTTAACCATGCAGCCAATGCCCTTAGGTGGCCCTGCATATTTCAACCCCCTAACGGGTTTTTGTTAAATAATAGTAACTTCATTCTTAGAAACTACTTCTTCTAATGCCTTTTAGCTCTTTTTCAAATCATTCCTCAGATTCAAATATTCTTAAGCCATAGTTTACATATTTTCCCTCATACTTGAGTATGGTAGTATGTTTTCAGATGAACTTTCAAGGAATTGTGTCAATTCTAATCCATTTCGGTCAAAGCTATTTTGACCTTAAACATTAGCCCCTTTATGTCCGGCATGCATGAATTTAAACTGCCCACAAAAGACAAAGGAACTCTGAATAAAAGTCAAGTTTCAGCTCACTAAAATATACATTTTTGTATGATTTAGGTAATATTGAGCAATTAAAAGGTTCAAAGTTTGTAGGATTATTTGTAATAATCCTAGTAAAAATAAAACTATGCTTACTAGGCCCATTGGCGTAAGTAAAAATTGAAGCAGGTAGTGAAAGAATGCAGGTACAAATGATTGATGATGAAAGTGTTTTTTTCATTAATACACAAGAGTTAGAAGGACATCCACAGAATGGAGTCTCTTCTCTTTTTCAAGAATTACAAGAGGCTTTCAACATAACACTTCATTTTATTTATGACATCCCGAGCTTCATCAGCAAACACCTGGAATTCATTCATTCAACTGGATACAATAAGAGATGCAGTGATACCAGCTCTTCTTAGAACAATTGTAAAAGGATGATTCTTGAGTGCGGTTTGAGAAAATTTTCTGTTGATCAAACAGTGACTCTGTTTCTGTCCAAGAGACTTGGAAGATGGATACATGGATTTGAGAATGGAGCATTGGAAGTAAAGAGCCATTTGGAGAGAGTACTCTTTTCAGATATTGCTCTAATACCATGTTTGTCTTCTCTCCACCAACCATTAGTGGAAAACATTTCAGCCCATGGGTTTTCAATTTTCATATCTGCAAGGAAATGACATGGAGGAAGAATTTGAAAGTTCACACCATTGTTGTTGCTCTTAATACACAGCATAACCGAAATAGAGGAGTAGCAGTGCAGCTGCATCTCAGGTGTATAATTGTTTGCATTTGGAACATTGACTCCTTGCAGATGACCATGACCACACAAAGGCAGATGGATGCTCTGTGGAAAATTAGGATGATATTTCTTCAAGTACTTAGCCAAATATGGGAGAGTGCTGTTGCAGATATCATAGTAATCATGGCCAATAATGTTCATCATGTCATCAATCCGCTTGCTATCCAGTTCATCAGCCATTCCAATTACCTTGGGAACTACTGAATCTGCAGAAAAGATGAATAAACTAACTCTTAAATGGAAAAAATGGCTAAGGCATTAAGGCGCGCAAGTCTAAAACATGGCGCGCAAGTATTCATGTCCCGCGCTAGTTTTTGACGCGCAAGTGTAAACCGCGCAAGTACAAATACCTTTACAATAGCACGACATCAAGGAAAACATTGGAAAACAGAGCACCTTGCGCGGCTAAGATAACCTGCGTGACGAGAGCTCGAGAAGGTATGAAGTCCGGAAATCCAGATGCTTGTACGGAAGTGATGCTATGTATTTATAGGCCAAGAGGCTTATCTGCGCGCCGTACCCAGAGCGCTTAAGGCCTGCTCGACGCAAACTTGTGCGCCGCCCTTTGTGCACTGAAGACTTGCGCGCCCCCCTTTTCCTTTGGATGGATTTGATTTCCTCAGAGTCAAATCCTCATTTCTCTCCGGATCCAACTCTGAGGGGGGACTTTTGTTGACGCACCTTTCATCACAGAATCTAAAGATCAGAAAAGGGAATATCTGAGCTCAAAATGATTCATCCTTTGAAGAAAATAACAAAAATCGACAAAGGCAGGAAGAAAGGATCAACAGAAACTACACCGCTCAAGTTATCTCACTGTCGTGCAAGTACACTTGCGCGACGCCTCTGGTCACGCAAGTCACTTGCGCGACCTAAGTGGTAACCGCCCGGGGCCTTCTCTTGCCTATAAATAGACCCTGTGGGCCCCCCATTCGAGAGGATCTTTTTCCAGAAACTCGGATTGAAGCTCCCGACGCCCAAGTCTCTTCCCAAAGCTTCCGGAACACTTCTAAGGTAATTTCTTACCTAGAATGGAAGATCTAAAGAGAGGGAGGAAAGCCTAAGTGTTTAAACTCATAAACACTTGCGCGCCTGAGTGGCCAGCCCTTAAGGGAAGTGGTCACACTTGCGCGCCGCCTCACTCCTTCAATAGAATTTGCACGTCCCTTTTCTGGAAGAACCTCAAGAGGATTCTAAAGGGTTTAATAAAGAATCACTCAAGTATTTCAATTCTGATTGAAAATTGCGCAAGTACACCATGTGTCACACAGGTATACCTGCGCGACCAATACTTGCGCGCCCACGCAAGACTTGCGCGACTTTCAAGACTTGCGCGCCCCTACCTTTTTGGGTGCCCATCTTTCCCATTTTACCCCTCTTAAGCCATTACACCATTCCTTTTCAAGATTTAGTCTTCAAGATACTCTTCAAAGCCATTTATGGCATGATTTCTTGATTTGACTTCCTTATATGAAAGGAATTCGGTGGAATATCTCTCAAAACCTAGTGATTTATACATCTTTATGTCACCAAAGATTGAGAGTTCGTTCATTCAACCTCATCCTTTAAAATGAGAGAATCCTTAACCTGGGTTTCCTTTTCAGGAATAATCCCCAGTTATAAATCCTTTAATATGGGCATCCTCCTCAGGAGTAAGCCCCAATCTCAAATATGGGCATCCTCCTCAGGAGTAAGCCCCAAACCTTAATTCCTAACCTAGGCCTCCTTTTTAGGAGTAAGTCCTAGTCATAATCTTGGGCTTCCTTTTCAGGAGTAAGCCCCAAGTCCCCTAACTTGGGATTCCTTTTCAGGAGTAAGTCCCAAGATTATGACTGTGACTTACTCTTGAAAAGGAAGCCCAAGATTATGACTGGGACTTACTCCTAAAAAGGAGGCCCATGTTAGGAATTAAGTTTTGGGGCTTACTACTAAGGAGGATGCCCATATTTGAGATTGGGGCTTACTCCTGAGGAGGATGCCCATATTAAAGGATTTATAACTGGGGATTATTCCTGAAAAGGAAACCCAGGTTAAGGATTCTCTCATTTTAAAGGATGAGGTTGAATGAACGAACTCTCAATCTTTGGTGACATAAAGATGTATAAATCACTAGGTTTTGAGAGATATTCCACCGAATTCCTTTCATATAAGGAAGTCAAATCAAGAAATCATTCCATAAATGGCTTTCAAGAGTATCTTGAAGAATAAATCTTGAAAAGGAATGGTGTAATGGCTTAAGAGGGGTAAAATGGGCAAGATGGGCACCCAAAAAGGTAGGGGCGCGCAAGTCTTGAAAGGCGCGCAAGTCTTGCGTGGGTGCGCAAGTATTGGTCGCGCAGGTATACCTGCGCGACACATGGTGTACTTGCGCAATTTTCAATCAGAATTGAAATACTTGAGCGATTCTTTATTAAACCCTTTAGAATACTCTTGAGGTTCTTCCAGAAAAGGGACGCGCAAATTCTATTGAAGGAATGAGGCGGCGCGCAAGTGTGACCACTTCCCTTAAGGGCTCTCCACTCAGGCGCGCAAGTGTTGATGAGTTTCAACACTTAGGCCTTCCTCCCTCTCTTTAGATATTCCGTTCTAGGTAAGAAATTACCTTAGAAGTGTTCCGGAAGCTTTGAGAAGAGACTTGGGCGTCGGGAGCTTCAATCCGAGTTTCTGGAAAAAGATCCTCTCGAATGGGGGGCCCACAGGGTCTATTTATAGGCAAGAGAAGACCCCTGGTGGTTACTGGGCGGTTACCACTTAGGTCGCGCAAGTGACTTGCACGACCAAAGGCGTCGCGCATGTGTACTTGCGCGACAGTGAGATAACTTGCGCGGTGCAATTGCTGTTGATCCTTTCTTCCTGCCTTTGTTGATTTTTGTCATTTTCTTCAAAGGATGAATCATTTTGAGCTCAGATATTCCCTTTTACGATCATTAGATTCTGTGACGAAAGGAGCGTCAACAGACCATTTTGTAACCATATGTCAAATTGAATACTATTTTAATATGATATTAGATTCTAAGAATACCCTAAATCATCTTTCAATATTTGGTGGTTTGAAGTGTGACTTTTAAATATATAATAATTAAATATTGGGGTGGTTTTTATTATTTTAAATAAAAAAACATAATTTAAAGAGGTTAATATTTGAAAAACTAAGTGGATTTTGAGAAATATGCGATAAAGGGGTCATTGTGATTTCAATACACACATTTTATGTTCATTTTTCTTAGATATTCAATTATTTTTTGAGTAAATATTAGGATGAAATTAATCGAAATCCCAATTAATTCCTAAGATTTTATATAATTGCATGTTGTACCAAACCATGATAGAACAGTCGTATTTCAAAGGCCCAAACCTTATAAATGGTGTAATATATTTAAAAGAATATTTAAATATCAAATAAGTGGGTAATAAAAAGATTATTGTGTTTTCAAATCTGAGTAACATAATTGACTCACTCAAAACCTCACACAAGCTGATTAGAAATTAACAGCATGTTAATAACATGAATCCAAAAAAGGATATAAATTTGGAACAATGAAAGATAAATGGAATGAAATATTTTAATAGATATTTTACCCCAAACTAAAAGCTAATATTATCATTGGAAATCCATTTAAAGAAGTATAACTCCATCACCATGAATTCCCACTCCTTATACATCCATCAAGAGGATGGGGAAGCTCAACTGGATATAATTATTCATTATAGATCTCCCTATGAGGATTGGGATATCCAAAACCTCTAATAATATGATAGGAATCTTATGGAACACAAAAATAGTAGAACCTCACTCATTAGTCGAATATACAAATGAGGTGACAAAGGTTCCCTTTTATTTCCAAAGTAAGAGGTGGTTTTGGGTACCTGGATTAGGATATACCACTTGTATCTCGGTTTTGGACTTCTAAAAGGTCACAGATCACCTTGTATAAAACTGGTGAGTTGTTTTACGACCTATTAAATATTTCCATGTCAAATTATATGTCCATTGTATGTCTAGTAGGGGAGATATTATCAAAATAATGAACCAGACCGTTGACTTTATACAGATCTGATTCCCTAGACAGATCAGTTTGGTTGGTCAACCTTATAAATTAATTGGGATTGGGTGTATTGATATGTGTTTTTTGGATCTTATTTTTGGATAATATCAAAATATTTCTTCCCATTTTTATTCATTAATTTCAAAACATGTAATGTATTGGATATATTTTCTTGGGATTCTATGCATTTAGGCACATTTTCCTTATGTATCATCTTAGGCCCTCCAAATCACCACCAACTACAATCAAAACATCAAATAAAGTGAAATAAATCTTTTAAATAGTGATAAAAATAATATAATTGAACCAAATGTGACGTTTAATTTTATATAAGATGTAAGATTTTCAATGTAAAAATTGTTTAGCACAATGGAAAATGGGTGAAATAAAATAGTGAATTATGGTGCAATCAAACCCCCACACCTAAATATTTCCACTCTAGTGACATGTTACATTTCTAAAAACAATTCATGGAGATATTTCCAATATCATTAAGACATAGAATTAAACTAAAATTTAATTCATGATAGAAATGTGAACAATGAAAAGTCACACCAAGGATGTCATGACCTGACCCTTGCCAGGGATCGAGCCATAACTACCCAAAGCCCACCTCCATAGGCTAGGGGTGAAAAATGTGATGAAGGCACAAAAAAATTTGGTTTCCCGAAGTACCATTACATATTCACACAACCAAATCAATGAATAATTATAGAGGGAAATAAGTAAAAGTTTCTACACTACAATAAATAATCCAAACATGCATGAACCTATAAACATCAAAATTATAGTAATTTAAAATGAATGGAATAGATGGAAAATACATTCCAAAAGAGAAAAGTGACACAACCTAGAAGTAACTGAGAAAATTAAAATAGCTTAGAGATCCTCATTACAAGATCCCAATATACGACCATCGTACGCTGTCCAAGAACCCATATCCCTAAGCTCCTCTGAAGCTACAATCAACCTGTCTATCATCAGCATAAGGCACAACTCTTGCGGGAAAAGACAATGCATGGGTGAATATAAAAATAATCACTAGGATGCCCTAATAAGGATACGAGGGATTAATAAGAGATACAATAAAGAGAAAAATTGTCTATAGAACAATGTATGATCAAAGAGTATAACTCAACACAACAAGATAATAAAAGAAAACTCATCCAACTACAAGGAGCTCGAATCCGTGAGAATATGAAATTATCATGGAGTCATTACTACATATAGTAGGAGAGTAGACTCATCCAACCATGATAATCTAGACAAAAAAAGAATGTGGTATAACACACACCTGTTTGACTCTCCTGGAAGGAGTGTATCCAATACACAATGAGAGAGTATTGAAATAGGATATATATATATACTAATTCAAATAATCCTAACCGAGATAGTAAGGGGATATCTGTCCCATAGATTAACCTAGGAAATGAGTCACCAACAATTATAAGAGTGACCAAAAATGATGCCCAACATCCCTCATGTCTACCATGAACACACAAGTCAATGGGACTCAATCACCACACCATGATTCTATCAGCTTTGGGATACTCTGTCTCAACCACACAGTTTTAGTTAGTGTCTCAAGGATGATTTTCAGTATGTAAAGCGCTCCCTATTAATTGTGAGTCTAATGGAATGTCCAACCATGTGTTATCACTAATCTATATAGTTGAGAGGTCCTGTCTCAAGGTTGAGGACACATGCCTAGACCAAATGGAGGGTTCCACTCTAGTGTCATTGAGGACCCATGACCATCCCAACTAGAGGGTTCTACTTAGAATAGGTTGAAGACCCATTCGCAACCCTGTTGGAGGGTTCCACTCCGAATATGTTGAGGACCAATGCCCATTCCAACTAGATGGTTCCACTATAGTGTTGATGAGGACCAATTCTCAACCTGGCTAGAAGGTGCCACTCAGTATAGGCTAAGGACCCATGCACATCCCGACATGAGGTTTTCACTCTAGTTTAATTGAGGACCCATTCATAGTGTGGCTTTAGGGTTCTTCTCTAAAGTAGTCAAGGGCCCATTCCCAGCCTGACTGGAGGGTTCCACTTAGATTAGTTTGAGGACCCATGCCCCACCCAGCTTTAGGGATCCACTATAGTTTCATTGAGGACCCATGCCCCGCCCGTATGAAGGGTGCGACTCCTAAAGCATAAAGGAACTAAAATGTCCATCCCTGCTGATAGTAAATCTAAAAAAGCATCGAGGAACACTGATTTCCAACCCAGATTGAGAGTAAGCTTGTAAATCCTGATTATTTCTGTTCCTGATCACTATCGTCGTTTGACATCACATCAGATATACTTTATGCTCAGAACATCACATTGTATCTCAAATTCCACTACAGAGGGAACCATTACTTTCTATGTAAAAACACTAATGATAGGCTACTAGGGGTCTAAAAACCATTTTCAAAAGAATGAGATATGAGTGATAGAAGATTCATTAAGTGGTAAATGGCACATATGGTACCTAAATGATGTGTGATCCCACCTAGTTTCATGGCCATTTACCTATCCATATTCAGGTACTAAACTGTGATCAAGTACCCCTAGGCATGCCAGTGTACTCCCAAAGTACATGGAACCTCTATCCAAAAGGGTGATGAGCTCACGATGCTTGTCATTGTTCTGAAGGGTTAAAATGCAATTCTACTGACTTTCCTCTTCAAATGGCCATGGAAATCCATATAGATCACACTGTTCTTATCACTGTGGAAAATCACACATGTTCGACTATTAATTCTCTAGAATCGAACACCAAATAAAAAAGAAGCATCTCACCACAACACGCCAAAATCCGGCTTCATGGGGCCCACATCTTGATCCCAAAATAAATTAAAATTATTGTACCATTATGATACTCATATAAAAATGCATGGGATAGGCCATTAATTCATCATGAATAGACACCTGATGAAAAATATTTATTTCCCCGCAACACTCCCAAAATGGGCATTATAGGGCCCACACCTCAATTTTGATTAAAAAACAAAAATTGTCCTTGAAACACCCACATAAAATCCAAGTTCAATACTCCAATAATGGAACATCAATTAGACATATTAAACCTAAGTTATGTCCGATAATAAAAATTACTCAATAATAATAATAATAATAATAATAATAATAATTCTTAGGTGTTTAATGCCATCGAGCCACAAGCCCAAATCATAAAACATCCAAACTGGCCTCAAAAGATCCATCTAAAAAGTACTATCATGTCCCCATAGACGACACATAATATAGACTCTCCATTAAGAAGATACGGAAGTTTGAACCCACAGCCCAAACGCCGACTCAGCCCGGCCCGCCCTGCTCCGGCTTGACCCGCTTAAGCCCTGCCCACTCCGACCCAGCCTGATGGCCCATGTGGCCTACCTTTTTGGCCTGACCTCCTCCTGTTGGCCTGTAGTAGTCACCTCTTCATGCCGGGCACCCCACACCACCCCCATCGGCTCTCGTGACCACTTCCTCCTCACAGACCACTTGGACTCTTCCACTACTTGAAAACTAGAAACAATGCAAGATCAAGAATCCACAGGTCACAATCTATATAGAATCATGCTACACATGGTGATTTGTCGATGTGTAGACATATCTAAAAAATTTGGATGCATCTGTGGACCGCCAATCCTCTTATGGTGCCTGAAATATGAACATGTCATAGATCCATAATCCTTGGATCATGATCTAACCAGATCAATGTTCCACATGAACGTTGGATTTCATTTCAATGTGTAAAATTGTTTATCGATAATGAACATGGAAAATGGGTGATGAACAAGAAGGATGAGAGATACAAAAAAAATATCAGTCGGTGGTCATGTTAGTATGATAATTGACAAGGCATTCCCATGAAGTAAAAATAATAAAGAAAATTTTTTGGAAACACAAAAAATTAATAAAGGGTGCATAATCTAAAAGAATAATCCTACCTGTATTTACAGATCTGTTATGTATTCCACACTCTAATATACTTATACCTACAGCGTCGTCGCAATCTGATGAATACCTGTCATCGATTTTATAACATAATTAGAGGAGGATGATTTTTTCTCACCATGGGAGAAATGATCCAAACCTTATCTCAAAACCATAATCACATATTTATTGATTTTAGCAGGTCTCCCGCCAATGGTTGAAGAATATTAACTTGCTGCACCCTCTTAACTGAGGTCCTTTCTAGTGTAAACACAATGATATGAACTCAACTGTGGTCTCAAATTTTCAATGCAAGTCCCCATTAAGATTTTATTCGATGTAGTGTCAAAATGAAATAATTTTATTTAAAAATTTTATTTAAGGTTATTTCCTTGATAAATTTTTCTATAGAAGCCACATGCTGTCAAAAGTTATGTCACACCAAGGGTGAACAGAACACTATACAATCAACCACGACATCATATTTCTGATATAATCCATTGTTTTAGTGTCATTCCATTTGATTCTCATTTATAGTATAAAATATACTGAATATATTTATAAAATTAATTATGGGAAAACCGGGCCTTGAATCGCACACCGTCTCAACACCTATATATGGAAATATATATATATATATATATATATATATATATATATATTCCAAAGTCTTACAAGGAATGAACTGGGTCTCTACTTGATTCCCTCCTTCAATATTTTGGTCCCCAAAAAGAAAAATATGGAAAAAACATGGGATACTGAGTTTTTATTTGGATCTTCCACTCCTGGGGAAAATCATGCATGTTTCTATGCTTCCACATTAAGTGAACCGACTGGATGGTCCATCAAGGTATGGTTAAATCCTATCGATGACATGAATATGATCATGCATGTATCTCCCTAGCAGCAACACGTTGAAAATATCATACACCAACTCCATATGTGGGGTTTGGGTAATGTAATATGTAACATCACCAACCCTCTACACAATATCTAACAAAATTAATTGACTATAGGGATAGATTGCTTCCCCGATCAAAAATCAACATGCAAGACCTCAATATATCTTCTCACCTAGACAATGCACTCGGTCGTCCCCTTAGTTTGGGGGGTGTGAAAGGATGTATTCATACATATGTGTATGCCCAATGCCTCCTCTAGTCCTCTCCAAAATCAAGAAATAAACCACATGTCACGATTAGAGATAATCATTGAGGGAACCCAGTGAAAGAGGACAATCTCCCGTATGTCCAACTGCCCCAAACTCTCTACCTAAATATACTCCCTGATCACAAGGATGTATTCCAAATTCCTGATTCAGTCTACTATAACCCATATGGAGTCATTTCCCATCTCTATGCATGGAAGACCAGTGATGATGTCCATGGATATGCCATACCATTTCCACTCTGGGATCTCAAGAGGTTTCAACCGACCCGTTGAAAGAGAGTACTGAATCTTCACATACTAACAGGTGAGCCATCATGTGATGAACTCATATACACATTGTCACATGCCAGACCACCAAAACTGCTGGTAAAGATCTCTATACATCTTCCCCAAATTGATATGTACAACTAATGGAGGAGTGTGGAACTGTTGCATCACCTCCTCCTACATCAAGACTAAAACCACTATTTTTCCCTGGAACAAGATCTCGTGATTCCCTCCTTCCTAATTTCCATTTTGTGCACCACCGTTTGATATTTGATCATGAAGAACTTCATAGATGATGTCTCTTAACTGAGAATCATCCACATTCTCAAGGAGATATGGAGTCAACACCATCGTCTGTAGAATAATTGTACTATCCTACCCCACTTGGGTCAACTATAGGAACGATAAATGCTCTTAAGTATCCCACACAAGGTAAGATTGGGACTTTCTACTATGGGAATATGCAACAACATTTACCTTCCCTAGAGTATATACTATCTCAAAGTCATAGTCCTATAAGAACTTTATCTAGCTTCACTAACTTAAATTTATGTTTCTCTAACTGAAGACGTACCTAAACATCTATTAGTCTATTAAAACAAGAATGAGTTGTCCTAGAAGGTAGTGTCTCCACTTCCTCAAGGAAATTTATAATAAAATGAGCACCAAGTAGTGAGTCATTTTTCCCTATTCATGGGCTCTCAATCACCTCAACCTGTATTTGAACTTTGAGAAACCAATGGTACCCATGAAAAAGGTAGGTGAGTAAATGCATCAAAACACAATAATGTTTACACATAAAGAACATGGTATACCCCTCATGTATTTGCCTCTCTTTTGTGGAGAGTAACACCAAACCAGACACTCTTCTACACCCAGTAGTGGAAACCCATGAAAATGTGGATTGAGCAGATAATATCCCCTAGCAATGCCAGTACCTTATCTGACACTCAACTGCAGGACAATTCTGTGAATGAAAAAGTCAGAGGGACTCATCCACCACACCTAAATACTATCCTCTTTGGGCGTCAATGATTCTCCTTCACATTTATCACTTCAAAAAATTCATCTCAATGGGGGAAGGACCCCTCTTACTCATGCATACAAAGCTACGTCGAACAACGCTAACATAGAGTTACACCGACACCCCGCGTCACCCTAGTAAAACCTCAACCAAGAAGCACGGAGGGAAGAGTACCTCAAAAATTTCTATCAATTTCTATTTCAAAAATTACAAAAGACATTGGACATTCCTCTTATCATCTCTTGTGATGTAGGATTGTATACATATAATGATTGCAGCTATCTGTGGCCCCATTCGCCAACTCCTCAATCATGTCATGTGTTTCCCAATGGATGTGGTAGAAGGAACTCATAACATTATACACCACCCATAACTCCTCCTACACCTATTCAAGAACTTCCTCCACAGGTACGACCTTGTCCCCAATAGGGGGATCCTTGATCATGACCCAATCTCTACTACAGAGGTCCATTTGTTACCTACCTGGGATGCTCAGTACATCTGGACAGGCAGTCTCATGAAATGTGACCTCACCCATTACAAGAAATGCACATGCCCTCCCTAGGTTATCCTGGTACTATGTGATTTCCCTAAATATGTGCCTAAGCCTAATCATGTGGAGGCCCCATGGGTCGAGTCCCTACCAACTGACATCTGAAAGCATCCATAGACAGCTGATCTATGTTGTTCCCACTGCCATAATTAGCTATCTGGCATCCCTCTCATAGAATGATATTTGTAACCAATGCTATCTCTTACACCCTATCATAGTTGGGGATGTAAAAGGGTCTTATGATGGCAATGATCATATTGTGTTTTCCCTACTCAAACATCTATTCTCATAAGTAGCCATCGCAAATCATGTCTATAGAGTTCTGAGTTAGGTCTGTGAACCTATCCGCATCTATCCACATACTCTACCACTTCATCCCTCCCAACTAAATAATTATAATATCTTCAATCCAAATTGAGTGTAAGAAGGAGGGATAGTACTCCCCACAAAACAGATTCTAGAAGTCATAAGAGGAGAGTGCCGAATTTTCGTGCATCTGAGTAACAAAGATCCACCAATGTGAATCCATTACATGAAAATTTTTTGTTTCCAAATCCACCATAAGATCCATCAGTATCCTTAAAATCCTAAATTGGAGGACCACTTACTCTAGAAAATCATATACTACCTTAGGATCTAGTTCACCAAAGATCCTCAGTGGTCTCTGGCACTGGAACTCATGAAGTGCGCTTAGACTGTGCGTATCCTCATCCTCCTATACTAGGACTATCTATTTCTCAATAGGTATAGGTGATGCTACATATCCACCTAGAGGATGGGGACTGCATGATAGAACCTAAACTTAGAGTACATCACACACGAGGGCTGTAATCATGGACATGAACTGGTGTAACGCCCCAACCCCAGTAACCCAGAGTCGGTGCATTATTACATAACGTTGGCATGATCACAAAAGATAAAGTCTTGAAAGACCAATTAGTTTAGTGGTTTTAGAAACACTAGATATATTCATAAGTCTTACATTACATCATAAAGTAAAAAAAACCACAACAACATCTTGTATTCATATCCCCTCATACTATCCATACAGGTCATTTATAAATTACTTCTTCACATCCTGGAAAAAATAAAACATTGAAAGGGGTGAGCTCAGATGCTCAGTAAGGATAACAATATAGCAGAAACTTTCATAAATAAGCATAAACATTTAAGGCAATGTATAACTAAATCAAAAGCCTTTTAAACTTGATCTTCAGAATAATATGAAAAAGATAAAATGAAATAATGCCATTTACTTATTCACAAAGATATTCTACTAGTCTAATAACCTCATGCAATATCAATAACAACTTTCATAATGATGGAATGCATACTGCCAGACTATCATAACCACATAGTCAAGGCCTTCTGCCAAGACTATAAATAAGATTTTGTGAAGGCCTTGTCCCAAGACCATAGTTTGTCTCATGAGACCTACCGATGCATCAAGGAGCTATAGCGGGCTCCACCCATCACTTATTAAGTCCAATTCATTCCTCATATGAATAGGTTTAAACATAGCATAAACATTCGTATTAAAACTAGCATACGAAATGTCAATACTTTCTCCATAAACCATGAATGGTATAAAAAGAACACATACATAGTCAAACATATCAAAAAACCTTTAATACAATATGGATGTTTTGTATCATAATAAATCAACTTCAAATAAGCTTAAAATCCATCAAAGTATGTTGACATAGATGAAATGAAAACTATTTGAGAGAAATATCTCTTTTTTTGAAATCATTTAAAAGTATCATAATTATAAAATAAAACATTTAAATTGAAAATATATTTATTATCTTATAAGGGAAGCATCGAAGAGTTTATAATGGTATTAAATATCTGCACCCGCCGTATAAGTTAAAAAAAGTCTTTCTTACCTTAATTTTGTCAAAAAGGTTAAAAAGGACCTTGTTTGGAAAACAACGGAAAGATACCTTTATAAACATATTATAAAAAGTAAAAAAAAGTTTTTAAATGACTTTAACCCATATTCTGTAAAAGAGTAAGAATGTTTTGAAATAAATTTTTAAGAAAAATGGATGTTGGTGATAAAGAGGTCCCATTAGATATTTATGTATAAACAACCTCAGAATAAGAAGATATTGTGAAATAAACCCTTACAATGTACTTTTCCTTGGTCGAGGGTAGGTTAAACTTTTGTATAATAATCAAATAATTTTTATTAAATTATAAAATAATCATATACATAAATATGATATCATATATGATCTTTTAATATCGCTTTGTTAATAATATCTTAGTATTATCGTTGTTTCGAGTGTTAACTGATTCGTTTTCCTTTACAGGATTTGATACGTAATCTGTGTTTGTTAGGTATAGGTTGTATCTTATTCATATTAAGAATGATATAAAGTTCTTAAACATTAATTTTAATCATAATATGAGAATTAGTCTTTAATGGATACGATGAGGAATGAATCTCATCGCGTTCGTGGAAACTTTAGTCCGTACGTACGGACGAGCGACAATATCATTCTTTTGATATTAAAATAATATATAATTGGATGGTAAATCATATATAAAGAATAATTATCATGTTATATTTATTATTTAAATTAATTACAGATCATTATTATACCCATCTAAATAATAATGTATTGAATAACAATTACACCATGACATGGAGATGGTAGGCCGTACATACGCATGTATGGTGACATGTCATTCAAAGGATGGATAGAATACTGAATATGGTTGTACCATATTTATAATAACATAAAATTATATAGAAGATACTAGAGTTATTATTTTAGAATGGAAACAACAATGAAAGAAGAAGTTGAAGAAGAAAAGAACTCGAACAAGGGTGGTGAAACATTACCTCTTCTTCGGGTTCTTCCTTTTGATTTGATCAAAAGGGATCATTATGATGGATTTATGACAAAAGGAAGGCCTCTAGGATTAAGGGAGGATTTTATATATGGTATTTAGGCAGAGGTTGGCCGAACCAAAAGGCCTTTAAGGTATGAATAATTGGTTAGAAGTGGTTTCCTTTTATAAGGGGGGAGGGGCTCTTTAGGAAAAACATAAAGTATTATTTTATAATGAATTCATATTCGGTTTATAATGGCTCCAAAGTAAATTATTAAAAGTATAAGGTGGGTATGGGTCAAAAAACATTCATCCAATATATTTTAGACAGTTTTGGGTCACAATATTATCCTCATTATTTATATTTAACTCTTAGTTACATAGTTTGTCATTTACTATGTCACTTTGTATTTTTTACATTATATGGTCAATAAACATACTATATAAATCCCAGCGACCAAAACGTTGTCCATTAATAATACACCTATCACTATATAAGTCATTTTTCCAAACCATAGATTTTTATGAATAGAATATGATTTAATAATATAATATTTGTTTTAAAAAACTATTTTATGTCAATTTTGACACTATTTTATAATTAATATTGGTTAAAGTATGAACATCTTTATTAATTAAAACCAAATACATTTAAGAAATCATAACATGTAATATTAACCAATAAAATTATGGGATGGCATCAAAACTTTCAAATTATATTTATTTTAACATTTATAATACTAATTATTTGATTATTTCATTAATAAGAAAAACAATGCATCATTATTGTGTCATAAATAAATTTTATTATTCAATGTATAAAAATTATAAATAAAATACCATTATGTAGTAAATTTGTTTATATTTATAATGAATATTTATAGTTGAAAATATAATATATAAAACCCTATATAATGTTTTTTTTCTAAAAGATATATGCTTATGTCATTTTTGTATTTACTTAAACTTTATTAATATAAAGTGTCATTATCACTTACAAGTGGATCCATGGGGTCCCAAAATCGACCCAATGATTCCAATGGTGAGACATGTATCAACAAATAGGGTTAAGACACGTTTTAGGGTAATTTATTTTTATTATAATATTATTGTTTACCCTTATTTACTGGATTTACCCTTTAACCATGGTAAATAAAATATTTACCCAAGTAATTATTGAAAATGTTTAAAAATATAAGTTACCTATTTAAAAAAAATTGGAACTCCTGATTCTAAATATGGAATTAATTTTTCTAAATTCAAAACACAGAAGTGGAAAAAATTAATTTAAAATTAATTCCCGTTGTTAAAACAAAAATCGTGTTTTTAAGAAACAATAACTATCAAAAGATTGACACTTGTTTATGTCCGGTTTAAATGTCAAATTATATCCAATGAACAAAATTGGATTAAATGGTAAAAATATATTCTAAATATACTTTAAAACATCTCAAATTCATTAATTATCACTATTAATTATTTCAATTAAATTTTTTTTTAATTAAAATTTAGTAATTTTCACTATTCATCAAAATATGAAAGTTATCAAAAAAGTACCAAAAATTCAACCTAATCCAATTTTGATATTCCAAATCTGAAAATGAATTACATTTTGAAAGATAAAATTTATAAAATTTCAAAAAGTGGGTATTACTATTCATAACAGCTAGTTTGATTAGTTGTGGTGTATGTTAGAACTCAAAGTTACGTACAACACACGCTGCTGTATTATTCCAAGAGAAGCGTACCATGGATGATTAGGAAGTAACAACTCATATCCTGGCTGACTATCATGACAGATGCATACATTATGTTATCAAGGAGTTACATAGTCAAATGATCATATATATATATATATATTGATGAGCACAATAGGGAGATAACTCAAGAGGTAAAATCAAAGAATAAATCATATATAATTCATATACTATTGATTCCTACATAAAATGTATTCGCATTCTGAGTCAACATGAGGTTAATCAGGATCCTAGTGAATGGCTACGTCAGCCACTACACCATCACCAGACTCCATGGCCTAATATCCATTCTCTATTCATTTTTCATTGTTTCCCTAAACCAAAACAACAATTTTTTTGGGAATATTAAAATAACTTACCTAGGGTTGAACCACCATTGATACCGATTTTTCACAACCCAACCCATGGTGGGTCTCGATCCACAACTACCCATAGCCAACCCCATATGTCAGTGGGTGGTGACAAGAACCAAAGAAACAACAAACTCAGGGGGAATTTTCTATAATATATGTACACACTCACAACCAAATCAATGAAAAAGTGCAGTGGATATGAATTAAAATATGCTACACTCTTGTAAATAAAGTAAAAATTCATGGACCTCTAAATAGTACCTGTAATGTATTGTAAACTAAAAGGAAAATGGGGAAAAATATATTCCCAACTAGATAAGTTCCAAAACCTAGAAGTAACTGAAAATGTAAAATATCTAAGAGATCCACTCTCCTTGATAACAAGCTATGACCACCATATGAGGTATAATAACATGTATCCCAAGCTTCTCCAATGTAATGACCAACCTATCTGTTGTCTTTATAAGGAAGGACATGTGTGGGAAAAGCCCATGCATAGGTGAGTATAAAAATATTTAGTCAGATTCCCTAAAAAGGAAAAGGGGGAGTAGAAAGAGATACACAGAAGAGGAAAACAATAGATAGACCAAGGTATGGTAAAAGAGTATAGCTCAACCCAAAAATATTGTGAATGAAACTAAAAAAACAAGGAGCTCATAATGGGGAGAAGATTAACTTATTATTGAGTATTCACTACCTATAGTAGGAGATTAGACTCATCCAACCATGAGAAGCTAGACATGGAAATCATGGGTCATACCATACACATATTCACCTCTCATGGAAGGAGATTATACAAAAACCATTGAGTGTGTACTAAAATAGGATATATATATATATTCTTAGTCAAATAAAAAAATAGATTAAGGGGATCTACATCTCAATGCTTATACCAAGGAAAGAGTCACCCAATGTTCAAAGAGTAACCACCAATGATGACCAACGTCACTCATGTAATCCCTAAACGTACAAGTAAAAGGGACTAAATCACCACACCTTGATAGTATCCTCTTTCGGGGGATCTATAACACCACACAGTTTTAGGTCGCATCACAAGGACATGTCTTAGTGGGTGAAGTTCCCCTATTACTTGTGAGTCCAAAGGTACATCAAACTATGTATTGTCACTAATATTCACTATTGAGAAGTCATGTATCAATGATGAGGACCCATGATCAACCTCATTAGATGGTTCCACTCTAGTGTAATCGAGGACCCATGCCTATTCTGGATGGAGTGTACCAGTGAAGAATAGGTTGAGGTCCCATGCAAAACCCGACTGGATGATGCCACTCTAGTGTCATTGAGGACCCATTCTCAGCTCGGCTAGAATGTTCAACTCTAAAATCGTCAAGGATCCATGACTATCCTAACCGGAGGGTGACACTTTGAATAGGTTGAGGACATATGGCCATCCCGGCTAGAGGAAGCCACTATATTTTCATAGAGGACCCAAGACTAGCCCTGCTGGCGGGTTACACTCTAGTTTAGTTGAAAACTGATGATCATCCTGGTTGGAGGGTACAACCTGGAATAGGTTGAGGACCCATTCCCAGCCCTGCTGGAGGGTTCCACTGTAGTGTCATTGAAGAACCATTCTCATCTTGGTTGGATGATGATACAATAACTTCATCGATGACCCATGACCAGCCTGGTTGGAGGGTTCGAGTATGAATTGGTTGAGGACCCATGCCTAGCCCTACTAATGTTTTCCACTCTAGTGTCCACGAGGACCCAAGCCCATCCTGGATGAAGGGTTCCACATTGAAAGTATATAGGAACTAAACTATCCATGCTTGATGGATGATACATCTTGAAACAATCACCTAAAATCCATGGTTGAGACACCAATGATTGTATGTCAATTGGATTTCGTAAGAAGGAGTTATGTCCAAAACAAAAATTCCTCAATAATAATGATTTTATTTTTATAATTATAATTAGGGATTTTGTGAGGCTGATCCAAGAGCCTGAATGTTCAGATTTCTAAATTGGCCTCCAAAGGACCGTCTCTAAAGTAGGATCATGTCACTATAGACAACACGTAAATGGATGATCTATATAGGATATATGGTAGATTGAACCCATAACCCGATGACCTGCATTGGCCACTCGGCCCAACCAGCCTCGACCTAGCCCGATCCAACCTGCTCCAGCCCAGCTTGCTTTAGCTTTTCCTTCTCGACTGGGAGGCCTACCTTGCCAGCTTGACTTCCTCTCACTGGCCCACTACGAGGGACTCCTCACATTGTGTGATGCCTGGCCTCCTCCCTCCCTCCCCTGACTCCACCACTATGTGTCCCGTCGCCACCGCCACTTGCTACGATCACCATGCACAACCACTAACCACCATATGTTGATGGTCCATTCTATGGATCACTGAGACTCCTTTGGTGCTCCAAAACTTGAAATAAGACTAAATCTGGAAACCTTAGGTCCCTTTCTACATTGACTCATGCTTCGCTCAGGGATTTGTCGATGTTTAAATGTATCAAAAAGTAGGCTTGTGCTTTCATGGACCACCAAACCTCCCCCAACACTCGAAAATTGAAATATTCATCAATATAAAATCATTGGGTCACGATCTACACAGATCCATGGTTCGCTCAAAGTTTGGACATCATTTCAATGTGTCAAAAATGTTATCGATAATGAACACGATGAACAGGTGAAGAACACAAAGAATGTGTTATCGAAGAAAATGTTCGGTTTATGTCCATGTTAGTATAGAAATTAAAAATACATTCTAAAGTAGAAAAAACTTTAAAAATTAAAATATTTGGAAACATATAACATTAACTAGGGATGCAGAATCTGAAAGAAGAATCATACCTAGATTTCTAGATAAATTCTATTTTCTCCACTCTAATCAGATCATACCTTTAACATTGTTGTAATCCGCCAACGATCTAATGTTGATTTTCCAACAAATGGTGAGGAGGAGAGTTTTCATAGACCATGTGAGAAATGATCCAAGACCTAACTCAAAACCATAATATCATATTTATAGATTTTAACAGGTCTCCTACCAAATGTCTCGAAATCCAAACATCCAAAAACCTATTACCTAAGGTCCTTCCTAGGGTAGAAATCATGCTATAAAGTCAATAATTGTCTCATATTTTCAATCCCAGTACTTGTTCCAAATTTATTCAAAGTAGCGTCCAAATAAAATATTTTTTTTGAATAATTTTTTAACAGTTATGTCATTGGTAAATTTTTCTACAGAAGGCCCTCACTGACATAAGTTATGTCCCACCTAGGGTAAATTCCATGATCCAGACACAAAATTAGCCACATATTTCCCATCTGGTCAACCATTTTAGAGTGATCCCATTTCATTCATATTCATATAAAAGATATACTTAATATTTTTTTAAAATTAATTCTGGGAATACTGTGCCTCAGAATCGCATGCTATCACATTCCCTAACTTTGGAAATATATATTTATAAATATTAAAGAGTAATATAAGTAAATTATAGATCTCTACAGTGTATTTATCCTCATTGATCATGTAAAAATAAGTCTCATAAATTATGTCAGAAATTACTTCCAAGAGTTGAATGATACCAATTTTAGAAAATAATTAAAAAGTTAAAAAGTTCACTTATTCTCCACGTGTGTGTGAAGACCATTTCATGAAATTACTCTCACATTATATCCAATAAATAAAGGTTATTTTAGTTTTGTTTTCTTATAGGATTCTATCCACAAAACCTATGCTACACCCACTGCAATCAAATTTCAATACCCACTCACTTAAGAATTCCCATAAGCAAAACCATAGGATCTTGAACTATATATCCCCATATTTTTTACATTTCCTCACTCTTCTCAATATTTATTTGTTCATTGGTTTTTTTATTTTGTATTTATGATGGTGTACAATATTAGAATAATTGGTACACACACTATGAAAAATATACTGTAGAAATGAAATAGACCAGATATGGAATGAACATATATAAAAGTCATTTTTAGTGTATATAAACATGAACGTAACCTATATATACCTTATATTAAGTAATAAATATTCACACTTCATTGGTGGGTGAAACGATGTGTGGCGATATTAAGTGACACAATTTTCTTATAAACTACTCACATAAAGGCTATCAATCTTCTCAATGGATTCATTTAGATAGAAACATTAATATTAGAAATAGTCAACTAATTTACTAGAAAAAATCACACCTCAATGTTATATTCATGCTAAAATATGCATCCCATTAGGGAACTATTTTTTTAAATTCTTAAACAACTTCAAATATGTAAATTCCTCACGTATTTTCAATATTTTCATGATTATATGGGCATTAAAATTAATATTTTTGAAAACAAGTGAAGATTGGGGGTTAGGGTAGGGGAGTTAATAATAAAATTCATAAAAATAAAAATAAAAAAATATTAAATATGATTAAATTTATTACTAACCAAGGAATGTGGGGAAAATTAAAAAATTTTAAGAAACTGAATAAGAGGTAAAAGGAATAATGAGGATAAAAAATCCTAACTAAATATGGAATATACCCACCCACACAAAAATTGTACAATGTACCATCAATATTAAATTAGATATAACATGTAATCATATTTTTAATTGAACCACGTCATGCAAGTAAGTGTAAAGGAGATGTACGGCCTGACTTATTGGTTGACTAAATATCATAATTGTTTTTCACTAAAAATCTATATAAAAATGTAAAGAAGGTAACATACGAATTTTTTTAAAAGAAAAGAAAGGATAAATATAATTATAAAAGGAAATAATAGAAGGATATATTTTGTGTTAGTCCCCCATGTGATCCCTAGGTTTTGACTTCCTCCAAATAGGAAATTCCAGTGGGTTATCGACAATCTGAAGGTGGGTGGATTTTTTGGAGAGGAACCAAAAACATTTATTTTTTTTGATATTTCACTTATTAATTATTATTGATAAATCCATGGATATAGTATGCTAAATATACCTACAATGTAATTATATACAACTTAAATAGTGAGGGTAGGACTAAGAATGATGCCTCCTCTTTCTTGGTTTCCACTTGAATAACCTATTATTCATTATACAATTCTTGATTTATATGTGTTGAATCAATGGTATCAAAGGGAAAATAATATTTTAATTCAATTTGAATAAAATTAAAACAAGAAAAATCAATATCAAATTCACCCATTTCAATTAATTGATATTTGGTCCCATTTTCCACTAACAAAGTCACTTTGATATCATCTTGTACTCTATCCAATAAATGTTTAACATGTTTATAGAGTGAATGTAAACGTGAGAGGATATTGATTACATATAAATACTAAATGGTAACAACCACGGATTGGGAATATGTTTTTACAACTTGAGTAGTATCATTTAAGGTCACATGATCCATAGTGCTCAAGAAATCATCAATTAACAAACATGCATGAAATTTTCAAGAACACAAACAAATTTATTGCATGATTGATTACCTATAATTAATATCAGTGATAAAAAAATGAAAAATCAGATTGCTGGAAAGAAAATAAGTTTTTTAGGGGAAGGGAGTACATAAATTGAATTAACTAAAAGAGAGAATTTTTCTTCAAAGGGGGTGTTCCTGGCATCATAGTTGTTGAAGTGGACAATTTCACATCAAAAATATATAGATAATGTACCATTGTGAACATTAATTATGGTTTTGGAAATTTTTAATAACTTAATCGCCAATATAATTTGGGAATTACCATTCATCATATCATATTCCACTTTAAGCACATAAAAATTAGTATGAAAAATTAAAACTATCACCCTAATAAAAATATCCTATAACACACTATAAAGGTGTGAATTACTCTGTATTTATAGTTGAAAAAAAATTCCTTTGTGATTCAATTACATGAAATTCAATGGTTGGAAAATGGGGTGAGGTATCAAATTTTTAGAAGCACCCAAATCAAGGATATCATTGGAAATAAGTACTCTCCTATTGTGTATAGAAATATGAATGTTACCAGATATTTGAATTTAGTTAGAAGTGTTGGATAACTAAATGCACAGAAGTTCATCCACAAGCACACCTTTTCATCACCGTAAAGTTGTATTTGGTTTGTACACATCTCGTTCATAAACATGGTGTATCATGTAATTTATTCCATGATAGAAATTAGTAGAAAGTTAACCTTCACCTTTTTTAAAGTTTCCAATATTTTTTTATCATGTTTAGTTTCATTTTTTCCTTATGTTTGTAGGAATATTTTTGAAATTTAATATGAATGGTTGGTCTAGGTGGTTCATCAAATTAAACTCGCTTTCCTTTTTTTAGCAATTCTACTAATAAAAAGATTTATTTTTTTATACCATTTTCAATGGTTGGGATGGTGGTTTCTTCTAGAGGGTATTTCTATAATAGAGGGATTAGTTAGATTTTAAGTCATTTTATACTCAAAAGGGTGATGACACTAACATTTCCCTTATCCCTAAGGTTAACTGGTGGTTGATAAGGAATTTTGCCATACCCTTGACATTTGATTTCACCCACCATGATGGAAAGTGAGCCTAATTGAGTATTAAGGACTTGAATGAACACATGTGTGGTTTTTTGGAATTAGAGATTATTTTCATCTATTTATATCATCATGTCTTCTAGGACAGACTTCGGTTTGGAGGGGATTTTTATTAAGGGATTTGTGGTGTTTAAGGATTTTTGGGTTGGGGTGGTGGATGACTAATCTTACCATATTGGTTAAATGGTTGTTGATGGTGGTTGGAATAAATCCATTCCTATAGTATTGGTTGTCTTTACACCCATGATTTGATGTAATGTATGGTTCTTGCCTAATGGGATGGTTATAGGGGTGGCCTAAATATTTCCTCACAACTCTCAGAATGTTCTCCCAATTAATTCAATTGGTTGGAATAGTTGATTTTAGAAGAATGGATACCATAATTTTTGGGGGGATGGAATTATTATATACATTGGGAAAGATTAAGAAATAAATGTAGGGTACTTACCTCTTCAAACTTTGTGTCCATCTTATTCTCAAACTCAAAACTATGCACCTAATATACACATCAAATGGGTACACTATTCCTTGAAACAAATTTTTGTGTGTTCGCCACCATATTTTTCGATTAGGGTCCTTACGTCTATTGTGGTTTTGTAAACTAGCACACCATAAATTGTAGCATCAATCATGTTATGTTACAATTTAATTAAACCTTCATGAAAGTAGTGTATTAAGAGAAGATCACTTATTTGGTAGTGTGATGAACTTTAAAAAACCCTTTTAAATATTTCTCAGTATTTATGATGTGTTTCCCCTTGTAATTTCTTTATTCCACAAATCACATTCTATTTAGTTATAGTTTGATAGGCTGGGATGTATTTTTTTGTGAAAAAGTCATTTCATGTCTGCCTAACCTCTATTTTGGGAGTTAACATTGTATAAAAAATATTTTGTAGTGTCTTCTAATGAGAAAGATAATTCCTTAACGTTAACTTATTCTTCATCCACATTTATACATTTTAATGTTGAACAAATAGTTTGAACTTATTTTATATTTAGGTCTTCTAGATCAAGTCCATTAAATCCTGGAAATAATAGAAATAGACTGTATTTTAGTTCAAAGGTTGGTGATTCACCTTGCATTTGAATATAAGTAGGTAATATATCAATATTAGGTGAGGTTATTTCTTAAATGTTTTGTCATTTTCAGCTGTATTATGCAATTTTATTTTAGACATGATGTTTTTTCAAAAAATGAAGAGGATTGAGAAGAGTTTAGATGTTTTGTGTGTCCTCATTCAAGGGATAGTTCAGTGCTTCTTGGTGTTAACGAAGTAAGAAAATATCTTGCTCATGTGAAAAATAAATTAGTTCATCTGATGAAAATAACATAAAAAAAACCAAAAAATGATGATATTTGAAAAAAAAGTTAAAAAATTAATGACAAGAATAAGAAAATAAATATTTATTAAATACACAATGTTTTTATGAAAAAATCACACTAAAAACCAAAGCGCTCTCAAGAAATGAAAAACCAAGTTGACCACATTATCATGAATCATAAAATTTATTTTTATTTAATTATGATTTTATATTCTAGGGATGAACCTAGGTCATCCCTCAAGGACCATTTGTGGTTTAAAATGTGGGGGTGATTTTGAAAACAATTTTAATGAAATACCTTAACTTAAAGAGTTTAATAGTTTCAAAACAAGTAAATTTTAAAAACAATAAGATAATGGTTTCATTTGGATTTCACTACACACATATAATGTTCATTTTTATTATAGATTAATTTATTTTTTAGTAAATATTTGGTTGAAATCAATCGGGGTGCTCATTAATTACTTGGATATTATATTAATGCATGTCGAACCAAACCGTGACATAATAATAAAATTTATAAGCTCTATCAAAATTTCATGGAAAACTAACTTTGAAATTATATTTTTTTCTCAAATGAATGGGTAATAAATATATTATTTCGTTTTCAAATAGGTTATACACAATTCACACACTCAAAACCACACACTGATGGGTTGGAAATTGGGAGCATATCAATCAAATGCATCTAAAAAAGAATTCAAATTTGAAATAATGTAAGATAAGTGGAATTAAATTTTTTAATACAAAATTTAATCCAATATAATATCTAAGATAAGAATCATAATTCCCTATACATGTGTGTAGATCCCTCATAATTAACAACCATTGTTTAGCCCGACATCGAGTGGATGATAAAGCTCAGGTGGATCTCCTTCTTCACTTCATATCCTTATATGAGGATAAGGGGCGCCAAAACCCCCAAGGTGATGAGAAGACTCCTCTAAAACTCTTATATGTAATCACTTAACTACTTGGTAGTACTTACAAATGAGGTTCCCAAGGTTCACTTTTATTGAAAAAACATGAGGTGGTTTTGGGCACCTGGATTTGGAGATACCACTTGCATCTTAGTTTTGGACTCATAAAAAGCCATATATCAACTTATAAAAAATAGGATACTCATTGGTCAGCCTATAAACTATGTCCATGTCAAATTATATAACTATTGGATATCCATTACGGTATATATTATCAAAATATCGAACAAAACTTTTGACTTATTGGAGATTTGCTCCCTTGGAGGGATCAGTTCAGATGGGTAACCTGATGGATGAACTGGGATTGAGTTTATTGAGATGTGTTGTATCCTAGTTTGTTTTGGAGCATCAAAAAATATTTCAACCCATTTTTATTAACTGATTTCATGGAACATGTAAAATAGTGAACAAATGTTCATGGAATTCGATGTAATTTCCCCAATTTTCCTTCTACATCATCTACAACCCTTCAAATCACCGTGGACTCCAATGAAAACATAAAAACAAGTGAAATAACCCTATTAATAAGTGATAAAAATATTTTTATGAATCCAAATGTGATGTTAAATTTTATATAAAATGTGTAATATTCAATATAAAAATTGTTTATCATAGTGTCATAAGGGTGAAATAAAACAGTGAACCACTGTGCGATCACACCCCCAAACCTAAACATTTGCACTCCCAGGAAAAGTTACATTTCCAAAAATGTTTCATGGAGAAATTATCAATTTAAGAATAATTAAAATTCAATGAATAATTTTTTTATTGAAATGTGATTATATTAAAATTACACCAAGTAGTTATTCTCCATGATCATGGAAAAATATGTATTATAAATTCAATCAGAAAGAAATTCAAATACATGAATGATACCAATTTGAGAAAATAATTCAAAAATAAAAAATTTAACTAACTCTATATATTTATGTGAAAACTATTACATGAAATTATTTCAACTTTATATCCATTAAAGTTAGGTTGTTTTAATTTTTTTCTTAAATGATTATATCCACTAAACACTCCCTATATCGTTTGTAATAAAATTTCAAGACCCACTCACTTAAGCATTCCAGAAATTAAAATATTGAGCTCCTGACATAGACATATCCATTTTTTGTACATTTCACGACTCACTTCATATTTTATTCTTTTCCTTGTTTATTATTTTTTATTTGTTAGTTATTTTTTAAGAGTAGCCAATAGTCGGATAACAGGTACACATGCATATATCAATCTGGTAAAATAATGAAATAGATCAGATAATGAATTAACATATAAAAGATTCATTTTGGAAAGTATAGAATCATTAAACTAACTTATATTTACCTTTAATTAAGTAATAAATATTCACACTTCATGATTTGGTGAAAATATGTGTGTAGTTATTAAGTGACCCAATTTTCATATTGACTACTCACAGAAAGGGTATCAATCTTCTAAAATGTTTCATTTAGATAAAACCATTAATATTATAAAAAAAATTTAATATAAAAATTATAACCTTAATGTTAAATTCTTTCTAAAACACGCCTTCCAATTAATAATTTTTTTAAAATATTAAACAAATTGATATTGGGAACTAACTCATTCATTTTAAACAATTTCCAAGAATATGTGGGAATTAAAATATAATATTCTTTTTCAAAAAAGTGAGGGGTGATAAAATGGGTGGGGGTAGATAACAATACTATTCAGAATAAAAAAATAGAAAATAAAGAAAGATGATGATAAATCATAACTAACCATGAAATGTGGGGAAAATGAAAAATACCATGTAATAAGAGAGAAAAAGAAAAAATGAAGAAAGATAACAACAAATCCTAACTGAATCATGGTTTTATCCATCTCACACACATAATTTATCCATTTTCCTCAATGTATTCATGTAGATATAAGATGCATCAAGATTTTTAAATGAACCGCATTATGAATGTTAGTGTAATAGAGATGTATGGCTAAACTTATTAGCAGTGCAACATTGATTTACTCTCCTAAATGTTTCTCAGTAAAAACCTACATGAAAATTTAGAGAACATAATAGAAGAAATTTATTAAAAGATAATAAAAGATATATAAATTGAGAAATTAAAATATAAAAAGGATATATCAAGGATTAGTCACCCATGTGGGCCCTATGTTTTGACTGCCTCTTGATGGACAATTCGAGTGGGTTATCCCCAATGTGATGGTGGGTGAGTTTTTTTGGAGGAACCATCAACACATATGTTTTCCATATTTCAAATATTTCATATTTCTGAGTAATCCATGTATATATTATTCTAAATCCACCCCCATTTTAATGAGAGAAAACTTAAATGGTGGGGGTATGACAAATAATTATACCTCATCTTTCTTAGTTTACACTTACAAAAACTCTTCCTAATTATCCAGTTCTTTCTTTAGGTATTCTACATAAATTATATCAATGTGAATGATACAGTGAAATTATATTACAATAATATTTAAACATGAATAATCAATATCACATTCACCCATTTCAATATAGGCATATTGTGTACCAATTTCCAATATAAAATCCACTTAGATATTCTATTGTACTCCCTCTAATAAATGTTCAACATGTTCATGGAGTGAATGTAAAAGTGAGAGGTCACTGAGGTCATCGAGTTTTTTAATGGTAACATCCCGAGATAAAGAATAATATTTTACAAGAAGAGCAATATCATTGAAGATCATAATATCCTTAGTGATCAAGAAATCATCAACTAGCAAACATGCATAACATTTTTCTAGAACACTACAAAATTCATTGTATAATTAATTTCCTAGGATTTCTATCAATTATGAAAACTCAGAAATGGGATCAGGGGAAATAAAATAACTGTTTTTAGCGGAAGATAGTACATTATTATAATTGATAGAAAGAGTAGAGTGTTCTTCTAAGTGGTGATTAATGGAATCATGGATGTTGAAGTAGAAAATTTCACCCCCAAACACCATATATAATGTACCATTTTGGACATTAAATATGGTTTTTTAATTGTTTAGGAATGGTTTTCCTAATATAATTGGTGAATTTCCATTCATCCTATCATCTTCCATTTCATGATCATAAAAATTAATAAGAAAACATAAAATTTTCACCCTTATAATAACAAACACTAACATACCAACATGGTGTGTATTACTTTGGTTTTGTAGTTAAAAAATGCCCATATGATTCAATTATCCGACCCACAATGAAGTGAAAATGTATTAAGGCATCACATTTATATAAGTAGTCAAATCAAGAAAATCATTAGAACAGAAATACCACTATGGTGCATGGAATTTGGAATGTTCTCAGATCACTTCATTTGGATGGAAGGGATGGCTCAATAAATTCTGAGATGTTCTTCACCAAGGTCACTTTTTCATCGCCTTGAAGTCACCTTCATTGTGTACACATCATCCTTAGAAACATTATGTATCATATAATTTTCTTTAGGTCATTAATAAAGTTAATGTTAACCTATAATTTTTTTTTAATTATTCTAATATTTATTTATCATGTTCAATTTCTATTTGTTTTCTTGGTTGGGTGAACCTTTTTTCTAATTAAAGTGGGATAATTGGTCTAGGTTTTCCATCAAGTTAATCTCTCTCTACATTGGAAGGGTTTCTCCCAGGGCTTGGTTTCTCCTTATTTTTACAATTTTCAATAGCTGGGATGGTGGTTTCCTTATGAGGGTATGGATCCAATTGAGTGATTATTTGGTTTTTATGTTGTGTTCCACTATGAAGAGGGATTTAACTAACATATCCTTTATCCATAGGATTAACTAGTGATTATGATTATGTTTACAAGACCCTTAACTTTGGATTTCACCCACCAAGTTGGTGAGTTATATGATATGATTTTTAGGTATTGAATGGTTTTTTGTGTGGTTTATAATAATTGGAGATTATTTGTATCCATTTGATTAGTCATGTCTTCTAGGATAGGTTTGGGTTTTCAATGAGGTTGTTGAAAAATACTTTGTGGTGCTGGATAATTTCCTGGTTATGGTGGTGGATGACTACTCTATCATGGTTGGTTCCATAGTAGTTTAGGTTGGTTTAAAAAATCCAATACCTATAGGGTTTATTTTATTTCTACTAAGGATTGGATGTATAATATGGTTCTTTCATAATGGGTTGGTTATAGAGGCATCATGGGATTATTGACTCAAAAATCTAAGAAGATTCTCCCAGATGAGGGAATTTTTTATAATATTGAGTGTTATAAGAATAGATACCAAAATGGATGGGAAGTCAATTTTGGGATTTATCTTGGGAAAGAAAATGCTATAGAATTAGGGTACTTACCTATTCAAACATTATGTCCACCTTCATCTCAAAATCATAAATCTATTCCTTAGTTACTCCTCTAATGGGTACACTGGACCTTGAACCAAGTTGTTGTGTGTTCTGTGCCATATTTTCAATTATTATTCTTGAAGTGATTAATTATTTTTTCAAATTTTCCACCATATGTGGAGACATCAACCATGTTATGATCAACTGGAATTAAAAATTTATAAAAGTATTGTACTAAAAGATGATCACTTATTTTGTGGTGTGGAAAACATGAAAATAACCTTTTAAATCATTACCAATATTCATGATTTGGTTCCCATTGTGATTGCCCTATTCCAAAAATTTATTTCATTATAGTTTATGTTTTATAGGTTGGGGATTATTATTCATGTACAAGGCGTTTCATGTCCACCTAGCATCTAATTTGGTATTTGATATAGTATAGTTAATATTTTTCACTGTACTCTAATGAGAAATTTAATTCAAAAAGAATTACTTGTTCTTAATCTATATTTTAATGTTTTTATTTTTAATAATCAATGTGAAATTATTTTAAGTGCTTATGTGGGACTTCTCCAGAATGTCCATGAAATCATTGCAATAAGTGAATTATACCATATTTTAGTTCAAAATTTGATGCTTCCCATTTAATTTTAATATAAGTGGGTATGATATCAGAATCAAGAGAGGTTAGTTATTTAAATATTCATTAATTATAATATATATTATCCAAGTTTATTTCATTATTGATGTTGGTTTGAGAAGATGATAATGTATTGAGAAGAGTTTTTATGTTTTGTGTGTCCACCTTCAAGGTGTAGTTCAATACTTCTAGGTTTCAATGATGCAAGATCCTGAATGGTTTATGTTCGAAAGGAAGTAGTTCCACTAATGAAGATCACATCATGAACAAGGCCTAAAAATAATATTTTATAAAACAACATAAAAAAATGGTGTATTCAAATAAAAAAACAAATATTTAGAAAATAGAAACCGTTTTTATAAAAAATGCACACTAACAACCAAAGCTCTCCCATTAAATGATACCAAAATTTTACAATATTGTCATGAATCATCAAATATATTATTATTTAAATATGATTTTATATTCTAAGAAATACCCTATGTCACCTCTCAAGGATTTTTGGTTGTTTAATATATGTGTTTTCAATAGACAAGACTAAAATGTGGGGCTAGTTTGGAAAACAATTTTAAGAAAATTACTCCATTTAAAAAGTTTTATAGTGGTAAAACCATGTATATTTTTGAAACATATCAGATATATTGGTCATTGAGATTTCAATACACACATTTCAAGTTCATTATTCTTACATATTAATTTAGTTTTGGAGTAAATATTTGGTTGAAATTAATCGGAAACCTAATTAATTGCTAAGCTTAAATTTAGTGCATGTTGAACGAAACCTTGACATAACATACATATATCAAAGGTCCCGAACTTATTCATGGTATAAGAGATTCCAAATAAGTTTTACATATCATATAATTGTGGAATAAAAGGATTCTTGAGTTTTCCATTCAGAGAAACAAAATTCGCTCACTCAAAACCTCACACCGATCAGTTTAAAATCAAGAGATTATCAATAAGATGCATCAAAAAAAGAATACAAATATGAAATAATTTGTGATACATGGTGTTATTGTTTTTAAAACTATATTTACTCTAAATTTCTATCCAATATAAGCATTAAAACATCTTTTTCCTGTCTGTATCACCATCACACTGAACACCCACCATTTAGCCCGACATCTAGTGGAGGATAATGTTCAAGTGGATATACTTCATCATTTCAACTATCCCTATGATGATAGCGAGACCTGTAACATTAGTGGTGATTAGAGGAAACCTATGTATCTCCAAAATAGTACCACTTCACTCCATAGTCTATCAAAAAATGTGGTACCCATGGTTCCCTTTTATATCCAAAATGGGATGTCATTTTTGGCACCCGGATTTAGAGATAGAAATTGTATCTCAATTTTGGAATTTTAAATGACCATATATCAAATTAGAAAAAAGAAGATAATTTCTGATGGGAATATTATATATCTATATGTAAAAGTTGAAGTCCATTTAAAATATTGAATGAGATATATTATCAAAATACATAACAAAATTTTTGACATCAAGGAGATTTGAATTTGTTGAAAGATTAGTTTTTTGGGCCACCAGATGGAAAAATTGGGTTTGGTGTGTATTGAGATAGTTTTATCCCACTGATATTTAGATAATATATAAAACTTTCATCCCATTTGGATTCACATATTTCATGAAACGTGTAAAAGTGTTGACATTTGTTCTTGGGATTCCATGTAGTTGGGCCCATTTTTCTTATACATCATCTCTGGAACTACAAATCACATCCACCTATAATGAAAACGTCAAAACTAGTGAAATAGTTTTTTCAAAATTAATAAAAATAAAATACATGAAAAATTTGAGAAGTTAAAATTTATACAAAATGTATAACTGTAGTTTTTTTTGGCATAGTGGTATGAGGGTGAAATAAAATAGTGAATCATGGTGCAATCTTTCTATATTCATCATAATAGTTTATAAAGTCACCTTAGAGGTAGTCAAGAGAATCCATAATCAAAGGTGTATCCATGGGACTAATAAATCACCCAATTCTTATGAAAGATACTCCTTGACACCACACTATGCTAGCTCCTCAGTTGGTAAAGGAGGAAGGATAAGAGAGCATTGATCCAAGGTAAATGGGAATGGGATTAGACAAATAAGAATATTCCAATCAAAATGGAAGTGGAACCATTATATACCCCTCATGGATTAAAATTTATAGTATAAGAAGTTAATTTTATGTTATGATTAAATTCACCCAATTAAAAACCTATTATCCATTAGAGAATTTATTTTTCATATCATTTCATCTTATGAAAGGATTACCAGTTTATGAAATACTACATTGAATAAAATCCTTCTCATATTTTTTATCATTTGTAGGAAAAATATATCATTGGATTTTGGAGTGATTCATACCACATGATTATACTTATAACACAACCTTAAAATTTACCCCAATCATATAGAATGACAGTTTATTGAAATAGCAATAAATATTTATTTCATTACTTATGATATAGCCATATATTCAAATATGATACGACCAAATGAATCACATGCCTATTGTATTTAGGGAATATCTCCATAAATACCATACATTCTCTAAAGTGTTGATTTTTTAATTCCATATCACCTTATATCATATTATATACAATAACTTGTGAAGTAATATCCATAAACGTCTAAGGATATTTCCAAAACATTTTTGGTAATATATGAAAAACATCACCATGTAATATATCACATGAAATACCTCGTGAATACCTAAAACAAAATCCTTTTGGATTAAATCTAAAACACTTTTAGCGAAACTATCTAATTAAAAAAAACCCTATTTAGTGAACCTAAATGTGAAATCCTATAGGTATTTCTAGTGTTTCAATAAAATATAAATTTCCAGAATTTTAAAAGTATTCATAGTGAAAAATATATAAATTAATCAATGTAGTAGATGATTCAAATATATATAACATGGTATTCAAAAAACCAAATAATTTCAATACCTAGGTTCACCAACTATATAATATATAATATTTAATTGTAATGTAATATTTTTTTCTAATAAACCAAGTAACCATGGGACATGGTGTTTTTAAATCTTATACATCAACTAATAAAATCTTGAATCTATAAGCATAGACTAACTATATCTATGAATACATCAAATTTCATCAATGTTTATAAATGATCACATAATATTTTCCTCGCCCAATAGAAAATAATGTCAATTTTAAAATCTAGGTATATCGATAAACTTCTTCATTCCATCTCAATCGGGGCCTCAAATTCCATACTTATCATACAAGAAGAAAAATCCCATATTGGTTGAGCTCTAATCGAAGACATGATAATCAAAATTCCCACCCACCCTTAATAAGCTATGCCCAAAGGATTTCCTAATAAAATTATCCTAGAATAATGGTTATAATGATAGGAATCTCAAAAACATTATCTATTAGAATATCCAAATATAAACCTTGTATCCATAGTATAAAAAGTACATAGTGTATAAAAATAAATGTGCTATACATTGTTGGACATCCAACATAGAAAACACAATTTTGACTTATGAGTATATCATGTATCCCTATTAAATAATTTTACTCATGATTATAATTACATTTCATCAAATCCTATGATTATCCTTAATGAAAAATATTTATTGATTAATCAAAGTCATACATTTAGAAGTAAATTATGATTTTAACTCATTAGTATATGAATCTATATCTAATGTTCTATAAGGTTCAAATTGAAATTTGTACAACATGTTGCATTTTATATTCTTAAACCCCATTATGAAATTTTAAAAAACCATAAATAAGTTCCTATTAAGTTATATTATATATAGTATAATTCCATATTAGCCTTATGTTTATTTTAATTTTAAGTTTTTTTCAAACTCGTTACATTATTATATAACTCCTACCACATCTATAAGGGTTCATTTGGTAGAATCCCCCCACTAAACATTTTTTTGGGTAATATATATGTTGAAACAAATATTGAATAATTGTTATACAATAGAATTATATTTCAAATATTTAACTCTTTGGACATAGTGTTCAATGTCATTAACAACATAACACAAAACTTTATGTTATTAATATCTTAAATGGTCTAAATAGAAACCATTATAATTCCACTAGCACCACCATTCTTGTAAATTTTGCTCCAAATATTTTTCTAACTAATTTATCTCTTTATGCATGAATTTTATATTGGATTATTTTTTTGTCAATAAGTATTTACGGTGTTGAATAAAATGTTCAATATGGGTTGATGAGAGGTTTTTAAGAGAAGTAGAGTGAGATTCCATGCTAAATTTAAAAAAAGAAGTTTTTAGTTTACATTTTGGAAATCAATCTTGTATATATTTAAGATAGTTTATCAATTATTTGTGTTGATTGTTTCTTTGATATTTAATGGAATTAAGGACACATGTAGAAGGATAAAGGGACACTATCTTGATCACTTATAAAGGTGTTTAAAAATATTTAATAAGTATTGAGGGGAGTTGTATAGGTCATGTTTTTTTTGATGAAGTATATAAATTATGTGAAGGAAAAAAATTGGAAAATCCTAAGAAACAACATCAGACTTGGGTTATAAGTGTATGAATTTGTTCATTGGCATAAAAAATTGAGATTCATTAATATCAATTTAATAATTGGAGTATGACTTTACATGTGATCCATGTATGACTTTACACCAGATCTTATATAGAATTAGAGTATACTATAATACATCATGATGTGATGACAGACATTGTGGGTTTTATTATTTCTCAGGGGATTTCATTGTAATTATGATATTTTACAATTTATAATGGAATTTGATTCCATATAAACCATATAACATCTAAATTTGGACTTAAATATTTTCAAACATATTATTTGAGAATTTTAGAATAATTCATATTCTTAATAGATTGGGAATATATTCATATCAAGAAAGGTAAAAAATATTCATGGAATTAAATATTATGATAACTCAAATAATCATAATATTAGATAAGATTAAAGGAAGACTATTCATTTGAGGGTCTTGTTCTGTGATGATTTCCACATTGTATGAAGAAGCTAGCTGGTAATTGTACCACATACTTGTGAATAATATGACAGAGTCCAATACAACCGTCTTCATGGTGATTTTGTATATGGAAAAAATTTATACCCTTAATAATATTCAATTATAATGCTTCACTAAGAGTTTGAAAGTGTAACACTATGATATTTTAAAATAATACAATTCTCAATAGTGTACATGAAACTCAACATCGATCTTAAACAAACAATAAAATATGATTAATTTTAGAATATTTTTTATAAGCTTACCATTAAATTTATGGGTATGAATATGATCAAGCGTATTACGAAATATAAATAAATTTCAATTTAAATAAAAAAGTATTTATTAATTATTAGTATATAAGAATTCAATTTTTAGAAAAGTTATTTTATGTTTCACAAATTTGTTTTCTTCAAAAATGGTTTTTCATTATTTCCATGGGAGAATAATACAGTTAACATATGAATAATTTAATAATTAGATTTAAAAAAAATTAAATCATTTATGAATTTATAATTTCAAAATAATATTATGATGAGACAATTGGATTTTTAGAAAATCAATGATTTTTTTAGTTAATAGTGAAAATAATGTTTTCTGTTACTTTTTTATTAAAATGTCATTTTATTAATTAATGAATATTCATTATGAAAAGAATTTGATCTTAATGTAACAGATTTTTTTTTTAATTAGATAAAATATAATTAATTACATTTTAATCTTATTTATACTTGATTTTGGTATAATTTTATTTTTGTGCTTGAAAACACATTTTAAAAAACTATTTTTCATTGTGTTTTGCGGGTTTAATTTTAAATTATTTTTCAAAAAATATGGGAATTTAATCTTGAAAAAATAATTCCATATTTGTAATCATGAGGTATGAATTTATTAAATAGGTCCATTTTATTTTTTTTATTGTGAATTATAACTATAGTAAATTAATATTACCATAATAAGTGTAAATATGGTAATTGAGGTAAAAAATAATAATTTATGTACTAAAAATTGTCCCATAGACTTTCCTATATTCTATTTGATGAGTTTAGTTCGTCCATTTACATCCAATATTTTAATACATGGAATGTTCGTTCCATATTTCCTTTTATGATCTTTATAATATTTATATAAAAGATAATGTAAAAAATGTCACTTTCTTTATCTTAATATCTATAATATTTTTTGATAGTGATAAAAAAGAATAGGTTTGGTTATAAATATTAATTTTAAATATATATTACATATTTTTATAATTTTAATTTTTTTATAATTTTTAGAAATGAAATTATTACCTTTAATTCTTACATGACACCGATTCAGAGCTTTTGCAAGAAATAGAAAAATAAAAAAAATGTTTTAAAAACTCAAAAAATTATATTTTTGATGATTCAAAGTGTCCCCTAAGATTTATAGATACATATATAATATAATCCAATACCAATATTTTTATGTAATTTTTAAATTCAAAATAAATTAATTGTTCCAAAATTGAATTTAATGATATTTTAAAATATATGACATTTTATTAAATGATTTATTTTTTTTAAATATTATATTTTCACAAGGGATTTTTATATGGTTGATAGTGTTAACCATGGTCCCTTTATGGGCCTTTTTTTTGTTATAACTATTTCTATAACGCCTAAAGAGTAAAAATCATTAATATCGTGATAACTATAGAAAAGTCAACATAGGGTTATAGAAAAGAGATAAGGGTAAAATGTAATATAAAATATTATAAATATTATTTTATGAGTGGTTTTAAAATATTACACATTCTATTTTTTAATTTTTTAAAATTTTATCGATTTGGAAATGATAAATAATCTATGATAATTTAATATTTTATGTAATTAAAAATGTTCCCCTTACCACACTTATAAATGTGGACCTATTCTATACTTTTTTTACTATATTAAAAGATTTTGGTTTATAAATGACCTAAAAAACCCATTACTAGGATCTTGTCCCATTTGGTAGAGGTATTTTTTTAGAAAAATACCAACCTTAGAGGGATGAAGCTGTAAATTAAAAGAGGTTGTCTAAAGAAGAGGTATAATTCTTAACCAAGAATTTTTATTTTATTTCATACTACAACACCATAAAATATCATTAAAAATAATTAAATAATAACAACTACATTTAAAAGACAGTAATACGTTATTATGTTTATGTAATAACCTATATCCATCTTTAGTTCCATTAAATGTAAAATGAAACCGTCAATTCGTGTGTACGATTGAATACCGCCTCATGAACTAATGTGATTAATTTTCCATCATCACCTCCAAAAGATGGTTATGATAATAGATTTAATATATATATATATATGATATTAATTAAATATTTATTATTTTTAAAGGTAATATTTAATCTATTTTCTTACAGTTCCATTCTTTGAAAAAGGATACCGTCATTCGTTCATATGTGTTGACTACCCCCTCTATGAACTGATGTGATTAATTATTCATGAACACATCACATATATTCTATAAATATTTTAATTTAAAGAAATAATATGTTTTTATAATATAATTATCTTTATCTAAGGATAATATAATACTTACCTTCTTTCTATTATTATTGTTTAAAAAAGGAAGCATTACTCATGTGTACGTACATTTTACCGTCTCCATGTTTGCAACGTAGTTCATTCCTCATAATGATCCTTCATGGTCAGTTATAAAATTATAATTTATGTATAAAAATTATAATTATTTCATGATTATTATTCTCTAGATTATGGAAGAATAACCCCATTTGACCACCGTCAATATAGAGAATATTTTTTGAAATTATTAATAGAATGTTTTCAAAACACATATCATAGAATTAAATGATTTTGAAATTAAATATATCATTTAATAAATGAAATGAATGATTTATTGATAAATAATTAAACATTAACAATTTTCATAAAAAATTAAATAATTGACATAAGTTTATTATACAAGATTTGTAGGACATACATTGAAAGTTCAGACATAAGGAAGAGATATCATCTCAATATAATTTCATTAAGACATATTTTAATTATATGAATATTATTTATTTTATATGGTTTATATATTACCATTTGTCATGACCCTTCCCCCGGGGCCCTTGCCATGACTACCCCAAGCCCGCCTTCCATAGGCCAGGGGCTGGCGACTAGCACCGAAAGGCGTAATCCCTAAAACTTGGAAGGTATTGCCTTTATAACCTGTAAACACATGCAACCCATCACACATTAAGATACGAACAAAGGTAAACTGAAGAGTAAACCGAGTGAGTACAGTAAGTAAAATTGGCTAGAATACAAGCCCAAATGGAACGTACAAAAAACAGATTGTACCTATAAATTGGAGAAAAAGGAAGACAGTAGATGGTTCATACTCTAATGTTCCTAACTGAAGGGTAGGTATAGATCGCCTCCTCAGCACTCCATGTCCATCTGTATCCTACGTGTACTGGCTCGTCTTATGGTTCTCCTCCAGCCACTGTCCAGTCCTGGTACCCTCAGTCTTGATAAACGCTGTCTGTCGTCTGCACCAAACACAACAAGGTGCGGGAATAGCCCCCATGGGGGTGAGTATAATGATACTCAGTAGGGACCCCGAGACACTCAAGGTCTCATAAAATCCACAAAGGATAATCCTTAAAGCATGAAGTCAACAGTCAACCTTACTTAGGTATATTCCCATACATTTACCTAAGTTATCAAGTATACCCATCTCAATCATGAGGAAACACAGGGTCCAACCCAAAATCACAAATTTCAACTATTCCATAAAGGAAGGAAAACGAAAATTGGAAGTACCTCACATGTACACCACATAGAATAATACCACCAAGGTATTACCACGAAGGAAAGTACCACAGGGGTACAAAGTCGGCTCACATTGGGTATAAATTAAGTACAATAATAGAGATGATTGCATGTGACTACTGAGTCATCTTACTCTATAAAGAAGCCGACCCACATAGGATTGCTTGGACCAGACCCATAGAGGATCTCTAGGTGATGACCCATACAAGATCGCTAGGAGATGACCCACACAGGATGTCTAGGTGCTAACCCACAGAGGATCGCTAGGATCTGACCCACATGGGATCCCTAGAAGCTGACCCACATAGGATCAGTTGGAGATGACCCACACAGGATCGCTAGGAGCTGACACACACAAGATTGCTAGGAGCTGACCCATAGAGGATCGCTAGGAGCTGACCCACACAGGATCACTAGGTGCTGACCCACCCAGGATCCTTGGAGCTGACCCACACAGGATCGCTAAGAGCAGACCCACATAGGATCACTAGGAGCAGACCCACACAGGACCGCTAGGAGGTGACCCACACAGGATCGCTAGGTGCTGACCCACACAACATCTCTAGGATCAAACCCACAAAAGACGGCTTAGAGCTGTCCCACATAGGATCACTCTTCCTTATTCTTGTCAGAACCAGCTAAGGGATTCCAGCACTAAGCTTACTCATCTATGGGAGGATCCTCTCTCCAAGTCTCCGTTCGATACTCAAACTGCTACGAAGTCCCTTGAGGAAGTATCCCAAAGGACCAACATGTCATAGGGGTCTCAATGCAAGATAGGGGCGAATCATTCAGATGCCCGGTCTGTGAGTTATTAGCCTTTTTGTCCCTAGGGAACGGTTGTATTCAGGCTCAATCCAACCCAACTATTCACCAAAATTATCCAAAGCATCAGTGGGGTTTACCAAAGGTACATTATCACTCCATGATTTCCGGCGCCGTTGACGGTTTGTCAAACAGACGTCCGATGCCAAAGTTATGGACCATGTAATGTACAGGTTTGTATCTAGTCTGGGTCTGTTCTGACCCGGTCGGGCTGACCCGACCTAGACCAGGATCGGGTCTGTTAGGGTTTGTGTCATGAGAACAAAATGTTTTTTACTTTTATTAGATGATTTTTCACTTATTATATGTTGTTCATTTTTCTACATGACTATAATATAATAACGTCCTGGAATATTTGTTGCATTGATAAGGTCATGGCAGATCCCCGCTATGATGAGAACCTTGAAATGCTATAAAAAATATTCTTAAATAATGTTCTATATTTGTATGACATACTATGATAGGACACCTAGTATACAAACATTCATGTTCGAGTACTCTTCAGAAGATGAGACTCTCTCTCATGGAGTTCGCACTTGGTAATCTCCCAGACGTGAGATTATGAGAACAAACCTGCCAGTAGTAATTCTGCATGTTTTGGTGTCATCAGATATTTCTATCTGTGAGCATGTGTAATGGTCCTTAGACTAGAAGATTATCATTAACTCATGTCATGAATCACACACTTAGATTTGCTGACGAAAACCGTCATGAAGACGGTTGGCGGGAAGTTGGGTACGTTGGGTGCGTCACAGATGACATGAAGTTAATAGATAAGTCGATGAAGGATTTGTCCCTTCTATATTTATAGAAGTAGAAATCTCAAGACCTTTGATTGAAATAGAACTGTCAAAAAATTCAATGGCCAAGGTGACACGACGAGTTTATTTCTGGAAGTCAAAGAATGACACATCAAGCATATTGGTTTATGACACTACATTGAAACCTTCTTAATGAGATATTGAGACAAAGGGATTTAAGTACACAGTATGTGTTCGTATGAGGTGACATGTCAATGCAGCGTCAACTTATTTCTCTTGGGTACCTTGACCCATTTCTAGAGAGTAATCTTGGACTTTAGGCAAGCCTTTCTCATTCCAACGAGAAAGAGGCCTAGAGGGTCACACACTAAGTGTATCCAAGTATCTCAAGTAGAATAAAGATTATTCCCGTGTGTTGTTTAATAATTATTCATGGAAGCCTATATAGTTTTAATGATGGAGGAAGAAGGAATTGAAAAACAAGATATACATGCCGTGTATTAATGATTAAACACCATGCAGTTTTTTTATGGAAAACAAGTACACACCGTGTATGAATGATTACCCACCGTGTAGTTCTCATTTTGGAAAGGAATTGAAAAACAAGTTCACGCTGTGTATTAATGATTACACACTATGTAGTTTTATGGAAAACAAGTACACACCGTGTATTAATGATTACACGCCATGTAGTTTTTCAGTTGGGATTTTGAGGATATAATATTGTTTTATTAAATGATATTTATTATAATCAGCATGGGTGCATGTCAAGGAATTAATTATTAAACATGGGGGGTTTCAATAAGAGTTAATGAAATACATAAAACACGTAACGAGTTTATTTATTTTCATAAATCTACAACCTCAAACACGATTATAAATATCCTCACAACCCCAACTCATTTTTGTACAAGAGAATCACTATGCAAAATAGTTTTGGAGAATTCTTTCGAGGCTAAAAGAACAACATCCTCCAATAATTCTCTCAAGACTATGAGAAAACCTATTCCATAGGATCAAGATGATATATGATGGACAACACAAGCAATGGTTTCTCCATGCTAGCACCCAGAGACTCATTTGGCGACTTCTAGAGATACAAGGTGCACATATGGATCACCACTAGATGAAGTCTACACTTTTCTTCTACGACACAACAATGAATCACGTCAGAACGTGATCAAGAATATCAATGAAGAAAGAACACCCAAACGGTACTTCTTGTAAATTAATTAGATTAATTATAATTAACCTATGATGATCTAATTCTATGGTTAGACTTTTCTTCTTCTTTGTCTATTTCTATGAATCAATCCATGGAGACTGGCGTTTATCGTTGTTTTGATCTTGGATTGATCCCTGCTAATGATAAAAATCCAAGTGGGCACATCCACCCACGCACTTCCACTGTGCTCGGAACCTTAAATTGGTATCAAAGGGAGGATACAATGTTGATTATAGTTATTTAATTTTCGTTTTAAATTTATGCATTTATATTTGATTCAATTCGTGATAAATCATTCTATTAAACTGAGTGAACGAGATCTATTATTCCTCCTTTGTTTCTTGAATCAAATCATAGAAACAAACTTTTAATTTTAATTTTGATTAAATTAAAAACGAGGAACTCACCCAGTGGAGCCGCTCTTTCTGTCTGTACAACACAGGAATATACGACATGTAATGAAAACTACACGCCGTGTACTTAGGTTCAACGAACCGGTACTGGTCTGCTAAACCATGCTGTGTGAATTGAGTATACCTGAGTTTTATTACACCATGTTGAATAGAAATTCATGACACATGGAACCATAATAAACGGCATGTTTGTTGAATCAACACGCCGTGCAGTCCTATCTAGCCAAAGTGAAACCATGTACAAGGAGAAGCCGTGTTCCGCATACACGGGATTACCATGCTAGTAATCGCGTGAAAAGGAAGTACACGCCGTGTTAGATTAATACACATCCCATGTACTCCAAAATTTCCAAAATAGAGGAAACACACCAAATACCCCGTCGTGTACTTTGGATAAAGGGTGAAAATAAATACACGCTGTGTAAATATAAACTACACACCGTGTACTTTACAGAAATGAAATTTCACCAGGTTTCGTCCAAAATTAAAAGACTTGTACAAGGGATATGGATGAGAAGAATTTCAAGGAAATTAAGAAAGGAATTTAATATAAATAATTGATTAATTATAAGATCACAATTAATTAATTTCAAGCGAAAATTATCTTAAAAAATAAAAGGATTAAAAGAATTTGAATTCTAAATATGCATAATTTTCATTGAATGCTATAGATGATCATGAGCTAGACCAAAGACACTTTGTATGTGTATTTGGTTTCATTTAAATTTGTTTAATTTAAATTCATTGGACTGTGATCCTTCTTCCAATAAAATGTAGGGCTTGAATGCCCATGGTTTCTTTAATGTAAACCCCGTGTAATGGAGGATCTCCAAAGCTGGAGGAGATGGTTCGAAACCTGAAGCTGAGGTGAAACCAACCCAAGAATATACAAAGGTGGATAGGTGGGAGCTGCAAAACACAAACCATTGGTTCAAGGAATTTTTCCCTAGTTCAGGGATAGCTTATCAAACCGCTAGATAAGATAACCAATAAAATCTCATGATCATGCCATATTATTTTATTTCTGTCTTATTGCATGGTTTATGTATGTGTTGTCATGATCACATTGTTAATAAAATGAATAAGCATGCAAAGATGGAATAAAAAAAACTGGACTATGCGTAAACATCATCAGAACATGGTTAATCACTTAAGAAAGAATCACTTAATATTAAAAAGCATGTGATAATGTAAAACTACGCATAAAAGATTAAATTCCCTCAATACCATATTAAGTCAGACCAAGCCTTCCGTTACCTGATTAAGGGAATGAATCAATAAAACTATGTGTTTGACCAACCCTTGTTGGGACATTTACGTTTATAAAGGAAGCCCTTAAGAAAGGTTTCGGGTTTACTTACCATATTACATAAAGAATAGTAGCCCTTGATAGGATTGATGTAATATTGGAGGCAAGAGTTGAGGAAATCCAAGTCAGGATTTTCGGATTGGGGAGTCCACTCAACAGATCAAGGAACTGTAAGCTCACAGTTGGTAAAGACCTACCTACCTAAATACATTCAAATATCTTGACCAACCCTTTTTGGGGTTATGCGAAGGGGAATATGGATTCTTTCCACTAGAATGTCAAAGAAACTAGACATTCTGAGATCAATGGTGAGGGCCATTGGGACATGATCAAATAGTGGGAGACTTAATAAAATTTATTAATTCTCATAAAATATAATCAATAAAGTACAAATAAATATACTCTTCTAATTTGTAGAATCAATATGACAAACTCATCAAACAAATTTCCTCTATAATAAATTCTAGACAAATACAATATCCTCACTCGTAATAACTTTTAGGAATTGTTTAGGCGCCTTTGGGTTATCCTACGCCATGAACGAAAGTATTACGTGCTAAAGTCATCACTTCCGGATTCTCCTACCCCATGGGAGAGTGATAAAGATTTCTTGGTTTATGATCAATATTTGAGTGATTCACTCGATGTTAAATGTTATATTTTTTCATAAATGTCTAGTGATCTGAGGAAGTCTCATGAAGACATGGATGCCAACAGCATGTTAGAGCACCTCTGTGGTCTATACCAGGTGAGAGAAAGACATGAAATGTTTGAGATCTCCGAGGCTCTATTTCAGAGAAATCTTGGAGAGTGTTCCCCAGCCGAGCATCATGTAGTCAAGCTCATTGGATACATTGAGCACTTGGAGGTTCTAGTGTTTAAAATCCCTGAAGAACTGGGTACCGATCTCATTCTTGCATCACTCCTCCAGAGCCTCTCAAAATTTGTTGTGAACATCAACATGAACAACATTGAGAAGTCTCTGTCTGATCATCTTATCCTTTTCCGCCAAGTGGACAATGACATGAAGCATGAAAATCCTTCTATCCTCATGGTGAATAAAAGGAAAGGTAAGGCGAAGATCATTAAGCCCAAATCTTCTTCAAAGACTTCCAAGAAAAGGAATATCAAAGTAGAGGCAAGAGAATAGGAGGTTGTTTGTTTCGCATGTGGCACGAAGGGCCATTGGAGGAAAAATGACACCCAACCAAGGAAGAATGGTGAAGCTTCAGGTGCATTTGTTATCGAATGCAATCTATCTATTTCTACCAATTGGGTATTTGATGCTGCTTGTGGTGCTCACATCTGTATCCAAATATAGGAACCAATAAGATTCAGAAATATTGACCGAGGTGAGATGGATCTATGAGCAGCCAACATAGACAGACATGCTGCTATAACTGTTGGAGACTACCACCTCACATTGTCTACTGGGATGGTCTTGGTTTTGAAAGGATGTTATTATGTACCATCTATAACCAAAAAAATTATTTTAGTATCCAAATTAGATACTTAAGGATTCATCTTCATGTTTGGAAGTGGATGTTTCTACTTTTATAAAGATAGAATTTCATTTGGCAGGGAACACTTATATAACATCCTTTATGTGTTAGACTACAAAAACCAAGTAATGGAAATTGATGACCAAGTTAATTCACATGACTCATATTACACCCAACTTTGGCATCACCGGCTAGGTCATGTCAATGATAAATGTTTGAAAAAATTACATCAAGATGGGTATTTAGATTCTTTAAAACTAAAACCACTTGGTGTATGTCATGCGTGTGTACATGAAAAAATAACCAAAGCCTCATTTAGTGGGAAAAGTGAAAGGGATAAAGAGCGTCTAGAATTTGTTCCCACAGATGTGTGTGGACCATTTCCAGTTGAAGCAAGGGGTGGGTTCTCGTACTTCATAACTTTTACCGATGATTTTAGTAGATATAGATATATTTACATAATGAGGTATAGGTCAGATTATTTTGATCAGTTTAAAGAATACAAGAATGAAGTTGAGAACCATCTTGGTAAGAAGATTAAGAATCATCACTCAGACAGAGGAGGAAAATATCATAATCCGGACTTCATTGATTTCTTATGTGAGTTTTGGATTCTATCTCAACTCACTCCTCCTTACACACCTCAGTGGAATGGTGTGAGTTAAAGGAGGAACCACACCCTATTGGACATGGTGAGATCAATGATGAGTCATGTGAGTCTTACATTATCCTTTAGGGGATATGAATTACAAACAAAAACACACATACTAAACCAAGTACGAACTAAATTGATAAATGGAATTCCATATGTGTTATGGAGTGGATGCAAAGCCATATTATCAAATTTACATGTGTGGGGGTAGTGAAGCATTTGTTAAGGTTTGTTCAGGTAATAAACTTTCACCCTGAGGCACAAATTATATCTTTATAGGATATACCAAGGAAACAAGGGGATATTACCTATACAACCCCTCAAACAAAAAGGTTACAGTGGCAAGATATGCCATATTCCTTGATAGGGAGCACATCTCCAAAAGAGAGAGTGGGTGCGAGATAGACTTCGATGAAGTCTAGGCTCAAGATACACAGGAGTTGGTACAAGAACAGATTCCACAAATCCCCTTGGAAGAAAAATCTATTCTAGAGACATAAGAACTGCGTAGGAGCACGATAGAGGCGAGAAAACCAGAACTATATGGGTTTCTTGTCACCAAGGATCGTGACTCATTATCAGCTGACAATGATGATCCTCTTACCTAGAAGGAAGCAGTTGAAGGAACATTTGTTGCCAAGTGACAAGAAGCCATGAATTATGAAATGGATTACATGTACCAAATCCAAGTCTATTATTTGGTAGATCCTCTAGTTTATGTAAAGCCTATTGGTAATAAATGGGTATTCAAGAAGAAACTGGACATGGAGGGGAAAGTCAGCATCTATAAGGCACGACTGGTTTCTAAAGGTTTTATACAACGTCAAGGAATTGACTATGATGAAACCTTTTCACTGGTTGTGATGTTGAAATCCATCAGGATCCTATTGTCCATTTTCACTTACCATAACTTTGAAATGTGGAAAATGGATGTCAAAATATAATTCCTTAATGAGAAACTCTAGGAATATGTCTACATGACACAACCTGAAGGGTTTGTAACTCCAAATGATGCCAACAAGGTATGCAAGGTGTAGAAATACATTTATGGATTAAAGAAAGCATCAAGGTCATGGAACATTTGTTTTGATGAAGATGTAACTGAATTTAGCTCTGTTAATAATGAAAGTGAGCCTTGTGTCTACAAGGAGTTTAGTGGATGTGCAATAGTTTTCTTGATAGTATATGTTGATTACATATTACTAATTGGAAATGAAGTACCTTTCTTACAGTCAGTTAAGGAATGGTTAGATAAATTCTTCTCCATTAAAGACTTGGGAAAGGCAGCATATATTCTTGGGATCAATATCCATCATGATAGATCCAAGAGAATGCTAGGCCTGAGTCAAAGTACATACATTGACAAGATTTTGAAGAGATTGAGTATGGAACAATACAAGAGGGGATTGTTGCTAGTGTCACATGGCATTCATATTTACAAGAAAATGTGTCCATAGACACACGAGGAAAGAAAGAAAATGGAAAGTATCTCTTATGCATACACAATTGGGCCAGTCACATATGCTATGCTATGTACAATGCTAGATGTTGCTTACGCATTAAGTATGGTAGGAAGATATCAAGCTGATCTAGGAGACCTCCATTTGATGGAATTCAAGACTATCCTTAAGTATCCGAGGCGTACTAAGGATATGTTCTTGGTTTATGGAGGAGATGAGGAACTAGTAATCAGAGGACATGTAGATGCTAGTTTCCAGAATGATCAAGATGACATGATGTCGCAGACTGGTTACATCTTTAGTTAGAATGGAGGTGCAGTGAGATGGAAGAGCTCAAAGAAAACTGTGGTGGAAGATTCTACAGTGGAGTCCGAGTATATCGTAGATTTTGAGGCAGCTAAAGAAGCATTATGGATGTGAAGCCTCATCCAAGAGATGGATGTAGTACCTAGCAGTAAAGATCCTATCACACTCTATTGTGATAATACTGCAGCGGTGACACATACAAAAGAGCCAAGGTCACATAAGTGGAAAAAGAACATACTTTGGAAGTATCATCTCTTGAGGGATTTTTCTCAGAGAGGTGAAGTTGGAGTGAGCAGTATTTCCATAGAAGAAAACGTGGAGGACCCTTTGACTAATTCCTTGACACAGCAGAAACATGATCATCATGTGAGGTCTAGCGGACTAAAAGTGGTAGGCAATTGGCTCTAGTCCAAGTGGGATATTTTTAGGGTTGGTTTTCTGAGAACCAACTGTTTTGTACTTTGATTACATGAATTTTCACTTATTATATATTGTTCATTGTTCTTCATGACTATAATATAATAATGTACTGGAATATTTGTTGCATTGTTAAGGTCATTCCAGATCCCTGCTATGATGAGAACCTTGAAATGAATTAAAAATAATATTAAATAATGTTCCGTGGTTGGATGACATACTATGATAGGACACATAGTATACAGACCATCATGTGTGAGTACTCGTAATAAGACGAGACTCCCTCTCATGGAGTTCACACTTGGTAATCCCCATGATGAGAGATTATGAGAACAGACCCGACAGAAGTAATTCTGCATGTTTTAGTGTCATCAGATATTTCTATCTGCGAGCATGTGTAATGGTACTTATACTAGAAGATTATCATTAAATCAGGTCATGACTCGTGCACTTAGATTTGCTAACAAAAACCGTAATGAAGACAGTTGGCGGGATGTAGGGTACATTGGGTGTGTCATGAATGACATGTTGTTAATGTTGTACCTCTCGTACCCCTCGTGGTTTAATTTTCATGATCACAATCACTCTCTTATTTATCTAATCTTGTTTTAAGTGTTTTTGGATGATAGGCATGATTTCAGGTTGCCAAGGAATTGGGCCAAGAAAGCCAGAAGGCAAAAGTGTACTTATTTCAGTCCACCGGCCAACCGGTGGATGACCACCGGCCAGCTGGTGGAATCTTGACAGAAGGCATCCCTCTGTCCAGACCACCGGCCAACCAGTGTCCCATCACCGGCCAGCCGGTGGAACCCAGACAGAAGGGACAACTACTGTCTCCCCACCGGCCAACTGGTGGCCTCATCACCGGCCAGCCGGTGGTGCCTGGGCAGAAGGCCTCTCCATTTTCCAAAGCACCGGCCAACCGGTGGCCAAGCACCGGTCAGCCGGTGGAGCCAGTCAAACTAGCCATTGGGCTTTGACCAGACTTGTCCACTTGACTCCCAACGGCTCCGAAGGCCTCTCCAATGGCTCCGAAGACCCCCAAAGGCCATTTGAGGGTTCCCCCTCTATAAATAAAGGACTAGGAAGCCCCGGAAATGTATGGTAGCCCATGGGAACATTTTTCCATTATTTGGCGAACCTCCGGTGCATTCCTTCAAAGATCCCCATCTGCTCCAACTCAATTCCACAACCAAGGATCACCACCATAGAAGCTTGGGAGCGCTCTTCATCAACTCCAATCAATCCATTGGCGCCCAAGACTTCTCCACATTATGGTTTTTCTTGTTTTATTATTTTGAGCATCAATTTGGGTTTGTGCCTACAAAACCCTCTTTCTCTCATCCTCTCTTTGTTTGGGTTTTCACACCACCTTCAAGGTGTGAAGAGGTTAGTCAAGACTTCCCTTTAAAAGGCTTGAGTCATAGGTGAGCTAGCCTTCACCTGTAACAAGGATAATGGGTTCTTGCTCAACCATTAAAAGCAAGCTGTAATAGGTTCTAGACTACCTTAAAGTCTAGTGGGTATCTTGCTAAAACCATTAAAAAGAAAGCGGTAGTAAATATCTCAACGGTTGAGTTGGGAGCAGAGACGTAGGCTTTGGTTTAAGCCAAACTCCGTTATCAAGTTTTGTGTCTTGCCTCTTTTATTTCCACTGCACTTTTTACTTTGATTTTAAATTGTTATTTTTTTTAAAAGGCAATTCACCCCCCCTCTTGCCATCACTCTTCCGACCCAACAATTGGTATCAGAGGAAAATTTAAGTAATACCTTCACCGGTTTCAAATTCAAGATCCATTGTGATGGATTCATCTTCTTTCGCCCCTGAAGGATATTCATTGGGTCGTGCTCCTTTTTTTGATGGAACCGACTACACTTATTGGAAAACCCGCATGACTACATTTCTTAGAAGTATAGGTTATCCTATTTATAAAATTGTCATGCATGGTTACTCTCTCTCTTCTCCCGATGAATCCAAATGGACTCAAGCCGATATTAAAAATTTCGATCTTGATGAAAAAGCCATGAACGCTCTTCATTGAGGCCTTGATCGTAATGAATTCAATCGAGTTTCCACATGCACTTCATCTCATGAAATCTGGAAACTATTGGAGGTTACCCATGAGGGGACCAAAAAAGTTAAGGATACTCGATTGGATATGTACCGTCAAGATTTTGAGTCTTTTACCATGCATCCATCTGAAAATATAACTGAAATGTTTACACGTTTTACTGATGTTTGCAATGGGAGAAAGTCCCTTGGTGATGATGTGTCTGCAGAAATGATGGTCAAGAAGATCCTTTGGATCTTACCAAGCACATGGGCACCGAAAGTCATGGAAATCCAAGAAGCAAAAGACATCAAGAACATGCCGGTCGAAGAGCTCATCGTATCCCTCATGACCTACGAGATCACCATGAGGAGGCAAGCTGAAAAGGAAGGCAAACCGATCAAAACTCCAAAGAACATCACCTTCAAAGTTGAAAAAGAAGAAAGCTCCTCCTCCTCATCGTCTTCCTCTTCAAGCGGCGATTCAGAAATGGAGAATCTTGCCCGCAAAATGCACAAATTCATGAAGAAGCACAAGAAGAAGAAATCTCGCAAGGCTCAACCCAACGAAAAATCCGAGCCCGAGGTAACATGTTACGGGTGTGGCAAGAAAGGCCATTACAAGCCCGATTGTCCACTCAATAAGAAAATGGCCAAGCAAAAGGAAAAGAAGAAGGCATTCAAGGCCACATGGAGTGATAGCTCCACATCCTCCTCCTCCTCCTCCTCCTCAAGTGACAACGGTAAAAAATGCCTAATGGCATTTCATGAGGTATCCTCTTCTGACTCCTCATCCTCTAGTTCTTCAAATTCATTCAATCATTTATCTTATGAGGATCTCCAACATGCTAGAGATCAATTGGAGGAAGGTTTTCACGAACTTTCTTCCAAATTTATTGCTTTAAAAAAGAATTTCAAAAAACTTTCTTCTGAAAAGGAACAACTTCTCAAAGAAAAGGAGGAGTTTCCCCTCAAGATCCAAAATCTTCCCGATGTTGATTCTATGGAATTAACAATCAAGGATTTAAGGAAATCCCTAGCTAAGTTCACCGAAGGTGAACATAACCTTACGAAGCTCCTTGGTTCCCAATGCATATCTAGAACCACCCAAGGGCTTGGCTATTCCAAGCAAGCTTCCTCTTCCCATGCTCCTACTATTTTTGTAAGGGGGACCTCCCAATATAAATTTTGTAACTATTGTAAAAAGACCGGGCACTTAATTTATGAGTGCGATTGCAAAAATGCCCGGTATGGAGGGCCCAAAACCATTTCTTTTAATGATGAATTTCATAGGAGAAGACCCGCCACTAGACAAGTTTGGATTGAAAAATCCCTTTTAGCGAGTCTCACCAGACCAAAATTTGTCTCGGTTCTAAAATCCTCTCCCCGGTGATTTGTTGTTTTTATTTAGGGGGAGTTAGGATTGTTTAAGCCTTTTTGCTTTATATTCAAAACTTTCATTTCAAAACATTCATTTCAAAACCTTCAATTCAAAACATTCAATTCAAAACTTTCAATTCAAATCACAAAAAATTCAATTGGTTTAAAAACTCTATCTTGTTTTTCAACCTTTCCCTCAATCAAGTTTTATGCCCCGTGCTATTTTGATAATCACAAAGGGGGAGAAATTCTTGGTTGATTGGGGGACAAATCTTTCTCTCATGCTTTGCTTTATCTTTTAAAGCATGCCTTTCATTTCAGTATTTTACATTGCTTGTTTTGGTGATTGTGATCATCAAAATAGGGGGAGATTGTTGTACCTCTCGTACCCCTCGTGGTTTAATTTTCATGATCACAATCACTCTATTATTTATCTAATCTTGTTTTAAGTGTTTTTGGATGATAGGCATGATTTCAGGTTGCCAAGGAATTGGGCCAAGAAAGCCATAAGGAAAAAGTGGACTGATTTCAGTCCACCGGCCCACCGGTGGATGACCACCGGCCAGCCGGTGGAATCTTGACAGAAGGCATCCCCTCTGTCCAGACCACCGGCCAACCGGTGTCCCATCACCGGCCAGCCGGTGGAACCCAGACAGAAGGGACAGCTACTGTCTCCCCACCGGCCAACCGGTGGCCTCATCACCGGCCAGTCGGTGGTGCCTGGGTAGAAGGCCTCTCCATTTTCCAAAGCACCGGCCAACCGGTGGCCAAGCACCGGTCAGCTGGTGGAGCCAGTCAAACTAGCCGTTGGGCTTTGACCAGACTTGTCCACTTGACTCCCAACGGCTCCGAAGGCCTCTCCAACGGCTCCGAAGACCCCTAAAGGCCATTTGAGGGTTCCCCCTTTATAAATAAAGGACTAGGAAGCCCCGGAAACGTATGGTAGCCCATGGGAACATTTTTCCATTATTTGGCGAACCTCTGGTGCATTCCTTCAAAGATCCCCATCTGCTCCAACTCAATTCCACAACCAAGGAGCACCACCATAGAAGCTTGGGAGCGCTCTTCATCAACTCCAATCAATCCATTGGCACCCAAGACTTCTCCACATTACAGTTTTTCTTGTTTTATTATTTTGAGCATCCATTTGGGTTTGTGCCTACAAACCCCTCTTTCTCTCATCCTCTCTTTGTTTGGGTTTTCACACCACGTTCAAGGTGTGAAGAGGTTAGTCAAGCCTTCCCTTTAAAAGGCTTGATTCATAGGTGAGATAGCCTTCACCTGTACGAAGGCTAATGGGTTCTTGCTCAACCATTAAAAGCAAGCTGTAATAGGTTCTAGACTACCTCAAAGTCTAGTGGGTTTCTTGCTAAAACCATTAAAAAGCAAGCGGTAGTAAATCTCTCAATGGTTGAGTTGGGAGCAGAGACGTAGGCTTTGGTTTAAGCCGAACTCCGTTATCAAGTTTTGTGTCTTGCCTCTTTTATTTCCGCTGCACTTTTTACTTTGATTTTAAATTGTTATTTTTTTTAAAAGGCAATTCACCCCCCCTCTTGCCATCACTCTTCCGACCCAACAGTTAATGGATAAGCCAATGAAGGATTTATCCATTCCATATTTTTGGAATTAGATATCTCAGGCCCTTTGAATGAAATAGAACTGTCAAACAAATTCCATGGCCATAGTGACATGACAAGTTTATTTCTGGAATTCAACGAATGAATGATCAAGAATATAGGTTTATGACACTTCCATGAAACCTGCTTGATGATATATTGAGACGAAGGGATTAATTTACACAGTAAGAATTCCTATAAGGTGACACGTCAATGCTTCGTCAACTTCTTTCTCTTGGGTGCCTTGACCCGTTGATAGACAGTAATCTTGGACTTTAGGCAAGCCCGCCTAATGCCATTGAGAAAGAGGCCTAGAGGGTCACACACTATGTGTATCCAAGTTTCTCAAGTAGAATAAAGATTATTCCTGTATGTGGTTTAATAATTATTCAAGGATGCCTATATCATTTTAATGATGGAGGAAGAAGGAAATGATAAACAAGATATACGCACCATGTATTAATGATTACATGCCATGTAGTTTTTTATTGAAAACAAGTACACAACATGTATTAATGATTACACGCCGTGTAGTTTTCATTTTTTAAATGAAATGAAAAAGAAGTTCACGATTTGTATTAATGATTACATGCTGTGTAGTTTTATGGAAAACAAGTACACACCGTGTATTAATGATTACATGCCGTGTTGTTTTCCAGTCTGGATTTTGAGGATATAATATTGTTTTATTAAATGATATTTATTATAATCACCATGGGCGCGTGTCAAGGAATTAATTATTCGACATGGGTGTTTTCAATAAGAGTCAATGAAATAAATAAAATGCGTAACACGTTTATTTATTGCCATAACTCTACATCCTCAAACCTGATTATAAAATTCCTCAAAACCACAACTCTATTCTGTACAAGAGAATCATTGTGCACAACAATTTTGGAGAATTCATTAAAGGCTAAAATAACCTCTTCGTCCAAGAACACTCTCAAGACCGAGAGATATCCTCTTCCATCAGATCAAGATGATCTAAGGTGGAAAACTCAAGAAAAGGTTTCTTCATGATAGCACCCGAAGACTCCTTTGGCGACCTCCAGAGATACGAGGTGCATGTTTGGATCACCTCTAGAGAAAGTCTACACTTTGATTCTGCGACGCAATGAATAATCACATAGGAAAGTGATCAAGAATATCAATGAAAAAAGAACACCCAAAAGTCACTTCTTGTCAATTAATTAGATTTATTATAATCAACCTGTGATGATCCACTTTTATGGTTATGGGACTTTTCTTCTTCTTTGTCTATTTATGTGAATCAATCCATGGAGACTGGTGTTTATTGTCGTATTGATCCCGGATTGACCATTGCTAATGAAAAAAGCCAAGTGGGAATATCCACCCACGCGCTTCCGCTACACCCAAAACCTTTAGGGTCGAATCGGTTTGGGTTGACTTAGTATGACCCGCTAGGTCAAGCCTGGACCATGGTGCAGTCCGACCCACTGGGAGGTCCGACAGGCTGCGGGGGTCATGAGGGGCTATGGAGGCCATGGGTGACGTGGTGCGATGGAGGCCACAGGTTGGCTCGGCCACGGACGGCGGAGCCGCTGGGCAGCACAACAGGGATGTAGATAGCGGAGGCAATGACTCGGGGGGAGAGGCCGCGGGCGGTGGCTCAGCCGGGAAGCACGAAGGTCACAGACGGCATAGCCGTGGGGCAGCGGGGAACTATGCCTTCACCGGCGGCTGGTTTAGCCAGCCCCTCTCTTCGTTTGACGTTGTGGTGTAATCCACCTTCTTCTATCGTGAAAAACACAATAATGAAGAATGAAAGAGGGGTCATGCCATGTTTTTTCCCCGCCCCCTCTGCGTTATAGTGGTAGCAAGTGGTTCACCATTTTTTAATCAAGAACACATATAGAGGATATTTAAGAACATTAATCCCCACAACCTTCATCAATCACTACTCCCAATCCCATAAAAGAAAAATTATAAGGGAAAAACATGGGAACTAAACCCCTACTGTGGATTGTTTATTGATGTTGGAATGAGAAGAAAGTCAAAGAATGAAAAGAGAGTGCCAATGAACATCACTTATAAAACCACGCATTGATGTTGGGATCGCTCATCATCATCTTCCTTGTTTTCTGAAGAATGTTCTTCGATGGAGTTCTTCATTGGAGAAGTGTAATACTCCCAATATTTCTATTCTCCCCAAAATCGACCAAATTCCAAAGTAGACAACTTATGATATGTTTCCCCAAATTTAATTGTTGGCATAATTTAAAATTGGATTCATTAATTACATAGGTTGGCATAATAAATTAAAGTGGGTGGAACCATTTATGTGGGGGAAGTTTATGAGGCTTCCCCACACTTATGAGGGAGTTGAAGGGGTTTTAAGCCTCAGGTGGTCCCCACCACAATAACCTCTCATGAGAGGTTTGGGTCGGTGGTCCCCACCTCCATAACCTCTCATGGGAGGTTTTAGTTCAGGTGGTCCGCACCTATGAAATATCCAAATGGGAGTCAAAATAAAATAAAATAGAATGTTACAAAAATTTAATTTAATATTAGTCGTTCATAAAAAATCTAAAAAATTAACTTTCTACCTCAACCAACTACCATCGAGGTGAAAGACTCCTTAAGGGAATACCAGCGCTGCATGTTTAACGGTGTCCTGAAATTTCATTTCTAAGCACCAGTTCAAAAGTTTAAAAAAACCCACTTGCATGTTTACTGAACTTACTAGAAAAAAAGTTCAGAAATTCATTCCGAGCACTGCGGGCCTTGAAATCACATGCCATCAATTTTCATGGACTCATAAAATTCCCATTTTACAAAAAACAATTACATGGAAATTTCAGGTCTTTATATATTTTATATGTTATATCATTAATTCTTCATAAATCATTCCATTTAATCATTAAATTAAAATTATTTCATCCAAATCGGATTGTACTTTAATACAACCAAGTGGAAATAGATTTCTTAACTCAATTTACTTTCATTGTATTATATTAATTCTTAATTGATCATATGATGAAAATGTTTTGTGTGAAATAATTTTTCTTTTATGTTGTATTTACATTTTTTTGTGTGTATTTACATTTTTTACATGTAATATCTATATTGATTGATTCTCAATTCAATGACATGATATTTGTAAGAGTTACTTGTCAAAAATTATCTTTCTTTGTGACGTATGTTTGATGCTATACACTTATTGATTTTTAGGAGGTATATAAACTACCACATTGATATGTTATATCCTGACTGTTGTTTTATTAATGATATTTGAAGTTCCATTTGATGTTAATATTTCATGGGAATAACGATTAAAAAGTTACAAAAGAGGTAGAGTTAGTATGTTACTATATCCATTATTTTTGATATTCATTATGTTAAAATATCATTTTTTGAAATCATATACTTTTATTTTCATAAAAAATTTCTATTTTATTCTCATATTTTTATTAGTGGGATTTATATTTTTCGTTTCCATTTCCTTCTGTTTTGATTAATTAAATATCAAGAATGTTGTTTGTATGTGATGTTGTTCCAGTTTGGTTTTATTAGATTAGGAATATTTCCATTCCATATATATATTTTTAATTTTTTTAGAAATATTATTTAATAAACTTAAATGATTTTTAGATACTATTTCAAATGATCCTTTTCCTTATTTTTAAAGGGTTTAAAAGAAATTTTTTAAATTTTTATGTATGGGTCACTTTTGACACTCTTTACAAATGTTTTGAAAAGAAAGTATAATTTTAATGTTTCTAGAATGAATGTATTTAACCATCATTATGACCGTTATATTAATATAGGATTCCATTATATGTTTCCATATTTATTTATAAAGAAAAATTTTTCTAATATTTTTTAATTTTTTATCAAATATTACTCAAAATGGTATTTTCAATTATTTTCAAAGAAATATTTTAAAAGATATTTTAATAGTATTTTCCCATATTTCATCATCCTTTAATGATTCATATGATTCACTGGGATTATGATCTTATGATATAATATATATTCAATCTATACATGGATAACAATGATTTTTTTGAAGGGATTATCATGAAAAATGTTTATTTTCCAAAGGGTAGAGATGTTATAAAGGAATTATGGTTGAATTCAAGGGTGTTATGTTGAATAGTGAGAGATTTTAAATATTTTATTCCTAGACTGTATTTGGACATTATTATAAATGATAAGAGACCCTGATATATATTATGTTGATTGGTGAGACTAATACAGTCTATATGACTCGTGAGCCTAATATAGATTATACGATTAGTGAGACCACATATAGATATCCAATATATTAGGTAATATTCCTTGTCTTTTATGGAAAGAACGAGTGAGTTAACCAATGTTCTTTCTCATATAGATTTAACATTGATCCAATTATTTTGTAAATTGATTTAAATTGGGTTATACATATAACGTTCCTCACTAAAAACAAATTTCTTTATGATTTCTAGGGGTTTTAAATGTTTCCAAGGATTTACATCACATGGATTATGAATATTGAATCTAGGACTGTTAACTTTGTTAGAGATTTATGAAGTGTCACATGTTTAATGACTAATTTTCTGACATGTACGAGTTCTTATATGTCACATTCATTCAATTTGATTATATCATCGTACCTTTATTATCATCTTATTATTATTGATGACATACAACAATTAATGCTTATTTTTAACCTTAATAAGAAGTTGAGATCACCATTCTTTTGTTTCCATTTCCTTAGGTTATGAAGAATGATTTTAAATGATTTATGAAACAGAACTAATAGTGTTGGATCTAGGTTTTTATAGTTTACATCATAGGAAACATTTATATAACTTTGTAGATTAAGATGTATTCATGTTAGGTTTTCTTTAAATTTATGGATATCATCATGGGTATATAAGTTTAAGATTGGTCACATTTTTAATTAACTAGGAACCACTTTTTGAGTTTTCAGTGATCTTATTCAAAGATTATTAATGATATTGTTAAAATGTATTACTAGAATGAGGTATATGTAACACTTAGGATTAACTTTAAGGATTATTTTTTTGAAAAAATACTATTACAGTTTTGGGGATGTAAGCTGGGGGATATGGGATAACGTTTGAGGGTAATAATGTTTTTTAATAATGAGGTTATTGTGGTTGTTAGGGGTATATGGTTACCTATATATATGAATGAGTAGCATATTTCAGATATTTTATGATTAGGTAATATAAATTTTTTGATTTATCAAATTTTTATGAACTAATGTGGTTTGGGAATAAATGGTAAATTTATCTTGGAAGAATATGGGACCAAGAACATAAAATTTTTTGGTTTTTAATTTTTAGTATTTTGAATTGTTATATATGGAATGGTATAACATTAACTTTGGGTGTTATTATTAAATCTAATGTAATATTTCCTCATTACAGGTTTATTCATTGTTGGAATTATCTTAACATGTTCTAACCATTTTGGTTTTTGTTAACAAATAGAAATATAAGGAATATATTTTTTATCTTTTTGTAGATTATGTGATAAATTAGATGTTCATTTTAGAGATTTATGGATGATAAATACATATTACTCATCAATTGGTGTAAAATATGATATTTTAGTAGACATTAATTAAAGGATGTAATTATAAATGTCAATTAATTACATTTTCTTATATTTATAGTCTATATTGTAATTAAATTTACCAAATTTTGTAGAAAGGATATTGAAAAATAATATTTCATTAATTTCTGATGAATTGATCATCTTTTTCAACCATCATTGGTTTATAGTTTTGTACTAATTGACATTCTCATAATCATTCAAATTATTATGATCAATTTTTTGGGTCACTCTTTATAAATATTTAGAAATTACTTTTTATTACATGTCCTTATTCTCACTTCCCACTAATGTTATTCTATTTATAATACTAGTTATGTGCTTTTCAATTTGACCATTATAGATACCCTTGAATTTTTACACATATTATTTCATGATACATAACAAAAATATCCATTAATACAAATCAACGGTTGAAAATCCATAGTTTAATAAGAAGAATGGGTGCATAAAACATCAATATGAAAATAAAGTGTCTTTATTTTAAACTCCATAATGATATACTAAGACCCTTTGAGCTCCTAAAACAAATTGGATAACATGGGGTAGATAAATAAAATATGGGTGAGATAGAAATACCATTAAGGGAATAAACATGATAAAGAAGCATAACATCTGATTCTGAATTACATCATGGTATCATAAAGTGAAAGATCACGAGTAAACACCAGGGATCATAACATAAATAACACTTAACAATAAGATCAAGGAAACCTTGGAAATGTGGTAGAAATATAAAAAAAAACACACTTCAAGGATAACCATCAAGAGAATATCACATGATAGATATAGTCACATAGTGGATTAGGTTAACTTCCAAATACCAATCACGACGTCCCATGAGACTAAAACATAACGCAATGCATTGGATTTCTATCTAGGAAAATACATTATAAAGTATTCATGATTATGTGTCTCAATAAAGGAAACTAATCATAATGCATAAGCATAATAATTACACATGGAAGGAAAATGGATTGCATAATCATGACTCAAATCAAAATCAGATTAGGTTTCTTAAAGAAGGAATATGAGAAATTAAGATAAGGAATATGTTAAACTATTAAAATAAGGAAAAATAAGGTTTATATTTATGTGGGAGACATATATAATGAATTTATAATAATTACTTAACATTTAATATAGGGAAAAACAGTTAGAGAGAGAATGATCATATCCTAAGAAAAGGGTTGCTTAAAAAATCCCTTACATTGAGACCAAATCATCACATATGTACTTTAATTTCCAAAATAATAAAAATATTTTAATTATTTAATTTCATAAGATTTTTTTTTTCATTTTTTATTCTGTTTATTTTATTTATTATCATGTTTTATTAAATTACATAATCTTTTAAGTTCATGTCAGACGCTTGGATGATATTCATCTCATATATCCAAAATTATTTTTTTAAGATGAATGTTGTCAAAGTGATTATTATTTAACTATACACATAATAATTATTAGGTTATAAGTTTCATTTTTATACATCAATTATAATTTTGTAACTATATATTAATATAGGGTTATGAAAAACAAACTACATTACTATTATGGAGAGGGTTGGTTGTACGTACACATGAGTAACATTTCCATTTTTATTGATAACATTGGAAAGAAGATAAGTGATTATTTCTCATTTTATAATTATAATTATATCATAAATATCATATAATTTCATTAAATAAACATAAATATACTATCCATGATTTTCAATAATAATAAACGAATCACATCACTTTGTGGGGCGATAGTCCACTATACATATGAAACAAATTAACAATTTTCAATGGATGATTAGGTAAGAAAATATATGATATATTAATTTTACAGAACTATTAATTTTTCATTAAATTAAAATATTGAAATTAAAATAACAATTATAATTATTTCATCCCATTACTTATTTCTAGTATTCCTTGATCCTAGTTTGATCTCTTTTTCAATTGGTATCTTTTTGGGGTAGTTCTGAATGAATATGAAAATTTTTGGTTGTTTTTTGGGTTGTGCACAATTGTATCATAGTTTTCTAAATCCATGTTCCTCCTTCTAAAAACCATGGACCTCTTAGATAGTGGGAAATTTATAGCTCTTGCATGTATTCCAAATCTATACATGCACCCATGTGTACCCATGTACCCCTTTTAGTAGGGGAACACATATGGAATACTATTTCCCCTAACGGTGAACCAAAATTAGTAAACCATGAGCCCAAGTCTATTTTATTCAAAAAAAGTAATTTTAATATTTGAAATCCCCTGTTGAAGATCTCTATCCTACCCCACTCAACCATAAACATTTTTCATGCTTTAAGGAACTCAAGAAGCTATATTGTCTCTTCTAATCCCTTTCCTTGTCTGATCTAAGCATGGTTGAAATCATTCAATCTCCTCTAGGTAAGTGGCTCTCCTCTCATTTATTCTCTACCATTATCTCTTTCTATTATAATTATAGAGTGTTAGATTATCATTTTATTGATGTATATAATCTATATTGTATTTGGTCTAATCCATGTCTTGATTATAGATCAAATTAGTAGATGTTGATCACCTTCTATTAACGCTGTGTTCATATTGTGGGCATAAATCATTTGATTTTTTTGTTTTATGTGTATGTGGTTCCATTTTTGATTTTCCATTTAATTGATTACTTGAATTTACTGTTTTTTTAAAATATCATTCAATTGATTTATGTAACCGTGATTTTATATGATTTGAAATAGAATTGATTTTGAGAAAAACAAAAATTCCAATGGAACTTGTATTTTGGGGATAATTTTCAAAATGGTACAATTGAAGAAATAATTTGAGAATATTTTTTAGAAAAATAGATTAAATTCATTTGATGAAAACATATGATTATTTTTGGATTGGCAGCTCGATAAATGATTAAAAACCCATGTTTTTTTATAAATCGAATTGTTATGTTGGAACTAAAAAATGTGAAGTATAATTATAAATAATGATTCATTTTAATTGTTATGAGTTTCCCTTTATTGATTTATTTTTCTAGAAAATTAAAGCTTGGGTAGTTAGTGGGTTATTTAGGATAAGATTGCTAGGATATTGATCCCTTAGTAATGTATTGATGATCAAAACTCTAAAAAAATCATATTCTGGCATGATTGTCACCAATGGGATGTTGATGAGTCTGATTTGGACTATGCTTGAGGGATGTGTGCACACAACCATTATCATGATCACTGACTTGAGAAGTATGAGGATCGTATAATCAAAAACAACATACTTCAAGTAAGATTACAATGGATATTGTTTTTTTTGTTTTGATTTTATATTCTATTGATTATAGAACTATTTTATTTATGAAAAATTGTTTGTATACATTTCTATTTATTCCATGATTAAAATGTTTTCAATCCATTGATAATAACCATGTTTTATTTTATATGTGAAAATGAAATATCATTCCATACCCCGTTTCATTTAAATTGAAGGGATGATTTGGTTTATTATTATGGGATCTATTATGGAAAACTTGGTGAGACCCTAATAGGAATTATAGAGCTCACTATACCTTTTCCTTTAGGTGTTTGTATACTTTCTTATACTTGGTCCAAGAAAAGGGAAATTTTTAATTGGAGTAGGGGGATGCTCTTGATCCTTTGGCCATGGTATGATAGAGGTGGCTGGTGGAGATGTGATCCATTTGTTACATGGGATGTTTTAGTTTTTTCTTATTCGATGGAGAGTACATTATGATATACTACTTTGGATTTTGTTATACATTTTTGGATTATGTTACTTTCTACATTTGGGGTGTTCAGAATACTAAATTGTAAATATTCTATCTTTCACTATTTTTTGTAAAATTCATTTCCACTTTTATCATGTATGATATCAGGTGCTAGTTTTTAACCCATGTGTATTGGGATGGACCTTCGGTCATGTCATAGCCAACCTAGGATATAAGATATCATGGAATACATGATGGTTCAAGACAAATTGGAATCAAAGGGATCTTAATCTTCTTTCCATGATGTCAGTATATAGTTTGGGTTGTCTTGTCAGGACTTATGAGGTAGTTATGAGTGACATTCTAACCAACACCCATCATAACGAGCCTTAAAACATGATTTCTATTTGGGGAAAGTAATCTTGAGGAATAATTTTATATGAATCTTGTATTTTCTATTGTTTTCATTTGGGTTTGTTAGAATCCAAATCATGATATCTTATTTTATTGGAATGAAATTCCCATTTTTTTGTTTGATTTATTGATATGGGTAATATTATGATTAAATGAGTGTTTATTATTGATATTTTGTAGAATCATTCCTATAAGAATACATTTGAATAGGATCCATGAGGAAGATGCAAATGAACCACATCGATTAGACACTCTCATTCAATAGAATCAGGTAGAGATTATTGTCTATGTTTTCCATGATATGGGATAAGTACCTGTACCCATTCTCATTCAAGCTCCAATGGTGGACCCTCAAAGTGATGAATCTTGCAATGATTCTCAAGAGTTTCTTCACTAGAAGACATTGGTTTTCCAAGTATCTAATGATCCTAAAGAGACTGAGTATTTATTTATAAAGATAGAGATTATATTTTGTTACTTAGAAATTCATTATTTTATTAAGGTGAAATGTGACACCATGAAGCCAGAAGAACCTATTAATATATGCTGGGATTTAATGAATATAGAGAATAATCATGAGGGGTTAGAGTTTAGGGACTTTAAATTTCTTTTCAATGATATCAAAAATCTATGTTGTTGGCTAGTACAATGTATTGTTTTTCACATCCTACAAACTGACAGGATCATGACTGAGTATATGAACTTCTTCACTGAGCTTGTGAGTTTTTAGTTGAGATTGTATCAATGTAAAATATGAATACACAATTATTCAAGATGAGTATCCATCCATATAAATATTCATATGTGTTCTTGGAGAGTATTTTTAATTATACTGATATAAGAGATATGTAATCTATTGTTGATCTTGGCCTGAATAGTATGTCATGATTTATGGGAGCTCATTTTTCTCCCAGTAGACTTTCTATGAGTAACCTTTAATAATGTAGAAAGGGTGATTATTATCATGATGGATAATGATAAAATGATTTCACTAGACCTCTTTCAGTTCCTAGAATATTTCCTTTGATTTGCTTCCAATGTGTCAATACTAGGAAATCAAAACATGTTTTCACAAAGCCACACAAAATCTTTAGTTCTTAAAGATGCCCATACCACTTGTAGAAATTATTTTATATCATTTATACCACACATAGTTTCATGGGATCATGAGAAATATAATTTACTTTGGTTCAATCAAATACTTCACTGAAATGAGGATCCAACCACATGTATCCTGAATGAATATACTTCATACAGTGGAAGTTTTTCCAGATGAAGCAAATATAGGTCCAACAACCATGATAGGTATAATAATTATAACATCATCTTTAGTGATTTTTTTTATAAATGAGTTCATCTCACATATTTATATCATACCTTATTGTGTACATGCTAAATATTAATATGGAGTTTTTTCTTATGTCATAGATATTTCCACACCCCTTAGAATGAAGAGAGAGAAGGGTATCTATTATTCTGCTTGGTCTACCTATTTATCATAGATCGAACATACCTATTATTTTACAGTTCTTAACATGAAACCTCTTAACTTCATTTTTGAGATGTATTGGATCATGGTTAATACGGATTTAATTTAATTCTATCTTTGATGGGTCTCATTTACAAAGCCTAAGAGGGTTTTACATATCTTTTAGGGGGAATGTGACCTGAGGTTGAGGAGATCCCAACCATATTTTTTAGAGTTGGGAAAAGTATTATCATGGTTATCTATTTATATAGAGTGGAAAATTTTTATATATGTTCTCCCTATTTTTTGTTTGAGTCTCCCAAATAGATTTCGTCTAATTTATATGTTTTTCCACCTATTAGAGTGGTAGAGTTTTAAATTGATTTAGTTCCGGGTACTCAGTCATTATCTATACCTTCTTACTGAATAGAACCAACTGAATAGAAATAGTTGAAGACTTGGTTGGATTTTATCTTTGATAAATGGTGTATACATTGGATTATGTCACTAGTCTCCCCAAAATTTACCCATGACTATAGGGTTATGTGGTCGGTTATAGTTTAGATTGGGTTGTCGAATCCTCAGAGCCCTAAGAAGTAACCTATAGAAATGTATATTTTATGGATTATTATTGGATACAAAGTGTCCAAATTATGTTTATTTTATATGGTTTTAAATATCTATAAGAGATCTATGTGAATTCAAATTCAGAGAAAATGAGTTGATCCAAGGTTATTTCTAAGGGTGGATTGGATGAATTCCTTTATAACTACTTCAATTTTATTAACCCAAGAAGGATTCATTCAATGAATTAAAACTAATATCATTATGTACAGGTTAAAAACCATAAAAAATGTGGATCACGTATACACTTTTGGAATCCTTTTAATTAGCAATCCTAGGTAACGAATCTTATTAGCACATATAAGTGGGGTGAATAAATTCAATAAGGAAGTGGAAGATAGAAAATCATTGAATAAAAAAACTCAAATAAAATAAATTAATATGCATTTTGAGAGTGAGAAATAACATCCAATCCATCCCCTTGATACCCCACTTGATCAACTCATAAAATTGTTATCCCTCTATTGATGACATGTTCTCAACGGAAGGAGAATGTAGACCCATAAGGGCGTAATTGAAGAAGTAAAAACAATAAAATGACGATAACTCTACCATTGTGTGAATAATATCACAAGGTTTGTTTTGAAAGAGTTCACAATTTGAGGCAAACGTATCAACATGATATGTATAAGAACATAATAAGATAATAAAAAGAACGATTATTAAAAACTAAGGTGATTCGAACAACTTACTTGAGAAAGAAGAACGTTACAATGATAAATTGACATAAAAACATTACAATGAAAACCAATATCTAATATTAAAAAATCCATCACCACCAGTACCTTAAATAGGAATTTAAATAGTTATGTGTCGAAATAAAAATAGTAAAAAACATCTCACTTGAGTATGGTAGGGCTAGTGTTTTGGAATGTAAGGGAGACTGGACGTCTTTATCCTTGACCGGAAGTGGAAGCCATCGTGCATCCACCAAACAAAGGTGTCGAAATGACCTCTTATATGAAAAAATTTGAGTGTTACATAAACTCATAAAATGTATCCCTAAATTTATTCTAATATCCAATAAAATATCATAAAAAATGGATTTTTTTTTGTGATATATGATCTAAATGGTGGAATGTTTTTCTAGGTCGTAGAATGAGGCTTAGAATTTTATCTTCAACAAGGGATGCATAGAACTCCATTAAAACATACGAATTATCTATTGTAATAGTTTTATGAATGTCTCCCTTTTATTTTATATATCTGGAGTTCAATAATTAGAATTATTGGGCATGGATATTGGCTGATACAATAGTTTTACTGGGCTACTGTCCAGTTTACTTCACCCAGAATGTTGTTTGTTCATGGACCACTTTGGTGGTCTTCCAATGTGAATCTTAAAGTACTTAAAAGTGTGAATTTTTCCCAATTTAATGAAAAACATGAAAATTAAATATGAAAATACAATAAATATTCTTGGGTATTTTATAGGTTGTTCAAAAATGCAGCATGTAATAGTGCATTTTAAGGACTTATGAAATGATGGTCAAAGTATAAAATTCACTAAAATGGCATTTATGAATAATTAAGTACATGAATATTATATATATTAAAAATGAATATTAGGATCATTTAGTGGCTAATCAAACCACTATCTTTAGTTTTTCTAGTCCTAGGAAAAATATATCTCAAAAATATGAAATTCGAATTACCATTTCCAAAAAATATTTTAATACAAAATGACCACCAAAATCCATTATATCAAAAAATTAGAAAAACCGTAAAAATAATTTAATAAAATTTAGTTTCATAAGGATATCCCAATCCTAAGCCCATTCATTCATTCAAATTCATCACAATATTTCAACGAATATCAATTAATCATGATGATGTGTAGTGTATCATAATAGACATGGGGTTTCATCTTTATTCACGAGGGGAACTGATGGAAGTTCTAGGTGGAATTACATTTCAATATTAAGATGACTATTAAATTATATATATATATATATACATATGTTTTTATTTTGTTTTTTTCAATTTTCCCATTGTAATTGAAATTTCACTCATCATAGTCAACCTATGTTGTGTGACTTTTCCAATGACACCCAGGCTCATAGTCCTTAGGGAACCAGGTCAAGCCCACACAATCAGGCATCATCCCGAGTTAATTCAGTCAACAACAAAGTCAAATTACAACAAATAGAGATAAAATTACTAACTATGGGCCATAAAACTATGGAGTCATGATCCCCATGTGTTGAAGGCCACACACTAGGTCATTTCATTACTATATGTGCAAATTTACTATTTTATGAATTTTTTTTTGAACACTCATATTAAAAAAATGATCACAAAACCTATTCTATTTATTTGTGGGACCCCATGAACTGAAACTAATACCCCACTATCAAAAAGATGTGTGTTGTGATTTTTTTATTTGGATGAAAATAAAAATGACGAAGTATCACATTAGACAACCACACTTTCCCAAATATATGCTCATGAAATTGTATGTGGATTAAAATCAAAATCATCACATGTTAAATTATTTGATATTTAATTTCACGATGTGCAGTTTTTGTTATCATGTTCAAGGTTAAATAAATTTTTTCTTTCCACACATTTTTTACAATAAAAAAAATAATTTTTTTTTCATTCTTTTCACCCCAAATTAAAATAACACTTTCTCCAGTGTTTAAAGAAATAAAAAATTAGATTGTGGTAGAGGAGAGGTGTTCAAATAGAAAATTGAAAATGAGAATCATGGAATGAAGTTACTTGGTGGTTAAATTTGATGTTTAGGATACTCAAATTTAGTGCATTGGTATCCATGTCACCTACAGAGTTCCATAGTGGAACAAGGAAAAAAACAACTAAAAAAACAATATATATATATATAATAAAAAAAGTAAATTTTTTGTTTACATACAAAAAAAATAGAATAAGAATGCACTATAAGATACAGGTTAGTCGAAAGCACGTGCCCCTGTCTCCATTCAGTCTCGAGTTCCAGTCCTTATGGATTCTATGGTTGTGATAGGGTTTACCCCATGTACTACGATATATCCTTTTATTTATTTTATTAATTATTATTATTTTTTCAATTAATAATTTAACCTACAAACACATAAAAATTAAAATAAAATAAAATTATGATACATTGTGTTCTTTTTAAATATCTAGGTATGATATTACTTAGGGATCACACCACCTAACACATATGAATATGGCTATCACATTTCTTACCCATCAATACTCATAATAGATGAAAAAGTCAAAAATATAAAGTATTATCATATTAATATATTATTGATTATGTAATTTTTTAAATATAAAAAAGATTCATTAATCCAACTTGAAAAAAAGATAATTCATTATGTTTGGAAACATGAAAACCATGGGTTGCCTCCCATCCATTTCTTTTTTTTAACATCAATAACTCAACATAAAACCTTAATTTGTTCTGTATTTTCCTCATATATTGTTGGTTGACCCAAATCTCTATCAACTTTATGTTTTTTGAATGGTTCAATGAATGATTTGACACTATCACCGTTTAATTTAAAGGTTTGACAATTGTTGGAATCTTGGATTTCTACAGCCCGATGGGGGGTACTCCTTAGCCACAATGTATAGAACTTACCATATGGACCTCAACTTTCCTAGGTGTGAACGATGTTTTGAACTATACAAGAGAACAAATTTTCTTGGTTCAATGTTTTTGACATTGAGATTCCTAGATTGGTTTTCTTAAACGGTATCATTATTTATCCTTGAATTTTCATAAGCCTCCATCCTAAGTTCCTCAAGTTCATTAAGATCTAATTTCCTCTTTTCTTTGTCCAATGAAATGTGAAATTTCATTTTTTTGATTTCCAAAAATGCATTATGCTCAATTTCAATAGGTAAATGGAATTCTTTTCCAAAAACCAAACTATAGGGTGACATTCCTAGGATGGTTTTGAATATTGTACGATATGACCAAAGGGCATCAAAGATTTTCTTGGACTAATATTTCTTATATGGATTGACAGTCCTTTCAAGAATTTTCATAATATACTTATTTTCTAACTCAGATTTTCCATTGGTGTGTGGATGGTAAGAATTGGAAACTTTATGAGAAATTCCATACATAGACATGAGTGAAGATAATGGGGAGTTATAGAAAAGGTTTCCTCGATCAATGATTAAATCTCTAGAAATTAAAAATCAAGAAACTATGTACTCCTTTTGAAATCATATAATAAAATGATGGTCATTGGACTCAGGGGGAATGGCCTCAAACCATTTAAAGATGTAATCAAAAACTTAGAAGATGTAGAGGTATCCCCTAGTGTTTGGGAAGGGTCCCATGAAATTAATTCCCCTACAATCAAATATTTCTATGACTAAAATGGGAGTGAGGGGAATTTGATTCATTTTGGTAATGGATCCTAATTGATTTCATTGAGGAAAACATTTTCATAATTAGAAGGAATCCTTAGGGTGTTTAGGTCAGTTGAAACCACTTTATTGGACCTTTAAAATGGCTTTATTTGTTTAAAAGTGTCATCCACATGCCTCTTCATGACAACATTTTATAATGGAATCTTGCTCAGACTCAGAAACATGTCTCATAATGATTTCTTTAGAATAGAACTTGAAGAGGTAAGGATCATCTAACACATAGTGTTTAACATAAGAAATGAATTTCTTATTAGTTGGGTCCCTAGGAATTTTAGAATGTCACCTATCACCAAATGGTTTTCTTTGTCAGGATAACATGGGAAATCACTCACATAATATAGGTTCTCATCGGAAAGTGAATCATACACTGAAAGGTGATGTGGGTTTCCTTTTAATTCCATCCTTGATAAGTGATCATCTAAAACATTTTCAATAACCTTTTTATTATTAATGATTAAATCAAACTCTTGAATAATAATAACCCACATAATCAATAAATCATTAGAAACTTGTTTTTGGAAAAAGGCATATTAGTACTGAATGGTTGGTGAAGACAATGATGGGTGATACTAAGATATAGGACCTAGATTTATCAAAGGAAAAGACAATAACAAGTAACAATTTCTAATTGGTGGTGTAGTTTATTTTTGAATCATTTAAATATTTTCTTGCATAAGAAATGACACATGGAGTTTTCTCAAACTATTTCACTAAGACTTCTCCCACAACAATGTCACTCTCATTACACATGAGCTCAAATGGATGCTTCAAATTTGGAGATATCATGAAACATTAAGAGATAAGAGATTACTTTATTGTAGATAATGATTCGTCACAACTTCCGATTCAATAAAAGGGTTTATCATTCACCAATAGGGCACAGAGTGGACAAGAAATATAGCTGAAATTCCTAATGAACATTCTATTGAAACCACAATTTCCTAATAAGGAACACACTTCTGTGATAGTTTTAGTAGAGGTAAGGTGATGAATGATCTTGACCTTATTTTTCTGAACTTCAATCCCTCTACCAGATACCATATGGACATGAACTAGTCCATCCATTACCATGAAATGGATTTTTTCACAATTTAGGATGAAATTCTTATCCTCATATCTTGAGAAAAACCTTTCATCATTGAGAAGGAACACCTTAATAGTGTCCCCAAAGATTGAGAAGTCATCCTTGAAGACCTCTAATTAATCCCCCATCATTTCTGAGAAAATTACCATCATGCACCATTGGAAGGTACCAGGGGAATTACATAACCCAAAGGGTATGTGCTTGAAGAAAATAGTGCCGAATGGACAAGTGAAGGTTGTTATTAGTATATCCTCTATGGAGATATTGATTTGATTATACCCTAAGAATCCATCTAGGATATAGTAGAATTGATGACCTGCCACTCACTCGAGTACTTGATCAATAACATGAAAGGGGAAATGGTCTTTCATTGTACAAGAGTTAACTTTCTTATAGTCAATGAAAACTCTCCATCCACTACTGACCCTTGTGGGGAGAGGGTCACCATCATAATTGGTGATCATAGTGATTCCATATTTCTTTGGGAAATATTGAATTGGTCTTACCCACTCAATATCTACAATGGGTTAGATGATACTCGCTTTCAACAACTAAATAAATTATTTCCTTACCACATCAATATGATTTGTATTGAGTCTCTGTTGTGGTTGATGACATAGTTTGGATTCAGATTCATGATAAATCCTATGAGTTTCAATGATTGGGCTAATCCCAGGAATATTAGAAAGGGCCCATCCAGTTTCTTACTTATTCTTTCCTAGGACATCCAGAACCATCATCTCTTGATTGGATTCAAGAGGGGAAGAAATGACAACATGGAAGGCTAGATTGTACCTTAAGAAAACATTCTTGAGTGAGGAAGGTAGGAATTTAAAATCAAGAGCTAGTTGGTTATCACTTTCCAAGGAAGGATGGGACCTGGTATTGCACTTAGTTTCTTTGTCCAGATTTCATAACAAAATTGGTTCCTTGTTAATAGATTTTTCATCCACTAAATTGGACAGATCAGTTCCATGAATGGTTATGGAATCAATTTTATTGATTTCACCAGTGGTAAAATTTATTAGAGATTCAATAAAATCATCCATATAGATATGTAAAATATATTCATTCCAAGGAGACAAATTAACCTCATGTGACCAAAAAAGTCAATCTCTTCTTGACATAAACAAAATTCAGTAATTCCTTGATGTTCCTCAAGATCTTTATGAACACTACCAATCCAATTAACCTCTTGTACATCTTAATCATCCCCAATTTGATAGTTTTCGATATAGATGTTTAGATCATGGATGATATTTTCAATGGTTATTTTCATGTTCCCTTTCCTAACACGGATGATTGAGTTGATTGTTGATATGAAGGGATGACGAAGGATGATAGTGGTTTTCTCCTTAGGATCTATGATTGGGAGATTTTCAAGAATAATGAAGTCAGTAGGGTAAATTAAATTTTAAAATTTCACAGAATATCCTTTATGATCCCCTTAGGAACATGAACACTATGATCTGCAAATTGAAGAGTCACAAATGTGGGTTGGGGATCATTGAGACCTAACAAAAAGTACATAGCATGATGAATGAGGTTCATCGTATATACTATATCCAAAAGGGATTTTATAACCCGGTTCTCTCCTAATTCAAAATTGATATATGTACATACTTTATCTTTCAACATTGGAGTAATTGTCCCTTAAATGGTGGTACTGTCAATAGTAGCCAAAATGACTTTGTTTTATGTGAAAATTTCCTTTTAATAGTGCATAAGTCCTTAAGGTACATTGAGTAGGAAGGAATGGTTTGGAATGTATCGAGAAGAGGAATTTTCAACTTAAACTTGGAGTAGATATCCCTCAATATTTCATTTAGTTATTATTTATATATTCCTCTTAGGCATTGAGGAAATAGAGCATGTTGTTTGATTGTTTGGTGTGGTTGTATTTCCTTTACATTAACATTGGATTTTTTTGAATCGGTGGGTCGTTGTTAATCATTTTCGGGTAATTTTGAAGATTTTATTGGTTTTAGAATGGATTTTTCAAGATTATCAGTGGATTTACAACTTCTAAAAACATTCAATGCTTTGATTTATTCTAGAGAGGTTCTTGTGTAACTAGATTCTCCCCTTAATATTGAGTATGGTACCACCTGAGTAGGAATGGGTTCCTTTCTAGTTTTAATGGTTTGTAGTTAATTTTTAAGGGATGATACTACTGAGTTTATTTTTTCCATTTCATACAGAAATTCTCAAGGATTGTTAGAGGGAATGATTGGGTAGGGGAATGTGCTAGTTGGTTTATCCGAGAAGGATAATTTGTCTTTTGGTTTGGTTGATGAATGGGTTGTTTGTATTGGACATGAGGATGTTGGTATTTAACTGGTTGGGGTTGGAATTTGTTATGGTTTTGAAAATTTTGTGGAGCGTAATGGTTCAGTCATTGTGGCTGGCTCAATTGTTGGTTGGGTTTCAAGTTTTCATTCCAACAGAATCCTGGATGGTCATTGTACATGGGATTGAAAGTGTATTGGTACTATTTATTCTGAAAGTTCAGAGCATTGACCTCTATTGGTGGTACTCCTAAGTGGACAACCTTAATGGAAGGTATGGTTTTATAGTTGTCAATGTGGTGGTCATGTTTGTCACAAATTGTGAGAATAGGTTCAACAGTTTGAATTTCATGGATCTTCCTAAGATCGATCTCCTCACCCTTCCTAGTGAGTGTATCAAGATTCTCCCAAAGCATTTCCTCCCCCTATGTGTGTGAATTCCACAAGACTTGGGTGGATTCTCATATTATTGTGATGTTCCTCATGATTGGTTTTGTTTATCCAGTCCCTCAATATACTCATAAGAATCATTTTGGGCTTTGTTTTTGATGGTTCCATTACACATCATGTTAATGAATTATTTATTTCCCAGACCCAACCCTTCAGAGAAAAATCTAACTTGTTTTGGGATTGAAAATACATGGTGAGGTACCAGGTTGAGTCTGTCTTTGAAGCTTTACCATGTTTCATAAAATGACTACCCTTATTTTTCAAAAATGTTTTGGATGCCGTGGGAAGTATTTTTTATAGATTCTTTTTTTCAATTTGTCCAAGGAGTGGATTGATGTAGGGATTATATTTTTTTAACCAATTCCTTTCACAATATTTTAGTGATAAAGGAAAGAGCCTCATCTTAGCTGACTCAAGTTGATGTGGTGCGCACATGGTTTCAGCAATGTTGTTGACCTCTTTAACATTAAGGTATGGAATTTCCGAATCCATACCTCGGAAGGTTGGAAGGTGGTTAAGGATGTGAGGTTTGAAAACATAGTGGTATTATCCTAGTGAATAATGAATAATTAAAGAGGGTTCATTGGTCCTAGAAGGTGTGTGGTATTCATTCTTGGTTTTATCTACAACACTCCCCAAGTGCGGCTCAACCTCATTTGGATTTCCATATTGGTTCCCACCAGGGTTTTTGAGTTGATTATTTTGAAGAACCTACATTTACATTTGCTAATGTTTTTAATAAAGAGTATTAGGAAGATTTGGATATAATGGGAAGATACCCCTAGGTTTTTTTGACTCACCAACCCCTAGACTATTCACTATAACACGACGATTTGATTGGTCACATGTATAGGTTGAAATGCGATATGAAAAGTGAAACAAAAGAAAGAGGAAAAGATAATAGATGTTTAGATGAGAAAAGGAAAATGGGGGAGAATAGAATGGGTGTTGAGATAACTTACTTGTGTTCCCAAAAATGGTTCCAAAGGTTGGAATAGCTCAAATTTAACGAAGATTTTATTATAAACAGTTTCTTGTAGTTTAGCATGGGTTGTCGAATCCCCAGTGACCGATGAAGTAACCTACAAACACATAAATTATATGGATTATTTTTGGACATGAAATGGAAATATTGGGTTGATTTAAATGTTTTTAAAGAGAACTAAGAGATATATGTGAATTCAAATTATGTGAAAATGAGTTGATCCTAGATTATTGTTCGGGGTGGAATAAATGAAGTCCTTTTTTAATGATTTTAATTTCCTTAAATCAAGAAGGATTAACTCTATGAATTCAAAATAATACCATCACTTACAGGTTAAAAACCTTAAAAAACACATGATAATAACCTATAATCTTCTATAATAATTTTCAATAGAACTCGATGTTAAAGGATCTTATTAGCACATAAAAGTGGGGAGAATAAATTAAATAAGGAAGATGACGAGATAAAATCATTGAATAAAAGAATCTAAAATAAAAGAAACTAATAAATTTTTTGATAGTGATAAATAAAATCCCATCCATCCCCTTTTTACTCCCTGTGATAAAACCATAAAATATTTATCCCTCCATTGATGGAATGATCTTAACAGAAGCGTAAAGTAGAATAATAAGGGCTCAATTGAAGAAATAAAAACAACAAAATAAAGATCACTTGACCGTTGTGTGAAGAATATAAAATGGTCTGGTGTGAATAAGTTCACACCATGAGTAAATTGTATCAAAGTGATATTAATAATATCAAAATAAAATAATAATTAGATCTTTTATTAAAAGAAAATATGATTCGAACAACTTACACGAGAAAGAAGAACATTACAAATATAAATATACATAATAACATTAAAATGAAAAAATCTAAAAGATGATAAACTCCTTCACCACCACTTACTTAAAAAAGAATTTAAAGGGGAATGGATCGAAATACCAATATTATAAAGTATTCCACTGAGTATCGTAGGATTATTGTTGTGAAAATTAAGGTATAGTGGACCTCTTCATCCTTTACCCAAAGTTGCAACCAACTTGAATTCACCGAACAGAGGCACCAAAATTTCCTTCTATATGGATGCATTTGAGTGGGACATATATAACTAAAATTTATCCCTTAAACTCTTCTAAAATCCTGTAAAATTTAGGCCCAAATGGAATTTGGGTTTGTGAGATATGACAGAAATGGTATAATGTTTTTCTGGGCTACAAAATGGGTCACAAACTTTTATCTTCAACATGGGCCACCAAGAACTCCATTAAAAAAACTAAATTATCTTTTTTCATTGGTGGATGAAAATTTCCCCTTAATTTCCTATATCATTTGTTCAATGTCCATAATTACTTGTCATGGATCTTGGATGATACAATGGTTTTATTGGGCTTCTATCTAGTTCACTTATCCTAGAATGTTGTTAGTTCATGGGCCCCTTTGGTGGTCTTCCAATGTGAATCATCAAGTACTCTAAAAGTATAAATTGTTACCAATGTAATGAGAATCTGGAAAATTAAATATGAAAATAAAATCAGGATAACTTGGTATTTTATAAGGTATTCAAAAATGTACCATGTAATAGTTAATTTAATGAAGGACTTACAATCATAATGTGAAATGATGTTCAATGTGTAAAATGAACTACAATTATTTTTATAAATAATGAAGAACATGAATATATATATATACATTAAAATTTTATATTAGACTCAATTAGTGTATAATAAGTCACCTTGGGTGGTTCCTTTTTTAAAATAAAGATGATTGAACACTGTGCCTATGTGTGGATTCATGAAATCTCAACCAAGTTATGATAACGAACAAGTATCCATGACCACAGATCAATGATCTATTTGATCAATTTAAAAGGGTGAAGTGGTCCTATTAGTTTTTTATTTAATAAAATTTTACTCAGTTGAGAATAAAATAATATCTCATTTATAAATATGAATTCTAGTGTAGGTATGGCTATTATGAGTATTTTTCATGCCATTCATTCTAACCAATTCTCTTTTAGTATTTATGGAATTGATTAATACAATATTTCAGAAGTATATTGACACATTCATAGTGGTATTTAGGGATTAAATCCTAGTTTATTTTTAGTATGATGAGGATCATATGAGTTATCTTGGATTAGTTATAGAAATATTGAAAAATAACTAATTCTATACCAAGAAATTGATATTTCAATTCTATATTTTGGAGGTGAAGTTATTGAGAAACATGGTCTCATAACACAACATCTCAGTTGACACTTATAAGGTTAAAACTATTAATAAATGGTATAAACCACATATTTTTTTTTATATTACAAGTTTTATTGGTATAGTGGGATGTTATCCCCAGTTTCTAAATGATATCTCAAAGTTGGATTCTTCGAGGATCACACTCAATTGGAATGGGGTGAAGTTTACGCGGGATGATAAATTTTAGAGATAAATATTTTTGAGTTAAAATATATTTTCAACTCTGATCTAGTGTCAACTCTTATTAAGGGCGTTTAATACTATGTGGTATTTTATAAAACATCAATTTTTGGATTTTGATGTGTTTTTCTATAGGGTGATCTTGTGGTAGCCTATAGTTCTCGACAGATTTGGACACAAATAAATAATTATCTAAACCATGACTTTGATCTCCGAAATGTGATTCATTCTCTTTATATATAGTGGAATAAACATTTCATATAATGGTTTAACATGTATTACAAGGAAAATAAAATGTGTTATATCTTCTCCTAAAAATATCTAAATATATAACATAGGATTTAGGTGGAGTAGTTTCAGTCTTTTGATTTCAAAATTTCCTATACCCCATGGAAGATGGTTCCCTTCTCTCCCGGATCTCCTCCGACTCACATCTCACCTTGGGTTTCATCCTGAAATTCTTCGCATCAGGGTTGGCAGCTCTCTGTTTCTTCCTTTTCAGCCTAATTTCACCTCCTCCCTTCTCTTGCTCTCTCAGCGTGGATATTCTGTGCTATGGTTTTTCTTCCGTGCTGTCAACTTCTTCTTCTAGGAGGTTCTGGAGTCCCAACAGGTTGTATGCTGTTGAAGATTTCAGATGCTCTTTCCAAAGCTCTGGCCTCATAGGCTACTACGAATCTCCAGGTTAGATATGGAGTGGTTGTTCAAAGAGGTTTTGATTGTTGTGGCTCGACGGTCGACAGGTCTCAAGGCGCCACCTATGTCGACTTGCTATAGTTTTGATGGTTCCTTAGTTTTTTCATCATCGTTGTTCCCGTCACCCAGAGCTCTCAGACCTTCATATCACTGCTCTTCCCTTACAATATGTTGCTCTCCTCCTGGTCGGATCTAGAGCAAAGGTATCAATGGGGTTTTGGGAGGTGTGGATTGGTGGACGGTAGTGTTCCTAGAATGCTGCCTTCAGCATGGGTAATGGTTTTTTGGATATTTTCCTCTGGTCTTTGGTAAAGGTGTTGTTTGTTCTTATTAGTGGTTGATTTGTTTAAATATTGTTCGATAGTGAACCGATCTGTGGTTCTAGTTTCGTTTCGTTCTTGATTGGTTAAGGTGGACGCCGTCAGTGTCTCTCCCGACAGTGCCGTGTTTTTTATGATTTTCATCATCGTTAGCTCGTTCTATTTTGGAAGTCTGATTGTTTATGGTTTGATGGGGGTTGATGATAATGCTGCGATGTTCTATGATGGATTTGAGGGTCTTCGATGGTCTCTAGTGATTCAATTTTTGGTGGTGCACATCAGTGTAGGGATGACGGGGATGCCGACTGGTTTTTTTTTGCGTTTGTTGCAGTTTGTGGTGGTGGACGCGAGTGTCGAGATTATGGCGATGTTGTGTGATGATGGCGATAACATGTAATAGGATATGTGCCCCACTGTCTCGTGGATCGCGAGATTTTCGGGATTTTCTATGATATGGTCTCTCTTTTAAATTCTACAACAGGTGGCATGATGAGGGTTTTGGCACGGTGATGCTGGTTCTGGTTGAATTTTTTTTAATTTGACTTCTGTCATGTGAAATGTGTTCTTTGGAGGTTGTGGTTGAACCATGGTTTCTCACTTTTTCCTTAAAAGTGTTTGAATAAGAAAAATTTAATTTTCAGGTCAGGATGAATCTTTTTTCATTGTATAATTTTGGAGTCTGAGAGTAAGAGTCCAAGGTTATCATGGAATGTTATCAGTTGAAATATAGTCTTGTCAAGATGATTCCTCAGGAGTAGTATCTTGACGATGAAATCTATATAACTAGTGTCTCTCTTTATGGTGATGAGATAATGGTTGAGTGTTCATTATCCATGGAGGGTATTATATGTTTTTAGAATAATTTTTTGTGCATTTATCGATGATAATTTATGTAATTGTGAAATTCATTAATTCTTAGAGGGCTATGACCTGTGGAAACAAAAATATGTTTTAGGAAATGAAATAATGTTTCTGGTGGCCAGTTATGAGAAGGGATGTCACTGATGTTTTTTAGTTCTATACATGTCAGAAGAATAATTCCAAAAACAAAAGACCACAATGTTTTCCTCAGAGACCACCAATGATGGTTTGGAAGTGGTAAGAGATTTTGATGAACGTTGTGGATGGGTTGAATCGTACCCTTCACGGAAAGAATATAATATGAGTTTTGATTGATTGGATGACCAAATCATCTCACATTATACCCATTCGTGATACAACCAAAGGTGAGGAAATTACAAATCTCTATTTGAAATAGAAAATTCATTTTTATGGAGTTACATATGCTATAATCATTGATAAACATCCATTTTTACCTCTTATATTTAATGAGTCCTTTATGAAGTGTTGGGATCTCATGTCTATTTGAGTACTCCATACAATCCTTAGATGGGCATCCAAATATAGAGGGATATAATGATTGTTGAGGATATGATTTATTCTTAATAATTTGAATTTGGTTGAGGTTGTGATGACCATTTACAATTGGTTGACATCACTTATAATAATAATTATCATTCCATGACTATAATGCACCCTTTTGAGGCCGTTTATGAGAGGCTATTTAAATCCCTCTCGTGTTTCTCCTAGACTGGAGAAACTTCCTTCGCTGGATTGAGTTTCGTATAGGAGACGAAAAAAACATTCATTTGATTCTTCCGATAATGTTGATGTCTAAGAGTCTATATAAATCTTATGTTGACGATGATCACAATCATTTTTATTTTCTATTTTTGACAATGTGTTCTAGATATTTTCACCTCAGTTGGATCACCAATGCCTTCAAGACATAGAATACATACACCACATTTTTTTGGGACCTTTGGAGGATGTTGAGTAGTTAGGGAAATTGTATTACTAATTTTAACTTCCACCAAAGTTTACATCGATAAATAATGTGTTCCATGTATCACAGATTCAGAAGTATCTTTCTAGCCAATCCAATGCCATGATTTTGGAGGATCATGATGCCAAGCCTTACTTATCTAGGACTGAGTATCCATGTTTTATTTTCCACTATGATTACATTTCAATTAATTGGATAATGATAAATTTTGTTCATTTTCTATGGTAGGATAATTTTTATTCTCATAACACATGGGAGAGAGTGGCACTAATGAAATTTTTGTGGCCCCATCTCTTTGATATGGAAAATTATTAACATTATTTATGTGGAATGAAAGTTTTTATGGTGGGGAGGATGTAATATATTATTATTTTTAAAATTATTCCTTGACCATAGTTTGATATCCATTGGGTTGGGTATTATTTTGGGGTTTTTCTGAGAGATAATGGAATTTTTTGGAAGTTTTTTTGTGTGGTGAATGGTTGGAGCATGGTTTTTCCAAACCATGCCCCCAATGTAAACCATGAAACCCATTGATAGTGGGTTATTCAAGGATGAAACAATGTTTCCTAAACTGTGTACCCACATAGGGGAAACTATGTTCCCCAAGTAGTAAGGGTGCATGGATGACACATTGTTTCCCCTAACCATTTATCCCCTCATACAAACCATGTGTGTATGTTTATTTTATTCTGATAATTAATTTTAAAATCATAAATTCCTTAGTTATAATGCATAACCTACCCCTATATACCCTAAATGTTTTCCATGGATTTAAAGGATCTCAAGATGTGGTTTTTGACCATCCAATCCATTTCTATATTTGATCAAATCATGGTTGATATCTTTCAATCTCCCTGGGTTAAGTGGATATCCTTTCATTTAATCTCCCTTGACATCTCTTTATTTCTTCCTTCGAGAGTGTTAGATAATCATGTTATTTAAGGATATAAAATAAATTTTACTATATTTAATAACAATATCTACTAGGGACTCATTCACAAATATACCCCACATTCAATCGTCATTGGCATTCCATTTGTGGGTGTTGATAAGTTGATTCTATTTTTAAATGTAGGTGGTTATATTTGAGATTTTATATATAATATAAATCATTAATTCATAAATTTTTAGAAGTAGATTTAAATTGATTTATGAAACCCCAATTATATATGATTTAAAATTGGTATTTGAAATTGAATGTATTTTTAGAAAACCCAAATTATAATGGAATTGGAATTGTGGGGTGAATTTTAAGAAGGGATGAATTGATAAAATGATTTTGGAATTGTTATGATAAAAAAAAATTAAACTAAGATTATAAAAAAAATTCGGTTGTTATTGGATTTAAAATGAAAAAAATGATAAAAAACACATGTTTTGGTTTTGAATTTTATTTTTCATATTGAATCTAAAAATTTAGAAATTGAATTGTAATTTATAATTTCTTTTAAATGAGATGATTTTAAAATATTGGATTGATTTATTGAATAAGAAATTTAGAGCCTAAGTAGTTTTTGGGTTAATTTGGAAAAAAATTATATGATATTTTTCCCATTGATATGGAATGACAATGTTAAATATAAAAAAATCCAAGTTCATCATGAATATCATGTAGTGACCCTCACTTTTCATACATTAACTATACATAACAGTTTTGGAAAACATAGAATATTATTCAAATAGATTCCCAATGACTATATGAGTCTAGTTCCATAGAAACTTGGAAAAATAAACACTTATAGATAAGTGAGATACATTAACTTCCACTAGTTTCTTAACTAGAACCATTCTTTGAAACATCAAACATAAAACATATCTTCATTACCTAGGTAAAGAATCTAAAAAGGGGGTGATCTAAAATGATAAAAAATGGTAAATAAGGGATATATGTAAAAATAATAATGAGCATAAGGATATGAAAACATGATCATGAAAATATAAGATCATACCCTGCATATAAAAGATAATATAATTGAATCAGGGTATAAAGCATGGGAATTCACAAGACATGAATAATAATGAAATAATGAACCTAAGCCATAAAATCATATCATATGAATAAAATATAGAATTTTATAAGACACAAAATTATATATAATGATATTTAAAGTAGTCATGATATTACTGTCGAGACCATCTTATTTGGAAAAGTCCTTTACTAAACTGGGTTCATAACCTATTCTAGTTATGTATTACTAAACCAAGTTCACTCCCTATTCTAGACCTATAATACTGAACCAATTTTATTTCCCATTATGTCCCTGTAATACTGAACATAGTTCATTTCTTATTCCATACATTTCTATCTCATGATATATTATTCATTACCTGATTAATTTAAAGGAGATACAGGTCCCAATCATCTCACTGTGAAATCATACATACATGTTCAAAAAGATCTTAAATAACATTATCATAACCCTTGATAATAAATTAGTATTATAAACATGTAATTATATCATAACCTATGAAAATTTACAGGTTTCATAGTAATTTCATAATGATCATAACCTATGAAAATATGCAGGTTTCAAAATCATATAACCCACAAAAGAGAATAATGTTTTATAAACATCATTCCAACAAAACATAATCCATTCAGAGAGAGAATATGATTAGAAAAATTGAATAATTTCCTCATAAAGGAATTAGAAACACCCATGGATGTTATCAATGATGGGATATGATTTTTAAAGATCTATTAAAAACATTTCTTGATGAAAATAACATTTATGTATTGATTTTTTTAGATTATAAAAAGTTTTTGAAAACTTTTTTCGTTGAAAATAGATTTGAAATCTTTTAAAAGAATAATTTAATACTATTAAATGTTTTGAAAATCCCCTTTACCTAAAATTTTGCATTAATTATCCTTTAAAAACATTTGTGAAAACATTTTTTAAATCATGGTTTTTGAATATAACAGATTTCCAACCAGGGAGAGAGATAGACAAATTTCACATAAAATGTCATCTTAAGTACCAAAGAGTGAAAAAAGGGTAAAAATAAATGGATATATATTGAATAAAAAGTGGATATGAAAACTCATGAGTGTTCGTGAGATTTAGATAATGATATTTCATAAATGGAAATATAAAGACCACCAATATTGAAAATCAATGACATTGTCTCAATAAACTCTTATAACAAGGTAATGTGCGATCATGCTCTCCATGTTCGATATAGAAATTAAATGATGCATAAAATATAAGGAAATAATGAAAATTCATTATATTATATATAAAATTGAATTATGTACACCTAAATAGACAATTTAGGTCCATAACAACACATGAGTCTCAAAGAAGAAAAATAGAGACATAACAATTTTACTGATTTGGTAGCTATTGAAACATAAAAACCATGAAAGAAATATGATAAAATGGATATGTGAATACAAATAAATTTATTTATAATATACATATAATAAGATCATGGTAATTACATACAACACACAAATGGAATGATTGTTGAACATAGAATTTATCTCACAAAAATAAAAAGTGAGATGATATCCACTTACCTTATCTCTCGACTCCCATCTTACTCATTAAAAACTCATGTATAATAAATATAAATTTATTATAAATATTTTATTAAAAAATATTTTTATATCTAATTCCGTAAATGGTTTGAGTACAACCTTATATTAACCTCTTGTTTAGAATCCCATGTTAAGGTTTCACTTCGGGTAATATTCATTTTATTCTTCGCACATGTTTTAATTTGTTACATCTTTGGTATTTATCCTTTATGTCATTGATTAAAGAATGTAAATAATGATATAAATGTAATTTATATAAAGTATATGTGTATTATAATAATCTATAAAATATATAATCTTGAAATGTAATATACCGTTCATGGAGACAGTAGGCCTTACGTACGCATGAATGTTACTTCTGTTTAATTATCTTGTTGAACGAAAGAAAATAAAAGACACACACACACACATATATATTTATATATATCATTATTAATATATATTTATGATATCATATAGGTTGTATATATTCACTAAAACAATCCTTAATACAATCCATTTAGTGTACGTTCTAGTCATGTTGATTTGATGAGGCGTTAGTCCAAACTTCCTCAACCAAAATTATGATATTAATAACAAATAAAAAGTAAAAATATATGTGTTTTAAAATGAATAAAAAAGAATTAATAAACTATAAATATAATATATCACATATATAAACATAGTTTTTATCATTATGAACACCATGAGTGGCGTTACGGAAATTGAACAATCATTTTTTAGTTAGGATGTAGTTCATCGTAGACATAAACATTATACTCGATATCCATCATATAGAGGTGTTTATAAGTGTAGGTCGAAACCTTAGCATAAAAAAAATATAATATATTTAGGATACTTATTATTTATTCCATAATGTAATAAATATAGTTTTGGGTGTGGATAAATAAAATAAAAGAATGGATCTTGAGAGAAGACGTTACCTCTTAATCAATTAACTCCTTTTGGTATATTCGAAAAGTATTCCTTTGATTGAATTTTTCACAAGGGAAGTTCTATAGAAGGAATTAAGGATTTATAAAGAGTATATTTGTTATATATTTGTTTAAATTAATATGTTTGAGAGGTTTTAGGATGTGGGAGAGGTGGTGCGCTTTTATAGGGAAGGAAAATGACTGAGTGGGAATTGTTGAAAACAAGTTAGGTTAAACATGTTCATACCTAAAAAAGCCATAATAACCAACATATATCAACAATTGAAGGTTTATGGCCTATATATTTAAATAAAATGTGATTTGGACATGTTTAAGGGTTATTTACTGCATAAGATTAAGGTTTAGTCCCTAATTAATTTTAATTGGACATTAATCATTGTGAATGTTTTTAATAAATTTAACTAATATTTTTGAATTTTTTTTGTTGATCTTAATAGACTATAAATATTGTACTTATTAAAATTGTGTATTTAGTTTTTTTTAAATTCAATTCATAGAAGCATAAAAACTATGACTAATGTTAATAACTTAGATGATTTAAAATAATGGGTTTTTAATGTACAAAGAAATTCAAAATTTTATTATCATTTTATATTTAAAATAAAACGAAAATAGATTCTAATGTAATAAATTTTATTAATAGATGTATCATTGACATAATGTGACCTTAAAAAAAATTTAAAATATAATTTAACATTAATAATTATTTAAATAAAAATGTAGTTTTTACCCTAAAAGTAGTACTTTTCACTATTCATAAAAAATTCATGTTCCTCTGAAAAATCCCAAAAAAATCGCACTAAGTTAATTTTTACATTCTAAATTAGAAAATTTATATTATTTTTATCCAATTCAATTTCTAAATGTGTATAAAAATTATTTTTATTATTTTTCATAGATGGACATTAAAAGAAGTTCATTCGAGAAAATAATATTTTTATGAATATAAGGACCTTACCCAAAATCAAATATTACATTATAAATATGTTTTATTTATACAAAAAATTCATAAATCATATTTGAAAATTAATTATTACTATTCATATAACATTTTCTAAAGGCAATGTTATAATTATCACATTTAAATAATTATAACAATAAAATGATATTTCATAGTAACATCAATGTTGCATGTAACGTACACCAAGTTATTATTGTGTGAAAAATACACCAAGTCACTATTATGTGGAACATAGGACAATTATATTTCATTTTAAATGAATTTTTAACTTATTTCATTGCAGTAATTTAATAAATATTTAATTTATTATTAAGAAATGTCCATAAAGACCCTAGGTGTTACATTCTACCCTCTTAAAATGATTTTCCCTCCAAATCGATCACTACGGGAAAAATAGGCATTTGCGACGGGTTATTTGCGATAGGAATAAATCTCGTCGCAAATAGTCCGGTTAAAAACTTATTTGCGACGGGGTTATTTGCCCGTCGCAAATAAGTAGCCTTTTGCGACGGGATAGCTTTCCCCGTCGCAAAAGGACTCGCGTGGTTTCCGCGCCAAATCGCGGGAAACTTATTTGCGACGGGGGAATATTCCCGTCGCAAATAACCGGCGGCGGTAAAAGGTATTTGCGACGGGAATATTTCCCCGTCGCAAATACTATGTCGGCAGGGGTTATTTGCGACGGGTCCCGTCGCAAATAACTATTTACCCGTAGACCGTAATAAATGTTGGCTAAGGTATTTGCGACGGGTACCGTCGCAAATAATACTATTTGCGACGGGATACCCGTCGCAAATGAGCCCGTCACAAATAATCTAACCTATAAATACCCCCATCAGTTTTTTTCATTTCATTCTCATTCTCTATCTTCTCCTTCTCTCAAAATTATATTTCTAGAGTTTAATTTTTCTCCAGTTTAATTTTTTTCTCCGGAGCTGATATTAAAGTTTTGAAGAACGATCAGAGCAGATCAATTTTCAAGGTATTTATGTTCATTTTAATTTAATATTTATTTTTAATTTTTTATTAGTTCCAATTATTCTTAATTAGTTGTAATTTAATTATGTTTATATTGTTTTATAACTTAATAAATTTAAATTATTAGTATTGTTCATAGTTAATGATAATTAGGAATAATTAGTAATAATTTTTAATAATTAGTAATAATTTTTAATAATTAAGAATAAATATTAATAATTAGTAATAAATACCAATAATTAGGAATAATAACATTATTACATTATTAGTCTATTTTATTATTAATATTAAAATAATATAATTTTTTATATATATACAATTCTCTTTTCATCTGTGTGTTTGCTATCTTCACATGTATTATTTGTATGTGGAGATAGAAAACGCACAGATGAAAGGAGAATTGTATATAAATTAGAAAATTATATTATTTTAATATTAATAATAAAATATATTAATAATGTTATTATTTGTAATTATTGGTAATTATTCCTAATTATTCATAATTATTCATTTAATTACTAATAATTAGGAACAATTATCAATAATTATCAATAATTAAGAATAATTAGTAATAATTAGTAATAATTAACAATAATTAGTAATAATTAGTAATATTTATCAATAATTAGTAATAATTAGTAATAATTACCAATAAGTAGTAATAATTACCAATAATTAGTAATACTTACCAATAATTTGGAATAATTACCAATAATTAACAATAATTAGTAATAATTAGTAATAATTACCAATAATTACCAATAATTAGTAATAATTAGTAATAATTAACAATAATTACCAATAATTACCAATAATTACCAATAATTACCAATAATTACCAATAATTAGTAATAATTAGTAATAATTAGTAATAATTAGGAATAATTAGTAATAATTAGAAATAATTAGTAATAATTATTAATAATTAGTAATAATTATTAATAATTAGTAATAATTAGTAATAATTATTAATAATTAGTAATAATTAGTAATAATTAGTAATAATTAGTAATAATTAGTAATAACTAGGAATAATTAGAAATAACTAGGAATAATTAGGAATAATTATAAATAATTACCAATAATTACCAATAATTATTAATAATTAGCAATAATTACCAATAATTAGCAATAATTAGTAATAAATAATTAAAATTAGGAAAAATTAGGAAAAATTACCAATAATTAGGAAAAATTACAAATAATTAGTAATAATTACCAATAATTAGTAATAATTACCAATAATTAGTAATAATTACCTATAATTAGTATTAATTACCAATAATTAGTATTAATTACCAATAATTAGTAATAATTAGGAATAATTACCAATAATTAGTAATAATTACCAATGATTAGTAATAATTAGTAATAATTAGTAATAATTACTAATAATTAGTAATAATTAAAAATAATTAGTAATAATTAACAATAATTACCAATAATTAGTAATAATTACCAATAATTACCAATATTTAGTAATAATTAACAATACTTACCAATAATTAACAATAATTGCCAATAATTGCCAATAATTCCCAATAATTACCAATAATTGGCAATAATTAGCAATAATTAGCAATAATTCGTAATAATTCGTAATAATTAGCAATAATTAGCAATAATTAGCAATAATTAGCAATAATTAGCAATAATTAGCAATAATTAGACATAATTAGCAATAATTAGCAATAATTAGCAATAATTAGCAATAATTAGCAATAATTAGCAATAATTAGTAATAATTAGCAATAATTAGGAATAATTAGTAATAATTAGTAATAATTACCAATATTTAGTAATAATTAACAATACTTACCAATAATTGCCAATAATTGCCAATAATTGCCAATAATTCCCAATAATTGCCAATAATTGGCAATAATTAGCAATAATTAGCAATAATTAGTAATAATTCGTAATAATTCGTAATAATTAGTAATAATTAGTAATAATTAGCAATAATTAGCAATAATTATCAATAATTAGCAATAATTAGCAATAATTAGCAATAATTAGCAATAATTAGCAATAATTAGCAATAATTAGCAATAATTAGCAATAATTAGCAATAATTAGCAATAATTAGCAATAATTAGCAATAATTAGCAATAATTAGCAATAATTAGCAATAATTAGCAATAATTAGCAATAATTAGCAATAATTAGCAATAATTAGCAATAATTAGCAATAATTAGTAATAATTAGGAATAATTAGTAATAATTAGGAATAATTAGTAATAATTACCAGTAATTAGTAATAATTCCCAGTAATTAGTAATAATTAGTAATAATTACCAATAATTAGTAATAATTAGGAATAATTAGTAATAATTAGGAATAATTAGGAATAATTAGTATTAATTAGCAATAATTAGTAATAATTAGCAATAATTAGTATTAATTACAAATAATTAGTAATAATTACCTATAATTAGTATTAATTACCAATAATTAGTTTTAATTACCAATAATTAGTAATAATTAGTAATAATTAGTAATAATTAGTAATAACTAGGAATAATTAGAAATAACTATGAATAATTAGGAATAATTATAAATAATTACCAATAATTACCAATAATTATTAATAATTAGCAATAATTACCAATAATTAGCAATAATTAGTAATAAATACCTAAAATTAGGAAAAATTAGGAAAAATTACCAAAAATTAGTAAAAATTACAAATAATTAGTAATAATTACCAATAATTAGTATTAATTACCAATAATTAGTAATAATTACCTATAATTAGTATTAATTACCAATAATTAGTATTAATTACCAATAATTAGTAATAATTAGGAATAATTACCAATAATTAGTAATAATTACCAATGATTAGTAATAATTAGTAATAATTAGTAATAATTACTAATAATTAGTAATAATTAATAATAATTAGTAATAATTAACAATAATTAACAATAATTAGTAATAATTACCAATAATTACCAATATTTAGTAATAATTAACAATACTTACCAATAATTACCAATAATTGCCAATAATAGCCAATAATTCCCAATAATTTCCAATAATTGGCAATAATTAGCAATAATTAGCAATAATTCGTAATAATTCGTAATAATTAGCAATAATTAGCAATAATTAGCAATAATTAGCAATAATTAGCAATAATTAGCAATAATTAGCAATAATTAGCAATAATTAGCAATAATTAGCAATAATTAGTATTAATTACAAATAATTAGTAATAATTACCTATAATTAGTATTAATTACCAATAATTAGTTTTAATTACCAATAATTAGTAATAATTAGTAATAATTAGTAATAATTAGTAATAATTAGTAATAACTAGGAATAATTAGAAATAACTAGGAATAATTAGGAATAATTATAAATAATTACCAATAATTACCAATAATTATTAATAATTAGCAATAATTACCAATAATTAGCAATAATTAGTAATAAATACCTAAAATTAGGAAAAATTAGGAAAAATTACCAATAATTAGGAAAAATTACAAATAATTAGTAATAATTACCAATAATTAGTATTAATTACCAATAATTAGTAATAATTACCTATAATTAGTATTAATTACCAATAATTAGTATTAATTACCAATAATTAGTAATAATTAGAAATAATTACCAATAATTAGTAATAATTACCAATGATTAGTAATAATTAGTAATAATTAGTAATAATTACTAATAATTAGTAATAATTAATAATAATTAGTAATAATTAACAATAATTAACAATAATTAGTAATAATTACCAATAATTACCAATATTTAGTAATAATTAACAATACTTACCAATAATTACCAATAATTGCCAATAATTGCCAATAATTCCCAATAATTGCCAATAATTGGCAATAATTAGCAATAATTAGCAATAATTCGTAATAATTCGTAATAATTAGCAATAATTAGCAATAATTAGCAATAATTAGCAATAATTAGCAATAATTATCAATAATTAGAAATAATTAGCAATAATTAGCAATAATTAGCAATAATTAGTAATAATTACCAATAATTACCAATATTTAGTAATAATTAACAATACTTACCAATAATTACCAATAATTGCCAATAATTGCCAATAATTCCCAATAATTGCCAATAATTGGCAATAATTAGCAATAATTAGAAATAATTCGTAATAATTCGTAATAATTAGCAATAATTAGCAATAATTAGCAATAATTAGCAATAATTAGCAATAATTAGCAATAATTAGAAATAATTAGCAATAATTAGCAATAATTAGCAATAATTAGCAATAATTAGCAATAATTAGCAATAATTAGTAATAATTAGCAATAATTAGGAATAATTAGTAATAATTAGTAATAATTACCAATATTTAGTAATAATTAACAATACTTACCAATAATTGCCAATAATTGCCAATAATTGCCAATAATTCCCAATAATTGCCAATAATTGGCAATAATTAGCAATAATTAGCAATAATTAGTAATAATTCGTAATAATCCGTAATAATTCGTAATAATTAGTAATAATTAGCAATAATTAGCAATAATTATCAATAATTATCAATAATTAGCAATAATTAGCAATAATTAGCAATAATTAGCAATAATTAGCAATAATTAGCAATAATTAGCAATAATTAGCAATAATTAGCAATAATTAGCAAAAATTAGCAAAAATTAGCAATAATTAGGAATAATTAGGAATAATTAGTAATAATTAGGAATAATTAGTAATAATTACCAGTAATTAGTAATAATTCCCAGTAATTAGTAATAATTAGTAATAATTACCAATAATTAGTAATAATTAGGAATAATTAGTAATAATTCGGAATAATTAGGAATAATTAGTATTAATTAGCAATAATTAGTAATAATTAGCAATAATTAGCAATAATTAGCAATAATTAGTATTAATTACAAATAATTAGTAATAATTACCTATAATTAGTATTAATTACCAATAATTAGTTTTAATTACCAATAATTAGTAATAATTAGTAATAATTAGTAATAATTAGTAATAACTAGGAATAATTAGAAATAACTAGGAATAATTAGGAATAATTATAAATAATTACCAATAATTACCAATAATTATTAATAATTAGCAATAATTACCAATAATTAGCAATAATTAGTAATAAATACCTAAAATTAGGAAAAATTAGGAAAAATTACCAATAATTAAGAAAAATTACAAATAATTAGTAATAATTACCAATAATTAGTATTAATTACCAATAATTAGTAATAATTACCTATAATTAGTATTAATTACCAATAATTAGTATTAATTACCAATAATTAGTAATAATTAGGAATAATTACCAATAATTAGTAATAATTACCAATGATTAGTAATAATTAGTAATAATTAGTAATAATTACTAATAATTAGTAATAATTAATAATAATTAGTAATAATTAACAATAATTAACAATAATTAGTAATAATTACCAATAATTACCAATATTTAGTAATAATTAACAATACTTACCAATAATTACCAATAATTGCCAATAATTGCCAATAATTCCCAATAATTGCCAATAATTGGCAATAATTAGCAATAATTAGCAATAATTCGTAATAATTCGTAATAATTAGCAATAATTAGCAATAATTAGCAATAATTAGCAATAATTAGCAATAATTAGCAATAATTAGAAGTAATTAGCAATAATTAGCAATAATTAGCAATAATTAGCAATAATTAGCAATAATTAGCAATAATTAGTAATAATTAGCAATAATTAGGAATAATTAGTAATAATTAGTAATAATTACCAATATTTAGTAATAATTAACAATACTTACCAATAATTGCCAATAATTGCCAATAATTGCCAATAATTCCCAATAATTGCCAATAATTGGCAATAATTAGCAAAAATTAGCAATAATTAGTAATAATTCGTAATAATTCGTAATAATTAGTAATAATTAGTAATAATTAGCAATAATTAGCAATAATTATCAATAATTAGCAATAATTAGCAATAATTAGCAATAATTAGCAATAATTAGCAATAATTAGCAATAATTAGCAATAATTAGCAATAATTAGCAATAATTAGCAATAATTAGCAATAATTAGCAATAATTAGCAATAATTAGCAATAATTAGCAATAATTAGCAATAATTAGCAATAATTAGTAATAATTAGGAATAATTAGTAATAATTAGGAATAATTAGTAATAATTACCAGTAATTAGTAATAATTCCCAGTAATTAGTAATAATTAGTAATAATTACCAATAATTAGTAATAATTAGGAATAATTAGTAATAATTAGGAATAATTAGGAATAATTAGTATTAATTAGCAATAATTAGTAATAATTAGCAATAATTAGCAATAATTAGCAATAATTAGTATTAATTACAAATAATTAGTAATAATTACCTATAATTAGTATTAATTACCAATAATTAGTTTTAATTACCAATAATTAGTAATAATTAGGAATAATTACCAATAATTAGTAATAATTACCAATAATTAGTAATAATTAGTAATAATTACCAATAATTAGTAATAATTAGTAATAATTTATAATAATTAGTAATAATTAACTATAATTAACAATAATTAGTAATAATTACCAATAATTACCAATATTTAGTAATAATTAACAATACTTACCAATAATTACCAATAATTGCCAATAATTGGTAATAATTAGTAATAATTGGTAATAATTAGTAATAATTGGTAATAATTAGTAATAATTAGCAATAATTACTAATAATTAGTAATAATTAGTAATAATTATTAATAATTAGCAATAATTAGTAATAATTAGCAATAATTAGTAATAATTAGCAATAATTAGTAATAATTAGCAATAATTAGTAATAATTAGCAATAATTACTAATAATTACAAAAAATTATGAATAGTTACCAAAAATTATGAATAGTTACCAAAAATTATGAATAATTACCAATAATTTGGAATAATTACCAATAATTTGGAATAACTACCAATAATTTGGAATAACTACCAATAATTTGGAATAACTACCAATAATTTGGAATAATTACCAACAATTAGGAATAATTACCAATAATTAGGAATAATTACCTTATTACATTATTTTTATATTTTATTATTAATATTGAAATAATATAATTTTCTATATTATATACAATTCTCTTTTTTTTTCTGTGTGTTTTCTGTCTCCACATGTAATATTGGCATTCTTTTTCAAAATTATCAACCTACTCGCCAATGGAGAGGTGAAAGTGAATGTCAATATTACATGTGGAGACAGAATGTTAAACACACAGATGAAAGGAGAATTGTATATAATATAGAAAATTATATTATTTTAATATTAATAATAAAATATACTAATAATGTAATAATGTTATTATTATATAATTAATATTTATGAAAAAATTATATTAGTATTATTAAAAAAATAAAAAATCAATATAATATTAAAATTATCAATATTTGTAACAGGTTTTGCTTTATTCTCAATATATTCAATCCGTGCTTGAGTGTTTTTTCTAACAAATTATTCGAAATCAGTAATGATTTTATATTTTATAGAAAAATATGGAACAACGAGGTCGTCGACAGTCATTATTAGATGACCGCATATGGATAAATCAACGTAGAAATCTAAATGGTTCTGGTTTAAATACAGTATATATAGAGGGTGTGGAGATTTTTTTATCATTTGCGGCATCAAATCCAGAATTTGTTTCAGAAGGAAAAATAAAATGCCCTTGTAGAAAATGTGCATTGAGAACGTTTGACATGTTTGACAAAGTGGGGGAACATCTCTTGCGTTTTGGTTTTCAAGCAGATTATGTTTTTTGGTATCAACACGGTGAACGTAGTTCCAGAGCAGGTGATACCAACTTGATTCCGGATCCATCCCAGTTTCAAGATTTAGTACATGATGTTGCAGGTTCATCTGTTCAACATACAGAAACTCCGGCTGATATAGCTTCAAATCCTGAGTTGGTACCGTCTGAATTTTATGAGTTGTTGAAGTCTGCTGAGGATTCATTATATCCTGGCTGCAAGATGAGAAAATTAGAAGCAGTTGCAAAATTTATGGCTATAAAATCAGATAACGGAATGTCAAACACCTGTTTTGACCAGATATTTTCTTTGCTGAAAACACTGTTACCTGAAGGAAATGTTTTACCTGCAAATTACTATGAAAGTAAGAGGCTGGTTCGAAATTTGGGACTTACTTGTCAGAAGATTCATGCATGTTCAAATGACTGCATTTTATATTCTGGGGAAAATGAGTCGTTGGATAGTTGTCCCACATGTGGGCAACTGAGATATAAAGAAGGACAACACGGGAAGTCTGGTTTGATTCCTGTAAAACAGTTGAGATATTTTCCGCTTACATACAGACTTCAGCGTTTATTCATGTCTAAGAATACAGCGACAATGATGTCATGGCATAAAGAGAATATTTCAACCGATAAAAGCTTGAATCATCCAGCTGATGGTGATTCATGGAAACATTTTGATAGAGTGCATCCATCCTTTGCTTTAGAAGCTAGAAATGTTCGACTGGGCCTTTCCACTGATGGTTTCTGTCCGTTTGGATCTTATGGTAGTCAATATTCATGTTGGCCTGTTTTTTTAACTCCGTACAATTTACCTCCATGGATGTTGATGAAGGAGCCATATATCTTTTTGACTTTACTAATTCCAGGACATCCGAAGAAAAATATTGATGTTTATTTGAAGCCATTGATTGATGAATTAAATTTATTGTGGAGTACTGGTGTAAGTACATATGTTGTTGCAACGAAACAGAATTTCATACTGAGAGCAGCATTGATGTGGACAATAAGTGACTTCCCGGCTTATGGGATGTTATCTGGCTGGAGTACACATGGTCAGAAATCATGTCCTTACTGTATGGGAGAGAACAAAGCATTTATGCTCATTCATGGAAAGAAACCTTGTTATTTTGACTGTCATCGCAGATTTCTTCCAGCTGATCATCCTTTTCGAAGAAACAGATCTCATTTCAGAAAAGGAACAGTTGAAATGGATGGACCTCCAAAAATGCTATCAGGTTCGGAGTTAAAATCAGTTGTATTTTCATTACCTCCCATCACTTTTGGTCCCACAATAAACCAACAGAAATTTTCTGGATTTGGGAAAGAACACAATTGGATTAAACGTAGCATATTTTGGGATTTTCCATATTGGTCTGATTTGTTCGTCCTCCACATGTTGGATGTCATGCATATTGAGAAGAAATGTTTTGATAATTTGTTTCATACAGTTTTGGATACGCCAGGAAAGAGCAAAGACAATGTAAATGCACGTTTAGATCTTGCCCAAATTTGCAGGTGTCCAGAATTGGAACTCTGTGAGAATGTCAGAACAGAAAGGTTACTGAAACCAAAAGCAGCTTATACATTTTCTAAAGAAAACCGTTTATTATTTTGTCAGTGGATTACATATTTGAGACTTCCAGATGGCTGCGATTCCAATTTGGGTAGATGTGTAAAGAATGGTCATATTACTGGATTAAAAATTCATGATTGTCATGTTATAATGGAGAGACTTCTACCCATTGGATTAAGAGGTTTGTTGAATTATGTGATTTGGGATTCCATAACTGACATGTCTCTTTTTTTCGGGAAATTTGTGCGGCTACGGCAGATTATGATGCTCTAGGAAAACTTGAAAAAGATGTTGTTGTAATTATATGTAAACTGGAAAAAATATTTCCGCCATCTTTCTTCGACTCAATGGAACATTTGATGTTACATTTTCCATATGAAGCCAAATGTGGAGGTCTGGTACAGTTTCGATGGATGTACCCATATGAAAGATGCATGCAAAAATTGAAAAGAAAAGTACGTAACAAAGCATCTGTTGAAGGATCTATTGCAGAAGCTTATTTGCAAGAGGAAATATCTTTTTTCTGCTCCCATTATTTTGAATCTGATTATCCTTCAAAACACAACCCAATGGGACGGAACGAGAGGAATATTGATGAAATCGACAATCAATTATCTTTTTTCAACCAGTCAGAGCTTGGTTTTGGTGGAGTTTATGAACGCTGGCTTTCAGATGATGAACATCAGAGAGCTCATACGTATGTTCTGCTCAACTGTGAAGAGATGACATCAGTTGTATTGTAAGTGTTTATATCACTTATTCTATCATTTATGATACAGTAAATAACTTTGGTTTTTATAGGTTGTATGATAATCATATCAAGAAACAAATTCCACAAATTACAGCAGCTGCTCTCGAAGAACGTCGACTGAAAAATTTCTCTCAGTGGTTTAAAAAACTGGTAACATAAATTCTTTTTCTTTTAGCAACTCATTCAATGTATAGTTTACTATATTGATAATTATTTCACAAATTTTCAGGTGTCTCGACATGCTGATAAAATTGACAAACGACTGTGCGTATTGAGTAACCCACCTTCCAAACTTGTTAAAACTTATAATGCATATGTGGTGAATGGATTTCGATTCCACACACATGCATATGGGGAATCGAAAAAAACAATGAACAGTGGAGTTAGCTTGAGAGGATCTCATCATCGAGAAAATGAAGTTGACTTTTATGGCATACTTGATGAAATCATTGAACTCTGTTATCTTGGACAACATTACATAACCATGTTCAAATGTCGGTGGTTGGATACAGAGAGAGGCGTGTGTGTTCATCCGACTCATGGAATCATCGATATTAAATGTAAAAGTGTTCTCGCAGTAAATGAACCATTCTTATTGGCTCAACAGGCATATCAAGTTTATTACGCGAAGTACTGTGCAACATCAAGAGAATTGACTGATTGGTGGAGTGTAATAAAAATCAAAATTCGAGACAATCCGTTTAGTCAAAGTGAATGTGCTTTCACTGATGTGCAAAGAATTGAAGTATTTCAAGAGAGTACTCAAAATCAATCTTTTTTACAAAGAGACATGAGTATCGATGACGACACCCCACATTTAAGAGTTGGTGATGACGATGATGTTAATGATGTCACATATGAATTTGAAATGGTAAGAGATGAAGCAACTGCAACTCGAATGGATATCGATGATGTTGAGGAGGAATATGAAGATGACATTGACATATATGAAGATGATGATGAAGATGAACACTGATAGCATTCCATGGTATTTATATACAATCATAATATGTATATTTGTATATATAATAGTAATTATCAATTATTTTCTAACATTAATATTTTCTGTTTCAGATGGACGACGCCACATTTCGTGAGTTGGCGGATGCTGATCTGACTTTTGATGCGGATGAGTTGCTGACAGATGACCCTCAGCCTGCAGGCGCTCCAGGGAGTACGCGGAGGGGGCGCGGTCTTGCACGATTGATGATTCCTGACCCCGTCCCCGAGCGACGTCCACGTCTTGGTTTTGATTCACGCACATGGAGGTGTGATAACCTGTGTGATAACCTGTGAATTTGACTAAGATTTCATTAATCTATTCACATAATAAATGTTTATTATTTTTTCAGTTTTCCGCATATAGCAGTCGGACAGGGCAGCGCTATTTTGCGCAACTATTTCTCTCAGCCGTGGACCACATGGGAGGAGATCCCCATTGATGTGCAGCAGGCCATGTTCGACCATTGGTTGGTACGTACGTAAATAAATAATTTTTATTTTGAAAATTATTTCATTTCTAACTTGATATTTTGATTTATTTGTAGGGTTTATGGTATCCGATCGAGGATACCATGCATGACGCCATCCACAAGGCATGGGAGGTGGCCATGCGTGATTGCCTTCGTCAGTTTTTGCACAATTTAAGAAAAGCTGCGATGAAGAAAGCATGAGTGTCAGATTTTGAGGAGTCCTATAGAGCACACCGACCAGAGTATATTTCATCCCATGTATGGGATGGATTATGTGCGCACTGGTTGAGTGGTGCCTTTCAGAGGAGATCATCGGTGGGGAGGCAGAATCGGGGGAGACAGGAGGTGACTCATCGAGCTGGGAGTCGTTCTTTCAGTACTCATAGACAGCATCTGGTACGTACATTATTATTTATAAATATTTTATATAACTATAAATATTAACAGTTTATTTTTTATTCTTATAGGCTGTCGAGCACCCCGATATTACAGAGTACGACGTATATCGGAGGATGTATAGTGATCCTACTACTGGGGAGCTCAGAGGTGATCGTCAGCATCACATCGTGGTCAGTATTATTTGTTTTCAAGTTTAAAAATTAACTGTATATAATATATTCACAATTTTAATTTTAAATTTCAACTATAGGAGTCATATGAGGCCGCAGTGGCACATGCCCGGCCTGAGAGTCAGGCCGAGTCATCAGATCAGACCACTGCCCGTCAGTTTGATGAGGCGGCATGGATGCAGGCCACCCAGTATGCCTTCGAGAAGGGCCGGGTAGTTGGTATCGGCTCTCGACTGACTCCCGGAGATTATTATGGCAGTGCTGCGATGTCGGCATCCAGCTCGAGAGGAGCTCGTGCATCTTCTTCTACACAGTATGAGGATCAGTTGCGATCTCAGACTGCACATATAGAGAGTCTCCGACAGGAGCAGGAGCAGATGCATCAGCAGCATGAGGAGGAGCGCCGACGCCAGCAGCAGCTGTACGAGGAGCAGGCGAGTCGGTGGCAGCAGCAGCATCAGGAGCAGATGGAGTACATGCGCCGACTCACTCATGCTTTAGGGATGGAGTTTCCTCCACCACCATCTGCAGATCCCCCACCTCCCCCCTCCATCAGATTAGAGTTTGTATTTCTGTTATAAAATTTGTGAAATCAAAATATATTTTTTTCTATTCGTAGTTTCTGTCTCATTATAAAATATTAATAATATTATATTTTTAAATAACAATATTAATATGAATAATAACATTATTTATATTTTATAATATTAAATTATATATATATATTAAAATTTTATAATATTATAATATAATTATATTTTTTGTAATACTTGAATTATTTTAATATTTGAATGTAAAATAATTCTATTATTTTTATATTAATTAAAATAACTTATTAATACTTTTTTTATTTATGAATTATAATTCTAATATTATTATATTAATTAAATCATTTATTAATATTTTATTATTTTTTATTTTTGAATTATAATTCTATTATTATTATATTAATTAAAATAATTTATTAATAATTTATTATTTTTATTTGTGAATTATAATTCTATTATTATATTAATTAAAATAATTTATTAATAATTTATTATTTTTATTTTTTTTATAGTATTTGCGACGGGATACTATGCCCGTCGCAAATACTAGTATTATTAATAGGTTTTTAATTTTTAAAAAAAAAACAGTTTTTGCGACGGGATACCATGCCCATCGCAAATACTAGTATTATTAATATTTTTTTTTTTTAAAAAAATAGTTTTTGTGACGGGTCCCGTCGCAAAAACTATTTTAAAAGTTTTTTTACAAAAATACGGAATACTATTTGCGATGGGGAGAATGACCGTCGCAAAAAAAGGCTTTAGCGACGGGCCCGTCGCAAATAACTGTAGTTGCGACGGCATTTTCAGCCACGGGCTATTTGCGACGGGCCCCCGTCGCAAATGTCTATTTGCGACGGGATCCCGTCGCAATTTCCCCGTCACAAATACCTGTTTTTCTAGTAGTGGATCCATTTGGTAAAAAAATGAGGATAATTATGCTTAGTCTTATCCACATGTTCCCTTGTAGATTCATCAAACTAGTTAATTCTCCACCAAACATTAACTGTGTTAGTGGTCATATTTCGTATAAGTTTCTCTAATTAGTCCATAATTTCAACTGGTTGTTCCTCAAAAAATATTACATGCTCTATTTGTATGAGCTCTGAGATCAGTACATAGGAATAGTCAGGTATCTAATTCCTTAGGAGAGATATGTGGAAAACATCATGTATGTGAGATAGATTTATAATAAGCTCGAAGTGATAGTCTACCATCCCGATACGATCAAGAATCTCAAAGGGAATGATATACCTAGGGATTAGTTTGCCTTTCTTCTTGATTATCATAACATTCTTATATGGTGAGATTCATAGAAAATCATTTTCACTAACTTCAAATTCTAGATCGTTATGATGGTTATCTATGTAAATTTTCTTAAATATTTGATCTTCCTTGATATTCTACTGAATGGTTATATCCTTTTAGACCATTTCTTCACCAATCTCATGTCCCAACATCTTTTTTTATCCAACCTCATTCCAACACAATGGAGCTCCAATTTATTCCCATAGAGGGCTTCATAATGTTCATATAAATTCTTGAGTGAAATTTGTTTTTGTATGAAAACTGAACTAGATTAAGGTGTTAATCCGAACCAACATTGAAATCTAGAGTACAAGATCACATCATATCCTCTAGGGTTTGAATTGTTTTTTCAGGCTTACCATATGTCTAAGGATGATAATTCGTGATACAACTCAATTTTGTATGGAGTGATTGCTGGATACTTTGCTAGAACATTGTGGTAAACCTCAAATCCTGATATGATACATTAAAATGTCGTACTCCATGTAACCTTACCACTTCCTTAATTTATAACTTGAAAAGATGATCTAGAGAGAAGTCTTCTCTGATAGAGATTAACTATGTTGACTTAATTAGAAGATAGACTACCACCCATATAACATTAAAAACTTTAAAGGTATTTGGTAGTCCAATGGAAAAATCCATATTGATGTTCTACCATTTCCATTACAGTATGGGTAATGGATTAAATATCCATTTAGACTTTTTTCTTCCAGTCTTAACTTATTGGCATACTAATCACCGATATACAAACTTTTGGGTATCTCTCTTCATGAAAGCACACAAGAAGTATTCTTAAAATTCCCTATACTAATTCGTACTTCCATGATGAATATATAATGAAGAACTATGATCTACCTATAATATTTACTTCTTCTAATATGGTATGGAAGTAATGCATACATGATTCTTAAACCTTATCATTCCATCCTGATCAAGGTTAATCTCATTAACCTTTCTGAATATCTTTTAAAACTCTTCACATTTCTTTATATGTCTCTTTAATCCTAACATGGATATAGGGTTTAACATTCATTTGATAAAGATAAGATTACCTATTCCTTAAAGATTACTATATTCATCATTTTCAAAGCCAAAAATATTGTATCTTCTGTCATCCTCATCATGGATAAGCTGTCATGATATTTCTGACATAAAAATTTTTCCACGTTGTTCAATTTCATAGGGTGGTAATATATTGAAAAGTAAAAGTAATTTGTCAACTATAATAATCATCAATAGAACAAGTTCAACTCCATCTGTGTGAATATTTATTTTAGTCTTTTATGATAAATATATATATCACATTTTTATATATAATGATAATTCCTCTATATCTTTAATTCAAATATTACAATGGCCCACTCCAAATAACGATTTGTGTCTTTTTTTCATTAATATTCAAATTTTTTGAGGTATATGATATAACCATGTCATTCAACATAATTACACATCCCAACAATTTCTTGGATGAAACACTATAGATTAAAATACCTTCTCTATTATAGGGTAATGTAAGTACAGGTGCACTGACTAAACTTCTCTTCAGTTCCTTGAAAGTTTCCTCACATTCTTCTGTCCATAAGAACCAGAAACCATTTTTAACTTGGTCATAGGATTAGAAAGTCATGAGAAATTCTTCCGAAACCATCGATAATATCCAGCTAAACCAATAAATCTATGGATCATAGTCAATGTGGTTGGTCTAGGTCAACATTCAATAGTCTCAATCATTGATGGATCTACTACTATACCATATCTTGATATTATGTTACCCAAAAATGAAACATTTTTAATCCAAAATTCACACATTGTAAATTTTTCATATAGCCTTTCCTTCTTTAGGTTATTTACTACAATTCTCAAGTGATGTTGATGCTCTTTCATTATCATTAGATATATAATAATATCATCTATAAATACTAAATCATACTAATTTAGGTAATATATAAAGTAACTATTCATTAAATCCATGAATACTAAATGGGAATTAATAATACCATAAAGAAACACAATATATTCATAGTGTCTATAAATTGTATGTAATGCCTTATTGGCTATATTCTATTTCTTGACCCTAAAATGATGATAACCTGATTGAATTTCAATATTAGAAAAGTACTGGCATCTACCCAGTTGTTTCAAAAAGTATTCAATATGGGGGAGAGGATACCTATTCTTTATTGGGATCTTTTCCAACACCTGATAATCAATATAGACTTGAATTCATCCATATTTCCTCTTCCAAAAAATAATATGTGCACCCCAAGGCGACACACTTGGTCGAATGGATCTCTTATCAATGTTTTCATGGTGTTTAGTTTTCAATCCATCTAACTCAATCATATCCATTCTATAAAGAGTCTTTGAAATTGGTTCAGAACCATGTATAAGTTCTATTGAGACCTCAACTTAACGTTTTGGTGGAAGGCTAGGAAACTCTTCTAGATAGAAATCCATAAATTCCCTAAAAATATGCATACCATAGATGTTGATTTTATCCCCAATCATGTGAGATAAAAATATTTTTAATGGGAATTAAGACCCATACACTGGATGTAATATCCATAGGAAGTTCATAATTACCATCACATGGATAGATTATCATAAGAGGGTTTGAAATATAAAAAATAACATCCTTTTCCTGACAATTGATGTGGTATATATGCAGATAAATCCAATCAATGCCTATTATTACATCAAATTAATCCAAAGGAAGAATGAAAAGAATATCTGGAAGCACATTATGACAAACATCAACTAGATAGGAATCATATACATGATATGCTATCATCATTCGGTTAGAGGTTTTCACTACTAATTCTACATATAATTATTTCGGATAAATCATAACACCCTTAGAAGATTCTTTATATATGAGGTAGTGGGTTGATCCATAATCATATATAACATTAGCAGTTATAGAGTGCACAGTAAATGTACCTTTCATCATGTTGTTATCACACCCCTCACCAGAAATAGCGATTTCATGATATTTCCCCTTATCCATCGACTTAAGAGGTTGTTGAAATCAATCATCCCCAACATCCCTTGGGTTTATGTAGTGTTTAGTATTATTTTTATTATCCTTACACATGTAGAATTGATCGTTGGAGGTGCATTCTATGACACTTTTTTTCCCATTCACAACATTAGAAAACTTCATTCCAGAACATTGGAAATCAAATCTATGATGACCTTAAATTCTATAATTAAAACATTTATTATACCCCTAAGGAAATTTCCTCCATGCATCTTCCCAAAAATATAATATCATGGTATTATCATCTTCATCTCTTAATGGTTTTTATATATTCCTTTAAACTCCATCTTAGTCTTCCTTTAAAAACCATATGATTGTTACATGACCCCTACATCCATTTAAACCTTGATATCACAATGCACAATCTCTAAATATCTATGAATATATTGTATGGAAAACTCCATTATTAGAAAATTCATTAATACACTAAATAACTAATCAACTTTACTTTTGGGATGATTTATTATTCTTGAACCATACATCATAAGTCTTCTGAAATTAGCCTTGTAGGCGCCAACAAATTCATCATCCTTTTACTTCAAATCAAGGATCTATTTCTCAATCTTGGTACAGAGAATACATGTAAAGTAATATTTTAAAAATATGTTCTTGAACTCATCCCAATACATGGATTCAATCTCATCTTGCTACCTCATATTATTTATTAGAGTCCACTATTACTTTTCTTAACCTTCAAACTAATAAATAGCTAGAATGAATTTCTCATGGTTTAAACACTAGATAACGTAGAATATATTTTCAATAGTACTGATCTATTGTTAGAAAACAATTGGATCAGGAGACCCTATAGAGTAAGGTAGACATTTCTTCATTATGGACTAAATAGATTGTTGTTCCCTGTTGTTCTCATTTGGATGCCCACCAAGATTCATTTCTTGAGAAATATGAATGAGAATTATAATGAGGGTTTTCATTCTAGATCCAAAAAAATTTGGTTGGTCAGGAGGATAATCATTGCATTATCCATCACAATCACTATTAACATAGTTCCTTTAGGATCCATCCATTTAGTAAAACCAAAATAATAGTTTAAGAAACAACTATCATAGTGAGGAACCATGTAGTCATGAAAAGTTAATTATAGGATGTCTAAATTATGACACCTTTTTTAATCTAGGAAACTTTAGGTTTATCATATTTTATTCATAATAAACATCAGTTTAAGTCATTCATGATTATTAGTGAATATTTTGTGAATTTTAAAAGCATGTCCCTTGAGAGTGCCAAACCGGGTTTGTAGCATGGCCCATTTTCATTTACCACATAACCCTAATTTAGGCCCAGAACATATTTTGGGGTTGTTACCCATAGGTAAATCTGTAACAGATCCACATCCACTTTTATTATCCTGATAGGGATACATTTTTGGGAAAAAACTCACACTATCCTTTACCAAAATTCCATAAAATTTTCCTATACATTTCCTAATCATTAGACTTATCCCTAGACATTTAATTAGGGTTCTCACTATGGTTTTCTCAACCAGAATTCTAAAAGATAACTAAAAATATCTATGATAACAACTATATAGACCCTCACATTTCATACATTAACAATAAATAACATTTTTTTAATATATAAAGAATTATACAAACATTCACCCAAAGATAGTAATAGTCCAGTGCCTTTGGAAACATGGAAACATAAATAATGATACATAAGTGTGGTACATTATCTTCCACTATGTTCTTCTTGTATACCAACCTTCATAGAATCATCAACCATAACACATATATTCATAACCTATGGAGGGAAACATAAAAAATGTGGGAGATAAAATTTTCAGTAAGGGTAAACAAGGGATATATGTAAGAATAATCATGAGAATAAGGGTATGATAACTTGACCATGAATAATATAAGATCATACTCTGCATATCAAAGATCATGTACATGAATCAGGGCATAAAGTGTGGTAGTTCATAAGACACGAATAATAAGGAAATAAAGAACTTAATCCATGAATGCATAAAAAGGGTGTAAAACCTGGAATTGTGGCAGATATATAAGAACATATAACGATTTCCATATATTTCAAGGCATTTCTACAAAGACCATCTTAGTGGACAAAGTCCTTTACTAAATCTGGTTCTCACCCCGTTTTATCCCTGTATCACTGAACTGAGTTGACTCCATGTTCCACCACTACAATACTAAACCGAGTTTATTTTCTATTTTAGTCTTTTATTATTAAAAAAATTCATTTCCAGTTTCTTCCATGACTTTCTCATGAAATATAAATCTTTCCCCAGTGCATTTGAGGAGGATATAGGTCCCACCCATCTCATAGTGAAATCATACATACATTTTCCACAAGATCATAAATAACAATATAATAACCCATGAAATGAAATGGGTATTATAAATATTTAATCAGATCATAACATATGGAAATATATAGGTTCAATAATCATTTATTCATGAACATAACCCGTGAAACGTAGCGGGATTCAAAATCATATAACCCGTGAAAGTGAAACGAGTTTCATAAACATCATGCCTTCAAAACATAATACTTTTAGAGAAAGAATATTAATGGAAACATTGAATAATTTCCCCCAAAAGTAATTATTAACACCAAAATATGTTATCTTATATAAGAAATAATTTTTATATATATTTTAGAAACATTTCTTGAGGAAAATATCCTTAATACCTTGAATATGCTTTTTAAAAATTAAAACATTTTTATTTGAAAATAGCTTTGAAAACTTATAAAAAAATAATTCAAAAATATAAAAGGTTTTTAAAATCCTTTTCCCTCAAATTGGTTATCAATGATATTTTTAAATCATTTTAAAAAATACGGTTTTTGAATTAATATATTTCTGACCAGAGATAGAGAGACGATGCGATTTTACTTAAACATGTCATATTACATAACTAGGAGTGGAACAATGGAACTAATACATATTGATATATCATGAATAAATATATTAAAAATAAAATCATGATTTTTCTCTTGATATGGATCAATATATTTTATCAAAGGAAGCATAAAAATAAATAATCATGAAAAAAGATCTGATTTTCTCAATAAAATATTAAAACTTAGTAACATGGGATAATACTCTCAATTTAATAAATTAAAATTACATGAAGCATAAATTATAAATAAATAAATTAAATTAATTATATGAAATGTAAAATTTAATTTTATAGAACTTTAAAAATAATTTATATTCATAACAAAACATTAGTTTCAATGAAGGAAAATTAAGAAAAAACTATTTTTCTGATTTGGTAACTATTAAAACCTACAACCCATAAAGTAATGAACATAAAATGGATATGAAAATACCCATAAATTAATGTATAAGATATAATGAATATAATAAGGGGAATTTCATTCCCTATATAAAAATAAATAGTGGCGAACATATCATGTATCGCATGGAAATAAAAAGTGAGATGATATCCCATAACCTTGTTTCTTGACTCTCTTCATACTCATTGAAGCCACCTTCATAATTAATATAAATTTATTAAAAATATTATATAGAATCGTATTTTTTATTTATAATACCATATATGGTTTTATTACATCGTTATATTAACCTCTTTTTAACAATCCTATTTTAAGGTTTCACTTAGGGTAATATTTTCTTTATTCTTCACATGTGCTTTAATTTGTTTTACCTATTGTATTTATACTTTATATAATGGTATAAATAATATAAAAAAATATATAAATATCATATATATGAATTATATGTGTACTATAATAATATATATAATATATAAATATGAATCGGAATACACCGTTCACTGTGACGGTAGGACATACGTACGCATGACTGATATTTTTGTTTAATTATCACGTTGAAAGAAATAAATAAATGGAATATATATATTTATATATATATCATTATTATGGTAGATTTATGATATATTATAAGCCTTATATATTCACTAAAACCATCCTTAATACAATCCATGTAGTGTATGAATGAATCATATCATTTTAAAGCGGAGATAATCCTCACTTCCTCAAACGGAAGTACCATATTAACACCAAATGGAAAGTAAAAAGATATATGTTTTAAAAGAAAACATTATGCTTAATGAAATAATACATATAATATGTAACATATATAAAAAGTTTTTTCATCATAATTACCATCATGTGAGGTGGTAGGGATAATTGAACAATCACCGTTTAGTGAGGCATTAGTTCACTATAATCATAAATAGTATGTTCATTATCAATTAGATTGAGGTGTGTGTAAATGTAGGTAAAAAACTTATCATAAAAACATAATTTTATATTTAGGATATAGGTTTTTTCATAAAATAATAATATAAAGAGTGTAGAGGGGTGGATAAGGAAAATAAAAGAAATGATCTTGAGAGAAGATAATATATCACAATTAGGTAACTTCTTTGGGTTAATGACATAAGGCTTCCTTGAATTTCCTTTTACCCTAAGTATGGATTATATGAGGATGCAAAGATTTATGGAAAGTTTATTGTGTAGATATTTTATGAAATTAAAAGTTTTGATAGGTTTGAGGAAGTGGGATAGGTTGGGGCCTTTTATAGGGAAGGAAAACTCTCAATTAGCTTTTTTGAAAACTAGTTCTGTGTAAACATGTTATTACCAAGAATAAGTCATAAAAACCCATAATATATCAATACTGGATGTATTATTGAAGCAATATGTCCATAAAAGTGGTTTTGTTATAGTTTATAGGGTATTTTGAGGCGCAAGATTAAGGTTTAGTCCCTAATATATCTTAATTTGAACCAAATCGATGTGATTGATTTTAATCACTTATACTAATTTTCTGGTCAAAAAATAAGTTGACCTTATTAGACTCTAAATATTATACTATATAAAATTTTTTATATTAGTTTTTAGAAATTAAATTGAAAAATTTGAAAAAATTAGGATTAATTATAATCTTATAGACAAGATAAAATTACAGGTTTTTAAATTTTGAACGAAGTTAATTTTTTTTTAAGATTTTTTATTCAATTTTAAATTGAAATTTATTAAATTTATATTTTTAAAAGATGTAAAATTGATCTAATTTATCCTTAAAACAAATTTTAAATATAATTTATCATAAAAAATTATTTAAACGAAAAGGCCGTTTTTAACATATAAGTAGTTTTTTTACTATTAATCCAAAAATAATGTTTCTCAAAAGAATCCCAAAAACTCACCCTACGATAATTTGAATATTATAAATTAAAAAAAATATGTTTATTTTATAAAATTTGAATTATAAATGTGTATAAAATTAATTTTATTAATTTTCAAAGAATTACATGAAAAACAATTCATTTGAGAAAACGATTTTTTAAATATATAAGGATTTTACAAAAAATCATATCTTCAAATATCAATATGTTTAATTTATTTAAATTATTTATAAACAATATTTCAAAATTATTTATTTCTATTCATAAAACTAAGTTTAATTTCTATGTTTTAATTATCATGTTTAAATAATTATAACAATAAAATTATGTTTCATTGAATCCTCAGTGTTGTAGGCGATGTATGCCATATTGGAATTGCTAGTAATGTATGTGAAGTCATTATTCTATGTAACATATGAAAATTAATTTCCATTTGAAAGGAATGTTTGAATTAGTGTATTTTAATAAATTAATTAATATTTAAATTATTTAAAAAAAGGTCCATAAAAATAGGCGGTGTTACTTATTCCCAATGGGATATTTATGAGTCATATTCATAGTAAGACTAAGGGATGTGTTTACACATGATTATCCACAATCCCTGATTTGAGATGTGTGGGGATTCTATAACAATAAAATAATATACATAACGGAAGATTACTGTGGTTCTTATTGTGTATGTTTTGATGATATATACCATTTATTATAGAACTATTTTAATTGTGAAAATGATTTTTATAAACTATTTAATTTAAAATTCCTATTTAATCCATGGTTGAATGTTTTCCATCCATTGAATAGAAATCAATTTTTTTAAATATGAAAATTATATATCATGTCATTCCATATTTAATTTAAATTGAATTCATAACCTGACATATTATTATGATTACTATTATGGGAAACTTGGATAATGCAATGATGATGACCTGAAAGACACTAAACAGTGCTCTGAGTTGGGTCATCACATGACTTCATGCATTCCAGCCCATATGAAAGAGGTATCCAACTAGTGGTGAGGGTCCCATATGTCATGGGGGGAGACTATACCCTCTTTACTAGAGTAAGAAACAAAAGATAAAATCTCAGAAGGTGGAAAAAATTGTAATAAATAAATAAAATTCATAGTCAAAGATCTACCAAACTGGGTATAATCAACAACCAATAATAATTATGGAATTTCATTCTAAGAGTTCCAGAATGTGTAGGAAAATACACCAATAATAAATACAATAGATGAATACAAAAAATGGGTCCTGAATCAATGTCTGGATCCTCATCCATGCATGTTCCTCACCCAACTTAACACCCTAGCATTGGGCCTTTTCCATTTTCCTCACATACAACCATTAAAATTTACTCTAGTACCCACTGGTGTCTACAAATATCCATTATAAATAGATAGTGCATGAAAATATTAAATAAATTACAGGTAAAAAAATAAAACTCAGGTTTTAATGGTTAACAATAATCACATTACCCATTTCTTGTATTTTTACCATTTTAATCATGTACATCATTTTCATTACATAATTTAGTGTGAACATGTTTCTCATGGGTTATAAATTTACATCCTTTACATAATGGTTAAGGAATTCAACATTAAACCTAATGGGATAAATCAAGTCCCTATCTCAGTAGGGATAAACACGTCACCAAAAATATATAATCCTCACCTTGAATCCTTAGTCCTGATGGGATAAAACCATTAGGGTAATAGAGCTCCATCCCATTCTCTAACTGGTACATTATGGGGTGGAGTATAGAGCCTCAGTATAACTCGACCCTTAAATGTAGAAACTCAGTCAATACACCCACACTACCAAGCCATGTGCACATGATTTATATATATCCATTATCCACATATCATATAAAAAAGATTCAGAATAAACACACATATCAATCACTATCCATAATAACATCATGGGAATTAATATTATACAACAACCCATTAAAACATTTTCCAATTACATACCCATTTATTCAATACACATTCTCATCCCCAACCCATTAGGCATGTTCAGTAATTCCCCCTTATCAAACATTTAAAATATTCAATAATTCCCTTATGAATTTTTTTTAACATAATTCTAAACTCATAAGGCATTACTAATTTACCACATTCATCATTTTATATGTACTATCCTTCTTAGTCACTTTGACTTATTCAAGAACCCATTAACACATCCACACTATAACCCAATTAATCAATTGTCATGTTATAAAAAAACCCCATAATGCATCCCAAAACATGGAAAAAGTATCAATATTCAATTTAAACACAACTAAACAAATTAACATGTTCAAAAATGTCTCTACATTATCACACGTCAACACTACACTTTACATTACCAATTTCCAGGTTATGGAAAATCAACACACCCCATAGCTAGAAAAAAATAAGTCAAATCATCCTCAATGCATACCACAAGGATCATGAGGGGTTAAATTCAGTATTTAATTGATTTTTTTCCAAATGTTCCTAAATGATTCAATGAAAAACAATGTGGAACCAAGAACAAAACACTCATCCATAAATCCACATTTAAAACTACGGGATATAAATTTTAGACAACCTACCTCAAATCCTATGATGAATGCACTCCGAACCTTAGTCTTAGATTAAAATTGAAGAACCCATTGAATTAACATCCAAGATTCAATACAAAAAGTACGGTTTTTTGAAATTTAGAAGAATATTTACCAGGATATAATCCTTAATCTGGAAGAGAGAAGAGTAGATTTGATTAGACTTACTAGGAGCCTCGATCTGCAACCATCGATGCTATGAATGGCCTAAAAATGTGAGAGATCGATAATAATGAACCCCTCAAGGGATAGTTTCTTCAATAGGATTGGAGGTAGGATAAAGGGGGAGAACATTATGTGGGATATTAAAAATAATGAGATGAAAAAACTGTAAATTCTTTAACATTAAAATGGGTGAATGGTTTAAATGAATGGTTTTCAAAACCCTTCCCAAACCATATGAAAGACACTATAGAAGGGAGGTTGGGATGAACTTTTACATGGGGAGACCTTTGTAGTTTTTAAACCATGCAATAAAAGTGCTTAACACATTTTTTAGGGTTCCACAGTTTACATAACTTTTCACCAACCTCACACCTCACACATGTTGGCCCAATTTTCTTTCCTTTAATGCCCCAAACCCCTGGAACACCCCCAAGAACCCTCATACAAAAAATAAATATTTTTATCCAATAAAATAATTTGAAACTAAAATATAAATAGGAAGATACTTCCAATATTTTTTGGATCTTACAACCTCTCCCTCTTATATCAGCTCGTCCTTGAGCTGGGCTGCTAAGCATTACTGAGTTTTTGAAGAGAAGAGATCGGGCCACTGGGCCTGCATATCTGAATCCTTCTCCCACGTTTCTTCCTAAAAATTCCAATGTTGTAGAAAACCTCTAACCATAGTTACATCCTTTCATCACAAGACTTTCTCTCTATGGTCCACAACATGAACTAGATGCTCCTCAAAGAATGCATCAGACTCAAGCTCAACATCCTCAACATTAACCACATGAGATGGATTTGGTGGATATTGGAGAATCTGTGACACAAGAAGAACATCATGAATGCCACTATAATACTTTGTAAGATCCAATTTATAATCCACAAGTACAATCCTCTCTATAATCTCAAACAACCCTACATTACAGTGTTCCAACTTACATAATTTCTGAATTCGAGGGTGACTCAACCTTGGAGACACCAAAGAAACCAAATATCACCCACCATAAAATCAAGAGGCCTAATATGACAATATGCATCAAACATTGTTATAATTTGATCTATTTACAAACATTATTGAATTATTTGTTCCTTTTTGGACATCTCTAGCACGAGTCTCGGTCCTAACATCTCAGACTCTCTAGCCTCTAACCATCACAATTTAGATCTAAATAGTCTCCCATAGAGTCCCTGAAATGATTCCATTTGAAATGTATTCTAAAAACTATTTTTTATGAAAAATTAAAAATTGATAAGTGTTTTTCCCATGTACCACCAAAATCAATGACATAATCACTCAACATGTCCTCTAAAACATGAATCATGCACTTTGACTTCCCATTTATCATTAGGTGATAACACACACTAATAATTACCACAGTACCAAGAGCCTTTTGTGATACCTGCCAAAAGTTTGATGTAAAATGAAGACCAGGACACAAAACTATTGTTCTTGACACACTATACAACCACATTGTCTCTGTAAAATATATCTCACCCTACTGATAAAAAATGAAATTATTCTAGATCAACAAGAAATGGTCCACATTAGTCAATAGATCAAAACATTCCAAATTATACCACTCTTCCAAATAATCCTCAAAAGACCCACTAAAAATTCCATCATTATGTCATCTCACTTACATTTTATAATTGGAATGGCTATAACAGACCACCCTGATGCTAATTCTTAGCCGTCACCTGTTGATAGATAAGTCATCACACAACAAAACTGACAACTACATTCTTCATTCTTGGACACCAATATTGCCTATGCGGATCACAATTCAATTTATTCAAACTAGGATGAACATTAGACTTTGATGTTTGAAAATAACATAAAATCTTATTTCATACTCATTAGAACCACAACATGGACAAAAACACATACAACCCCACCATCTCCAACATTTTACTAGAAGATAGCTCCCAACATTAAGACATTACCTCATGAAAAAACACTCCAAGTATTCAAGATGACACTCCATGACCTATTCCAAAGTAATATATGAAACTTATATGGATGAAACGTTCATATATTCTTTGGAATATCGTACCTCCTTGTGAATCTCCGCAAGTAAATCCATCAACTTCCTCTCAGATCTGCACTCCTGAATAGGCTAACATTGAGTTTTATGACTCAAATCATCTGACACATAATTTTCCTTTAATGGTGTATAAACTAGCTCAAAAATAAATTATTTCATATAATCATCCCATATTCAGTATGCACGATTAAAATCACATTCAGATAAAGTGTTCATATAACTTTTATGGTTGGTATACTCGATGAACCATTTTTTTATAAATGTAATGCCACCAATATGTTAAGGTATGAACCAATATATACAATTAAATATTATATGTAGGATACTGAATTCTTAGAGGCCTCAAATTCATTGAACCATACACAACATATTGATCATCATTAATTAACACTCATCCTAGCCCGTCACCATACACATCACAAAACAAAGGATAATTCTGACCTAGTTTAGGTATGATCCGGATTTGTGCGGAACTCAACTAATTATTCAACGCCTAAAAATAATTATTTCATTGCTCAACCCCGTAAAAAAACATTTCTTGTCAATCCTGATAATGGAACATCCAAACAAGAGAAATATGTGATTAAAAATTGATTATAGACCACTAATCCTGTAATACATTGCATATCAGTAACATTCCTGGACTCATCCCAATACAAAACCACAAGAAAATACTCTGGGTCCACCAACACACATTCCTCAGAGATAATGTGACCAAATAAATGAACCCTATCAAACTAGAATTGAAATTTGGATAGCTTGGAATATAAACTATGCTCTCTTAGTGAAGTCATGATGATTTCAAGATGTTTGGAATGACCATAATCAGTTTGAGAGTATACCAAGATTGCTTTATTGAATAATACAATAAAATAATCTACATAATGGTTAATGATTTGAATCATTAAGCTATGAACACTATCGGCACATCTTTTAACCCGAACAACACCACCAAGAACACATACCATCAGTTCCTACTCGTGAAGCCTTTCTGTGGTACATCATATGGTCTCACCCTTAGATAGTGATACCCAAACATCAAATAAATCTTAGAAAACACCGAATCACCTATCTGTTGGTAATAAAAATAATCAATTCGAGGTAGATGATATATATTCTTGACAATAATTTGACTCAACTTTCTATAATAAATGAAGACCCCAATGACCCATTATCCATCAGGGAAAACATCACTGGAGATCCCAAATGTGGAATTCAAGGTAGAATACGTCCTTTATTCTCCAACCCCTACAACTGAGTTTTATAATACTTGAGTTTTGCCAGGGACATTCTATATGGATGAATGGAAACTGGATTCACTCCTAGTAGCAAATCTATCTAGAAATTTACATCTACATTAGGTTGAAACCCTGAGAAGTCCATAGGAAACACATCATGAACCCCATTTACCATAGGGGGAAATACAGTCTTCTATACTCCTCCATCATCAAGAACAAGAGAATCCACCTAGGTTCTAAGTTATCCAAATTTTGGGTAAGATGGCCCTTGGAATAATTCTAAAACATACCACCCACCATGAAGGACATAAGTGTCTCCCTCAAGAGGCATGAACATTACCCAACAATGGTAAAAGTTGATATGGTACTGGTGTATCAATATCCAATCCATGCCCAAAATCAGTTCAAAAACTGAAATTTCAAGGATGAACAACTTCCACAAAATATGGTACTCAACAAACTCTAGAGTACAACCGTAAAATTGAATGTTATCCCTTTATCATACCCCCAATAGAGTATCAATTGATAGAACCCCACAAACATGTTCTACTGCAAAGCCCAACATGATTAAAAACTGATTAGATAAAAAATTATGTCTGCTGCGTGTTTCAAAAAAAGCATTACCATTCATGGAAGCTACACGAATCATACATTGAATCATAGATATTCCAGCCTCTCTATATCTAGTTGTAAAATAAAATACGTGAATATGACATACCCCTCTACGTTAGGCCGTAGACTGAGTACCTAGTACTAAAATTTCTTATTGGTATGGATATTCTTTCCCTAGATGTCCACTTCCACAACCCTAACTCATATGTCCTATGGAACTCTAAATGCATTCCTAATATGGGGTAACCAACCCCTAACTACACTCAACATCTTCCTTTAACCTCTATCCATACACAACTATCTAGGGTTCCTATAGAACCTATTTCTGTTTCCCAGCATTCCACACAAATGAAACTCAACTAGTTCTTAGAGATAGATACCACACATTTTCCCATACCTACCACATTGGTAATAGATCTCCTGATCACCACCCTAAGAGGCTGGGCCTCTATTCTTACTACTCTATGAACATCAACCCTGATGGAAACTCCTGAAATGATGATTCATTTTTTAAAAATCCACGCCACTCGCCCTCCCTGTTGGAACCACAAGTCCACTACATCAAGCTCCCTTTAGGGACTATTCTGAGATAAGGGCATGATCCACTACCTATGAAGTACTATTTAAATGGAATATATACACCTCTAACCCGATCTCACTCCTAAGACCATCCTAGAAAGGATTTTCCATTGTTTTCTCATCTCTTTCCAATGCTGGAATAATGTGATTCAAGTTAGTGAAATGTTTAGTTTAATCCATCCCTGACAAAACCCCTTGAGTCAAACTCATAAAATCTATAGAATTCTCCTTTGAAAAGGTTTCTTAGTAGAATCACTCAATAAATGTTTTTCTATAAATATTTCCATATAATTTATTTGACCTTCTCTATATGAATCACGATATCTCACCAATGCTTTTAATGACCTCACAACATATAAGACAATAACTTAATTCACATCTCATAAGGATTCAATATATCGTCATGAATTTTTTGGAAGGACTTTATCCAGAATTCAGATACTTATGGTCCACCCTTTACAGTAATGGTCAGAGGGTATTATATTTTACAGTCTCTAGTAATCTAAAACATACTTGGCATAACATGCCATGGATCACGTTTCATTATTTTGCTAAATTGATCAAAGTACCCCTTTAACTTCTGTTCCCTATTTCCATGGATCTCCAAATTTTCATAATTCACTACTGATGGAGAATTCTCAGAAATAACCTCTTATCATATGTCCAGCACATGTCCTCATGGTGTAATTACTTACAATGGAAAACATGGTATTTAAGACACATAACAAAAAGCTTCCACAGTTCATATAAAAAAGGCTCATTACCATCTATAGACAACCCATCCACATTCAATATCCCAAAGGTCATCATCACATCCCAAACTCTACCATTGACCATCACTATCATTGTTCACTTCAAATTATGTGTTTAACCAACATAAATAGTTACAATTTTTTCATAGGTCACCATTTCCAAACAATTTCCATACTCACAATGAAAATATTTCCTCCTAGGAACATTTCCCCAGTCATCAACTTGTTACAATGAACAATATTAACTCACTTAAAACCATTATCTAAAACAATTTCTATAATCATTGGTTAATATTTTCCCTTAATACCCATTTTCATTATTCTATTAGTCACCATTTTCTTTAAAGTTTCCTTAAGATCAAATGAATTATTATTTTTTGTACCCCATACACCCATCTCGTGTGTTCCTAAGGTGATGAATTTCACATATATCCCAAGGTTTATAAAATGATGTATGGATGCACAACCTCATTAAAATTAGTCCATGCCAAAAATATAATGAAATTGTCACATCACACAGCAAGTGCATCAACCCATGGATAAATATCATCAAATTTCACAACACTAAAAAAACAACAATTAAAACCCTATGTGACTAGGGTTTTCCCAGGTACATGGCTTTAAAACTCCCAAACATGAGATCATTACCAAGGATCAGCACATCATAATCTTTCTTATACCATCCCAAATAGTAACACCCTAGAAAAGTTCCTCCTTCTGGTACCACATTGTATCATCTGTGATGTAGTAGTCACTAAATAGTGCTATAATCCGAGTCATCACATGACCTCGAGAATGCCTCCTCGTATTCCAGAGGTTTCCAAATAGTGGATAAGGTTTCTTAAGTCATGTGGGGAGACAATACACTCTTTAACAGAGTAATACACCACAAATTAAAATTTAAATAGAGAAAACAACATGTAATAACCATAGAACAAGCATTATCAAACCTCTTCCAAACTGAGTATAAAGCACAAAGAATAAAAAATATGTTATTTCATGAAAAGAGAGACCAAATGTGATGAAAAATATACCCAAAATAAAGAAAATAATTGAATCTTAAAATGGGTCTTGACTCCATGTCAGAAACCTCATCAATGCATGTTCCCTGGTAAACTTATAACCCTAGCATATAGCCTTTTCCATTGTCCTGAACTACAACCATGAAATATTATTGGGTATCAATGGCACCCGAGCAGGGTGTGATTACAACTTAGTTGGCCACCACTAATGATTTCTATAAAAAGTACAATCTAAACAGATAGTGCATGATAAAATTAAATAAATGAAAATTAAAAAAAACCTAATTTGGGTGCTTATGTTTAACAATATTTACTTTACCCATTTGTAACATTGTTACCATTAAAATAATGTACATAATTTTCAAATATTAATCTAGTCTCTCCATATGTTCCTTGGGTTAGGCATTTAAATAATTCAAACAAGGATTAATGTAGTCAACATTAAACGTAATGGGAAAAATCAATTCCCTATTTCACTAGGGATTAACACATCACCCCAAATATATAATCCTCACCTTGAAGCCTCTGTCCTAGTGGAAGGAAACTTCTAGAGGAATAGAGATTCATCCCCTTCCCTAACCCAACCATTTTGGGGTGATGTTCAGATCCTTAGTCTAACTCAACCCATGGGTGATGAACCTTAGTCAATACCCCACACTACCAATCCATGTCCACATGCTTTATATATATATCCATTAACCAGATACCACATCCCACAAAAATCCCAATCAATACACATATCAAACACAATCCATAATAACAACATTATAATTAATAAAATGGCAGAACCCATGAACACATTTATAAATTATATTACATACCCATTTATCTAATTCTCATTCTCATGACAAACCCATTAGTAACGTTAAATAATTCCCTCTTTATCAAACATTTAACATATTAATTAATTCCATTATGAAAACCCATTTAACATAATTCCCAATTCACAAAGAAATACCAATTTACCATATTCATTATTTTATATGTACTATCTTTTTTAGCCACTTCGACTTATTTAATATTCCATTTTACACATCCCCACTTTAACCCAATTAAACCATTGTATTTTTATTCCAAAAACCCATTAATCCATACCAAAACTAGGAACTACTATCATTATTCCATTTTCATCTCAACTAATCATATTAAAATTTTAAATAAGGGATATACATTATCACATGGAAACTCTACAGTTAACATTCCAAATTTCTAGGTTTGGGAAAATTGGAACACCCCATCTGTGTCCTTAAATGAGTCAAATTGTCCTCAAATCATCCCAAGGGGATAATTAGGAGTATAATAAATTATTTAGATTCTCATTTTTACCAGATCTCCCTAAAAACATTAATGGACAACAAGGTGTAACTATGAACACAATACTCATGCAGAAATACCCATTCAGTACTATGGGATATTACTTGTAGAACATACACCAAGAATACGAAGATGAATTCACTACCATCCTTATCCATAGATCTGGATTCAAGTACCCTTGAATCCCTAACCAATGTCTGACCCAAAAAAAAAGAATTTTTTAGCACTACATAAGAATATTTACAAAGATACAGGCCCTAATATATGAAAATACGAATGTGGAGATGACTATACATTCCTGGACCTTTGATCTATAATGAACGACACACTAAACAGCCCAGAAATGAGTTATATTTATCCTTGTGATCCCTAGAGGGTTTTGGTTCATCACTAGGGTTGGAGGGAGGATAAAGGTGGAGAACATCAGGCAGGATTTTAAAAACCATGAGATAAAAAAATCATCAACTTTTCATCTTTTAAAGGGGTACATGGTTTAAACACATAGTTTTACAAATAATATAAAAACCATGAAAAAGTCTCTCTCCAAGGGAGTTTGTGGTACATGGTTACCTATGGATCACTATGAATCTTGGAAACTTTGTTCCAACAATGTGGAATTCCTCGGATTAAGGTTTCATCATTTTCCTCGCAAGGCTGCACAATTTACTTAACCGTGCACTAACCTTGAAACTTGCTCAAGTTTTCATAGTTTTACTTCATATCATGACCAAAACCCCTAGAACACCCCCCGATACCCCTCATAGTTTGGGTGAATTTTCATTAACCAAAAATTTGATATTGAAATCAAAAGATAAATAAGGAAAAACCTCCATTAATTCCATGATCTCACAGTGCGAACCTACTGGGATTTATATCATAAAATCTACCTTTTCCTCCAAGTGTATTTAAATTTTTTTTATTCTAGGTCTCAGAAAAGTGAAAATGGAACATGGAGGTGGTGAGTATTTTTGATCCTCTTGGGTTGTACTGATGGAGGTGACTAGTGGATACTTGATCCACTTATTACACGGGATGCTTGAGTTTTGTCTTGTTAGAATCAAATAATTTTATATTGTAATTCATTGGGTTTTTATTCCTTTTTGGTTTCTAGTACTTTATCCATTTGAAGTATTTCACATGATGAATTTTATATTTTTTATCTTTTAATATTTGGTATAAAAGTCATTCGCACTCTTATTGTATTTGATCCCACTTTCTAGTCACTATCCCATGGGGATTTCAAATCACCTTCATTTCTTGTCAGATCTAGTTCATGTATAAGGGTACTAGGGTATATATGATTCTTCATGATAATAATCATCTATTAGAGACAATTATAGAAAATTAATTACATTGGTTTTCAAGATAATTTTTCTCCTTACAACCAAATTATTGTTTCATTTAAGATTTTATTGAAAATGATATTGTTGTAAGTTATAAAATTAACATAATAAAACATCTGTATAAGGGAGATAAATATTTTTTCATACCAAAAGGTTTAATAATATTTGAATGTGGTGGAAGAAAAGCTAATATTAAAACACTCAGTTAATAATGATAGAAATTCTTTATACCATCTCATAAGGATTATACATAAATCCGTAGAATATTTTTTTTTTCTGATCATTACAAGTCCTCAAGGATGTGGTGAGGGAAGTAAGTAAAGGATTTGGGTAGGTATTGGTAGGACCAATAGGATTTTAATGAATATAAAGGAGAGTATAGGTGTTTCTCTTTTATAATTTAAATGGAGTGGCATTTTTGTATATACCGAAAACCATTCATTAATGGACGTTATCTTTGAGTCCATGTTCCAAAAAAGTATGAAAATAAAATAGTGGAGGGGTAATATGGTAGGTGAAAACCTACACATTAATAATAGAATGTATTTTAAATATGTTATTGTTTCCAACACACACTTTGGGTTGCAACACTATCCTTTCACCTACATTCCGACACATTGATTCAGGTTTCCTCGTATACCTTCCTTCCAAATACTAGTGGGATACATCACTTTCAATAGAGATTTATTCTCCTTGACCGAAATAGGATGATGGAATGTCAGTCTCCCCATCCATGGATTCTGTTTTGAAGCTCATCACCTAGTATTGGTCTTTGTTATAGATTAACTCATGTTTATGGAACTCATTCCAGATTCCATCTTTGGGTGGAAACTAGTTTAATTCACTCTATTAGTCTCGATAGGGAAGCAAACTTCTATCACAGTGAGTAGTCACACTGGGAGTATCTATACATGTATTGACATTGGGTATATTGGTCTTCTATATGACTTTCTATTTAGAGGGAATATTTTATGTGAGACATCGTAGGGCGGAAATAAAGATATATCTTGTCAGTCCCATGGTAATTATTGTTTAGGTAACATGTTTTCTGAAGAGTTTTACCTATGGAATCCCATTTTTGTTTCATGGAGTGAGGATTCTGAAATAGACTACGAGTTTAACATCATGCAGAGATGGATCAAAACATCAAATTGAGATGGATCATGTCATTGGCTTAATGCCTTTTTGAGACATTTCAAAACATCTTATTAAGATGGATTTGATTACAGGATTAAACTCTTATGGTGTTGGAATGGGTTATAGTCATAACATCTTCTAGAGATGGATGAGAACATCTTATTGATACAGATTAGGTTACATGCCTAACTTCCTGGGGAGATGAATCAGAACATCCAGCTCATACTGATTGAGGGGTTGTTCCCCTAAGAGGTAATATTTCACACCAGGATGATGTGAGATATTGATATTGGACCTTATGGAGGCATCATATGAACCCTATTTGAAATACAAGGATCAAAACCCATGTAGTTTGATTTCTTAGTTTAAGTTCACGTGACAGGACTGGTCTATATGGTTTAACATCATATTGTATGGAATATCAGGTTGTGATATGATCATCGATGAGAGATGATTTGGGGATTAAATGTTTAATATTCCTGATACAAGAGGAACACTCTTTGTGTAATAGTACATGGCTTGCACGAGGAAGATTCCCTTTGAGGAGGATCATCACTTGTTGGGGGAGATGGTGGCATCCCATGAGGAGGACACTTGGGGAATCCCGTGTTCATCACATAGGGTAAGGCTACAATTTTACATCACGTGCTGAGGATGTTGACATGCAGTTTAACATCAATTAACTAAGACATAGAGATAGAAAATTTTATATTATAAAATTATGTCATGAATGGGGTCACTCCTCAAGGGGAAATGATTCAAAATGGGAGGAATATTATTCATAATGAATCCAAACCAAGATATTTTTTTAGTTTCCCATGAAAATTCCCCCTTAAGGGATTATGCACCAACACTCGTGTTACTATGGGAGTGACATGATTTTGGAACTACTATATAAGAGTGGAAATTAGGATACCAAATGTTAGAGTAATTTTGTTTAAGATTTATATGCCTTAGGGTACTTATGATTTTGAGATATAGTTAGGGAAATTGATACTCTTGAAGCATAGGGATCATCATATCAGGGACTAGGAAGTTATTTCATGAAATTTATTTTATATCATGTGAATGAGTTGTGTGAGATGGGGGATCTTTTAGAAGGTATAATCTTAGATTCAAGAGGCATATTTGCACCTAATTTTTTGGAGTTTCATGAAGATCCTGATTTTGTGAAGGTATAATTACTTGCACATACCGAAATAGCCTTGAAAGTTGTTTCAAAATGATTAGTCAACCACATTCCAAGTCATGTTTTGGACCACATGAGTTCTGTTATGAAAGTTCTCTATATTTGAGAATCAATTCTTTCTAGTCTTGTATGCTTTCCTGGAAGATTGGGATTTGATTTCTTGGGAGTGGAACTTCTTAATTTTGAGATTATCATTTATGGAGGGGGTGGTGTTCTATTTATAGGTAAAATATTCTTCTTAGTTCACAAAACTTCACTATAATAGAATTGAGTGACATGCTTCTTCTTCCTTTCCCACTGGGGATGACCCACCAAATCTCCACTATTCAACATCACCTTTCTCATGAAAGTAGACGGTTTCATGACCAGTTATGTGTAACACTTTACTTTTACATGAACATACCCTAGGGCCATGGGTCTTGAACACACATTATGTTGGATTAGTCATAACCTTTAGTTTGAAACTATATGGTCATGCCAATGGTGTCCTTCTACACTAATTACCCTTTTTGTGCCATGGACCTATAGAATAAATTCATAATTGGGGTATCCATAGAACTTAGAAGTGCATTTGGCATGAAATTTATTTTCATGTAGAACAAAATCTCTTCATGTCGTTGGTGAAAAATTAACACAACACACTAATCATCCCTAGAATGTCGCTTAAGAGTTTATCTTATGTTCATTTCTTCAAAAAATGCTCATTTGGTAGGCAATAATTTTTTTTTCAGGAAAAAAGACCCTCCACATAATCATAGCTATCATGGAACCGAAATATCAGGTTCTGAGGGAAACATCGAAGAGTGTAGTTAATTTCCATGTGTTTACTGAAATTATGAATTGGTTCATGCAGTTACAAGGCACACTTTAGGTAACCCAGTGGGTGGAGTATATAAATAGGGGAGGGTTCCATGGTATAGAATCTCTCATGAACAGAGTTCATCCTTTGTGAAAACTCTCCACCCTCAGCCATGTATCTCACACAACTATGAATTTGAAAAAAATTATTCTCTACTTGAGTTGAACAACTACATTCCCCTGTAAAAAGTGGTGCAACATAGTGATTTTCTACAACCAAATTCCACATTTCCACAAAACATCTTTTTAAACCATATATTCTCAAAAAATAGACCACTAAGAAATAAAATACAACATCGGTGATTCTACTACTTCTATAAGGGATGAGATGGAGTGGAACATGGAAATTCATTAGTATAGATGTGATGATTCTGAAAATTTGGCTCTCTTAGGATACCTGACAACAACCCATTGAAAGTATCCACTAAACAATCGTCTACCACTGTAGAACATTAGGATTATGGATGAGGTTTCCATCCAAGACATCAAAGTGAACATAACATTCTCATAGTTTAGTCACCATGATGATATCTACCATGGCAATATCACTATTTTGGGTCACATTTCTTGGGAACATAAAGACGCAACCATCTACATTTTGAGTGGACATACAAGGATGGTCACTATAGAGAAACATGAGAAAAAGGAGTTCCAGAGTTTCTATTATAGCATATTTCATATTAATAAGCTTGAAAATAATAAGGGATGGTATATGTATTTGGATCTATGATTCATGGGAATCATCATGGATGAGTAGGCCTGAGAGTATAGTGTATGCTTCACTTTTATGGAGTACAATGCTGAGATGTTCCATTTGGGGCTATATAAAGTATTGTAGACATCCCAGTTCCAAGAATACAATCAACATGAGATATTAACAAATCTCCTCAGTTATTGGTCCCCAAACAACAATACCTTCCACCTCTATCACGAGGAGGTGCATATCAGCTTGTCAAAATTTCACTATTTTTGGGGAATCCCACTAATGGGACTTTAGTTCATTGAGTTCGTTCAGACCACAAAACGTGGGTCAATATTGTAGAAAACCCAACTTAAAGTAAATATTCATTTGGATTATTTGAGGAATGTACCTGGGAATTATCCACCATTTACTGGGAAATCACATTCCACACATAGATGGTAATTTTCTTGAAGAAGTACTAAGGCATGAAAATTATAGGGTGGATAAATTAGTGTCTGGAAGAAAATAATTGTATGAATCTAGGATCATACTATTTGATATTAGGGGGGAAATATTATTAGTGGGGCTACAACATAGTGGAGGACTGGAAACTATTGGTATACTATATGACATTCTTAGCCACCTTCCTTAGTGGATGGATACTGCCTATGAGGGATGCAAAAATTGGGTCTACTTCTAGGTAATCTTGTAAAGGTGGAAATCCTTTCCTCTTGAAACTGGGTATACATAGGAGTACTAGTTCTTGACCATATCTACATTCATTTGGGACATGTGGTGATGGGAAGCATGCCCAAGATGATATGCAACCCATTCCAGTTATTTCTTGGATGAATCAATGCACACTTCGAAGAATATGTGCTCTTGAGTGCTATAACTTCTCCAAATTATGGTCTATATATTTCACTGCTCAACATTTTCAGGGTTCATCTAGTCAAGCTCAGTGAATTCAAGGTCCTAGATGGTATTGAAAACTTCAATAAATTCAAATTTCACCCATTCTCAACACCATATGAAGAGATGGTGGAGAACATTGAGAGGAATTGGGAGAGTTAGGAATATTTTTTGTCTTTTCAAGTCAGAGAAATGGTGTCTAGAATTGACTATAACACATAAAATGAGTTGTATTCTCTATCTTGGTTTTCTTGACAGTTTGGATGTATCCATCTATTGATGGAAAGATTCTACATAGGGGTCCATGAAGAAAGGCCTCCTTGTATCGTTCATCAGATGTGGTAGATGTTCACGGACCAACGTACATGGTAGGTTTTCATGCTGCTGAAAACAAATGTATATATCAATTCATATACTAGTTACATGGGAGAAGGATATCCAGGCACAATTCTATGATAGTATGTGAGTGTGAATGTGCTAGAAAGTGTGGTACAAGAGTAGTAATTCATAAGGTGGGATACTCCCCTATGGGCTCTCCAAACATTGGGTGCTTTAATTGATGTCGAAGAAGGGGTGGCACAAGATGTTTTCTCACCCCTTCCATTTATTGGATAGGTACTCCCTGATAAGCGAACACAAGAGAAGGTAGAGGGCCTTCTTGTAAGGATGAATAGATAATGGGCGGTTCTTAGAAAAAATATACAGTATCTATAACTACTGATTCCTCCTTCCACATTCTCTAGGTGTCATAGGGGATGCTAAGGATGACCTTCTAAATAGAGAAGTAATTGAAGAGGCTAGCCCAAGAATGAATCATTCTTCCAAAGTCGGGCCTTTAAAGGATCTCTACCAAGAATAAATTCCATGAGTAGTTTTCAAACCTAGAGGAAACAAATACCTTCTCACACCAAGCTGAGTCACTCAATTTTCCCTTTGGACTGTTATGAGAGATTTTTGGTGTTGAATCTAATCCTTTGGTGACAAATATCTATTGAATAATTATCCTAGGTGTCAGCATTTGGTACTGAAATAAATGGAACCAGTGACATGGAGTCTTTGGAGAATTATGTTGATCAAAAGAATACCTAGTAGAGTGATGAGGTCCCCCCCTGAGGATATTGACTTGGTTGAGATTCTTGAGAAACCCGGAGTTCATTAATCCACATTTCTCTTCTAGCCACCCCCTTGTTTTGTTCAAAGTATCTAACTAGTATAATCTTTATGAAGAAGCAAGATAAGAGTGAACAAGGGGTCTTTATTGGAGGCGATGTGGGAGATATATCAGGTACCAATAAGCATGCCTCCAAAAACTAGACCCACAGATTTTATAACTTCAGGGCCTGATGTGGTGGTTCAATTGGAGGTATTGGAGCATTTGGTCCTTTCTGTCATCTATGGGTTATTGTGCCCCGATATACGAATGTTGGTGTCTACTACTGGCGAGGCAAACCAGATAGGTGGAATTATCATTGAGATCCCTCTAACTCAATGAAATACTTAATAATGATCTATCTTGATCAATTTTTAATCATTCATGGATTTATTGAGTTTAACACATCAATATGTTTGTTTCTTCTCATGCAGCTCTTACTAAACCAAAGTTGGGTGGTCTAGTTCCAGTCATCAATGTACCACCAGGTGTCGAGGGGCCTCTTGTGGTGGAACTCCATTATGATGTTATATGACAAATCCTCACCCAAAAAATCACCCTCTATATGTATTTATCTAATACATGAGCTATGTTTTCAAAAACCATCATTATTCCTCAAAATAAATGATATAATTTTACTTAGAGAAGTGATGGATTGGGTGTTCTTCTAGAAATAGACCATAGAATGTGGATTTGGGGCACCTCTCTCAGTGGAATACCATCACAGGGGGAGCTGGTTGTCCAAGCTAACTCGACCCTAGTCTCGGAAGGGAATCTTATTGCGGTCACATGTGATTCTAATAGAGAGGTAAAGGGGTATGATGATAGAGGCATTACAACTATTTAAGGGTCTGATTTAGATGATCTCCATATCAACATGGAATCTAATTAATATGAGAGGGTCCTGGGGGAGGACCCTTCCGCTATTGTGATCACGGAATTCTTAGTTTACATTCTTGAAACACCAAAGGAATTTGAATATTTTAGGTTTTAAATAGTAGAGATGAATCTTATTGCCTAATGAAGGGAATGGAGGATCACACATTATATCATCAACCACACTTTAGATCCACGTTTTGTGTGCTATATGGGGTCCCTCATCTAATGGATATTGTACATGGGTATCAAAGTGGTGGCGGATTTTACTCCCCATGACCTATTATGTGATTTCCTTAATGAAAGGGTTCAAATAGATTCTATAAAATTTGACATCACATAGAAAAACAAGAAAGTATATGGTACCTGGAAGATCCCAGAGTTCGATTAAAAAATTCATCATTTGGAGGCATAGGTGAATGAGCATGAAACCTTCCTCAATTCCCTAGTTGAGGTCATCAATTAGTTGACTGCCCAACTGGTGGTGGATGAGGCTCAAACAGAGGAGGCGATGTATCGGATACCTGAGTACAAGGATGACCTAGAACAAGTTTGGATTTGAGATGATGAGAATTTCCATGTAGTTGTGCAAGAGTTAGAGCACATTAGGTTGTAACTGGTCCTCGAGGCCACATGATAGAGTCTTACTAGGTTAGATAACTTGATCACCATGGTTGAGTCCTAGGGAGTCATTTTTTTGGGAAGACATTCTAGCTCCACTGTATGGGTGACCCTCACCTTCACATGTTTATTTTTTAAAACTTTTCATATGCATGGTTAGGTTCTTTTGTTGATTTTTTTTTAATTTACTTCAGTTATATTAATGAGACAAGAAATGAACAATCCCAAATCACAGGTGAACCATGATCGGTCTGAGAAATAAGGGATGAACATACGATTTATCATTTATAAAGAGTGTTAGTAAATGGATGAACACTCATGCTATGAATTTTGTGGTTAATGATCTTGAGGTTACAGGTCGAGAAGGTCTATGGATGGTGGATGAGGCCCTCTGAACAAACAACTTTATTTTCCAATGTGTGTTGGTTCACATATGGGGTAGCACTAAGAGTGAATATTTCTACTTGAAAAAGGTTAATGAAGAGTACTAGTTAATATTTCTACAATTTGGAACACAGTGGGTGTGTGGGGGGGGGGGTGATGATTGAGGATAATAGCTGAACATGACCAAAACATAGCATCTGTTATCATTTTACTGGGGTTGGGGAAAAATAAATTATGGTTGACCACATACCATGTTCAAAACATGAGACATCACTTAAGATGTACTCATAAGACTTTCATGTTCTGTGCCCAGGACATTAAGTAATCTAGTGTGGCATGGGACAAACTATCAAGGGGGCCTATTCAGACATCGAGGAGGATGAGGATTGAAATAAAAGGACATGGGAAGTGTGGAGATGAAGTGATTTTCGAGATGAATAGATTTTAATATTCTTAGAATGAAATCTAAGTGACATTGATATCATCAGGTATGCATATCCGTTTGAACTAAGGATAAAATAATCTTTAAAGGGGAGAAAAATATTAGATGTTGAGCGATAGCCGAATTATATGAATGGTGGTATAGGTGACCAACATCGATGGAGTGAATGGATTCTTATGAAAGGACCTAAGGTGCTTCACAATATTACACCATGTCATGAGGATGATGTATCCAATAGTTTAATGTTGTGTGACTTGGATGATGTATCACATGGTCCAATGTCATGTGATTAGGGAATTATGTCATATATTTAACAACTTTTAACCAAGATGTTAGGCTCTAAGTTTAATTTTATGGTGTTCATTCCATGGGGTTGTGTGTCTCAAATGGGACATGTTTGACACAATGTAAAGTTAAATCAATGCGAATGAAGAACCTAGGAGGCCCCACTACATAGAATATCCTAGAGTCATCGTGGATATTTTTTAGGGTTATGATTCTTTAACATGGTATCTTAGTTTAAGGCCAGAGATTTTGGACCGATAACAAATAAATTAAGGTCATAATACTTGTACCCGGGTGTCAATTCTTAATTAAATATGTTCTATTCCAAAGGAAGGTTACTTTATGTGAAAAGAGGGGCCTAAGAGGCTACCCAATAAGTAGGAAACATCTCCAAGACTACATGAACATAGTTTAATGCAGTGAATCTTTGGCTACATAGTGGGAATCCCAAGAGGTACATGTGTAGAACATAAGAGAGACAAACCTAATTTGAAAAGAGGGGCCAATATAGAATTATACCATTCCACACATTACCAGGTTTGCATGCACACAATTTATAGTCACCCTTCATAAACTCAGGCTATTTGATTATGGAGATTGATTCCATAATCATTGAATATAGTTTAAGGTGATAATTCTTGTACTAGGATGGCGTGTATTGAAGGATAATGTGAGATACCAAATGAAGGTTACTTTATTTGAAAAGATGTTCATATGAGGCTACCTGTCACTGCACATAACATCTATGAGACAATGTGCACATAGTTTAATGTCATGATTCTTGGAAAAAATGTTGAGAATCCCAAAAGGGAAATGTGAAGCATGAAAAATTAAAAAACCTAATGTGAAAAGAGGTTCCAATAAGTTCTGATGCCACTCCACACATTCTTGGGGTGAATGGTACATAGTGTAGAGTCAAGATTATTTGAATTGGGATACTAGTTTATGTTATAGGGTTTGGACCATGTGAGGAATATTCCTATCTTCCTTTCTTATGGAATAATTCCCCAAAACATTTTATCCCACATGATCCATGCTCAGTGTGAGAAAAAAAAGCTATATGGAGTCCCTGTTTCATGAATGGAAGCCTTCAAAATTAGAGGAGAAAGTGCCAAAAATTCGCACGATGGAAATATTGAATTTGAAGTCCTAGATAATGAAAAATGATTCCACCAATGAGCACATAAGACTATTGAACATATTAACAACAAAATTCCTAAAACCAAGTTGGTTTGGGATGGCCGGACAAATGTGTAATTAATCATTGACCAAGTTTGAAAATAATTTAACATTATTTATTACCAGGGATCATCCATGGTGTGAACATGGTATGGTGGGTGAGAAGGTGTGGAATAGATTCTTTTTCATTTGGGATACTTTTAGATCGAACAAATAATTATTATCCAAATCATATAATTAAAAAATCATGAAACTGGAAATGGGGAATGTTTTGAAGGGAAAATGGAGTACCCTGGGAGCAATTCATTCATGTCTTGATGAACATGTAGGGAGGAAGAAATGTAGCCCAGTCCAACAATGGAAATACCTAGAAATGATATGATATTAGGGATAGACCTAGGTTAAAATACCCAAGCATCACTATGTATCACATGATAATGGGAATCAATCAAAACTTAGCTTTAGGACCTGAAGTTGAGGGGGATTGAAGCCAGTGGGGTGAAATCCTCTTTGGAGAGGATATCAAGACATATCATATTATGACCATTCTTAGTTTTATATGGTTTAATGTTTCTTGGTTATCCAAAAATTTTCATATGGAGAATCATGATTTCATATGGGGTATGATTTTCTTGATCATCCCATAATTTTTGTATGAGGCATCTCAATTTTGTATGGGGAGATCGTAATGTAACATCATGTGTTAGGGAAGATAGTATTTATATTTTAAATTCATTTAAATCGAAATTTAGATAGTTCTAGTTTAATGTAATTGAGGTCAGACTGTAGGGGTAATTGCTGGTTTAGATTCATCTAGCATTCACTAGTGTGGGGTATAGTGTCCAAATGGGACTTGTGTGGCATTAAAGAGTGATAAACGGATGTGAAAGGAGGTATGAAGGGACCTTTTACCAAACAAAACTCAACAAACCAATCCTTTGGTCAATAGCATGATGTTTGAAGGAATAATGGACCATATAATGATATGAAAAGTTGGATGGACCTGATATTAAATATAAAGGAATCACTAAGTATCCCATGAGGATGAGTATTAGGCCACATGTAGTTCTAAAATGTGGCATGGTAGGAGACAAAAATTATTTGGGGGATTTCCTGTTACGAGAGGAAACTTAATCAACTCATATTATGACATGGGGCCTTAAGAATTCAAATAGGGTAAGATTTTTTCATCTTTTAATACTTATTGAATGATTAATACCAGTTTGGAATAGTGTAATGCTATAATTTAACACCAGGGGCTAAGGACTTAGGCTTTTTTTCAACCCATATGTGTCATATGGGGCATCGTAATTTAATATGGGATAACATTTTTTAGTCATCCAATACATTTAATGAGGAAATTAGAAGGAATTTCGAATTGAGATGGTATTTGTTTTCCCTTTAATGCCATTAATGAGAGAATATCATCCCTTCAATGGGTAAAGGGATATGAATGTGGCTTATATCTGAAGGGGGGGGGGGGGGGGCTGTGAGGGATGTGTGCCATATGAGATACCCAAGAATCAGAATGTATACCATAAGAATTATAATAAATCCACAAATAGTTCTAGAAAGGGTGGGACATAGCCTTGATTAAACACATAGGGAAAACTATACCAGAAGGGGAAAATACATGAAATCTAATTTCATAATCTTGGACCATTCCACTAATATTAAAGACATAGAGCATGGATTGAGGTGGGTTCTTAAAGGGTGTTCATGTGTTCAAAAAAGAGTTAAGACCCAAAAATTGATCCATAGAAGCCCAAAACCATATAAAAAACAACAATCTAGTTATCTGTAGTTTTGGGTCATAATTTTTTGGACCAAAGAAGATAGTTTAAGGTCATTATTCCTATACTATTGGAAAACAATTTAAATTCATGATGCTTAGACTAAGAGGGGTGTTTTGTTAAAGGCTTTTTTTGTGGAAAAAAAGATGTAGAAAATAGATGAAAAATGATGGAATACATTCCCACATACTATATAAATACCTCAATAAAAGTGGCCCATAGTTTAAGGTCTTCATGCTTGAACCAAGGTTAAGGTGAAAAGAAGTCTAATTTCATGATTCTTGGATGGGGGAGATGCTTTTCTCAAAGGTATTTATGTGGAATAGACGTGGTAAAACCAAAAATTAAATGAGGGAATTTATTCCCACACACCATAGTAATTACATGAGATTGACTATACTTAGTTGAAGGTCATATTATTTTGATTGTATGTGGGGAAAATGGGATAAAGGGTTGGTTAATTTGTAGCCAGACCTAATGAAAAGGGGTCTATCTGTCACTCCATATCCCAGGGAAATTTTAATCAATGCATATGGTGTTCTAAGACATGACGCTATAGAAGACCAATGCTGGAAGAGGGGGAAATCCTATTAGATGAGGGAATTTAGTCATCCCAGGTTGTTGTGGGGAGTCCTATTCATAGAACACTAGGTAAGGCTAGAGTTTACCATTGTTCTCTAAGGAAATTAGTTTTTGTTCATCTAATATCACATGAGGTTCCCAATTCCAAATGGGGTATCATTGATGATCGTATCATAATTTTTCATATGAGGAATCTTAATTTTATATTTGTTAAGATCATAGTTTAATGTCATGCATTGGGTATCTTCACCTTTTTGGTCATCTAAACATTCCATATAAGGAATACCATTTTTCAAAATATGGTAATGTTATGGTTTAACACTTTTTTTTGGGGACATTGGGATTTTCAGTTTAAGTCATACAACTCAGCCTATTTATGCAACTAGATTATAGTCATAAAACTATGAGAGTATAGGAACCAAAAATTTTATGGTCAAAATGATAGTACGATTACACTTAGATTAAGGTTATATATCACATACCAATTGAATATAATTTATGGTCATACATCCTGGACCATTGGGATACTATAATATTATGTTCATAGAGATTAGGACCATTGAATATAGTTTAATATCATATTGCATGGACCCTAGGGATCCTACTATGAATAAGTTGTTGAGAAACATGGCATTAGTGGGATTTGTGATATGATTTTCATCTATAGTGATCAAAGCTTATGGACTATTATAATTAACCTCATGGATTACGAAACGTCTTTCCCACTTGGGAAAAAATTTAATGGAATTTTATTAGGTATCCTCAACATTCTGAGATCCATTACCAAGTCAACTTAGAGGAAGGAGAGGATGGGAAGCTTATTGTTGAACACTCTTCCTATCATGTTTTGATGCCTCTCCTGGTTACGCAAACCCTGAAGCCTATATTCCAAAAATAATTCTATTTAATCTTGATTGAATTATTCCATTATATATGGAATATTATGTTCATAGACAACTATTTGGACAGAAGAAAATTGTGCCTCAATGGAATATAATAACTCTATTCAAAATACCAGGGAGTATGTTGTAAACTGGGTGGAATATTGAGTTTTAATCTGATAAGCCCAAATGGAATTAGTGAGGTTATCCCATCAATATTTTTTTCTAGCCCACAAAAATATGTAGGATATTATAGAGGGTATTATTTAATTCCTCAATATTATTATTCATTTATGAATGTTAGTGATAAGTATAGTTATACTATATATTATACTTGACATAAAATTTCTTCTACTTAGAAGCCTGAAAGTTGGAGCTATTGTCTATGTGAATAGCATGAGGAAATGAAAATATATGGATGATTTGGGAGCATAGGATTTCAATAACAGAACATGTTTTTACTTCCATGAGGGGACCTAATTATTCCCATTTGGATAAAAAGTCTGTTCAACCTAGATGAAACCACCCTAGAGGGATATCACTGGCAGGTATGTTACCACCAAATCGATTCCCCATAAAATGAATGGAAAAGAATATTTTGTGTTGTGGAGACTCTTTGGAGGTCAATGTAAAAAGTTGGGCAGGATATAACATGCATGAAACTACTTGGAGAAGTCAAGGGAGACATGGACAATGGTGGGAATAAAGTATCCCGGCCTCTAAATTTAGTTGTGGAAATTACATTCTTCTTGATTGGAACCATTGGATCTATCATGGACCTTTTTCATAATATGAGGGATCTTATCTCCATGGATACAATTTGATAATTACATCAAAATTTTCCAATATATTATTTTCTCTAGGTTAGAACAATTATGGAGGGTAAAATAGAATGAAAACCAACAGATATTATCATTATCATCTTAGTATGAGGTTTATTGATACGATGATTCTTTTGGACACGACGACACTAATCAGGCCACAGAGGAGGTTCAAGAGATTTCTATTCATCATTGAATAGATTTATGGATTTGGATGTTGAGAGGGTATGACGTTTTCTGTTAGATCGGTCATGTGCTTTGACACATGAAACTTGCTTGACCTTTAGCTCGACACTGGTGGAGAGCCTTTTAACGATCAATTGCTGGGGAGGGGTAGCTCCATGTTGTCAGTTTGGGTTTTATATCTAAGCCTTCAGGTTGTGATTTGTCCTAAGTCAATTATGTATATTTGGGGTTTCCTCATTCTTACCTTAAAAGGGGGGGTCCTACTTTAAATAAAATAACAAATTTGAAGGCCTTCAGGTTGTTGGACAAATGATATACATTATTAGGTCTACATGAGATTCCATATTTATCTCACGATACTGGATGTATTATCATAACTTCTGTACTAAAAATACCTGCATGAGGAAACAATTATCGATGTGGGAGTATCCATTATTGATGTCATGGTGCATTAATATGATATAGTATAGGCTATTTCCATGGAAATCATTGTTTTTCTAGGCTATAAGGCCACTGGAGGACTATTATAGTGTAGTAATGTAGAGGACCAATGGGTTTCTGGAAATGGGATGAATCTGAACAGAAATCTATAGGAGGTAAAAATTAATATACTCAAAGGTACTTTGAAACTCCACATACCAATAGACATGGTTCCTTTCATAATGATCCTTGATAAGGGATTACACTTTCTGGATATATTTTAAATATTTCTACCTTATTAGCTATGTGGCCTTTGAGGACCCATATTTACCTGAGATTAATTAGGGGAGGCATCTGGATGATGGCCGGGATCTTCTCTGGGTTGATATTAATGCATCAATAATATATGGTGAAGCTATGAAACATCCTTGAGGTAACCCAGAATGCAATGTTTAAGGGGATGATCTTCATGTGTCAGGTATAAATAAAGCTGAACACATGATCAAGATCCATGATATGGTCCTGATGTTGTATGGATTTGACCACCAAATCATATAACTAGAACTAAAGCAACATTTTGAGAATCTTCTTGAAGATGTGGTTCATGGACCACAGGTAAGTGGACCCAGAATTTTTCAAGATGAAGGGAATCACATGATAGATTAATGACCCTTGGGTATCTATGAAGGTTTTGTAATCATCATGTTCATAGTCCATCCATGTATAGTTGTACTCATAATATCTATCAAAGAAATAGAGGTCTTAAAACACTAAAATAAATTCAATCCACAATTCCTCTAGTGGATGGGGAAATTATCCTTTATATAATGTCAGTTGAGGTCCTAGATGTCAATACAGACTCTAATATGACAATTATTCCTTATAATTGGGATTATGTTTTCTTTAAATTAGGGGTATTAAAATTACATTATTTTTTTTCTTTGGTATGTTTTTACACTTCAAACTCGACCATAGAACCATAGAGAGGTGCGTCATCTTAGAATTATTCTTAAACCAACAGTGACTCACTGGGAGCCCATGATGATAAACAAGGACTTGAGCATCCATCCCTGAAATCTAATCATTGCAGGATGAGAATACATCACAATTCTGTTTTTGGAAGGCCACATACTATTGTTTCTCCTCTGGATACATGGATGTACAATTTAGAGATTACTTAGGATCTTCCATTGTTCCAAGGTTCACTGGGGTTAACACATCAACTATAGAAGAGACACCCTATTCAAATATATGAGGTTTGTCCTCCTAATCATCTTCATCTTCTACGATAGTAGAACTAGAAGGAGAAGGAGGATCTTATAGGACATTCAACTTTAGGGGAGAACTAGTGTATCATATAGAGAATAAAAAATTCTTTGTAAGGGGTTCCCATTCTATGGATACTATTAAGACATATGTCATTGAGCTAATTCCATATGGCCTTCAACCACAAGGTCCAACTATGCTGTAAAGGAAATGGATTTGAGTTAGCTTCCATTGATTAATCAATGCTTTTCAAAATAGGAAGTAATGTAATAGATTCGTAGAAATGTGGATAACTCCTCAGTACATCACATGCGTTGGGCCTTCTAGTATCATTAGGGAATCCCTTGAATTTGAGAATATGGTAATATACAATAACATCTTTTCTTAGGTACTCCAAAACCCTTTTTAACAGAGAAAACTAAACATCCTCCTAGGTCTGACATTTTTTTCCAAATGATGAATCAGTATTATGAAGCTATCTTTCAAGTGCAAACACATACTAACTATTGTTACCTCTATATCATTAGGAGAATTGATTCACTCAACCCAATCAATCTTAAAATTCATTACATCTCTATTATAATGGGAAAAATTCAGATAATGGGGCACACTAGAGATGAAAGTGGATGCATCACCCTAGAGTTACCCCACTTGACCATTGAGGGAGTATTTGGGGAACTAGTGATATATATAAGGGATAGATTCATGAAAATGAAGACAAGGTCTTCCCAAGAACACATTATAGGTAGTTTATGGTAAAACTAACATGAATTCCATTCATGAATTCATTTGACTGAATTGGGTGATCATCAAAATCATGCCACATGGTTTTTGATAAATTTATCATAATCATTAGTTATTAGGTTTTAGGGAGTCATATATGATTTTTTCTACCCATTTTTTGGAGTATCTGGGTTGGGATGAGGTTGATCTCGGAGCCACTATCCATTAAGAAGTGTAAAAATTCCATGGAATTGATTAGACCAGTGATGTGTTGGTTCAAGGCATAATGGAAGCATTGTGGTGGAGGAAGATATATTAAAATTTATTTTAATATTTTTTCCTAAAACCAATAGAAAAGATCTTTCGTGTAAAATTTATAATTAATTTATTTGATATCTTATAAAATAAACACCTTGGATTAGGATATTACTTTGTTGGTGATTTTTGATCATCAAAAAGACCTGTATGAATTTCCTTCATTTCACTTGGGAGGATACAAGGGTAGAATCCCTGAAGAGGTGATCCACATGGGCTACAATTGTCTCCAAGAGTCTCCACTTTTACTATGGTATCAATAATTGTGAATTTAATGTATATCATTATTCAATCATGATCACTCATTTTCTTGTCTTGAAGAAACTAAATCCTAGGTTTCTCTGTCTTGAGAGGGAGAGAGGAGAAGGAGTTAGTAAATAATTTTTTGTGTGAAGGAATTCCCTATTCCCAAATTTGGAACTAGTTTAGAATGTTTTTCACAATGGACATATCATTCTAATTATAGAGCTATGATTTTGGTTACAAAATTTAACTGCATAACAAAAATAAAATAAAATAATAAGCATTAATGAAATCCCGTGCCACATAATAATAATAATAATAATAATATTTTTTGGTTCCCCAACCTGAACAAAATGGATTAATAATATTTACCAGAATGTAAAAAGTTATTTTATCACTGGACATGGCCTTGGCCCATTCCAAATCATCTTACATTTATTAAACACCTTAATAAATATTTTATTCCCTTATATAAATATTTTAATCCGAAACTCGTAAATAAATATTTTTTAAATATTAACATAAATAAATAAATATGTTTTATTCGTAATCTGGTGAATAAATATATATTTAATTTATCAAATTAATATAACGTGAATAAAATTACTCCTCATACTTGAGAATAATATTTATTAAATTAATAAAATTGAAATAGAATTTAATCATGAAAAAAACATAGTGTGTGACTGTATATATTACTTATCATTGTAATTAGTTAAGATTGCCTAAAGTGAAATATTACTATCTAGAAACTCGTCTAGGAACCCAAACCTGATATCTTCATCATAATATCATATAAAGAAGGTTTCATGATGGTGTCATCAACCTTAATGTTCAATATATCATTATTTTACTATCTGAAATAAACTTGTCGTTAAAAAAATACCCTATATTTTAGGGTGATGATCCTTTTTTAATCAAAGGTCCGAGATATCAACTTCTATAAATATGGAATGGAAAAATACTTCCTTGAATTATCCATTAATAACATGTCATTCGTGATGAACCCAACACAGTGTACTTCCCTCCAATACATGGGATGCTAGTTGTCATCAGAAAATATAAGTGTGAGAGTCATGACATACATTAATGATAATATTAATGTATATCAGCCATTACACATGATCGTAGATAAGAATATCTGATGAAACCAAAACATTTCAAATTCCAAATGGCAGGTCTGTTCTTATAATCTTCAATCTTGTAGATTACCAATTGATAAATTATTGAGAACAAGTCTCATTTATTTTGAGGACTCACACTTGATGGTCAATATACTATTTGTCTAATCATATAATGTTATCCAACCACAAAACTATATTAAGAATATTATCATAGCATTTCAAGGTTCACATCATTATGGGGAACTACTATGACCATATCAATTTGAAAACTATTCATGGACATTATTATATTAATTTCCTGGAGAGAAATTAAAAATATGTAATAATATGTTTAATTTAATATTTAATACATCAAATATGCACGTAATAAAAATACAAATAGTTGGTTCTAGGTCACCAACTCCAAAAAATACCACTTGGACTAGAGAGAGAGCCTATGACATTCAGTATTCTAGACCGTACATGAGAATCATGTTTCTACTAAGTCAAGGATTCATTAATGGGCCCCAAGATATTTTCTTCCATGAAAATACTTCTCACGAAATCAACACCTCTTAGATAAAATCCCTCAAGAGATGATACATAATGAAGTATATTCTATGTCCATTGATATGACAGTCCCACTTCCACTCCGGGACCTCCAAGGGCTGTACCAAGCCTGCTGGTACCTGGTGCTCAGCCTTCACCTGCTGGCAGGTGAGGCATCGAGAAACGAACTCTGCTATAGCCTTCTTCATGCCTGGACACCAGTGCTGTCGTATGAGATCCTGGTACATCTTCGCCACTCCGGGATATACCGCCAAGGGAGAAGTGTGAAACTCTCTCAGCACCTCCTCCCGTAAAGCAAATGGTACCATGGTACGCCCTCTGAAAAGGATGTCGTGCTCTGCTCCAAAGGTGAAACCATCAGGTTCCTGTCATGAGGATATCTGTGCACGCCGCGTCTCACAGTCAGCGTCCCCACGCTGTGTCTCTATGACCCGCTGTAGAAGTGGAGGAGTGACTGTGAGAGACTGAAGGAAGGCTGCTCCATCTCTATCCACGAAGGATATCTGCAAAGAGGCTAGATGCTCCGTTGCCTCCTCAAGTAGCTAAATGCCCGTCCTCCTGCTGAGGGCCTCGGCTACTACGTTCCCCTTCCCAGGAGTATAAACTTTCTCAAAGTCATAGTCCTGGAGGAACTAGAGCCATCGTCGTTGTCTCAGATTCAGGTCCTTCTGCGAGAAGATATACCTGAGACTCTGATGATCAGAAAAGACAGTAAAGCGCTCGCCCATCAGGCAGTGTCGCCATATCTTCAGAGCGAATACCACTGCTGCTAACTCCAGGTCATGGGTAGCGTAGTTCTTCTCATGCGGCCTCAACTGACGTGATCCATAGGCGATCACTGCCTGCTCCTGCATCAGGACACATCCGAGTCCGGTCCCTGATGCATCACAATAAACTACGTATCCAACTCCCTCCTCAGGGAACCTCAAGATAGGTGCGCTGGTCAATCCTCTATCTCAGCTCCTGGAAGCTCTGCTGACATCTGTCTGACCACACGAAGGGTTTTCCCTTCTTCGTCAAAGCTGTGAGTGGAGCTACAACTCTAGATAAATCTGGCACGAATCTCCGATAGTATCCGACTAGTCCCAAGAAACTCTGAACCTCCGTCACGCTCCTGGGTGGCTCCCAAGCTAACACTGCCTCGATCTTTGCAGGATCCACTGCAACTCCCGCCTCAGAGATGACGTGTCCCAAGAAGTGGACATCACGTATCCAGAACTGAAACTTTGAGAGTTTACCATAAAGATGGTGCTCTCGGAGTGTGTCTAGTACAACTCGCAAGTGGTAGGCGTGCTCCTCCTCAGTCGTCGAGTAAATAAAAATGTCGTCGATGAAGACCACGACAAATCGATCGAGGTATGGCTGAAAGATCCTGTTCATGAGGGCCATGAACACTACTGGAGCATTGGTTATGCCGAATGGAATAACCAAGAACTCATAGTGGCTATACCGACATCTGAAGGCCGTCTTCTGCACGTCCTCGTCTCTAATTCTGAGCTGATGATAGCCTGACCTGAGGTCTATCTTCGAGAACCACCGTGCTCCCTTGAGCTGATCAAAGAGGTCATCAATCCTTGGTAACAGATACTTGTTCCTCACTGTCACCTGGTTCAGGCGATGATAGTCAACACAAAGTCTCAAGCTCCCATCCGCCTTCTTGGCGAACAAAATCAGGGAAGCCCAGGGTGAAACACTGGGTCAGATGAACCCCTTTCCCTGCAAGTCCTCCAACTATACCCGTAGCTCTCAAAGCTCGGCGGGGGCCATCTGATATGCTGGAGTCGATATCGGGGCTGTCCTGGGGTACATGTCAATATAAAAGTCTACCTCTCTGCGAGGAGGTAGCCCTGGAATGTCGTCGGGGAAGACATCTGCAAACTGATCCACCACTACAGGAAAACCAGGACTCCGCACGTCAACTGCTCCTTGGATGAGGCTAGCCAACTGATGAGTGATGGGCTGTCCTCTCCTCTGCGGAAGTCCATCCTATGCTGCAAAGGCTCCCTTCTCGCCGGTGGAGGTGAACCTGCTCCCGTCGGTACGTACACATCGCACCTTGCGCCTAAAACAGTCAATCTGAGCATGGACCATAGATAACCAATCCATGCCCAAGATGACGTCGTAAGGCCTCGACTCTGCTACAAGAAGATCCTAGACGAAGCTCTCGCCTCCTAGAGTAAGCTCACACTGCCGGAACCAGTGCGTAATCGTCAAGTCTGCTCCCATAGGAGTCTCTAGCCGTAAGGATCGAGCCAACGGCTCTGTCGGAATCTCCGTGCTCCGAACAAGGGCAGTGGCTATGAAAGAGTGACTCGCTCCTGTGTCTATAAGAACTGTATCAAGGTTGGAATAGACACAGATAGTACCTCAAATCATCTTGGGCGTGCCGTGGTCGTAGGCCTCTGCGGCCTGAAGCTGTGCCTCTCTCTGCCCGCCAGCTCCCTGTGGTCAGGGTGGACCTCCTGGTGGTGGTGGTGGTAATGCCTCAAAGCATCGCCCACCACCTGCTGCTCGGCCAGCTCCCCTGCGTCATCTGCCTCCTCCCTGCGGACCGCCACAGTCGACCCTCTGCCTCTGCCTCAGTGGTCCCTCAACCATCTGCTGCTCCTCAGCACGGCGGGTCGGGCAGTCACGAGCCATGTGGCCCTGCCCGCCGCCTGAGTAGCACTGTCTGCCTCTCGAAAGACTGGCTCTGCGCTGTGTGCCCCGCACTGCTAAGCCAGTGTCCTGAGGTCGTCTGGCTGAGGGTCTGGTCTGCCTGGACCCCTAATTCATCCTTTGACTGCCTGCTGCAGAAGAATCTGCCACGTGCCACCCTGCGATGGGTCTCGGCGCTGGTGTAGACTCAGCAAGAAAGCTCTCGATCAAAAGGGCCCACTCCAGTACTCCTGTCTGAGTCGGTATGCTGAGGGAGATCAGTGATGCCCTGATCTCGTGTCTCAAACCCTTCTCAAAGGTCAGGGCTCGGACGAATGGGTCTCATAACATGTCGGTCGAGTAGCGCGAGAGATCAGTAAATCTCGCCGAGTACTGAGCGACCGTCATGCTGCCCTGCCGCAGCTGAAGAAGCTCCTGAATGCGCACCGCACGGAGGGTGGCTGGGACGAACTCCGAGCGGAAGAGGCTCTCAAAGTCCATACAAAGTAGAGATGCCTCATCGTGAACCTGGAGCGTCAACCTCCACAATCGGCCCGCTGCTGCATGTAGTAGGCTCGCAGCGAGGATCACCATGAGGTCTGCTGGTGTCCTCACTAGCCTGAAAACTCGCACGACTGCCTCTAGCCAGTCCTCAGCTGCCTGGGGGTCCGTCTCCCCACAAAACCTGGGCGGTCATTGGCACTGAAACTCATGTAGTGCGTTGAGGTGACGTGCATCGTCAGCGGCTAGTGCTGGATGCATCGGTGGCTCGGCGGGTAGAGCTACCGCCGGTGCCACTGCTGAAAAAGGGCCCTGCACCGAGGCCTTGTCGCTCGGTGGGCTGTCGTCACGCTCGACTCTCGGAACCCTAGCTGGCTGCCGTCGTGGGCCATCCTGAAAAGGAAACAGGTGCGCCACGGTCAGAACTGTATACCTGGTGAGCTGATATAATGTAATCACAAAGAAAACTTTGAAACACACATGCAATCAATATTTTCGTGCATTAAGTCAGAAATCAGAAGTCAGGGTCCTGGTGTACGGATACGTCGGATGCCGCACCAACACTGGACTCCCTGGACTGATAACCACACTCAATACGCTAAACATTATTGCTTCACATAGAAAAGATCAGAGTTCGTGGTAGAACCGAACTCCTCTGATACCAATTTGTCACGACTCGTCCTCGGGGCCCGTGCCGTGACTACCCCAAGCCCGCCTTCCATAGGCCAGGGGCTGGCGACTAGAACCAAGTCGTAAATCCCGGTAAAAAGGGAAGGCATTGCCTTTGTAAAGTAAACAAGCACCACAGAGTAAGCAATCGGAAAAGTAAACACTAAGTAAAAACAGAGTACAGCTGAAAGTGCGAAAAAGTAAATGGGCCAATATACACACCCAAACTGAAAGTAAAGTACAACTCGAAAGGGAAAACAACAACTGTAAAGTAAAAGCCGCTACACCGAGCTGTCTACTGGAAATCCCACCTGAAGGGTGGGTACAGATAGGTCCACTGCTCCTCGGGTCCCGTCGACCGCTCCGAACACGTCCCGCCCAGTGGTCCACCTCCAGGTACCATCCTCCTCTGCAAGCCTCAACCACGATCAACGCTGTCCGTCGTCTGCAACCAACACAACCTAGTGCGGGCATAGCCCGTGCAAGGTTGAGTATAAGCTACTCAATAGGGACCCCGATACCCCCGAAGGTCTACCAAAATCTAAAAAGGATAAACCAAAAAAGGAAGATACAAACACGAAGTAACAACCGACACTGCTTAGGTATATGCCCATACATATACCTAAGTCAACAATTCCAATACGCTCCAACCTCCGAGCCCAAGTACAACTCAGTCCACACAGGAAAGTATACGTATTCCACACAGGAAAGAAAAACGTAATCCACACAGGATAGCACAACAAAATCCACACAGGAAGGTACACAGGATTCAGCTCACACAGGTATACTTCTTCGGTAGACGATAGAGATGATCACTGATCCATCTAAGTCGTTGGACCCACAAAGGATCGATAGGTACTAACCCCCGCAAAGACCCACACAGAATCAGACCCACACCGGATCTGTAGGCGCTGGTTCACATAGGACCGCTGAGCGCTGACCTACACAGGATCGGACCCAGACAGGATCGGTAGCACTGATCCTCACAGGATCGCTGAGTGGTGTAGTCGTCGTCGTCGAATCCACTGAGGATCTCTGCACAGTCGTCGTCGTAGTCCCAGTAGCAGTCGTAGCCAGCTCTAGGGTTCCTGTACACAGCAAGCTCGTTCAGGAGGGTCCGCTCCACGAGCCGAGATGATGCTACATCAACTGTCACAAATTCCAGAGTTGATGTATCCAAAAGCTCCGTATCGTCAACAAGAACTCAACGCAACAGACGGCGCGTCAATCAGACGCCTGGTCTGAGAGTTATTGGCTTTTCCGTTCCAGGGGCCCGGTTGGGTTTTAAGGCAAAACCAACCCGACCGTACTCCACCTGCGTCCAAACCTCGGGCGGAGTATGCCAAAAGATCCGTCTCACTAAGAGGAACACAACAAAGCTGACGTCACATCAATCGGACGTCCGTAGCTCAAGATATGAGCGTTTCGGCCCCGAGGGCCCGGTTGGTTTCGTGTACGAACCAACCCGGCTGAACTCAAAGTATTCCAAAACCTTGAGTGCGATATACCAAAACGACAGTCTCGGTACAAGGATCGCATAGCCGCTGAAGGTGCATCGTTTGAAGTTCTGTAGCCCGAGTTATAGGCATTTGAATCCAAACTGCTCGGTAACGGGGGTTTCGGGCCCGGGCCGTCCCGGCCCGAGACCCCCCGGTTAGCCCCAACCGGGTCGACCCGCCCCAGACAGGGTCGACCCGGCCCCTCGCGGTCCGGAACGGCCCGGCCCGACGCGGCGCGGCCCAGCCCGGCCTGGCCTGGCGGACCGGCCGGAAGCCGGTCCGGCGCAGCGCGCTGGGCGCGCTGCCAGCTCGGCCTAAGTCCGAGATGTTTGGAAAACGGGGGGCGCTTGCCCCCCCTTGTGAAGCTGCAGCCCCCCTCATTATGGGGGACCGTTTTTCTGGCCGGGGGAATTAAATTCCCCCGGTTCTTCTCCTTTCCGGCCGGCTCGACCTGGCCAGCCGGTTCTTCCTCAACGGGACCGGCAAAGGTCGGTCCCCTTCCGACTTCCGACACCGGCGGCCCGGCTGGCCATCGGTCATCTTGTTCCGCTGCGGCCTTCGTCGTCCGGCGTGGTGCGACGGCACCGCGCCCCTCCGCCGCGGCCCCGCTCCGGCCACGGCGCCTTCGATTTCTTTTGACGCGGCGCGACGACATCACGTTCTTGAATTTCATTCCACAGCGCGGCGCAACGACGCCGCACAATAATTGCCGTGCGATTCCCGCGTGGTGCGACAGCACCACGCCATCCCGTTCCATCCGCAAGGAAACAAATATGAACATAGGAGGGGGTTCAGCCGTGTTTGTGCGGTCCGGACCCCCTCTCGTTAAATGATAACATTTATTCATTTATCCTCAAAGTTCGACATTCTAGAATCAAGAATGGAAATAATTAAACAAAACAACAACAATCCCCTACATGATAAAAGATGTCGCATGTCGGGCGTCTCGGAAATGGCATCGTTCCGTCAACATTGGTGGAAGAAGCGCTCGGTGAAGTCAAGTCGAGTCGAGTCGACACTCTCAGAATACTTTGTGGGCGGCGGTACTTCCCTTCCTTGCTCCAGTTGAAGAAGGTATAAGGTGTTGCTTTACGTTCTTTGGAGACGTGGATCGTTCTTCTTCGAGATGTTGAAGGTCTTCTAAAAGTTCTTCTCCTCTCCTTAGTTCTCCCCACAAAGTTTATGCCAACCCAAAGAGAAGAATAAAATCTCTCATTTTAATGTTGGCAAAATGATGTCAAAAGAATTCAAACACTCAAAATAATTAATTAAGTTGGTTTAATTAATTAAATGGAAAGTGTTGGCAAGAATTTCAAAAGATTGAAATTCAATTAAACCACACTTTACTCACCTCATTAATTAAACAAGTTGTCAAATTAATAAGAGAGGAGTTATATGGGAGTTTTAAGGGGTGATGAGGAGTTAGGCTTCGTGTGGGCCCCACCACACATAATCCTCTCAAGGGAGGTTAAGTGGATGTGGGTCCCACCTCTAACTCCCTTTGGGAGGATATAACCAACATGGTTAAAAATAAAATGTGTTTCCACATTTTATTTAACTTCATTTTAATTCCCCCAAAACTAACTCTCAACCCGCATAAAACGCAACCTCGGAAAAGGTCTCCTTAAGCGAATATCGGCGCTGTGAGTTCATCGGTGCCCTCAGAATTCGATTCCGGGCACCGGTTCAAAAGTTAGAAATTCCCACTCGTTCTTTCACTGAACGTACCTGAGCCAAACTTCGGGAATTGATTCCGGGCACACCGGGCCTCGGAATCAGGTGCCGTCAGAAACCGCGCTCTTGTAAAATTATAAGAAAAATTAAGAAAAAATTTTCCTTGAATTTTACTGGTCTTTTCAATTTGCTTTTCCCATAGATATTTCATTAATTCTAGTTTAAAAATAAAATTATAAAAATAGGGTTTTCAAAAATTACAGAAATAAACAATATTTTACATCCTTTTTAAAACATTACACAGATAGTTTCCATTTCCAATATAAAAAACAGTTTTAAAACTAAAACCTAAAAACAGACTTTACTACATTTTGTAGAAAATTATACAAGCTAACATAGTACCAAGAAAAAATATGTGAATAAAAGTAAAAACAAGAAAGAATAAATAGAATAAAACTATAGGTGATCCAAAAAATCCTTATAATACCCATGGATGTACTCGGTTTAGAATCACCTTATATCGTATACTGAATCCACAATGTCTATAACCAAATGGCCACCCTTAACCATCCAATCATGTGGAACATCCCTCTTGGTCTATCTACAATCTAAGGGTTACCAACCCATATAATCATGTTTGATCACCATCATTCACCTGACCATCTAAAAGACACCTAGGAACCCATGGTGGCAGTAATACTATGTTCGTAAGAGGCCTTCACACACATGAATCACCTTATCTTCTATCACCACACCTTCCTACCCCAAAAAAGGACACCCTATAAGATAACCCCAAATGGTAAAATATCTTATATATAGGTTCCCCATTAATTTATACATAGTTTCCATTATACGAAGTTCCAACCTAGTTGTAACATCATATATATATCCAACCCATTTCATAAAATCACTTTTTATCGCCAATTGGGTGCTCACATTTACCAAACCTCATTCTTTTATAAAATCATCACAAAAAATCACTTATAAACGTACAATTCCAAAAGGGCCTTTAAGTCTACGCACCCAAATAAATTTACCAAAAACATTATCGAATCATTTCTAAAACTATAAGGAGAACCACTTTCCCATGAACTTACAAAACAAGCCTTTTCAACCTTTAGAAAAAAACATGCACTTTCTAAAACATGCCAAATGGTCCAATATGTTTAACATCTGCCAAAACATATTCCAAATCCCAAATGGAACAAATATATAAGATTACATTTTCAACAATATTCTAAAATCACAAAAGGAAACCAATATCGTTTATAAATCAAATTCATTTATGGGACTAATGTGAATGGAGGGATACCTTTTCTATGTGTTATCTTCATTTGAGGGCACCTCCATGGGTACACCCAGTGAACCCATAAATGTGACAACATCCAATGGCCCACTCTAATAACTGTGAATATGTTATAATTTTATTTGAAAACACCACATTTTCATTATCACAAACCCATCCACATCACTTAATCATAAAATGAAACATGAGTTCAAAAACCAAGATATCCCTTTCAAAACAATATTCAAATCACACTAAAAGAGATCAACGTGTTTCACATGTAAAGATTAATACATAATCCAACTAAATTAATAAAACATTTAAAATGGGGAAAAACCCAACTCAACCATCCAATCTCACCCTAAGAGGTCAATTGACATTTTATCAGATACAACAGCTACAAAAATACATGGGAATATTATGAATATTAGTTCCACCGATTTTTTAAAGCATAAAAACACTACTGAATACTAAGTGAATACCCTATGTGTATGTGAATGACATATCAATAGTAATTAAAAATACACATGAAACAAAATAATGAATTGGAAAGGAAAACAATGGAATCCGCTACCTCAAAGGGGTTGCAGACACAACAACACTTCAATAAAATCAAGAAAAAGGCATCCCGAACCTATTGAAAACCCTAAAAATGAAGAAAGACAAACTCAAAAAAACCCTAACCATTAGGGATTTTACAATAAGAAACCCCATTTAAACCATCGAAATGGAGAGGGGAAAATAAGGGAACTCTCTAGAGGAGGGGAGACCACTGGAAAAGGGTGGAACACCAGAAGGATTTCGTTTAGAGGGGAGAGGTTGCACTGGACAAGGTATTTGTTGTGGGAATGGGGAGCCACTAGATGGGGTCGAACGAGCAAGGAAGGGGTACCATCAAAGAAGGTTGATCCAGATATAGGGTGGGGGTGGGCCGAACTGAGTAATCACTAGTCGATGGAGGTGGCAAGCATGCACTGGGATGGAGGGATGGGCAGTCACGCTGTGTGGAAGAGGGGGGAGGGTGAAGAGGGTGGATGACAAAAAAATAAATAAAAATGATTATAATAATAATATCAATATTAATAAACCTAATAATAATAATAATAATTTATTATTATCAATATGATCGCCATTATTATTAGACATTATTTCAGTTTTATTTAATTATCATTCTATTGTATTTATCATTTAATATTTATTTATTTGAGATTTAGAGAATGTCACAATGTTTTTCTACATGGTCTTCCAAGAAGTATTCCAATTGTAAACAGGCCAAAAATCCACCTAAAAGGTTTAAAATATGAAAATTTTACCCTGGTCTCAACCCAGACCCCTATCAGAAAGATCGGAGACCAAGAAATGAATAAAATATGGATGTTTCTAAGGTTAGGGTGTTATAATTATATCCAATAGAGACACGTTCTTCCTCTAAAAATTTATCCAGTGGAAAGATAGACAGAACATGAATCCCTGACTGATTTAAACCGAATGAAACCTTGTTCCTCAGGGTGATTGTTCACTCCACCAGTTACACCTGATTGATTAAGAAGAAATCAGACCATAAGAGAGAGAGGGGACGATAGAATATGGGTCTACCCACCACAATAACTCAAATAGAACATGAACATGAAACTAAAATACTACATCCCAAAGAGGGGCCAACATGGGAACTCACTACCCAAATTTAACTAACTTCTCCACAAGAGTTGGATAGCGACATAGATACTTAAACAGAAAACCACTACAAGGCCACCCAGCATACCGTGACACTAGAACAAGGAAATTTATATAAAAAAACCATAGGAATAAAGAATTTACCTTTCTTATCTAAAAATCCATACATAGAAACATCAAACTTTATTATCTTGAGTGGGAAAAAACCTATACTGAAACTTGGAACTCTAGACTAATGCAAAGGACCCCAAGTACTAGGGGAAAACCATGACAATTACATAACCCTAACAAGAAATCAAAAACACCTCCCCTATATTAATCCAATCCCAAACATCTCTATAAGATCACGTCTAGATGAGATCAACCCACACTAGGGATAAACACACTCAAGGAATATGAGGGATTCAAAAATCTATATTTAGATAACAGATCTACTTTAATTTCAATATAAAAAGTTCATCACACTACCAAAACTGAAGACGAACATCTAAAAAATATAAGAAAAAGGATGAGGAATCTTTGAATATCTTCATCCCAACAATGAAAACTATACCTAGACCGAGGATTCAAACACCCTCGATAACTCCTAATTGTGAACGAGCTTCACGCTTAGACCTGTGGATGGGGTTTTGATAGCTGAAGAATCTCCTTCCTCATTGTCAAACACTATAATCCTCTAGTCATAGATCCTTATTTAGGATATTATTCCTAAAAAAATCTATATATGACCTAGACAGCCGCAACTGTGTCACGTTTTTGGAGGGATACTACAAGATGGATAAGAATCATCAAACCATCCACACTAGTGACACTCAACTGAATGGTCTAACGAACTAGAAGCGAGAACCAGTGAGGATCACTCATTAGGAATATATTTCTCTAGAATCCACTACTCTATCGATGGAGAACCTTTTCAAATGATAAGAGGAACTGTATTACCAACCATCTATGAGACATGAACATTCTCACCTAGAAACTCTTCATCCACTGACTTCTCAAAAAGAAGGTCCTAAGAAGAGAGGACATGCTCCTTAATATCTAGATAAATACACACAAGAAAAAGAGAATCCTTCATCATATTCTGTGACACCACCTATGGAGAAAAGGGAGACAACTCCATGAAATGGAGGATGTAGGCCTTCATCTTCCATTGACATTTTTGAATACACACGAGTTCTTCCCATTTCATCATATTCACCTCTTCATGTATGATCAATTAGAAAATGAATGAATTATAAACATCCTATGTATTCTCGAATTTCAATGATGGTGAGGTGAGAATCCCCCATTGATCAAAAGATGTACCTTTGAATTGACCCAATAGAACATGATCTATGATATATTTGGTAGCTCCCAACACGTTGGAGACAAGATCAACCTCTTCAAGCCACCTCACAATCACTAACAGAAATCAATCATTATAAGAAACAAGAAACACTCAAGGAGAATTGGAAACTGGTCTTCAATCAATAGTGTCCTTGGTAACCGTTCTATGTGGAATTCCCTAAACAACATGTAAAACACAAAATTAAAGCTGACATCAATCCAAAATACAACCAAAATGAACATCCTATGAAAAAATAGTAGGATCACAAACAAAAAAAATGTGATAAAATCGACAAATCCATTAATAACAAATATAATTTCCATTTTATGTTTCAAAACATCCTCATTTGAAAGCCAATTTCCAAACAAAATACCACTTTTTACAAAACCAAATACCCAATATAAAAAAATATATTTTTTAATCCATTATCCCCTTTCAAAAATCACATTAGAAAATAAGGATATTCTTTAATCTCAAACACACTCCGATAGAATATTACATACCATCACATGTGTTTCCATCGAATTCCACATCCAACATCCATGAAAAGTTTCCCCACACACTTTCCATACTAACCCTAAACACATGTTACCTTATAAAGAGTGTACATTGGGTCACATATTTATTTTCTTCCTCACATTCAAGCATGGAGCAAAGCTCTAAATAAAAAAAATTCCCTTTATAACCAACTTTACCAACTCCAAAACTACTGAGAATAATAAATTTACTATTTCAAATTCCACTTTTTTTGGAAAGCCACCTTATCAATTTGAAATTACTTGAAATAAAGAATTGTAATTACAATACCATTTCAATTTTTAGAATACACATACACCAACCTGAACCAAACAAAACACAACTTACAAAAAGAAACTAGAATGGGGAACTAACAGTTATGCTAAACCCAACGACCTGGTAGTGATACATGCCCTGAGTAAGAATAAACAACATGGATGAACATAAACTGTGTGCTCAGACACCATATGGGTCACTACTCCATGTAGAATCAATAAATAATACTGGATATACTCTATTTTCATCCCTCAATCCCCAATAATAACAATAAATGAAAACCTGGAAAACCCCTAGTATCTCAGGATTCGTCATGGGTGGTGGTGATCAGGAACGAAACCATAACTTATCTCCTGATCCCTGAAAATACTAATTTCTATCTACCAAAGACCCCAAATAGAAAGGGTCTTCTCTAATAAAATTTTCTAATGAACCATCCAAGGTTAACCCTTAACCGATAACCCAAGAGGATCCACGATAAGGATCGAAGGTCATTACCAATCCCCATAGTCTTGGAAATAATGTCAGGGATCAAGTTAAAATAGTAGAGAATGATTTTTCACATAAATAGAAGACAAATCAAAAAATTTTAACTAAAGATAATAAATAAAAACTAGCAGCGGAAAAAAATAATAGGGTTTCACAGTGAAACATACCTCCAGAAAACATCATGGGTCACCACTAAACATAGAACCATGATATCTCTTAGAGAGATCCTACACTAGAGGAAACTAAAACTAAAATGACAAAAAAGGGGTGAGAACCAAAATTCATATTAGATATTAAAAAGATAAACCATAGAATCCATGCATTTTCCTTTCCCAAAAACATTCCATTACTGCTAGTTTGAAAATAAAATTATAAAAACAAGGTTTTCTCACGATAGATAAATAAAAACAATTTTCCATCCTTTATAAAAAATTTCATACAAAGTTTCCATTTAGAATAAAAAACACCATATTAAAACTAAATCCCAAAATTGATCGTTCCAGGTTATGAAGAAAAGTAAATAAGGTCACAGAGTTCAAAGAAATAATAATTACAAAAAAATACAAATAAGTAAAAATAAATTCAAAGTAATTATGGGTGTTCCTAAACATCCCTATATGAAACCTTTATATACTAATTTAGGAACCACCTATTAGTTTATGGTGAAGCCCCTAAGTCTATAACCATCTGGTCGCCCTCAACTAGCCAATCTAGTGGCATATCCCACCTAGACTATCTATAATCCCTGTCGTACTGACCTATCTAATTCGGGTTGACCATCAACCATCACTCAACCCTATAGAATATTCCTGGGAACCCATGGTTGAATTAATACTGTGTAATAAGGTTACCCTCACTTTAATGACTCACCTTACCTTCCATCATCTCACTTTCCTACCCCCAACATAGACACCCTATATGATAACCCCCAAAAGGGAAATACCCTATATAGAGGTGATCTATATATTTTTACATATTTTACATCATAAAAAGTTCATAATATTCTATCACATCATATATATATCAAAAACCATCCATAAAACACTTTGGATCATCAACCAGGTGCTCACATTTATAAACCACATTCTTTTCTAAAATAAACACAAAACATCACTTATAAAAGTACAATTTCAAATGGACCTTTAATTATAATCACCCTAATAAAATTACTAAAATAATTATTAGTAATTTACAAAACTATGAAGAGAACCAAATTCTAATGAACTTACCAAACAATAATTTTTACCCTTTAAGAAAACATGCATTTTCTAAAAGATTTCAAACTGGACCATATGTCGAACATCTGCTAAAACATATTCCAAATGCCAAACAACACAAATTTTTAAAATAAAATTTTAAAAAATAAATAATAATCACCCAAGGAATCCAATATCATTTAGATATAAAATTCATTTAAGGAAAAAATTAAAGGAGGGTCACTATTTCCATGTTCTATCTTCATTTGACGGAAAATCCATGTGTGCACCTAGTGCACCCATGGAGGTGACAACATCCAATGGGACACTCTAATATCTTTGAAAACTTTATAGAATATGTTTTAAAACACACCTTACTCTTTTACCTAAACCCATCCACTTCACATAATCATTAAACGCACACGAGTTCAAAAACAATGATATCCATTTCAAAAAAAATCATCAAGACACTGTTAAAGGGATCACTATGTTCTACACATAAATCCCAAGATATAATATGTCCAAATTAATAAAATATTTCAAATGGGGGAAAACACAACCCAACCATCCAATCTCACCCTATGATATCAATTTTCATTTTATCAAATACAATGATTGTAGAAATACCTGGGCATGTTTAGAGAATCACTTCAAAGGCTATTTTTGAAAATTTTGATCATCATAAAATTTTTATTATAAGTCAACTATATAACATAGGGAGGTCTGAATAAATATTAAAAAAATAATTTTTTAAAAAATGGGCATTTAATAAAACATCACATGTCAACCACTATATAGAATATAGGATGAAATCATAAGAAAATTAGTTCAACCAATTTTTGAAATCACAAAAACACTAAACAATGCTATGTGAATACACTATGGGTATGAAAATAAAATTTCTATATTAATTAAAAATAAATAATCACTAATTAAATGAATAAGAATTTTAAATAATAGAATTAACTACCTTATAGGTGTTGAAGATTCAATGATGCTTCAATGGAAGTAAGAACAAGGCCTCCAAGATATACCTCAAACCCGAAATCCAAAGAAACACAAGCCCACACAATCCCCATCCATTTGGGTTTGATCCAAAAATAAACACCCATTAAAAACCTATAAATAGAGAGTGTAAGAGAGGGGAAATCACCAGGGCAGGGGTGGCTAGTAGAGAAGGGTGGAATGCAGGACAGATTCTGACAGGAGGGGAGAGGTCATGCCGGATGGAGTTGTGCGTGTAGGGAAGTGGTGCCACCAGATGGGGGTCATGTGAGAAGATATGGGGCACCATTAGGGAATGATGTGTGATCAGAGGATGTTGGTGTGGCTGAATAGAGGATGTTCCAACCGGTGGAGGTTGAATGCACACATAAGGAAGAAGGGAGGGGTTCACGCTACATGGAAGGTGAGGGAGAAAGGGATGGAAACCCCTATAGGGATTCTCTAATAAATCTAGATAATAATAATAATAATAATATAAATAATAATTAACTAGTAATAATAATAATAGTAATCATAATAATATTATCATTATTATTAAACAATATTATAGTTTAGTTTTATCCTCATTTTATTTAATTTTTCATTTAAATTTAAATTTAAATTTTATTTATTTATTTTTATATGTAGAGACAGCTACATGGTTTGGCCGCATGGTCTATCAGGGAGTGTGCCAAGTATAAAAAGGAAAAAAACTCTCTCGAATGTTTTAAAATTAGAAACTTTTACCTGGGCCTCAACCTAAACCCAAACCAGAAAGATCATAGACCATGAACTAAATAAAATAAGGGTGTGTACAACGATGGGGTGTGATAAACATAAGTATACTCTACTATAGAATCTACAACCGCAACATACATTGAGCTCTTCTAACTCACAAAAACTCTATTCAAAATGAAGATATATCTCATTTGTGACTTTATGTCATCTTGATAATTTTGGAAATATGAATATGCATATCCTATGATGACTAGTTCTTCATATCCTCCATTAACAAGGGACATATCCATATTATACCATGGATACTTAAGGATAGTCTTGACAGCCATCCACTGGTGGTCACCTAGATAAAATTGATATCAGATTACAACACTTAATGTGTAGGTGATATCTATCCTAGTACATATCATAGCATACATGATCTACCTAAACATCAATGTGTATGAAATCATTTCCATTATATTTCATTATTCATGGTTATATAGACACATTTTATTGGAAACATGAATGCCATGTGATGCTGGAAACAATCCCCTCTTGGATTGTTCAATAATGAATCTCTTTACTATATTGTCAATGAATGTACATTGACTTAGTATGAGAAACCTATTAGATCTATCATGATGGATCTTTATCCCATGAATACATGCTATCCCACCGAAGTATTTCTTAGAAAAGAATTTATTCAACCATTCCTTAAGATACAATAATACTGTTAATTCATTTTAAATAAGTAATATTTAATCAACATATACTATTATGAAAATAAATACACTCCCCTAAACTATTTGTTGACACAAGGCTCAAATTAAATCTTTATAAAAACAGATTATATCATGGATTCATCAAAATTAAGTTCCATGATCTAGATTCTTTCTTTAATATGTTTATTGATTTTTGAAACATTCTTATCTTATTGGTATCATTTTGAGTCACAAACCCTTTTAGTTGGGTCATGTAGAAATATTCCTGAAGATTCCTATTAAGGAAGGCTATTTTGAAATCCATTTACCAAAACTCATAGTCATTGTAATCCACAATGTCAAGTAGAATTAGGATGGATTTAATCACTGAAACTGGTGAAAAGGTTTCATCATTGTCAATTCCGAGACACTATTTAAAAGATTTTCCAACCAATAATTCCATATATGTACTGACTTGTCCTTACATGTCTATTTTCTTCATGAATAAAAACTTTGAATCAACAAGCAATACATATACTAGAGGATCTTCAGAAATATGGACTTGATTTTTGTACATGGAATCTATTTTATAATTCATGTATTCATTCCACTTGGAAACATATGATCCACTTACTGCATCCATGTAGGTTTGAGGATCACTATTACCAACACACAATGAGTCACCATCCTCGGTAAATAGAAAACCATAACGTTTTGGTTCTCTAACCTCTATTGTTATCTTACATCTTTCTTGTTTCTTTGGAATAAGTTCTTATTTCACGAGCCTTTATGGAATATGATCCAGTACCACCTCTTCGGTTCCATGAGCATAAACTTCAATGAGGATTATATCATTCCCAATATCCCTTTTAGAGATGTTCTCCCTCTCAAAGAATATTGAATGTATTTTCACTATAACCATTATTCATAAGTGTTTGTATAGGTAATAATCTCTTATTACCTTGGGGTGTCCTATAAAGCTACACATTGTGCCTTGGGGTGCATGATTATAATCTAAGGATTCCTTAACTAATACTTCTCTTTCCCACATATGTACATTTTGATAACATGATTTTTCTTCCACTACAAAATTCTTATGGAATACCATTTATCAATTTATTTTATAATTTATTTAGTTTGTGTACCACTATTTGAAATGAATATCCCTAAATCAATAGTGGAAGACTCACATAACTCATCATTGATCTCACCGTGTAAAATAAGGTATAGTTCCTCATTTTACATACACTATTCCAATATGGCATGTAAGGGGGAGTGAGTTGGTATAGGATCCCAAACTCCCATAAGTAATCAATGAAGAATTTATTAAGATATTATGCACCATAATCTGAGTATAGTTACTTAATATTTATACCAAGATGGTTCTCAAATTCATTCATGTATTCCTTGAATTTATCAAAGATTCAAACTTAGATATCATTATGTTAATACATCCATATATACTAAAATCATCAGTGAAAGTAATGATGTATGAGTAACCACCCCTTTCTTCAATAGGAAATGGTCCACCCACATCAGTTTTAACAAATTCAAAAATCACTTTGTCCCATCCACCTTTCCCACTAAATAGGGCATTGTTCTTTTTTCCTTATAAAAAATCATGAAATACACCAAGTGGTTTTATTTTGAAAGAATATAAATATCAATATTGATGTAATCTTTTAAGCATTTTTCATTTACATGAGCAAGCCGATGATTCCAAATTTGAGTGTCGTATAAGTCATGTGAGGTAACATTGTTATCGATTTTCATTACATTGTTCATGTAATCCAACACATAATGTTCATTATGTAAATGTTTTTTACCACAAAAAATCATATTTTTATAAATGAAGAAACAATAATTTACAAATATGAAAATGAATGCATCCTTATATAGTTTGGATATAGAATATTTTTTTGGTAACGTAAGGCACATAATTTTTTTTGATAAAACCAAGATCATTCTGATTGGAAATGTGAGGGTGTAGTCTTAGATAGATACAAAAACAATTTTTTCTCTATTTTCTACACGTAGATCTACCTCCCCTCAATAATTTTTTTAATCTACCATGTATCTATATTTGAATACATATATAGGCACCATATGCTGTATCAAACAACCAATTTGTAGAAATAGATAATTTGTACTCGATAATAAATTCACATGAGGTTAACCCTTGCTACTTTAGAAAGGGGTAGTTTGTTTTCTAATGGCCCTTATTACCACATGAGAAATAGAAAAAATCATATTCCATTGGTTCCCCTTTGATCTTCTTCTTCTTATAAGGTCATGAAGTATCTTTGGGATTAAATGTATATTCATTACCTTTATATTTTTTCAACATAAGTAAAAATATATTATCATGCTTTAGTTATTTATCTACATGGTCAAGGAGGATACAATGATCTAGAAGAGACTTCTCAATGTTTTCCATATTAAAACTCACAACAAAAATGGAGAATCTCTAAGGTAGTGATACCAGAATGAGATCTTTTCCCAGTTCATTAGGGATTTTAAACCCCAGAACCTCTTGGAGATCAATATAGACAATGATATTGACTATGTGAGACCCATATTAGGGAACCCTATCCAAGCATACTTTGAAAGAGAGACTCCTAAATATCATAATTTTCTTGTCTATCTTTTTCCCGGTAAATACCCCAGGGCTGATCAAGAATTGTATACACATCCATATATTCATGAGACATCATGAGTTCAGTAGACATAGATGGAAGCATAAAATATTGATTTTTTTTGATTTCATTCATATATTTTTATAGACTAAGAACCATTCATCTATAGACTCTTGAGTAGGCGGATCAATCATTGATGATTCCAACACCTATGATTTCTGTACATGGTGTAGAACAACATGACGGGTCTATCCCAATCCTAGAAGATACATCCATTTAGATTATTGTATTTATCAAATATTGATCATAGGGATAGTGTGGATGATGTAATTTTAATTTTATTCTACAATTAAAAAGATCATATTATTAGTAATTTTCAGGATTACAAATTTGGTGTGAAATAATTAATTAATTGATTTTATTAAATCTCACACCATTTTATAATTTTCTAATAGCTATCACCATTTAACTTGGAAAGTATAGTGGCTTGGATGTTCTAGTCGCAATGATCCATATTCTTCTCCACATAACCCCAAAAATGGTTATTCTTGATATCTTGAAGGTATTTAGGTAGGTATGTCTTTTCCAACTATGGGCTTCCAACTCCTTGATCCATTGAGTAGACTCCCCAATCTGTAAAAACTGACTTGGGTTTCTCAACACTTGCCTCCAAATTATACAATGTCCTGAAATAGGTACTCATATTAATATAAAATGATTAATTCAATCCAAAAATTTCATAATAACTACCCTTATAAATGTAACTGTCAATAGGGGTGGGTTAAACACACATTTCTATTTAGTTTTGTTACTAATCAAGTAAAAAAAGGATTATTCAAAATTAATATTATATTGAGGGATTTTATTTTACCGTGCATTACTTTTTATCGAGTTTTGTACTTTATATGTATCATTAATATTTATATTGATGTTTACATAATTACTTAACCATGTTTTTAAACATTTAGACATAAGCAATTTTATTTAAATTCCATATTTAATTTTTAATTGATTAATTTATGTGATTGCAGACTTAAATAAATAAATATAATTTTAATTCCTTAGACAGACAATAAATAAATAATTAAATAACCTGATAGTGATCTTATCTAATTCATTATTTACTGAGTGTATCTAAATTAAACATATAACATAGGGGAAATAACTCCATATGAAAGACTTGGAATGAGCTACAACATTCCAAATGTACACCAATATATCATCGAGATGGTGTCATTATGAATATATCATTAACTCTATCTATGAGCCTTGGGATGCTCCATTAATTAAAAATATTTTTTACTCACAGACAGGTGAGGGAAACTAAAGGATTTTATAGAGAGAATTACATAAATATCCTTAGACATGAATGTCTTGCATAATAATGGATTGAGGGATGACTCATATTCCATCATTTAATTTAATATTAAATAATTGAAAAACCATTGAATAAATTAAATTAAATAAATTCTAACAAAAATGCAGGTCTTGGTGAAGATCAAGATCATTCATACATACAACACATACACAAAAAGTAATCGGCAAGAATTAATTTATTTATTCATTCTTTATTAATAAGGTGAACATGCATATATTAAATTTTTAATAAATTAATTAATCCCATCTCATCTTAATGATCATCTGAACTTAATTGGAGATACCTATTAATTTGGAATTGATGGAAAATAAACAACTAAACTATTAATGACATATTTATTATAGTAACTTAATTAAGCATTTAATTTTCTAAAAACCATTAATAAATTTGGAAACACAAAACAGTGTTCCCATCAATAAAATAAGTTTTTCATGTGGAAATATTTCACATTTAATGTAATTTTAATTTATTCAATTAATGGGAGACTTCATGGAGTTAAATTATATCTACAAACTATGTAACACAGTTGTTGTATATATAAGCCACACTCCTGGGGCTTCGGCGTGTTAACTCGGCCAGATTACACAGTGTGTAAATTCTAGCTACACACCCTACATAAGATTTCCACTTTCCCGGATGACCAGGTCATCAAGAGGTGTGAAATAAAAGAACTAGATGTTTTCAAATTCTTGACACATCTATATACAATGCACATGGATATACGATGTTTGATCTAGATGTACACTATGTAACCCAGCTTTACTGGAAAATGATTTGGCACTTCTCGAAGGCATATCTGATCATTCTTAATTTTTTTTCATAAATCTATATGAAAATGAAGCACTGGAAAAACAATATTAATATGTTTATAACATTTTAAGTAAAATCAAATTAATGAATGAATAACATGAAATGAAAATCTAACCATGATTGTAAATAGATTAAAAATAAAACAAATAATCATAAATTTAAACATTGTCATGGTTATAAAAATTATTGGTTTTGGGCATATAGGAGGCATTGCGGTGGAGGGAAATATAAATTTTTTAATAATCATTTCTCGAAACCTAGAGAAAATATCTTCCCCTTCAAATTTATAATTAATATATTTTATATATGATGAAATAAATTACTAGGCTCACAAAATTTTTTCATTGATGATTTTTTATTGTTCAAAAATTCCTTTCTATATTTCCTTCATTGTGATGGTGAGGATCCAAGGGTATAATCTCTCTAGTGGGGATCCACATGTGCTTCATTGGTCTACGAGAAATTCCACTCATTATCTAGGTGTAATCGTGGTAACTCGAATGTCTTGCATTGTTTTTTCTTGATCACATATTGTTCTATCTCGAATGAATTATCTCTTTGGTTTCTCATTATTGAGAGGGAGAGAGTAGGAGGATCTGGGTGAGAATTCATTGTGTGTAAAAATTCTATATTCCCAAACATGGAATTGGTTTGGAATGTTTTACACAATGGACATAACTGTCTATTTTTAGAGATGGAATTTTGTATCAAACTTTATTTGAATAAAAACCTTTAATATAATTATGACCATTAATAAAACTCCATTCTACATAATAATAATAGCAAAATTAATTTTTGGTGTAGAAACATGAGGAAATCGGATAAAAAATATTCCTCAGCTCATAAAAAATTATTTTATCACTGGACAAGATCATGTCCCATTCAAACTCTTGTATTTATTGAACACCCGAATAAATATTTTATTCTATTAAATTAAAATTTTATCACAATATTATAAATAAATATTTATTAAATATTCTATAAAATAAATATTTATATTTTTTTAACAATCTTGTGAATAAATATTTATTTAATTTATACGATAAATATAACATGAATAAGATTATTCCTCAGTAATGAGATTAATAATTATTATATTAATTAAATTCAATTAGAATTTAATTTAGAACAACAGAAACATGTATTCTATGACCCTATAGGATTCCTTCTCATTGGAATTAGGTGAGTATTCCTAAAGTCTAATATTACTATCTATCAATGGATTAAGGCAACCAAGATAAAGAATGTAGAGACCCAAGCTTGACGTACCTGGACATTACATTACTTTTATAGAATACATAATACATAACAAAAACAGACACCAAAGGACCGTAATAGTTTAGTGTCTTTGGAAACATGAAACAAAATCTTCTAATGTTGGTGAATGATCTTCAACATCTCCCATAAAGATATTACCCTTTTTGTCTTCCCTAAAATCTTTATTTATATCCTAGGGAAACGAAAACATATAAATGGTGAGCTCAAATGCTCCGTAAGAGTATGAATTGGGAAAATAAAACAAACCATATACATTTGAACTTAAAAACATGAACATAAACTTTAAACATAAAAATTTTGAGTTGTGAAATAAATAATGGTATTACGTAAGTCATAGATCATAAAAGAACATAAATCATGATAAAATATCATGGGAATAAAACATTTAATTGTGGAAAAGCATTATGCATAGGATATTATTTCCATAGTAGCCAAGGCATTGCTGCCAAGACCATCTTAGTGGAAAAAGTCCCTTTCTAAATCAAGTTCACCCCTCATTCATGTCCTGCATCACCGAACCTAATTAACTTTTCATTCCAGCCATGTGTATCTCATGAGATATAAATCATTACCCAATGAATTGGAGGGAGATATAGGTCCCACCAATCTTATAATGAAATCATTCTTACTTGTGCCAAAAAATATACATAAATCATTCATCATAACACAAAGAATAAAATGGGTTTCATAAACATCATACCATCATAACATAATCCTTATAAAACAAATGGATATAATTTCATTATAAGAAAAGTGAAACCATGTAAATCATATAGAAATTATTCTTGAAACATACACATATCAAATAATTTCATCTTAGATGTAAAATAGTTTTGACAAAACACTTGAAGTGAATTCTTAAGGAAAATATCCTTTCTTCTTAAAATTCATTTTCTTATCCAAAAATGACATGAAATATTAAATGAAAGGATTTTGTTGAAAATAATCATAAATATTTTATAGGAATCTTAATGTAAATAAGGTGTTATGAAACTGTAAGAATCCATTCATTCTGTATAAGTTAAAGAAACATTCTACTCATACTTTTGTCGGAAAAGTCAAAAAGTGCATCGTATTGTAAACAATAGAAAGATTCCTTCCATATGATGTGGTAAAAGTAAAAAAGGGTAAAAATGAATTTCAAAATACATGGAAGAAAATTAAACATTTTATGAAAACATTTTGAGAACATATAGAAATGGATGATAAAAATAACCCTAGTAAATACTTATGAATAAAAAATCTCAGATAAGAATGAGATTGGAATTATTATCCATTAACATATGTCCAATTTCTTCCATATGTGTCCAAGACTCCTGTATAGTGGGTTTAAAAATATTATTAACTTGTAACAGAACCATAATAACATTTATGATATCATATATGATTCACTTACGACTTTATATTATCCGTTCAGTTGTCAATTCCATATTAATGTAGCGTTTTGGTTAAAATCGTTTCATTTATCATCCGTGTTTTGACTTGTAATTATGAATATGATTACTTAGGTCATGATTAATTAATTACAGAATATAAAACATGATTTACATATAATATATATTCAGAATATACATATATATAATATATTGATAAATGGAATGAAATACACCGTTCATGGAGATGGTAGGCCGTACGTACGCATGAATGATGTTTTCGCTTCCTTACTGAATTGAATGGAATAAAGTTGTAGAGATACATATATATACATAAATATAGTATAATTATTATGTCATATATTTCATGATTACATATTATATATACTTTTTAATCATTCTTTAATTGTTAACATGGAAAATGAATCTCATCACGTTGTGGAGATGATAATCCGTATGTACGCACAAGCAATGATATCATTACCATATTTATTGAATGGAATTGGAGATGATGATATAATATCCTAGAATCTTTAATATGTTATAATAATAATATATAGTTATTCTTTACACCATTATACCCTTCCAAGTAAGGTGGTGGTGGAAAAACTAATTACACCACGGCGTGGACAGAAGGTGAAATAGGGTTGTTTAATTTTTATAATAACATATAAGTATATAAGTAATAATTATGTTATCACTTTATAATGAAAAAACTAAATAAGAGGAAGTAGATGAAGAATGAAACTGGAAAGAATCGGTGGAAGATATTACCTCTTCTTTGACACACCTCTTTTAAGATTCCTCTTAAGGCACTAGAGTTGGTCTTTTGAGGAGGCAAGAACCTATATAATATTTCTAGGGAAGGTGATAAGGGAAATGGGTAGGGGTTGTCCAAGGCTGAAGGCTCAATGTTGTGAAAAGTGGAGAGGGTGGAGGTGCCATTTTATAAGGGAGGAGAGGGGCACCTTTGGAAATCTAAAAAAATATTAATTTATAATAAATTTAAACCCCACATAAAAACTTTCAAAATGACTAAAATCTGAAGATTAGATGAGATAGGGTTGAAATATCATGAACCAATAAAATTTATACATGTAGGGAATTCATTTTAAACATTATCTACTTGATTTATCCATATTTAATCTATTTAATTTTATTTGTGGTAATAACATTCTAAATTTTAAATTATAAAAAATAATTACTTATGTATAGTGAATTGTCAATAATTATATAATTTATGAAATTTTAGACCAAATAAATTTAAATATTTAATTTTTAATTTTTTTTATTTTTAAATCATTTTATAATATGTTATTTTTATAAAATAACAATAGTGTCAATTTTAACACTATTCATTTATTTGAATTTTAATAAAATCTACATAGAGGATATATTCGAACCGAAATATTTATTATCTTTATAACATTTCATAGTCATCAATAAAAGTCGTGGATCATATTAAATAGTTCATATAATATTTAATTGAATTGTTTTAAAAACATTTATTTGATATTTTAATCAATAAAATAATTTATAACACATTTTTGTATAATTATTTAATATACATATTTGTTGTGTAAAAATTAAAACTAAAATACAATGATGAAGATAAATATAATAGATTTCATAAGAATACTTTTAGTATAATTTATCTTCAAAAACACCCACTTTTAAATTTTTATCTTTATTAAATTATGATGGTGACAAATTTGATATCATTTAAAATAAAATAATATAAGTGTCATAAAATATTTTTTGAGGATCCAAATGGTAAAATATTCCACCATTAGATGATTATGGTTTAAATTAACAAGACCAATAAGTTTTGTTCAGGTTATTTTGTTCCTTTTATGGTTACTATTAGTTTAATAAAAACTAAATTATTTATTTTTCACTAAATAAACAATTTCTGCATCACTATTGTGTCACCATTAATGAAAATTATTTAATCCCTAAAAATAAAAAATAAATTTCCATTATGTAGATAATTTTATTTGTTTTCTGGATACTGTTTATATTCAATGTTTTATGAAGTATATTACTAAATTAAAATTATCATACTTATAAGATTTAAGAGAGTGACATTTTTCAGTTTCGTTGGTTTTAATAATAATTAAATTATTTTCATCTTCAAAAGTCCATAAAATTAATCTATTACGACCCGTAGGTGATATGGTTCATCGTTTAGTCATCCAATAGAATTTTGGCAGTTGTTAGGGTAATTTTATAATCTTATTTTTACCATAAATTACCCGATTTACCTTTAACTGCAGTAAATAAAAATTACCGTAGTTACTATTCATAATATCAAAAAAATAAAAGTAACCTATTAAAATAATTTGGACCTACTAAATTAAAATATGGAATCCATTTTGCAAAATTCAAAACACAGAAGTTGCAGTAATTATTTTAAAATTAATCCCATTGTTAAGAAAACGAGTTTTAAAAGTTTATACATTACCAAAGATTGAAATGTTTTTACCTTTGAATTCAATATAAAATTAATGGTAATGACTTATTTTATATTAAATGGTAAAAATATATTATACTTATACTTTAAAACCATTCAATATTATAATTTAACCATATAAATCATTGTGATGAAAAAGTTGTTTTTAATTAAAATATAATTTGTTTTTACTATTCAATAAAATATGAATGTTATCAGAATAATAAGAAAAATTTATCCAAAGAAAATTTTTGTATCCTGATTCCTAAGAAGAATTTAATTTTGTCAAATTGAACGTATAAACCTGTCAAAAACTAGATTTATAGTGGGTGTGCCATCAAAAGGTGGCAAAACTACTTTTTTGGAAAAATATACTTATTTTGTCTGAAAATTTTATATTGTTCTCACACTATATTATAGAAAATGTGTAAGATAAATAATAATGTTATAAAATTAAAAATGTAGTTAATACTATTCATACCGACTAGTCTAGAATATTATAACAATATATCGTTGTTTAGTGAAATTCAGTATTGCGTACTACAAATGCTATCGAGGAAGGTCACGATTGCGTGTAATGAAAGACAAGTCAGAGATTCGTGTAGTGCAAGATCTCTTTGGTGTTGCATATAAAATAATTAAACACTTATTTAATTTATACATTACACAAAATCTATTCTTAATGTTGTGTAGAATAATTCTATAAAACGAACTAGAAATTGTGTGTAACACGAGCCAAGAATAGTGTTGTGTATACGGAGTTGTGTATAGAAAAAGATAATTTTGGTACCACGTACAACACAAGACATCAATGAAAAAAGAATAATTCTCATAAAATATTGGGTTGTTACATTCTACACATTTCGCCCTCGTAATTCGTCAGGGTTATAAATGGTTTACTACTTGAAAGTTTCTTTCATAGAAACCCACATCGTAAAACGGAACTCTAAAACTTAATTTCAAAAGTGATTTATGAAACATAAAGGTTACCCAAATTAACTCATCACTGGGTTTCCACATATGATAACATAGGTGAATATATGGATATGGAAGATAAATCTAACCATCATGTTCTGATGGAGAGGGGTAGAGAACATGGCTATGAAAAATCCAACAATCACAAAGCCATAAATTTGTGATGATCTAAGATACCATCTGATTCATCAGATATAAGAGCACAAGGACAACATTTTTGGTTTTCAATATCATTTCCCAAAAGTTGAAATTTTTGAAATAGAATAAAAACTTACTTGATTTTGGTACAATCTCACTATTGTTTGTTCCTTGAACAATTTCCACTTGATCTCATAAAGTAATGAAGTCGAATTTGTCTTCCATAAAGTGTTAGCAGATCATGCGATAGAATGATAGGTCATTCTATATGTCTCAAAAATAAGGTTAGAAAAGGTTATATACATAAGTCCATAAATGGTGAGATTAATCGAATATGGTTCTTAAAATGGACTTATACGTCATCTATCATACCTCTTAATAAAATAAAACTAGTTTCTACTAACTAGGGACTTCATGTAGGATAGTGGTAGGTGATGATGGCCAATCACACTTCGGTTGTGGGTTTGATTCCCACAGCCTTGTCCGACATGATGGGCTATCGCTCGTTCTATGGGTTTTACTTTTTCTAAAACTACACAATTATAACATTCCAGAAATAGTATCGAAAAATGTTGTAGCCTTAAACAATTCTATCTGATGTACAACTTAATCCATTCCAACCTTTAGGATTATCAAAAATACTTTTGTCAAATCTTATAGTATAAAGAAAACGATTACTAGAATGGTCACTTAACAAGCACATGAATACCATCATTTATCCCCCATTTATCATAAGATATATCTTATTGGTCACATTCCAAGCATGTGAATACCTTAATCATGTATTATTTTGAAACATGGATTACCATAGAACCGTAGTGAAAATAGGAATGCTGTCACAAGTTAACTCTTTCCACATACCAAAATCCCAAAATTTCTATATACTCAAATAATGATATCACTTTGTCCTTATATCAGTCATAATAACAAACATATTATTTTATCCTTACCCCATCATTATGAACATATCATCTTATTTCCAAAAATATCTCAATCACTTTTCTTGGATACCGATGCCATATTATTATAGAAAAACACAATGGACCAATACATAGATATTCCAATATACCATACATGTACCTCAATAACATTATTCTTGAATAAAAATACATAAACACTTCAATCCATACTCTTCAATGATTCTCATGGAATAAGTCCTTCCTTGATTTATAAGTAACCTCTTAGATCAGGGTATTGAGTTGGGTAATGCCCATATTATCCACAGATAAGAAATTGTACTCCATAACAGTATGTCACTCTATGACCCTTTTCTCCACATAGATAACATCTTCACCTCCATTTGAGGAATTCCTTGAGGTTCTTCTTCCCTTCTTCTTGATATGTAGAAATAATAATCTTCCTTCTTCTATGTTCCTCTCCATGATAACATGTATAAAATTTCATCTTCCTCTCATTTGATGACTTAGGAATACCACCAATGTTCACCTTGTCAATCAAATATCGTGACGACTGATTCTGCATAATCACAATATCTTTCACTCTATGAATTACATGATTTTGTTTATCACAGTCACCAATTTATCCATCGAAATAAACATTAACAGAATTCTTTCTTGTTTCCTCCATTGACTAAAACCAGAAACCCTAGTATAAGAAACATTTTAAATAATGAGGAACCGCATAATCATTAAAAGTCACTTATGGGATGTTTAACTTATCACACATTATTTTTTCCATGATACCATAGGTTCACCCTAGGTTATTCATGATCATCAACATATGTCTAGGACTATATCATATAGATAAACAAAACCTTAGGAACATCCCTAGACATACCTTAGAAATATCTCTAGGGATCTCAATAATGTTTTTGCATCCTAGTTTCCAAAGGATAACTAAACCTTTCCACTGATACCAACTGTAGATACCCAAGCATGACGTACATGGACATTATATTACTTTTACGAAATACTTAATACATAACAAAAACAAACACCAAAGGAATGTAACAGTTTAGTGTCTTCTGAAACTTGGTACATAATCTTCTAATCTTTGTGAAAGATCTTCAACATCTCCCATAAAGATCTTCCCCATTTTTTTCTTACCTAAAACCTTTCAATATATCTTGGGGAAAAGAAAACATATATAGGGTGAGGTTAAATGATCAGTAAGGGTAATCAGGGAGAAAATAAAACATTCCATATACATTTGAACTTCAAAACATGAACAGAAACATTAAACATCAAAATATTGAGTTATGACATAAATCTTGACAGTACGTAAGGCATATATCATAAAGGAACATAAATAATGATAAAATAGAATGGGAATAAAACATTTAATTGTGAAAAAACATTAAGCACATGACATGATTTCCATAATATCCAAGGCATTGATGCCAAGACCATCTTAGTGGACAATGTCCCTTTCTGAATCGTGTTCACTCCTCATTCCAGTCCTATATCACTGAACCAGATTAACTTGCTGTTCTAGCCATGTCTATCTCATGAGATATAAATCTTTAACAAATTAATTGGAGGGAGATATAGGTGACACCCATCTCATAAGGAAATAATTATTACTTATGCCACAAAATAAACACAAATCATTCAACATAACCCAATGAATAAAATGGGTTTCATAAACGTTATCCCATCATAACATAATCCATATAAAAAATGGATATAATTTCATCATAGGGGAATTGAAACCACATAAATCATAGAGACATTATACTTGAAAGATATACATCTGAAATAATTTCATCTTAGATGTAAAAGAGTTTTGAAAAAACACTTGAAGTGAATTCTTGAGAAAAAATATCCTTTATTATTTAAAATCATTTTGTTTTCACAAAATGACATGCAATTTTAAAAATATAGTATTTTGATGAAAATAATCATGAATTATTGCACATGAATCTTCATGGAAATAAGGCCTTATGAAACCCTAAGAATCCGTTAATTCTGTATATGTTAGAAAAACATTCTCCTCATATTTTTGTCAGAAAATTCAAAAAGTACCTCATATAGTGAACAATAGAAATATTCCTTCCATATGATGTGGTAAAAGTAAAAAAAGGTAAAAATTACATTAATAATACATGGAAGAAAAGTAAACATTTTATGAAAACATTTTTAGAACATATGGATATGGATGATAAACATAACCCTAGTAAATACTTACGAATAAAAAATCTCGGATAAGAATGAGATTGGAATAATTATCCCTTAACTTATGTCAAATTTCTTTCGTATGTGTCCGAGACACCTGTATAGTGGGTTTTATAAAGCCCCATAATTTACATACATTGTTTTTAATTCAGAGTTTAAGCTTACTTATTACAACATATAACAAAACCATTAAAGGACCATATAGGTATAGTGTCTTTAGAAACTGGGAAACATAAGAAAATGGTTCATAAAATCAACTACAATGTCTCCCATTTATTTCATCATATCTAGAGACCCTTTTTGGAATATCCTACTTAATATCCTTCTTTCTAACCTGTGGAAAAGAAACCAAACAAAATGGTGAGCTCAAATGCTCAGTAAGTGTAAAAAAAGAAATATTAGTCGTATCATATTCATAAGAACATTACATTTTGAAAATATTTACCTACAAAAGAGGTCATAATATCATTTCATGGAATAAATCATAGTAATGAAAAGTAATCCCAAATAATCATAACTTAAAACATGAAACATTGTGGCATATACAAAAAATCATAGAAAATCATTTCTTATTAATCAAGGATCATTTCCAAGACCATCATAGAGGACAAAGTCCGTTACTGAACCGAGTTCACTCCTCGTTCCAGTCCTGTATCACTGAACCAGTTTAACTTGACGTTCCAACCATGTCTATCTAATGAGATATAAATCTTTACCTAATTCATTGGAGGGAGATATAGGTCCCACCCATCTCATAATGAAACCATTCTTATGTGTGCCACAAAATCATATATCTTACATCATAGCATAACCCATCTAATAAAAATGGGATTCTTAAACATCATGCCATCATAACATAACCCATATAAGATAAAAGGACATCATAAAATTAATTCCATCATAAAACAATCAAATTAATGTAAAAATAGGGATAGAAACAGAACCCTATTTTATCTTAACATGTAATACAATTTTAAACTAAAAGAAGTTGATTAAAAATAAACTTGAAAACTTGTAAAGGAAGATTCATTGAAATAATGTTCTAAAAATCCATTTATACCGTATATGTTAAAAAATCATTCTTCTCATACTTTGGCCGGAAAAGTCAAAATTACCTCGTACAGAAAATAACAAAAGATTCCTTTCATATCTTTTACTAAAAACTCACCGAAGGGTGAAATTGGATTTAAAAAATTGTAGGAGAATGGAAATAATATTACATATTGAGTTAACATGGATGTTGACAATAAAATACACCCTAGTAAATACCAAAGAACAAACAATCTCGGATAAAAATGATACTTTGAGTTTTTCCCTTACCATAGGTCTGCTATGATTCGTATGAATCAGAACCTCAAGTAATATGGTTTAAGTAATGTCAATTGACTTATTACAGAATCATATTCATTGTTATGATATCATATATGGTCATATTTGTATCTACTTAGTAGTAATATTTCATTGCTACTTGTTATTCAGGTGTTTATTGCTTTATGTTCTTATGCGTGTTTTGTCGAATAAATTCTTATTCCTCTTTATAGGATATAGATACATCATTTACCTAATGGTATTAGTGTAATATATATAATATTCATTCATTTCATGTATATAATCATTATTCAAATAATATCATATAGAACGAGTCACATCACATAGTGGAGACAGAAGGCCGTACGTACGCATGAGTGATGATATCATTCCCATGATCGTGGTATTTTATTGAAGTGTATGTATAATATTTCATAATCAATACCACTTTACAATAATCATATATAGTTATTTATTTACACCATTATACCCATCAATGTAAGGTGGTGGTTGAAAACATATTACACAACGACGTGGAAACGGTATTCCATACGTACGTGCTCGCGGTGATTTTCTTTACCATATGATGGATAAGAGGTGAAATAGGGTTGTTTCATATTTATAATAACATATAATTATATGAGGGATACTGATGTTATTACCTCATAATGAAACAATTAAAGAAGAGGGAGTAGAAGAAGAATGGAACTTGAAGAAAACAATAGAAGGTATTACCTCTTCTTCAAAGTGCCTCCATTAAAATTTTTCTTAGGGCACTAGAGTTGGTATTTTAAGAAGAACAGTATCTCTAGTAGTCTTCTACAGAATTGGGGAAGTGAAATGGGTAGGGTTTGGCCAAGGTTGAAGGCTCAAAGTGGTGTGAGGAGGAGAGGGAGGAGGTGCTCTTTTATAAGGGACGAGAGGGGCACCTTTGGAAAGTGTGAAAATATTATTTTATTATAAACTTATCATCCATTTCAAAAGGTCCAAAAATTATTAAAGATGAATATAAGATGGCTCATGGTCGAAATAAATTCATCAATCCAGAATTGGGCATGTTTTGGAAAATACTTTAATCATTGTAATCTTATTTATTTAAATCTTTTATTAATGAGGTAAATACTGCATCATTATTGTGTCATAAATAATTTATTTTTTATGATGTATAAAAATTATAAAACAACTACCAAAAAGTAGGAAATCGTTTTATCTTTCCAGTGAATATTTATAGTCAAAAATATAATTTATATAGCCCCTTATAAAATTTAATTACTAAAGGATTTTTGTTAATGCCAATTTTATCTTTACATTAAATTAATTAATCTAATGTGTCATTGATTTTCATAAGTTCCTCTATGGGGTCCCATAATCTACCCAAGGATGCCCATGGTCGGCCATTACTCATCCAATATGGTTTGGACAAGTGTTAAGGTAATTTTTAATTATTATAAATTTCTTTTAACCTTGAATTACAGTATTTACTTTTAACCGTGGTAAATAAAAGTAAAAAGTTACTATTCACCAAAAATTATTTTTATCTAATTGAACCAAATTTTATGCGTTTATATTAACTGTGTCTCTAGTATTTTCAAAATTCAACTCATAGAAGCGGTAAAATTATGTTCTATGAACAATTACAAAAGCTCCTAGGATGTGGGTAAAAGACGGTGAAAAGTTCAATACAAATTTTATAAATTCAAAATTATTATAAAATGGCTCCTATAAATTTCATTGAACTTATATAAGTATTATGTACCCATTTTGAGCTAAAATAAATTTAAATCAAATAAATAATTATTTAAATAAAAAGTTGTTTTTAACCAAGAACTCAATGTTTTCACTATTTATAAAAAATTGATGTTTTTCAGAAAAATACAAAAAATTCAGCCTAAGATATATATGATATTACGAATTCAAAAATGATATCTATTTTTCCAAATTAAAAACATAGAAGTGGAATTAATTAATTTTAAAAGTAATTCCCGTTATCAAAACAAATAGCGCGTTTTTAAGAAACAATAACTATCAAAAGATCATCACTTTTTATGTCTAATTTCAATGTGAAATTAATTCCAATGACCAAAATTAGATTAAATGGTAAAAATATATTCTAATTAAAATTTAAAACCAATGAAAAATAAAATGTATCCACATAAATTATTGTGATGAAAATAGTTGTATTTAATTAAAATATAGAATGTTTTTACTATTCATCAAAATATGAAAGTTACCAGAATAATATGAAACATTTATCCAATGTAAATTTTTATATCCTGATTCCAAAGTAGAATTTTATTTTGTAAAATTGAACTTATAAATATGTTAAAAACTAGATTAAAAATGTGTGCGCCATCAAAAGGAGGTAAAACTGCTTTTTTTTTGAAAAATACTTCTTTTATCCGAAAAACTGATTTTGTTTTCATACCTCGTTATTGAAAATGTGTAAAATGATTTATAATGTTATAACCTTTAAAATTCAGTTAACACTATTCATAACAGCTTGTTCATAATATTATAATAATATATCGTTGCTTAATGAAACTCGGTATTGCATACTACACACACTATCGAGGAAGGTCGCGATTACGTGTAATGCAAACCAACCTAGTGGTGTGTGCAGTGAAGGATTCCTTTGCATATAACATAATACGTAAAAAAATATACTTCTCATAAAATATCAGGGTGTTACATTCTACCCCCCATAAAATGAATTTCTCCCTCGAAATTCATCACTTCGTAATAAACAGATGAGGATACCTCTCCCTAATCATATCCTCAAGATCCCATGTAGCTTCATCTAATTGGTGGTTCCTCCATAAAACATTCACCAAGTGAGTGGTCTTGTTCCGTAGAACTTTTTCTCTATGATCTAGAATCTCTATCGGTTGTTCTTCATAAGAAAGATCTTGCTCCAGTAGTACAACTTCTGAGCTTAGTACATGTGAAGGATCAGGTATGTACTTTCTCATTAGAGATACGTGGAACACATCATTAACTTGAGAGAGATTCTGTGGAAGATCCAATCGATAGGCTACCTTCCCAACACGATCCAGTATTTCGAAAGGACCGATATACCTAGGTCTTAGCTTTACCTTCTTCCCAAATCTCATTACTATCTTCTAAAGAGATATTCGTAAGAACACTTTATCACCCACTTCAAACTCTAGGTCTTTTTTTCGGTTGTCAACATAACTTTTTTGTCGACTCTGAGATGCTCTTATGTGTTCTTGAATAGATCGGAATTTTTCTACCATCTCATCAACAAGATCAGGTCCTAATAGCTTTCGTTCCCCAACTTCATCACAGAAAGTTGGAGTTCTTCATTTCTTCCATAGAGAGCTTCATAAGGAGCCATCTGAATAATATAGTGAAAGCTATTATTATAGAAAAATTACACCAAAGGTAGGTGTTGATCCCAACCACCTTTGAAATCCATAGAGCATGATCTCAACATGTCTTCTAGAGTTTGAATTGTTCTTTCAGACTGACCATCTGTCTGAGGATGATAAGCAGTGCCGAAACTCAACTCTATATCTAGAGTATGCTGAAGACTTCTTCAGAACTTAGAGGTAAACCTTGGATCCCAATTAGATATAATGGAAAGTGGTACTCCATGAAATCTTACCACTTCCTTTACCTATATCATGGAAAGCTTATCTAGAGAGAAATCTTCCCTAATAGTAAATAATTGTGCTGACTTCGTAAGACGATCAACTATAACCCAGATTACATTATTTCTTTTGGATGTTTTAGGAAGTCTAGTGATAAAGTTCATAGTGATGTTTTCCCATTTCTATTCTGGTATGGGTAATGGTTATAACATCCCTTTAGAGTTCTGTCTCTAAGCTTTAACTTGCTGACAAACCAAGAATCGTGAGACATATTCAGCAACATCTCTTTTCATGCCATCCCACCAAAATTACTCTTTCAGGTACCTATACATCTTCATGCTTCTAGGGTGAATAGAGAAATAAGAACTATGAGCCTCATCCGACATCTCCTTCTTTAATTTGGGGATTGGAGGAACACAAACCCGATTCCTGAACTTTATTATCCCATCACAATCAAGGTTGAATTCAGGAACATTTCTCACCTTCTTTTGTAACTCTACATCTTCTTTTTGTGCCTCTTTAATTTTCACATGTATAGATGGTTGAACATTAAGTTTTGAAAGATAAGATTTTTTCCCTTCCATTATAATTCCAAGATCCATCCTTTGTAAATCCATAAATATCGGATCTTGTGTGATCTTCCACATGGATAAGCTAGAATGGTCTTGTCGACTTAATGCATCCGCCACCTTGTTTTCTTTCCCAGGGTGTTAATGAATTGAGTAGTCATAATCCATAATTAGCTCCAACCATCTTATTTGGAGCATATTCATCTCCTTTTGTGTGAAAATATACTCTAAACTTTTGTGATCAGTATAAATATCACACCTTTCACCATAAAGATAATGCCTCCAAATATTTAATGCAAGGATTACCACAGCTAACTCCAAATCATGAGTTGGGTAATTTTTCTCATGGATTTTCAACTGTCGTGAGGCATAAGCTATCACCATATCGTTCTTCATGAGAACACACCCCAATCCCTTCTTGGATGCGTCACTGTAGATCAAAAACCTTTCTCCACTACAAGGAAGTGTGAGCACATGTGCACTAGATAACCTTCTTTTAAATTCCTTGAAATTTTCTTCACACTCCTCCGTCCACATGAACTTAACTCCTTTTCGAGTCAACCTGGTGATTGGATTAGATAATCGGGAAAAATCATTCATAAAACGTCGACAATAACCAGCCAAACCAAGAAAACATCAGTTCTCAATTATTGTAGTTGGTCTCGACCATCTTTCGATGACCTCTGTTTTTGCTGGATCCATAGATATCCCCTATTTTAAGATTATGTGACCCAAAAATGTAACTTTTTGAAGCCAAAATTCACACTTGGTAAATTTGGAATAAATCTTCTCCTTTCTCAGGGTCTTCAATACAATTCTCAAGTGATCTTCATGTTCTTCCTTGCTCTTTGAATAGACACAAATATCGTCTATAAAGACTACCACAAAATGATAAAGATAGTCTCTAAAGACTCTATTCATCATATCCATGATGATAGTAGGGGAATTAGTAAGACCAAATGGTGTCACTATAAATTCATAGTGTCCGTACCTTGTACGGAAATCCATCTTTGGTATATCCTCCCTTTTGACCCGTAATTGATGATACCCTGAACGAAGATCAATCTTGGAAAAGTATAGAGATCCATGTAATTGGTAAAATAAGTCATCAATGTGCGGGAGAGGATATTTGTTCTTGATCGTAATATTGTTAAGTTCTCGATAATCAATGCAGAGTCTCATTGATCCATCTTTATTCTTAACAAAAAGAAAAGGTGCTCCCCAAGGTGACGCACTAGGGCGTATGAATCCTTTATCAAGATTCTCTTGGAGTTTCTTCTTCAATTCCTGCAACTCGATTGGGGACATTCTATAAGGTTTCTTTGAAATAGGAAAAGCACCCAGTACGAGTTTTATTGAGAACTAAACGTCACGATTTTGTGGAAGACCCGAAAATTCCTCCAGAAAGACATCATAGAAATCCCGTACAATGGGCATATTCTTAATCGTGAGTTTCTCTCCATCCATTTGGGATAAATAACCTTTATTTATTGGAATCAAGACCCATAAGATGGAAGAAATATCCTCTGGAAGGTTATATTCATCATTGTATTGATAGACGATCATAGATTGATCTGGAATATTAAATGTGATTTCCATTCTTTGGAAATTGATATGAGCTCCATATAAATAAAGTAAATCCATGCCAAGAATCTCATCAAATTCCAATATAGGAAGGATCACAAGATTTATAGGAAGCACTTTCCCATTAACATCAATCTGAGAAGAATTATAAACTTTTGATGTGACCGTTGTGCCATTAAGAGTTGTCACAGCTAACTCAACATCTTATTGTTGAGGTAATGCGACGACACCCTTAGAAAATTCTTCAGAAATAAAATAGTGGGTGGATCCAGAATAAAATAAAACATTTTATACTTTAGAGAGGATGGTAAGTGTACCTTTCACCACTTCGTTATCATACTCGACATCGCCGATAGTAATTTCATGTAAAATTACATTGTCTTTGGCCTTAAGAGTTTTTTGACGTCGATCATAATCAACAACCCTTGGATTTGGGTATTGATTGGAATAATGGCCCATCTTCTTGAACTTGAAAAATTGATGTGTAGGAGGTGTATTCTGTGTATCCCTTTCTTTGTTCGCATCATTAGACATCATCTTCCCATTATTTTGACATTCAACTGCCCGATGACCTTATTTTCCACACATAAAACATTTTCTTGTCCCTTTAAGACAATTCCTTCCATGTTTCTTTCCACAATTTGAGAATAAAGTAAAACTCATATTCATTCCAGTGTGGTCTTTAGATTTTTCATTTAATTCCATTTTCCCCTTCTTATCAAAACCATATGACTGATAGGTTACTCCAATCTCCATCTCAACCTTGAGAGCACATCGAACAATTTCCTCATAGCTATTGAAGCCCCTTATGGCTAACGCCCTTCGAAGACATGGTTTTAAGACACCAAGGAATCGATCGATTTTACTCTCAGGTTGGATAATAATTATGGAAGCCTACCTTGAATGTCTTGTAAAATAAGCTTCATAGGTACCAACCAATTCATCATCCTTTTGCTTCAATTCAAGAAACTCATTCTCCATATTTTTTTGAAGAATATGATTGAAGTACTTATTGAAAAATAATTTCTTGAACTCATCCCATTCCATGGACTCAATTTCACCTCTTTGCCTCATATTCTTGATAAGATTCCACCATTAATCAGCATCACCTTCCAAACGATACACTGATAAGATGACTTTGACATGTTCAGAACATTTTAGAACTGGAAATATATTTTCAGTGGTACTAATCCATTGTTTAGCTAATAAAGGATCAGAAGACCCACTGAATGAAGGTGGATGTTTCCTCATGAAGGATTCAACATATTGTTGCTCCTTCCTTTGCTCGATTGGAAGTACTGCATGGTTCATAGCTTCAGAAATTTGTGTGATCATGGATACATGATTTTTCATTCCATCTCTCATAACATTTGGTTTCTCAGGGGGCTAATCATTGCATTGCACATCACATTCAGCATTAACCCGGTTCCTTCGGGTTCTAGCCATTGACTAAAACTAAGAAGTGTAGTGTGAGGAACACTAATCATAATAGGAAAACCACATAATCAAGAATAAAATTTCACACTTAAGGCCTTATCATAGGTTGTTCATGGCCATTTCTAAAACACTAAGATTATGTTCTATGCTTAGACTTATCCTTAGGGTTCTTACTATGGCTTTCACATCCTAGTTTCCAAAGGTTGACTATACCTTTCCTCTGATACCAACTATAACGACCCATACTTTATATAAATTGTTATTACTTCAGAGTTGAATCATACTTATTACAACAAATAAAAAAACAATGAAAGGAACATATAGGTATAGTGTCTTTAGAAACTGGGAATCATAAACAACTGGTTCATAAAATCAACTACATTGTCTCCTGTTTATTTCATCATATCTAGAGTCCCTTTTTGGAATATCTTACTTAATATCCTTCTTCCTGACCTAGGGAAAAGAAAACATTCAAAAGGGTGAGCTCAAATGCTCAGTAAGGGTAAATAAAAGAAATATAATTCGTATCATATTCATAAGAACATAACATTTTAAAAATAATAACATGCAAAAGAGGTCATAATATCATGTCATGGGATAAATCAAAGTAATGAAAAGTAATCCCAAATAATCATACTTTAAAACATGAAACTTTGTGGCATACACCCATAATCATAGAAAATCTTTTCATATTAGTCAAGGATCATTGCCAAGACCATCATGGAGGACAAAGTCAATTACTAAACCGATTTCACTATTCGTTCCAGTCCTGTATCACTGAACCGGTTTATCTTTCCGTTCCAGCCATGTATATCTCAGGAGATATAAATTTTTACCCAATGCATTGGAGGGAGATATAGCTCCCACCCATCTCATAATGAAACCATTATTATGTGTGGCACAAAATCATAAATCATACATCATAGCATAACCCATGTAATAAAAATGGGATTCTTAAACATCATTCCATCATAACATAACCTATATAAGATAAAAGGACATCATATAATTAATTCCATCAAAAAACAGTCAAATCAATGTAAAAATAGGGATAGAAATAGAACCCTATTTTATCTTAGATGGAAAATAATTTTGATAAAACACTTGAACTCCATTATTGAGGAAAATATACTTTCTACTTCAAAAACATTTTTCCTTTCTTAACATGTCATACAATTTTAAACTAAATGAAGTTGATAAAAAATAAACATGAAAACTTTTAAACAAAGATTCTTGGAAAAAATGTTCTAAAAATCCATTTATGCCATATAATTTTAAAAAACATTCTTCTCGTACATTGGCCAGAAAAGTCAAAAAGTACCTCGTACGAAAAACGACAAAAGATTCCTTAAATATCTTTTACTAAAAACTCACCGAAGGGTAAAATTGGCTTTAAAAAATTTTAGGATGATGGAAATAATATTACATATTGAGGAAACATGGATGTGCATGATAAAATTCACCCTAGTAAATACCAAAGTACAAACAATCTCGGATAAAAATGAGATTGTGTGATTTTCCCTTACTTTAGGTCTGATATGCTTAGTATGAATCCGAAACTCCTGTAATATGGTTTAAATAATGCCAATTGGCTTATTAGAGAATCATATTCATTGTTATGATATCATATATGGTCATATTTGTATTCTCTTAGTAGTAATATTTCATTGCTACTTGTTATTCGGGTGTTTATTGCTTTATGTTCTTATGCGTGTTTTAACGAATAAATTCTTATTCCTCTTTATAGGATATAGATAAATCATTTAAAGAATGGTATTAGTGTAATATATATCATATTAATTCATTTAAGTTATATAATCATTATTCCATGAAGGTCATATAGAATGAGTCGCATCACATCGTGGAGACGGTAGGCCGTACGTACGCACGAGCGATGATATCGTTCCCATGATCGTGGAACTGTATTCAAGTGTATGTATAATATTTAAGAAGCAGTACCTATTTAAAATAATCATATATAGTTATTTATTTACACCATTATACCCATAAACGTATGGTGGTGGTGGAAAACATATTACAACATGGCGTGGAGACGGTATTCCGTACGTACGCACGCGCGGTGATTTTGTTTACCATAGTATGGATACGAGGTGAAATAGGGTTGTGTCATATTTATAATAACATATCAGTATATGAGGGATAATGATGTTATTACCTCATAATTAAACAACTAAATAAGAGGGATTAGAAGAAGAATGGAACTTGAAGAAAACGGTAGAAGGTATTACCTCTTCTTCAAAGTGCCTCCTTTAAACATTCTCTTAGGGCACTAGAGTTGGTCTTTTGAGAAAACCAGTACCTCTAGTAGGTTTCTAAGGAAGTGGGGAAGTGAAATGGGCAGGGGTTGGCCGAGCGTGAAGGCTCAAAGTGGTGTGAGGATGAGAGGGAGGAGGTTCCCTTTCCTAAGGGAGGAGAGGGGCACCTTTGGAAAGTGTGAAAATATTATTTTATTATAAAGTTATCTTCAGTTTCAAAAGGTCCAAAAATCATTAAAGATGAAGATAAGATGACACATGGTCGAAATAAAATCATCCAATCAGAATTGGACATGTTATGGAAAATATTTTAATCATTATAATCTTATTTATTTAAATCATTTATTAACGAGGTAAATACTGCATCATTATTGTGTCATAAATAGTTTAATTTATTTGATGTCTAAAAATTATAAAAAAATACCAATATGTGGGAAATCGCTTTTTATTTCCAATGAATATTTATAGTTGAAAAGATAATTTATATAGACCATTATAAAAATTAATTACAAAAGGAATTTTGTTAATGCCAATTTTGTCTTTACATTAAATTAATTAATCTAATGTGACATTGTCTTTCATAAGTGGCTCCATGGGGTCCCAAAATCGACCCAAGGATGCCCATGGTCGGCCATTACACATCCAATATGGTTTGGACAAGTGTTATGGTAAATTTAATTATTATAATTTTCTTATAACCTGGAATTACCCAATTTACTTTTAATCGTGGTAAATAAAAGTAAAAAATTACTATTCACCAAAAATTATTTTTATCTAATTGAACCACATTTTAATAATTGATATTATCCTTGTCTTCCGGATTGTTGAAATTCAACTCACAAAAGCAGTAAAATTGTGTTTTATGAATAATTGCAAAAGCTCATAGGATGTGGGTAAAAGACGGTGAAAAGTTCAATACAATTTTTAAAAATTTAAAATTATAATAAAATGACTCCAATGAATTTTATTGAACATATATATGTATTATGTACACATTTTTTCCTAAAATAAATTTAAATAAAATAAATGATTATTTAATAAAAAGTTAGTTTTAACCAAAAACTCAGTGTTTTCACTATTCATAAAAAATTTACGTTTTTTAGAAAAATACCAAAAATTCAGCCTAAGCTATATTTGATATTCCAAATTAAAAAATGATGTCTATTTTTTCAAATTCAAAACATAGAAGTGGAATTAATAAATTTTTAAAGTAATTCCCGTTATCAAAACAAATGGCTTGTTTTTAAGAAACAATAATTATCAAAACATCATCACTTATTTATGTCCATTTTCAATGTGAAATTAATTTCAATGAAAAACATTTGATTAAATGGTAAAAATATATTATAATTATAATTTAAAACCAATAAAAAATATAATCTAGCCATATAAATTTTTGTGATGAAAAAAGTTGTTTTTAATTAAAATATAGCATGTTTTTACTATTCATCAAAATATGAAAGTTACCAGAATAATATGAAAAATTTATCCAATGTAAATTTTTATATCCTGATTCCAAATAATTATTTTATTTTGTAAAATTGAACTTATATACATGTCAAAAACTAGATTTAAAATTTGTGCGCCATCAAAAGGAGGTAAAACTGCATTTTTTGAAAAATACTTCTTTTATCCTAAAAAATGATTTTGTTCTCATACCTCATTCTAGAAAATGTGTAAGATGATTTATAATTTTATAAAATTTAAAATTCCATTAATAATATTCATAAATTCTAGTTCATAATATTATTATAATATATCGTTTCTTAATGAAACTTGGTATTGCGTATTATACACGCTATCGAGGAAGGTCACGATTGCGCGTAACGCAAGCCAACCAAGTGTTGTGTGCAGTGAACGATTCCTTTGCGTATAACATAATACATATAAAAAAATATACTTCTCATAAAATATCAGGGTGTTACAGGTTTAAACATATTATTAACTTTTAACAGAACCATAATAATATTTATGATATCATATATGATTCACTTACGACTTTATATTATCCATTCATTTGTCAATTCCATGTTAAAGCAGCGTTTTGGGTAAAATCGTTTCATTTATCATCAGTGTTTTGACTTGTAATTATTAATATGATTACATAGGTCATGATTACTTATCTCGAGAATATAAAACATGATTTATATATAATATATATTCAGAATATAATTATATATAATAGATCGATAAATGGAAAGAAATACACCGTTCATGGAGACGGTAGGCCGTACGTACGCATGAATGCTATTTTTGTTTCCATATTGAATTGAATGGAATTAAGTAGATGACATATATATATATATACATACATAAATATAGTAGCATTATTATGTCATATATTTCTTGATTACGTATTATATATACATTATAATAATTTTTAAAATTGTTAACATTGAAAATGAATCTCATCGCGTTGTGGAGACGGTAATCCGTACGTACGCACGAGGGATGATATCATTTACATATTTATTGAATGGAATTGGAGTGGATGATATAATATCTTAGAATTCGTATGATGTTATAATAATCATATATAGTTATTCTTTACACCATTATGCCCTTCCAAGTAAGGCCGTGGTGGAAAAACTGATTACACCATGGCGTGGAGACGGTATTCCGTACGTACCCACGCGCGGTGATTTATTTTTCCATAGGATGGATAGAAGGTGAAATAGGGTTGTTTAATATTTATAATAACATATAATTATATAATTAATATGGATGTTATTACTTTATAATGAAACAACTAAATAAGAGGAAGTAGAAGAAGAAAGAAACTTGAAATAATCGGTAAAAGATATAACCTCTTCTTCGACACACCTCTTTTAAGCTTACTCTTAAGGCACTAGAGATGGTATTTTGAGGATACCAGAACCTGTATAATGTTTCTAGATAATTTAATAAGGGGAATGGGTAGGGGTTGTCCAGGCTTGAAAGCTCAAAGTTGTGTAGTGAGGAGAGGGAAGTGGTGCCCTTTTATAAGGGAGGAGATGGACACCTTTAGAAATTAAAAACAATATTAATTTATAATAAATTTAAAACCCACATAAAAACTTCCCAAATGACTAAAATACGAATCTTAGATGATATAGGGTTGTAATATCACCAACCAATAAAATTTAGACACATAGGGAATTTTTTTAAACATTATCAACTTGATTTATCCATATTCAATCTATTTAATTTTATTTGTGGTATTAACATTCTAAATTTTAAATTGTTATTAATAATAACTTATTTATTGAGAGTTGTCCATAATTGGATAATATATGACATCGTAGACCATATAAATTTTAATTTATAAATTTTAATTATTATTGTGATTTGTAAACCATGTTATAATATATTATTTTTATAAAATAATAATAGTGTCAATTTTGAAACTATTCAATTATTTTAATTTAAATAAACTCTACACAGAGGATATATTCAAAACTAAATATTTAATAGCTTTCTAAAATTTCATATTCATCTAAAAAATTCGTGGATAATTTTAAATAGATCATATAATATTTATTTTAATATTTTTAAAACCATTTATTTTATATTTCAATTAATAAAATAATTACCACACGTTTTTTGTATAATTATTTTATATACATATTTGTTGTATAAAAATTAAAACTAAAATATTATGATTAAGATAAATATATTTTATTTAATAATAATACTTTTAGTTAAATTTTTCTTCTAAAAGACCCCATTTTTAAAATTTTATCTTTATTAAATTATGAAGGTGACAACTTTGACATCATTTAAAATAAAATAATATAAGTGTAATAATCACTTTTATAAGGATCCATATGGTCAAATATTAGACCATTGGAAGATTATGGTTTACATGTCCATGACCAATATGTTTTTGTCAGGTTTGTTGTTCCTTTTATGGTTACTATTAGTTTAATAAAAACTATATTATTGATTTTTCACTAAATAAACAATTTCTGCATCACTATAGTGCCACCATTAATGACAATTATTTAATCCATAAAAATTATAAATAAATTATCATGATATACTAAATTTTATTATCTTTTTAGAGACTATTTATATTCTAGGTTTTATGACGTTTATAACTAATTTAAAATTAGCATACTTATAAGATTTAAGAGAGTGACATTTGTCACTTTCTTTGGTTTTAATAATAATTCAATAATTTTCATGGTCAAAAGTCCATAAAATTAATCTCTTATGACCCACAGGTGATATGGGTCTACTTTTAGTCATCCTATAGTATTTTGGTAGGTGTTAGGGTAATTTTATAATCTTATTTTTACCCTCAATTACCCGATTTACTTTGAACTGCAGTAAATAAAAATTACTGTAGTTACTATTCATAATATCAAAAAATAAAATAAAAATAAAAGTATCATATTAAAATAATTTGGACCCATTTAATTCAAATATGGAATCCATTTTTAAAAATTGAAAATGCAGAAGTTGCAGTAATTAATTTAAAATTTATCCCGTTGTTAAGAAATTAGGTTTTGAATGTTAAAACACTACCAAAGATTGAAATGTTTTTATCTATGAATTCAATATAAAATTAATGGTAATGAATTATATTATTTTTAATGGAAAATATATATTTTATTTATAGTATAAAACCATTCCATATTATAATTTAACCATATAAATTATTTCGATGAAAGAATATTTTTTTAATTAAAAAATAGCGTGTTTTTACTATTCATTAAAATATGGAAGTTATCAGAATAATATGAAAACGTTATCCTAAGTAAATTTTTATATCATGATTCCAAAAAAGAATTTTATTTTTTCAAATTGAACTTATAAATCTGTAAAAACTAGATTTAAAGTGGGTGCGCCATCAAAAGGTGGCAAAACTGCATTTTTTGAAAAAATAATTATTTTACCTAAAACATTTATGTTGTTATCATACCATGTTCTAGAAAATGTTTAAGATGAATAATAATATTATAAAATTAAAAATTTAGTTAATACTATTCATAATGGCTAGTCCATAATATTATAACAATATATCATTGTTTAGTAAAATCCAGTACTATGTACTACAAAAGCTATCGAGGAAGGTCGGGATTGCGTGTAATGCATGACAAGACAAGGATGCATGTAGTGAATGCTCCCTTTGGTGTTGCATATAAAATAATTCAACACTTATTTAATTTATTCATTAAAAAAAATCTATACTTAATGTTGCGTAGAATAATTTCTACAAAATAAACTAGAAATTGTGTGTAACACGAGCCAAGAATAGTGTTGCGTATAGAAAAGCTAATTTTGGTGTCTCATACAACACAATAATTAAATTAAAAAAAGAATAATTCTCATAAAACATCGGGTTGTTACATTCTACCCCCCTTAAAATGAATTTCGCCCTAAAAATTCATCGGGGTTATAACTAGTTTACTACTTGAATGTTTCTTTCATAGAAACCCACATCGTAAAAAGGAACAGTAATACATAATTTTAAAAAGTGAAGTATGAAACATAACGGTTACCCAAATTAACTCAACATTGGGTTTTCAAATATGTGAACATAGGTTTAAATATGGATATAGAAGAGAAATTTAACCATCACGTTCTGATGGAGAGTGGTAGAGAAAATGGCTATGAAAAAAACAAAAATCATAAAGCCATAAATTTGTGATGATCTAAGGTACCATCTGATTAATCAGATATAAGATCACTAGGAAAACATTTTTGGATTTCAATATAATTTCCCTAAAGTTGAAAATTTTGAAACAGATGAAATACTTACTTTATTTTGGAATAATCTCACTATTGTTTGTGCCTTTAACAATTTCCCCTTCATCTCTTAAAGAAATTATGTTGAATTTGTCTTTTGTGAAGTGTTAGCAAATCATGTGACATAATGATAGTTCATTCCATATGTCTCACATATATGGTTAGAAAATGTTATATACATAAGTCCATCTATGGTGAGATTAATCATATATAGTTCCTAAAATGAATTTATACTTCATCTATCATATCGCTTAATAAAATAAAACTAGATTCTACTAACTAGTGACTTCATGTAGGATAGTGGTAGGTGATGAAGGCCTGTCACACTTCAGCTGTGGGTTCGATTCCCATAGCCCTGTCCGACGCGATGGGTTGTCGCCCGTCCTATGGGTTGTCCTTTTTCTAAAACTACACTATTATAACATTCCAGAAATTGTATCAATAAAGTTCTAGACTTAAATAATTCAATATGATGTCCATCTTAATACATTCCTACCTTTAAGCTTATCAAAAATACTTCTGTCCAATATTATATTATAAATAAAACGATTACTAGAATGGTCACATAATAAGCACGTGAATACCATCATTTGTCCCCCATATATCGTAAGATATATCGTGTTGGTCACATTCCAAACATGTGAATACCTTAATCATGTATTCTTTTAAAACATGTATTACCATAGAACCTTAATGAAAACAAGAACATTTTCTGAAGTAAACTCTTTCCACATACCAAAATCCCAAAATTTTTATATACTCAAACCATGATATCACTTTGTCCTTATATCAGTCATAATATCAAACATATTATTTTATCCTTATCCCTTCATTATGTGCATATCATCTACTTTCCAAAAATATCTCAATCAATTTTCATGGTTACTGATGCCATATTCTTATGGAAAAACACAATGGACCAATACATAGATATTACAATATACTATAAAATTACCTCAACAACAATATTATTGAATACCAATACATAAACACCTCAATCCATCCACTTCAATGATTGTCATGGAATATGTACTTCCTTGATTTAGAAGTAACCTCTTAGGTCAGGGCATTGAGTTGGGTAATGACCATGTTCTCCACAGACAAGACATTGAACTCCATAATAGTCTGTCACTCTATAAACCTTTTCTCCACACAGATAACATCTTCCCCTCTATTTAAGGTATTCCTCAAGGTTCTTTTTCCCTTCTTCTTGATATTTAGAAAGCTTCATCTTCTTTACACTATGTTCTTCTCTATGAGAAAATGTATAAAAGTTCATCTTCTTCTTATTTGATGACTTAGGAATGACACCAAAGTTCACCTTGTTAATCATATATCATCATGATTGATTCGGCACAATCACAATATCTTTCTCTCTAGGAATTACACAATTTTGTTGATCACAGTCACCAATTTTTCCAACGGAATCAACATTAACTGAATTCTTTCTCGTTTCCTCCATTGACTAAAACCAGAAACCATAGTGTAAGAAACATTAAAAATAATAAGGAACCACATAATCATTAAAAGTCACTTATGGGATGTTTAACTTATCAAAAATTCTTTATTCCATGATACCTTAGGTTCACCCTAGGTTATTCATGATCTTTAACATAACTCTAGGACTGTAACCTATAGTTATTCTAAACCTTAGGGACACCCCTAGACATACATTAGAAATATCTCTAGATATCTCACTATAGTTTTCACATCCTAGTTTCCAAAGGTAAACCTTTCCTCTGATACCAAATATTGAGACCCAAGCTTGACGTACAAGGATTTATATTACTTTTGTGGAATAATTAATACATAACAAAAACAGACACCAAAGGACCATAATAGTTTAGTGTCTTTGGAAACTTGGTACACAATCTTCTAATCTTGGTGAAAGATCTTCAACATCTCCAATAAAGTTCTTCCCCATTTTTTTCTTACCTAAAACCATTATTAAAATCCTGGGGAAATGAAAAAATTTAAAGGGTAAGCTCAAATGCTCAGTAAGGGTAATCATGGAGAAAATAAAAAAACCATCTACATTTGAACGTTAAAACATGAACATAAAGATTAAACATCAAAATCATGAGTTTTGAAATAAATCTTGGTAATACGTAAGGAATAGATCATAAAAAAACATCAATCCTGATAAAATAGCATGGGAATAAAACATTTAATTGTGGAAAACCATTAATAACATGACATGATTTCCATATTAGCCAAGGCATTGGTGCTAAGACCATCTTAGTGGACAAAGTCTCTTTCTGAATCGAGTTCACTCCTCATTCCAGTTCTGTATCATTGAACCAGATTAACTTTCCATTACAGCCATGTTTATCTCATGAGATATAAATATTTAGACAATGCCTTGGATGGAGATATAGGTTCTACCCATCTCATAATTAAATCATTCTTACATGTGCCACAAAATAAACATAAATCATTTATCATAACCCAAAGAATAAAATGGGTTTCATAAACGTCATCCCACCATAACATAATCCATATAAAACAAATGGATATCATTTCATTATAAGAAATGTGAAACCATGTAAATCATAGAGGTATTATACTTGAAACATACACATATGAAATAATTTCATCTTAGATGTAAAATAGTTTTGATAAAACACTTGAAGTGAATTCTTGAAGAAAATATCCTTTCTTCTTCAAAATAATTTCCTTTTCACAAAATGACATGTAATTTTAAAATAAAGGATTTTGTTGAAAATAATCATTAAATCTGGCATAGAATGATTCATGCAAATAAGAAGTTATGAATCTTTAAGAATCCGTTCATGCCGTATAAGTTAAAAAAACATTGTCCTTGTACTTTTGTCGGAAAAGTCAAAAAGTACCTCGTATGATAAACAATAGAAAGATTCCTTCCATACGATGTGGTAAATGTAAAAAAAAGGGTTAAAATGACTTTAAAAATACATCGAAGAAAATTAAACATTTTATTAAAACATTTTGAGAACATATGGACATGGATGATAAACATAACCCCAGTAAATACTTAGGAATAAACAATCTCGGATAAGAATGAGATTGGAATAATTATCCATTACCTTATATCCTATTTCATCCATATGTGTCTGAGACTCCTATATAGTGGGTTTAAACATATTATTAACTTACAACATAACCATAATAATATTTATGATATCATATATGATTCACTTATGACTATATTTTTCGTTCATTTGTCAATTCCATGTTAAAGCAGTGTTTTGGGTAAAATCGTCTCATTTATCGTCCGTGTATTAAATTTCAATTATTAATATGATTACATAGGTGATGATTACTTAATTACAGAATATAAAACATTATTTATATATAATATATCTTCATAATTAACATATATATAATAGATCGATAAATGGATAGAAATACAAAGTTCATGGAGACGGTTGGCCATACGTACGCATGAACGATGTTTTCGTTTCCTTATTGAATTGAATGGAATTAAGTAGATGAAATACATATATATATACATACATCTAGTAGCATTATTATGTCATATCTTACATTATTAATTATTATATATACTTTATAATCAATTTTGAATTGTTAACATGGAAAATGAATCTCATCGCGTTGTGGAGACGATAATCCGTACGTACGGACGAGTGATGATTTAGTTCCCATATTTATTGAATGCAATTTGAGTGGAAGATATAATATCTTAGAATCAGTATGATTTTATAAACATCATATATTGTTATTCTTTAGACCATTATACCCTTCCAAGTAAGGTGGTGGTGGAAAAACTGATTACACCACGGCGTGGAGACTGTATTCCGTACATACGCATGAGCAGTGATTTCATTTTCTGTAGGATGGATAGAAGGTGAAATAGGGTTGTTTAATAGTTATAATAACATATCAGTATATAATTAATACTTATGTTATTACTTTATAATGAAACAACTAAAGAAGAGGAAGTAGAAGAAGAAAGAAACTTGAAAGAATCAGTAGAAGATATTACCTCTTCTTCGACGCACCTCTTTAAAGCTTCCTCTTAAGGCACTAGAGTTTGCCTTTTGAGGAGAGAAGAACCTCTATAATGTTTCTAGGGAAGTTTAGAAGGGAAATGGGTAGGGTTTGGCCGAGCTTGAAGGCTCCAAGTTGTGTAAATAGGAGAGGGAGGTGGTTCCCTTTTATAAGGGAGGAGAGGGGCACCATTGAAAATATAAATAAATAGTAATTTATAATAAATTTTAACCCCAGATAAAAACCTCAAAAATGAATCAAATATGAATCTTAGATGAGATAGGGTTTTAATGGAATCAACCAATAAAAATTATCCATGTTGGGAATTTATTTTAAACATTATCAACTTGATTTATCCATATTCAATCTATTTAATTTTATTTATGGTAATAATATTCCAAATTTTAAATTGATACAAATAATTAATTATGTATTTTTAATTGTCCATAATTGGATAAGTTATGACATGTTAGACCATATTAATTTTAATTTATAATTTTTAATTATTTTTGTAATTTTTAAACAATTTTATAATATGTTATTTTTATAAAATAACAATAGTGTCAATTTTGACACTATTCATTTATTTGAATTTAAATAAACTCTACAAAGAGGATATATTCTAAAAAAGAATATAATATCTTCCTATAATGTCATAGTAATCTATAAAATTTTTGTATCATATTAAATAGTTCATATATTATTTATTTTAATATTTTTAAAACCATTTATTTGATATTTCAATCAATAAAATAATTAATAACACATTTTTGTATAAATATTTAATATAATTATTTGTTCTATAAAAATTAAAAATAAAATACTTTTATGAAATTAAATATAATATATTTCATAATAATAAATTATTAGAATTTAACTTCTAAAAAAACCCACTTTTAAAATTGTATCTTTATTAAATTATGAAGGTGACAACTTTGACATCATTTAAAATAAAATAATATAAGTGTCATAATCACTTTTTCATGGATCCAAATGGTCAACTATTTGACAATTGTATGATTATTGTTTACATGTACATGAAAAATAAGTTTTGGTCAGGTTTGTGGTTCCTTTTATGGTTACTATTAGTTTAATAAAAAACATATTTTTGTTTTTTTACAAAATAAACAATTTCTGCATCACTATTGTGTCACCATTAATGACAATTATTTAATCCCAAAAAATTTTAAATAAATTTTCATTATGTAGATAATTTTATTATATTTATGGAGACTATTTATATTCGAGGATTTAAGAATTTCATCACCAAATAAAGATTATCATACTTATAAGATTTAAGAGAGTGACATTTGTCACTTTCTTTGGTTTTAATAATAATTAAATTATTTTCGTGGTAAAAAGTCCATAAAATTAATCTATTCTGACCCTTAGGTGATATGGGTTGGGTTGTAGTCATCTAATATAATTTTGGCATGTGTTAGTTTTATTTTATTACCTTATTGTTACCCTTAATTACCCGATTTACCTTTAACTGTTGTAAATAAAAATTAACATAGTTACTATTCATAATATCAAAAAAAGTAAAAGTAACATATTAAAATAATTTGGACCCACTGAATTATAATATGGAATCCATTTTTGAAAATTTAAAACACAGAAGTTGTAGTAATTAATTTAAAATTAATCCAGTTGTTAAGAAAATCGGTTTTAAAAGTTTAAACATTGCTAAAGGTTGAAATGTTTTTACATATGAATTCAATATAAAATTAATGGTAATTAGATATATTATATTAAATGGTATAAATATATTCTATTTATACTTTTAAACCATTCAATACTATAATTTAACCATATAAATTATTGCGATGAAAAAAATTGTTTTTAAATAAAATATAGCGTGTTTTTACTATACATTAAAATATGAATGTTATCAGAATAATATGTAAAATTTATCCAAAGTAAATTTTTATATATTGATTTCAAATATGAATTTTATTTTGTCAAATTTAACTTATAAACCTATCAAAAACTATATTTAATGTGGGAGCACCATCAAAAGGCGGAAAAATTGCATTTTTGAGAAATATTTATTTTACCAGAATAATTTATCGTGTTCTCATAAAATTTTATATAAAATGTGTAAGATGAATAATAATGTTATAAAATTCAAAATTTAGTTAATACTATTCATAATGGGTAGTCCTTAAAATTATAACAATATATCGTTATTTTGAGAAATCCGGTATTGCGTACTACACACTCTATCGAGGAAGGTCACGATTGTGTGTAATGGAAGCCAAGTCAGGGTTGTGTGTAGTGCAAGCTATCTTTGTTTTTTCATATAAAATTATTTAACACTTATTTCATTTATACATTAAACAAAATCTATACTTAATGTTACGTTGAATAATTTCTACAAAACGAACTAGAAATTGTGTGTAACACGAGCCAAGAATAGTGTTGCGTATACGGTGTTGCGTATAGAACAAGCTAATTTTGGTGCCGCGTACAACAGAAGACATCAATGAAAAAAAGAACAATTATCATAAAATATCATGTTGTTACATTCTACACCCCTTAAAGTGAATTTCGCCCTCAAAATTCTTCGGGGTTATAAATTGTTTACTACTTGAAAGTTTCTTTCATAGAAACCAACATCGTAAAAAGGAACACTAAAACTTAATTTTAAAAAGTGAAGTATGAAACATAATGGATACTCAAATTAACTCATCACTCGGTTTCCACATATGGGAACATAGGTGAAAATATGGATATGCAAGATAAATCTAACCATCAAGTTCTGATGGAGGGTGGTAGAGAACATGGCTATGAAAAATCCAACAATCACAAAGCCATAAATTTGTGATGATTTAAGGTACCATCCAATTCATCAGATATAAGAGAAATGAGACCAAATTTTTGGATTTCAATATCATTTCCCTAATGTTGAAAAATTTGAAATAGAAGAAATACTTACTTGATTTTGGTACAGTCTCACTGTTGTTTGTTCCTTGAACAATTTATACTTCATCTCTTAAAGAAATGAGGTTGAATTTTTCTTCCGTGAAGTGTTAGCTGATCATGCGATAGAATTATAGGTCATTCCATATTTCTCAAACCTAAGGTTAGCGAAAGTTAAATACATAAGTCCATCTATGGTGAGATTAATAATATATGGTTCCTAAAATGGACTTATACTTCATCTATCATACCGCTTAATTAAAATAAAACTAGTCTCTACAAACAAGGACTTCATGTATGACAGTGGTAGGTGATGAAGTCCTATCACACTTTGGTTGTAGGTTCGATTCCCACAGCCTTGTCCGATGTGATGGGTTGTATCCCATCCTATGGGTTGTCCTTTTTATAAAACTAAACTATTATAACATTCCAGAAATAGTATCAAAACAATTTCAAGCCTTAAACAATTATATCTGATGTCCAACTAAATCCATTCTAACTTTTAGGCTTATCAAAAATACGTCTTATTTAATCTTGTAGTATAAAAACTGATTACTAGAAAGGTTACATAACAAGCACGTGAATACAATCATTTATCCCCCATATATCTTAATATATATCTTATTGGTCACATTCCAAACATGTGAATACCTTAATCGTGTATTATTTTGAATCATGGATTACCATATAACCTTAGTGAAAACATGAATTCTCCATATACCAAAATCCCAAAATTTCTATATACTCAAACCATGATATCACTTTTTTCTTATATCAGTCATAATATCAAACATATTATTTTCTCCTTATCCCTACATTATGAGCATATCATCTGCTTTCCAAAAATATCTCAATCACTTTTCATGGTTACCAATTCCATTTTATTATGGAAAAACAAAATGGACCAATACATAGATATTCCAATATACCATAAAAGTACCTCAACAACATTATTCTTGAATTCCAATACACAAAAACTTCAATCCATCCTCTTCAATGATTGTCATGGAATATGTCCTTCCTTGATTTAGAAGTAACCTATTAGGTCAGGGCTTTGAGTTGGGTAATGCCTATGTTCTCCATATATAAGACATTGCACTCCATAACAGTCTATCACTCTATAGCCCTTTTCTCCACACAAATAAAATCTTCCCCTCCATTTGAGGTATTCCTCAAGGATCTTCTTCCTTTCTTCTTGATACGTAGAAGGATTCATCTTCCTTCCTCTATGTTCCTCTCCATGAGAACATGTATAAATGTTTATCTTCCTCTTATTTGAGGATTTGGAATGCCACCAAAGTTTACTTTGTTAATCATATATCGCGACGACTAATTCAGCATAATCACAATATCTTTCACTATAGGAATTACACAATTTTGTTGATCACAGTCACCAATTTTCCATCGGAATCAACATTAACTGAATTCCTTCTCATTCGCTCCATTGACTAAAACCAGAAACCATTGTGTAAGAAACATTTAAAATAAAGAGGAACCAAATAATCATTAAAAGTCAGTTATGAGATGTTTAACTTATAAAACATTATTTATTCCATGATAACTTAGGTTCACCCTGGGTTATTCATGATCGTCAACATTAATCTAGGACTGTAACCTATAGTTATACTAAACCTTTGGGACATCCCTAGATATACCTTAGAAATATCTCTAGGGATCTCACAAAAGTTTTCGCATCCTAGTTTCGAAAGGTTAACTAAACCTTTCCTATGATACCAACTGTAGAGACCCAAGATTCACGTACATGGACATTTCATTACTTTTTCAAAATACTTAATACATAACAAAAACAGACACCAAAGGACCGTAATAGTTTAGTGTCTTTGGAAACTTGGTACATAATCTTCTAATCTTGTTGAAATATCTTCAACTTCTCCCATAATGATCTTCCCCATTTTTCTTTACCTAAAACCTTTTTTTAAATCCTGGGGAAAATAAAACACATTAAGGGTGGGATCAAATGCTCTATAAGGGTAAGAATAGAGAAAATAAAACAAACCATATACATTTGAACTTCAAAACATGAACATAAATTTTAAATATCAAAATCGTGAGTTGTGAAATAAATCCTGGCAGTACGTAAGGCATATATCATAATGGAACATCAATCATGATAAAATAGAATGGTAATAAAATATTTAATTGTGGAAAACCATTAAGAACATGATATGATTTCCATAGTATCCAAGGCATTTCTTCCAATACCATCTTAGTGGACAAAGTCCCTTTCTGAATCGAGTTTACTCCTCGTTCCAGTCCTGTATCACTGAATTAGATTAACTTTTCATTCCAGCCATGTCTATATCATGAGATATAAATATTTATCCAATTCATTAGAAAGATATATAGGTCCCAACCATCTAATAATGAAATCATTCTTACTTGTGTCACAAAATAATCATAAATGTTTCATCATAAATGAAAGAATAAAATGGGTTTCATAAACGTCATCACATCATAACATAATCCATATAAAAGAAATGGATATCATTTCATCATAAGAAAAGTGAAACCATGTAAATCATAGAGACATTATACTTGAAACATACACATATTAAATAATTTCATATTATATGTAAAATAGGTTTGACAAAACACTTGAAGTGAATTCTTGAGGAAAATATCCTTTTTCTTCAAAATCATTTTCATTTCACAAAATGACATGAAATTTTAAAATAAAGGATTTTGTTGAAAATAATCATGAAATATTGAATAGTAATATTCATTTAAATAAGTAATTATGAAACTCTGAGAATTCGTTCATTCCATATAAGTTAAAAAAACATTCTCTTCATACTTTTGTCGGAAAAGTCAAAAAGTACCTCGTATGGTAAACAATAGAAAGATTTCTTCCATACGATGTGGTAAAAGTAAAAAGGGTAAAAATGACTTTAAACATACATGGAATAAATTTAAACATTTTATGAAAACATTTTGAGAACCTACGGACATGGATGTTAAACATAAGCCCAGTAAATACTTATGAATAAACAATCTCGGATAATAATGAGATTGGAATAATTATCCCTTACCTTATTTCCATTTTCTTCCATATGTGTCCGAGACTTCGGTATAGTGGGTTTAAAGATATTATTAACTTGTAAATGAACCACAATAATATTTATGATATCATATATGATTCACTTATGACTTTATATTATTTGTTAATTTGTAAATTCCATGTTAAAGAAGAGTTTTGGGTAAAATCGTTTCATTTATCATTCGTGTTTTGACTTGTAATTATTAATATGATTACTTAGGTCATGATTACTTAATTCCAGAATATAAAACATGATTTATATATAATATATATTCAGAATTAACATATATATAATAGATCTATAAATGGATATAAATACACCATTCATGGAGACGGTAGGCCGTACGTACGTATGAACGCTGTTTTCGTTTCCTTATTGAATTGAATGGAATTAAGTATATGAAATATATATAAATATATATACATAAATATAGTAGCATTATTATGTCATATATTTCATGATTACTTATTATATATACATTATAATCATTCTTAAAATTGTTAACATGGAAAATGAATCTCATCGCGTCGTGGAGACGGTAATCCGTACGTACGCACGAGCGATGATATCGTTACCATATTTATTAAATGGAATTGGAGTGGATGATATAATATCTTAGAATCAGTATGATTTTATAATAATAATATATAGTTACTCTTTACACCATTATACCCTTCCAAGTAAGGTGGTGGTGGAAAAACTGAGGACACAACGACATGGTGACGGTATTCCGTACGTACGCACGCACGATGATTTCATTTTCCGTAGGATGGATAGAAGGTAAAATATGGTTGTATAATATTTATAATAACATATAGGCATATAAATAATACTAATTATATTACTTTATAATGAAAAAACTAAATAAAAGGATGTATAAGAAGAAATAAACTTGAAATAATATTTAGAAGATATTAACTATTCTTTGATGCACCTCTTTTATGTTTCCTCTTAAGGTACTGGAGTTGGTCTTTTTAGGAGACCGGAACCTCTATAAGGTTAATAGAGAAGTTAATAAGGGAAATGGGCAGGGTTTGATAGAACTTGAAGGCTCAAAGTTGTGTAAAGAGGAGAGGGAGGAGGTGTTCTTTTATAAGGGAGGAGAGGGGCACCTTTGGAAATTTAAAAAAATATTAATTTTTAATAAATTTAAACCCCACATAAAAACTTCCAAAGAGATCATATCTGACTCTTATAAGAGATAGGATTGTAATATCATCAGTCAATAAAATTTGGACATGTAGGGAATTTATTTTAAACATTATCAACTTGATTTATCCATATTCAATCTATTTAATTTTGTTTGGAGTAATAACATTCTAAATTTTAAATTGTTATAAATAATTACTTGTGTATTGTGAATTGTCCATAATTGGATAATTTATGACTTTTTCGACCATATAAATTTTAATTTATAATTTTTAATTATTTCTGTGATTTTTAAACCATTTTATAATATGTTATTTTTATAAAATAACAATAGTGTCAATTTTGAAAATATTCTTTTATTTGAATTTAAATAAACTCTACACAAAGGCTATATTCGAAACAAAAAATTTAATAGCTTCCTAGTGTCATAGTCATCTAGAAAATTCGTGGATAATATTAAATAGTTCATATAATACTTAGTTTAATATTTTTAAATCCATTTATTTGATATTTCAATCAATAAAATAATTAATAAAACATTTTTGTATAATTATTTAATATACTTAGTTTTTGTATAAAAATTAAATATAAATTACTATGATGAAGATAAATATAATAGATTTTTTAATAATACTTTTAGTCGAATTTATCTTCTAAAAAACCCCACTTTTAAAATTTTATCTTTATTAAATTATGAAGGTGACAACTTTGATATCATTTAAAATTAAATAATATAAGTGTCATAATCACTTTTATAAGGATCCAAATGGTAAAATATTTGACGATTGGATTTTTATGGTTTACAAATACATGACTAATAAGTTTTGGTCATGTTTTTTGTTTCTTTTATGGTTACTATTAGTTTAATAAAAACAATATTATTGATTTTTTCACTAAATAAAGAATTTCTGCATTACTATTGTGTCACTATTAATGACACTTATATAATCCCTAAAAATTCTAAATAAATTCTCATGACGTAGAAAATTTTATTAGATTTCTGTAGACTATTTATATTCGAGTTTTTATGATGTTTATCACTAAATTAAAATTTTTATACTTATAAGATTTAAGAGAGTGACATCTGTCACTTTCTTTGATTTTAATAATAATTAAATTATTTTCATGGTCAAAAGTCCAAAAATTAATCTATTCCAACCCTTAGGTTATATGGGTCTACTTTTAGTCATCCAATAGAATTTTTGCAGGTGTTTGGATAATTTTATAATCTTATTTTTACCCTTAATTACCCGATTTACCTTTACATGTAGTAAATAAAAATTACAGTAGTTACTATTCATAATATCAAAAAAATAAAAGTAACATATTATCATAATTGGGAACCACTGAATTAAAATATAGAATCCATTTTTTAGAATTCAAAAAATAGAAGTTGCAGTAATTAATTTAAAATTAATCCTGTTGTTAAGAATACGAGTTTTAAAAGTTAAAACATTGCCCAAGATTGAAATGTGTTTACCTATGAATTCAATATAAAATTAATGGTAATGACTTATATTTTATTAAATGGTAAAAATATATTATATTTGTCTTTTAAAACCATTCAATATTATAATTTAACCATATAAATTATTGCGATGAAAAAATTTATTTTTAATTAAAATATAGCGTGTTTTTAATATTCATTAAAATATGAGATTTATCAGAATAATATGAAAAATTTATCCAAAGTAAATTTTTATATCCTGATTCCAAATAAGAATTTTATTTTTTCAAATTGAACTTATAAACCTTTCAAAAACTAGATATAATGTGGATGTTCAATAAAAAGGCGGCAAAACTACACTTTAAAAAAATACTTATTTTACCTAAACAATTTATCTTGTTCTCATACAATGTTCTAGAAAATGTGTAAGATGAATAACAATGTTATAAAATTCAAAATGTAGTTAATACTATTCATAATGGGTAATTAATAATATTATAACAATATATCATTGTTTAGTGAAATTCGGTATTGCGTACTACACATGCTATCGAGGAAGGTTGCGATTGCGTGTAATGCAAGCCATGTCAGGGATGCATGTAGTGTAAGATCCCTTTGGTGTTTCATATAAAATAATTCAACACTTATTTTAATTATACATTAAACAAAATCTATACTTAATGGTGCGTAGAATAATTTCTACAAAAATGAACTAGAAATTGTGTGTAACACGAGCCAAGAATAGTGTTGTGTATATGGTGTTGCGTATAGAACAAGCTAATTTTGGTGTTGCATTAAACACAAGACATCAATAAAAATAAAGAAAAATTCTAAACAAATATCGGGTTGTTACAAATAACATAATGTCACAATGAAAATAACCACATATGAGTGCTCACTATGTAATATAGTCCCTTTATCATAAATTTCTCATCAAGAAGGTTTCATGAAGGTGTCGTCAAACTTTATGCTCGATAAATCATTCTTGACTATCTAAAATAATCCCGTAATTACACCATAACCATGTAATTTAAGGTGACGGTTCTATTTCAATCAAAGGGATGAGATATCAACTTCTATAAATAATTAATTGACAAATAATTCCTTGAATTATCCATTAATAACATGTCATTCATTCACACCCAACATACCCTACTTACAAAAACATATGTCATGAAATATTTCATTAGAAAATATATGTGGATGAGCTATGACATACATTAATGATAATATTAATGTCTGAGGAGCATTACACATGATCATAGATATGAATATATGATGAGACAAAAAAATTATGAATTTATACTGGTGGTAATGTTATCATAATCTACCATCATGGAGATTACCAAGTGGAAAATTCATGGAAAGAAGTGTCATCTTCTTATGAGTACTCACAAATTAATATCTATATATAATGTATCCCATCATAGTATCTTATCCCATTATAAAACTATATAAATAATATCTTCACAACACTTCATGGATCGCATCATAGAAGATAACTACTATTACCCTATCATTATGAAAAAACCTCTAGGACATTATTATAGTAAAATAATATATAAATATAAAGAATATGTAAAAACATGATTAGTTTAATATTTAATACATAAAATATTCATGTAATCAAAGTACAAATAGTTGGTTCTGGGTCACAAAATCTAAAATGATATACATCATGAATATGATCCCCTACATGATAGCACCTATTTCGTTTCTATAAAAAGAGATAAACGATCAATATTCCTCTTACACATCCTCTTATGTATAGTAGGCTTTGATAACAACCAGCTATGTCATAAAATTGATGGGTATTTTCAAAGAATTAACATACGAAAAACACATATCTATTTAAAAGAGGATATCCTATAGGATATAAATACATTTAGTTCTGTTGAAAAGGTTCTCCATCACATCACACTTCCATTCTAATGGCATGTTCATGCACATGGAGATTCACACTTTGGTTGAGGTTGAAATATATTCCCCTGACTGAACAAAAAATGTTTTTCTAGTGTTGGATATTTTATTACATACTTATTAACTTGTTCTGGATAACAACTATATGAATGTATATTGGATGAGGATGGTCCCTTTTTGGATGCAGATGATCAAGGAAGAGTCATTTATGAGATGAACAGTTGAAAAACATTGTCTATTTTTGGATTCGTTTCTCATGGGGAGGACTGGGAGGACTATGATTTTTGAGATCTGTGAAAGAACCAATTCATATTCATAGTAGCACGAACCACCTAGTTGTAATCACTTTCCCAAGAAATCTGAGAGATTATATATCATTTATATTTCCTTTGAAGTCGTCAACCAACGGAACCTGAGGTGTTTGTATTACATCCCTTAGTGTTAGGTGTTCTAAAGTTTTCCACTAGATCAACACCATCTACAGTGGTGTACTCATTCTCATCACGAGTGGAATAGTCCAGTTTCAGGTGAACCTTGGGTGATTCTCCAAATTTGTGACACTTGAAATTTCCAAGGGTGAAGGAAAATGTTATAATTAGAAATGAAATCTGATATCCATTGTGATTTCAACATCTATTTTTTCTGATACTTTGAAGGCTATGACACATTTGTGGGGGCATTGTCTTGAGGATATAAAAATACCATTAGAAGTTCTATCTTGCTCAAATAGAAAATGATGATACCATTAGTGTGAGAGAACACATTGTGATCCAACCATTAATAATAATAATACGTCTTGTGGCATGGAACCCATTTCAACTCATTAGAGTATTTACAATTGTTATTAGGGTCAATAGAGACATGTTTGGCCTATGATGGAATGTCACCAAACATAAACAAGGCTTGATCCACTTGGTCATTGTGGTAATAATTAGTGATCAATCAGTCCAATATGGTGTGTCAATGGTACCTGTGGTATGCGGAGTGGTCATGATGACTAGGGAGTCTGACCTCTTTGGATATTCTACACTCTATTGATTTCATGATTCCTTGCTCTAGGGAATACATGATGTTTCTTGAGACATACATATACATGAGTAAATAAACCATATTTCTTTTTTCGGGAAGGGAGACCTATTAGTATGGACTATATGAGGTGATAGAGTCACATTTATTAGTTTAGGTGGCTACACCTATTGCGGCTTTGCTAAGAAAGGTTGTGTTAAGAAATGCTATGCCTTATAGGTGTTAGGTTTCTGGGGCCTACAGTGGAAGCCGGTGGGCCAAGGATTTTACAATTTTCATTGGATGAACGATGGTACTTGTTATTGCCGATGATCTAAGACCTAGATAGGTGTGATGATATTGTGTAGATTATTAAGAGCAAAAAATTAAAATGAAAACATACCTATTTCAAATCTGGAAGTGCAGTCGACTGCTGCTAGCTGATGGGGATTGTTTCCTGAAGGATCCAAAGTAGGATCCCTCTAGATCGTCCACACGCGCTCCAAAAAATCTATGGGAATGCCGATCATCGAACTTCGGGTGCTAGCGTGGTGATTCAATGATATCTTTGACGTCCCGATGATCACCACATTGTTGATCTTGCGATGCATGAGGAAGAACATGATCCGAGCTCTTGGATCATCAGCTTCTATCTCTAGGAAGCAGGAGGAGAGAGAGGCTCTCAATTTTTCATTCCATAAATGAATGAATATTGATATGAACATTAAAGAGAGAGATCCTCCCCTCTCTTTTATAGAGACGTTGATAAATACCCGGTAGGGTTCCCCGACACCCGTTAATATCAATGTTCTCTAAATAAATATTTTCGATGGACTAAACTACGCAAATATTATTTAATAATTTATCACATAGTTGTAATGTATATATAAAATATTAAGTGATAAAACCAAGCCATTTAACTTGACACGCTGTCCCGCTTAATATTAAAGGAACCTTGAATATTAAAATAATATTCGTTCGATTAATATTTTATCGTATTTAATGAAATCATAAATACATTAAATAAATTCAATCCCAAATATTCATAACGTCAATATTAATGATTTTTTTAATTATTTTGCTGGTGGAAAACATGGACAATGCTCGGACACCATGGTGGGGCCCACTATGTCCACATACCAATTCAACCGAATAGGGCAGATTCTTGAATACGCTATTGTGTGTGACCCTCTAGGACCTTATCTCAATAGTAGTGAATAAAATACACAAACCAAGAGCATGTTCTAGCAACCTATCATGGCCCCTAAAGAGATAAGTATAATCATTGTAACAACTACAATCCTACGAACACTAACTATGTACTATAATCTCTTTGTCATTTGATATCTCATAAAGCTGGACGCACTCTTCTGTCATCATCCTTATCTTGATTTATTATTTGTTGATCTATCTAGATGGATTTGCCTTTCTACTACTTTGGCCAAAGTCTTATGGACGTGGCACCATCCTGATCAACCAGGCCTGAGATATACAACATCCTAAACTTGGAGGTGACAAATCCTTTCTTGACCATTCAACCAATGTCATACCACCAACGACAAACTCAACACTAACTACATCACCATGACATTACTTCCATGGTTTTCTCCTTGTATAAAAGTACATAATTAAATGATTTACATTGTTAATGGTCTCATTTCAGGAGGCCAATACACATGTCCATAGATAAGAACAACCAATGACACCCAAAACATGTGGTGTTCCTATTGACGGGTCTGTCCGCATGATCAAACTACTAGAGATCACCAAGTGTGAACTTCATGACAAAAAGTATCAATGCTTATTATCCCCTAGCACCTAATATCTAGACATCTACTATGTCCAGTCAGTAAGATGTATCTAGAGTATAGAACATATATTTATGATCAATGTCATTGTATCTTGAGGTTCTCATTATAGCCTGGGATCTGCTATAACCTCTTGATACGTCAATTAACCTTTGGACATTACCATTATTATAGTGTACACCGAAAAATCTGTATTATAATGGTAAGATATCATCATGCATATCTAACTGTAAACATGATATGGTAATCAAAAGTACTACATAGTTGGGTCTAGGGCACCCACTATTTCAACACTCCCACTTGTACTAGAACCAACTTTCTAACTAAACATGTTAGCTACTCACATGATAAAAACCATGCTTCTACTGAGTAATGGATTTAACTACTGGGGTGACCATGTTTTCACCGTATAGCATATCTGCCATATGTAACCTCATATGCTTGAGTAAAACCCTCTCAAGATAAGTTATCCATGAGTATATCACTATATCCATTATCATAACTTGACAACATGGCTAGTCAGAATATCATAATTCTAATTATGATAATAATTTTCTCACTAGGTGTGAATCTAAGAACTGGAACAAATCTTTGTGATTTACAACTGCTTATTAGCTGCTTCAAAAGCTGCAACGTACTTGGTATTTGTAGGTATGGCTACCACAAGATTTTATGAGATTAAATCTCTCATCTCCTTTGCCTAACTGTGATACTAGATCAAATTGATCCAAGGATTACTAGTTTTTGTCCCACAAAAACTAGTATACCTTCCTCTCCATATTCCAGGTACAAATAATTTGTAATTTCTGAAGTACAAGATAATAGTTTTTACTGCATCACTTGCAGTGCTCCTGGAAATAATTGATATATGCCTATAATAAATTATATATTGGTAGTATCAATTATTGTACATAATATGGAATATGTGATTAATACATCGCTAAATCATATGGAATCAATTCAAAACTTTTATCTCTACACATGATCAGAACATGTTAACCTGGAGAGATTAAGCCATGTGACATAGGCAACAATTCTGAATGTGAATTATTCCAGCTTGTACTTTTCAATACAATGTCACTCTAAGTATGATTGACTAGGACCAATAAACCTTTGGATCTACCTGAGTGGATCCTATTCCCTATAACATAGTTTGATACTTCAATTCAATCATTGGAGAATTTATTTTAACCTTATCTTATCTCACTATAAGATCAAAATATGTTTTTCCATATGTTACTGAACATATTTTACTTAGAAACATTGTCACTTCTACTAACCTTTGGTAGACATAAAGAAAATATTCATTTATAATGAATGCTATATGATCTTATTGCTTACTTTAATCTATAATTGTATTTCAGTAACTTTCAACCCTTATTGGCATCATTTGATGTCATCATCTCTTTCACGTTGCGTCCTATAGGCACCTTCCACAAAAAATGATCTTGACATCCAATAAACAAAAAAATGATCATAAATGTTCAGCTATGACAAGTAAAATTCTAATATATTTAGGCATACCAACATGTTATAACCATTAGAGCCTTATTGGTACCATACTTGTACCATCCATGTATCATTTCATTTGAATACCCACCACAATATTCAATTTATAAGCCCCTTTTTAATTTGATACATGTAATCCATTATTGAATTTTAGTTTATCTTGTCAATCATATCTTGTTTCCATATAATTATTACTTGTAGGATTTATTATTCTCAATGAATAATATATCACCGACCACAGTGAATATAAAACAATCACAATGGTTTCCTTCTTCCTACGCAGTATGTGTCTCTGGAACATTCCTATTCTACATTTACTTGTGGTACTTGTTCCCTATGCCAACCATTTGTGTATCATGAGCATTGACTAAGTCCAAGTCAATTCATCTCCCACTATCTCTAATAGAGATGTTAACCCTTGTATAGAAATGTAGTCGAATACTTGACTACATCTTTTCTATATTAGGGATTTAGGTAATATCTTAATCAAATGTTAGGATAATTAACATAGATGAACAACATGTTTGACTTGATGGAGGTTTGTTTAAATCCTAACAAATGTTTTGTATCTAAACACGTTCTATGACATAATGGTTTTCCATCATACTATGACTCGTATGATATCCATTTGTCACTTTTAGTTGGCATATTGGTTATGGGTTTAAACTGTTATTTGCAAACCACATAATGATATATAATGAAAGTTTCTACAAGTTGTAACATTGATACAACTTATATCATAACATTGATGTATATAATGTGAATTTAGGAATTTCTCCACACTAAATTTTGTTTATCAATGTTAATATGTAAGACTTTTCCTCGATCCTACTTATGAACATCAATAATATGATGTAGATAAGGTAACATACGTTTTGGAATTACTCCATGATAAATTATTATGATTGATGATTGCTTGGTCAAGATATTCTTCAGCCTGCCGATCCGAAACAACTCATATCTTCTGAACAAAATTATAATTCAAGAGTACATTCTTTAATTACATAAAGAAATCATATAAAGTATCGTTACCTCTAGCTTTGTTTGGAACAGTTCAAACTCTCGTGTTGAACAAACCTCAGAAGCTTTGTGGCATACCTTTATTTCTAAAGGTTTCTTTGTCAAAACTAAAGATGTGAATTATACCATAGGTGTTTAGTTGTGCTGATCCCAAATACCATACTTGGTATATAATTGACATCCCCTTTTTGTTTTACTTGACAAATAAGCATATTTCTACAACTGGGTAAGTATTACATTTTATATTCATCATGCATTTCAATTGATTCAAGTAGTAGTGAACTATTTGTTGAATATGTTACCATAAACTACATTCATTTCAAAAAATGGAATAATGTGTCATCATATCCAAATGGCAACATGAGATAAATGTTTTTGGTTATACTATACAAATTGTTCAATTTGAATCAATCACTTGGCAATTAGAAGATATGTGTTTCTCCCTGATGACTTAGGAATCACCCTTTCTCAACTTATTGAAGAAGACACTTTACTTATTGTAATGTTTCATTACAAACTTGGTTATTGTATTTCAATACATATATTTGAAAATCATATTGTATTTTAATACCCAAGAAGTATGTTAGAAACATTAATATATTTGATGAATATAAACTGAATGAGAAGCGAGTACTTGCTTCTTGTATATCTGTTTTTTTTAAACTTATATCAATTAATTTCATTATGTGATGAAAATAACCTCATGTTAAATAACCAACCGGTTTTATTGAAGGTAATTAAAAAGGCATCATTTGGTGTAAATTTCCACAAGCCTTTTTCCCTTGTCATTCAATGTATTCACGATAAGAATAAATTATGGAATTATCTCCAATATTCTTATTACATGGCGAATGTTACCATAAATGTAATAAAGCACTTACTCTATACCGTTCGTTTATTTTCTTAAACAAAACTAGAGTAATTGGGAGTAAAAGGTATAAGATATGTGATGACATGAAAGATTGTGAACAATCTTTCACTTTACACAAATTGAGTGCGACCATCACATTCAAATCTTGCTTCACATTCTCCTCGAAAGGATCTTGGAGATTAGACTTCATGTGATCACCATCCAAGTCTTGATGTAGAGACCGCAACTAACATCAGAATTTGATGATAGAATTATGACAGAATCATCATACACTTTATTCATGAGTCTCCTGAAAGCAATTTTACACCCTCTCTTCCTGATATGGATTAATTGGTTGGGACACAAGAACCTTGAATTTCCATTATGGTAGTAATGTGCGCAAGCGCCTATACTACACTTTGAATTTTATGCTAGTTTAGACATTAACTTTTTCCATCGTTTATCGAAGTTTTATTATGGTATTTCCCGCCATTATCTACAAATATAATATAGAAGATTGTACTTTTATATAATTAATTAATCTGACATTACTAATTATTTAATCATTAAATGTCTCCCACTAATTTTTTCTTCTTCGAATTCTAGGAACCCTATGTACTAGAACCGGAATACTCTTTAGTATTCTAGTGGAAAGGACCCTGGAAACTCCCTAATAGTCTACAAGATAGGGATACGACACTACTCGGAGGGTCCAAGGTAGGCTTTTGACTATCCAACCACATTATCTCGCAGTCCCCTGATCTGTTGAGTGAAGTCCCCGCTTCAAAAAATCATTTAATGATTTACTCAATGGTTGCCCCTAAAATTAAAAAAAAACTAGATAAGGCTATATCTTTGCTGCAATTTTAGTTAAGTCGACCCACCACACAAATAATAACTCCTCGGTAGTAGGAGACACCCTCAGCTGAGGCATGAACCGGAAACTCGAACACCTAGTTTTGTTCAAACTTGAATGATGGAAGGCTATTTGTGACTTAATATTTTATTTGAGGGTTTTATGTTTTTCTCTCAACAAATGTAATCAATTTATATTAATCTTGTTCATATATGTTATCGCGCTCACAATTGAACTTTAATAGAAAAACATTTGATGCTTCTTTATTCATTTTATTATCTATTATTTTATGTGTTTTTCTCGCTGTTCTAAAATCCGTAAAAAAATAAATAAATGCATAAAGGTAAAACTACTACTCGAATAGTCTTGAGCATCTAAACGACCTAAGGGGCATCATACCTGTGTCGAAACTTGACACTAGATGAATCTCAACCTGTGTTGAATGTTAGCTTCTCATCTGGAGCATCATCTCATCTTGGTGGAGTCCACGTTACGTCTTGGAGTACCTCATCAACTTGGCGGGGTCCCCATCACGTCTTTACATTATCTCCATCCGTGGTATAATAATACTCACGCGCAGGCGAGGTGGACTGGGGTATAAATGAACATCACATCAATTGGACATGCAGGTCCTTATACATTTTAACCGAAAAGAAGATGATGCACAGACCAACATTTAATTAATTACACACATCACACGTTTTTTAAATAATTAAATAAATAAATAATTAAAATCAGACATTCTAGGGTCGGTGCTTAAGACTAGTAGATGCGTACAATATATTGAGCAGTAAAAATTAAAATGCATAAATAAGTACGAGTGATAAATAATTAAATTAAATGAATTAATAAATTAAAATAATTTAATTAATTAATGGTCTTTTAATTAATTTAATTTAATATCTAAATTAAATTAATTCAAATTTGGTATTAAAATATATTTCTCTACAATTAATATATTAATTAATTTAATTAATTAATTAATTAATTATATTAATTGATTTAACTTAACACTGGGGGTTACCTGCCCGCTAAGAAGACCGGGTGGTGGTTAAAGATAGTGACACCCCTGGGAGCCATGCTTTAATGGCGACGCTGTGGGGTCTTGCAGTGCGAGGATCTTGAGACCCTTCTATCCACTCTAGTCTCCGACAGGAGGGTTCGGCCGAGGCTTGCCTAGAGCAGGGCGGCGCGCGGCGGGCTAGCACCCGAAGCGACGATGCCTAGTTCGATCATGCAAATGAATGGAATCCAAGGTAGTGAGACTGGCAGCTCGGGTGCACCACGGGACTTACGAACATCATACGAGAACGCGGCGGTGGTGCTCTGAGCTACTATGGCCGGATGGGGAGGAGAGATGCGACCCAGTGCGGGCCGCTACATGCAGAAGGATGCAGCACTGACAGAGGGTTGCACCGGCCCTGGCTTGGGAAAGGCATCACACCGGGTGCAGAAGAGGTGTAGTAGCTGGGCTGGGCTGTTCCCGGAGGGCTTCTCCGCGGTGCTACAGTGTGCTATGTCAGAGAGGAGGGAGGAGGTCGGATTATATAGTGGGATGCCATCAGGAGAGGGGTGCGGCCACCGCGGGCGGTGTGCCCTACGGGGGGGGGGGGGGAGCCCCTGGTTCTTCCAGAGTGGTGTCCGGCGCGAGGCAGGGGGTCGGCACGTGGCAGCAGGCCGGTCTGGCGGGAGAAGAGGAGGCTGGCATGGCTATTGCTGGGATATAGGCTCGGCATGCTGTGGAGGCAACCCTACATGGTGACGACACAAGAGGAAGAGGCAGGAGGAGGTGGGATATTCAGCCTACAAGCCATCAGGGGGGTGCCCTCGATAGAGGGGGTGCGACTTCTGCGTGGTGTAGGGAGAGGGGCGCGGTGGCCCCTGGGCTGTCTGTCGTGCCGGGGTGGACTCCTGGAGGCACTGAAATGCACCACACGAGAGAGGGAGGGGGTCCGCCCAGACCCCCTGTTATTCATTTTTTTGTTTTTGTTTTGTGCTCTCTTCCACGCAGTAGCCTTCTTTCTTCCCTTTTTTTATTAAAAAGAAGCAAGACCCCCTTGGGTCTTTCTTTGGGTTCTCCAAGCGGTAAGACACCCTTTTGGGTCTTCCTTTATATATATATATAATATAGAACTTTCTAAAGTCTATTTTAGACTTTAGATATAATAATAATAAAATATTATTTTAATATAATAATTTTATTATCATAATAATAATAATATATTAATTATATTCTTATAATTATATTATTAAAATAATAATATAAATTATAATAATTAAAATTATATTAAAATTTTAATACCCTTGTTCAAAAATGGAAACAAGATCCATTACAAAAATTTCGAAGGACCATATATTTGTTGTTCGAAATCGGATTGTATCGCAGTTAGAATGTTTGTGACCGATTTTAAACCCTCTAATTAAGTTCATGAAAATTAATTTTATTTGGCTCAGAAAATATACATGACCCCCTCTGATTCCGCTGTTAGGTTTTCAGGGCCCGCAACGGAAGCCAGTGGGCTGGGGATTTTAAACTTTTCATCGGTGGAACGACGATACATGTCATTGCTGATGATCCGAGCCCCAGAGAGGTCCGAGGATCATACATATATTATTAAGAGAACAAAATTAAAATGAAAATGTACCCGTTTCAAATCTGAAGGTGTAGTCGACTGCCACTAGCCGATGACGATCGTCGCAAGAAAGATCCAAAGCAGGATCCCTCTAGATCATCTACACACGCTCCAAAAAATCCACAGGAACACCGTTCGTCGAAATTCAGGTGCTAGGATGGTGATTCAACAATATCTTCGACGTCCCGATGATCACTGCATCATTGAACTTGCGATGCGTGAGGAATAACATGATCCGAGCTCTTGGATCATCAGCTTCTCTCTATAGGAAGTGGGAGGAGAGAGAGGCTATTAATTTTTCATTCCATAAATGAATGAATAGTTATATGCACACCAAAGTGAGATAGCCTCCTCTCTTATTTATAGAGATGTTAATAACCACCCTATAGGGTTCCCCGTCCCCATTAATATCATCGTTCTATAAATAAATAATTTTGACAGACTAAACTGTGCCAATATTATTTTATATTTTATCACATAATTGTAATATATATATATATATATAATATTACATGATAAAACCAAGCTATTTAACTCGACTCGCTGTCCCGCTTAATATTAAAAAAACCTTGAATATTAAAATAATATTCGTTCAATTAATATTTTCTCATATTTACTGAACTCGTAAATACATTAAATAATTTCCATCCCAACTATTCATAAATTAAATATTAAAGAATTTTTTAAATTCTTTTGGTGATCGACAACTTGGAAAATGCTCGGACCCCGTGCGGGGCCCACTATGTCCATATACATATTCAGCTGAATAGGGCGGATTTTTGAATACGCTACTATGTGTGACCCTCTAGGCCCTTATCTCAATAGCAGTGAATGAAATCTACAGACCAAGAGCGGGGTCTAGCAACCTGTCATGGACCCTAAAGAGATAAGGATAGTCACTGCAATGACTACCATCCTACTAACACTGACTATGTACTATAATCTCTTTTTCATTTGATATCTCATAAAGTTGGACGCACTCTTGTGTAATCATCCTTATCTTTATTTATTATTTGTTGATATATCCGGATGGATTTTTCTTTCTACTACTTTTGCCAATGACTTATGAAGGAGGCACCATCTTGATCAACCAGGCCTGAGATATACAACTTCCTAAACTTGGTAGTGACAAATCCTTTCTTGACCATTCAACCAATGTCATACCACCAACGACGCACTCTACACATACTACCTCACCACGACATTACTCCCATGGTTTTCACCTTTCATCAAAGTACATAATTAAATGATATACATTGGTAATGGTCTCAAGTCAGGAGACCAATACACATGTCCGTAGATAGGAATAACCAATGACACCCAAAACATGCGGTGTTCCTATTGACAGGTCTTTCCACATGATCACACTACTAGAGATCACCAAGTGAAAACATCCTGAGAAGAAGTCTCAATGCTTATGAGCCCCTAGCACCTAATAGTCATACATCTACTGTGTCCAGTCAGTAAGATGTATCTAGACTATAGAACATATATTTAAGATCAATGTAATTGTATCTTGAGGTTCTCATTATAGCCTGGGATCTGCAATAACCTCTCGACACGACAATTATCCTTTGGACATTACCATTATTGTAGTGGATGCAGAAAAGTCTGTACTATAATGGTAAGATATCATCATTCATATCTAACTATACACATGATACAGTAATCAAAAGTACGATATAGTTGGGTCTAGGGCACCCACTATTTCAATAATAGGGATCCATTAAGATGGGGTTATAAAAAAAAGGATCAAACAGATATATTGAGGAAGGCACATTTTGATGTAAAGTGGTGGTATTAACTCCTTTAATAGGTCGACTCATGTGACCTAGAATTGTAAATGGGTGTGAATTTTGTCTAGTTCACTTCAATGTTTATTGTAAATGATGGGAATTTTCAGATAATTATCGAAATACACCTAGGTATTTCAAGGATATGAGAGTATTAACCAAATCATTCTTGATCTTCCCTACAAATTCCTTCAATATCTACTCATGGGACAATGTCATGTTGTGTGAGTATGTGAGGCCCTTCCACTTAGTGAAAAAGTCAGAGACTCGCTTGTCATGCCTCTATTTTTAAGGGAATAATTTGGAGATGTTGTATTCCACATGGTGGAGTTGAAATGATAGAATAACTATCATCAATGATCCACCCAACTAGAAATGGACCTTATGGGTAGCTGGTTAAACTGGACGAAGGCAGACCCTTCTAGTGCTTGATTTATGAATCAATGTTTGGAGACCCCTTTCTATTATTTGGTCCCCAATATTAGGTCCCAGAACGAGGCATGTGTGCTAGATGCGATAGTGGTTCACCCGTCCCATTGAATGTGGCACATCTAGGATTACCTAACTCTTGTGGTTCTTGGAAATTATCCACCCAAGATGGGTATGGATTTTTTTTCGGTGGGATAACCACCATCCACATTTATAAATTCTCAATAGAAAAAATGAACATGGTTATGTCATCATCTTGGCAAGGTTCTCTGGCCACCAAGTCATTTATATGATCATTTTTTAAGGGGAACCAATTCCATGTTCCCTAGGCGGATAATGATGTTGTTCTGGTAGGGTTGGTGATTCATATATTGGTTACTTTATATATCCCCCATCTTCTACCCTGAATAGATACATTGTGAAACTAAGATAAATTTGTTGCATGAGGACAAGGAGGATTGGGTTCCCCACTGTAGGAGAGATAGGGTCCCTTATAGAATTGTTATGGTCTAGGCACAACTCAGTAATGGTATTAATGGTAAAAATTATATATTCCTTGAGATATTGAAGCAAGGAATGTATCATGGTTTTCATTTCTACTTTCGACACTACCTCAAAAGATTCTAAATGTTATAAATGTCCCTTACCTTTGTTTATGTAACAGTGGGTAGGAAATTACTCATTGGGGGAATTTTTAGGTCCAGTTCATATCTCTACTCATGAGTAAGGAAAGCTTCTACAGGGTATTCTTGGTACTGTGCCCTCCCTTGAGGTGGGTGTTCCCTATACATTTTTCCAACGAAGGTATTATTTTTATCGTCTTATGGGTTGGAAATGAACATGTTCACCAAGACTCTATTCTGAGAGGAATGATCATATTTTTTAAATATACATGAATAAAGATTGTTGTGTTATCACAAGATCGGTAAAAAATGTTGGGAAGCATACTGTCCCCAACCACTAATCTATACATATGAATATGGATCTTCCAAAACACCACAATGAATAGTGAGGATTTTAATGTAGGTCTATTATAGTGTCAAGAGGAAGCTATTTGAGTCAGGGTGCTGAGATACCAGAAGTTCATGGATCACATAATTTTTACATTGTGGCTTAGTGGAATTTAAATTCTTATGCCCTTAGGTATGTCAACAGACGATCAAAGAGGTGGAGGAATGTTTTCTAGATGATCTGATAAAAAAACTCATCCTAATCCTCAGTAAGGTACTTTGAGATAGAAATATAAGGAGTTTCATGTGGCTAGAACACCAATGATAGATTTTTAGTGTCTAGGACATCCCATAGTCCCACTTCCTTATAGGAAGGGTCTTACAGTTGGTTTTCACAAGACTCAATTGGAGTAGGTTGAGATATGGGCGGTGGAACTGATGTAGACCAACTATTCTAATGCTCTACTGAATGAGGAAGTGATGCATGTATCAAATAGTCCCTAAATGTTGAGACGTCACATAGATGAAAGGAGAACATCAGGATCATGTCCACGTAGGATGGGGTGTTCACCACTACATCATGTGAAGAAGTGGCAATATCCATTTATGGCTCAACTGTGTTCTCAGCATCTAATGGTTTCATCCCTGACCCAGACATATCTTTTACTACTTATGTGGTTGACGTAGGGAGGGTAACTAATAGTGACGAAGATGGTTACACTACAATTCCCTTGAAGGGGGATAGAATTTACTCCACATAAATGTACTTATAGAAGGTCCTTGGGATATTTTGGATGATAGAATATTTAAATATTATCCTTAATTTTCAGGATTCTCCCCTAAAATCTAGCATCTGGCTTAAATATTCCATCATCGATTCATGAATTGGTTCATAATACGAGAGGTCAATTAAGAAATGACACAACCTAGGTTTCCACCTGAAGGGGTAGGTGTTTTTCATCCTTACATGAGAAATTATTTTAGGATAGGGTATTTCTTCATCATGATAGGACCTCCATGCTGATTTGTGGGAAAATAGGGTGGATCTTTGTGTTGGTTGGTAATGGTGTGGGGAGTAACTCTGATTTGGTTGCTTCTAGTTAAAGGTGGATCTCTTTACCTTCAATTGATGGAGTAGGGGGGACCTCCACATTTGTTGATATTATCACGGGGTAAGAATCTGTGCTGATTTATCGGATTAAAAGGAGAAACTATGTGTTGTGGGGTGATGGAGCTAGAATGACATCAACTTTGGTTAAGGGTATCACAGAGAGAGTCTCCATACGGGTTGGTGAAAATATCATGGGGAGGGCCTTCACATTGATCCTCCCCATAATGGGATGGCATGTAATGGCTATTGATAGTGATGGAGACTGAAATATTCAAACTGACCATCCAATAAGGCATCTAGGGTCTTGATCCCAAGAAGGTAAAGATGTATTTCCATTCACATATTGTAGGGATATAGTGGGATATGACAGCAGTTGTAGGGGACATAGTAGCTATTAAATATGTCCCTTTCAAGGTAGTGTCCTATGACTTTCCCCAACTTTGTCGTTTAGTTCTCCAGAGCACTGACAGTGGAGTAAGAAGGAATTCAACCCACTCTTTGCCCTATGGAATCAGTCCGCATCAGTTATAATGAGTACAAGTGGGAAACATCATTGGTGGATCCCAAGTAGTGTCCATAGAACACATGGATGGAATAGACCCCAACTCACCAGAATAGGTATGTGATCTATCATAGTGCTCCGAGAGAGGATCCTAAATCATTTCTTCTTCAGAACAGGGGTGGCTTCCACCTATGCGAGCCTTATGGGAAGTAGTGTCAATGAGGTTTCAATGCTTCAAGATCATAGCGGTCTATATCTATAATCATAATTACCCCTTCCTACTTATAATGATACTCTAGTTTGTTGATCATCCTCCTCTGGATGATCTCATAAGTTCATATGTGGTATGGGTACCTAGCACCTAACGATGTTGTGGATGTTGTGGTAGCTGTGTGATCCTGTAGGATTGATACTTAGAAGTTATCTTGTCCTGACATTTGTTGGCATGAAGACACTAGCTTATTGTTTCTTGAGTCCTATAATTCATCCTTTGATACAGGTATAAGGAATGGGTTTCCAAATTCTCTAATGTTTATCAATATACATTGATGGAGAAGGATCTACAATGAAGATGTCACATATAGAGGATGCCAAAAATTTACTCCCCCAATTTGTTGAATAGTTTCACACTGGGTCCAAAAATTTCATGGTGGTACTTGGCACACAATATCTTGATTTTGTGATTTGAAAATATTTTGGTTCCCCTCTAATAACATATGTTTTGTAAAATTATTATTTTTTAAATTAATTTAATTTTTTGATATTATTAATTTCACACAACCCATAATATATATTTTTTGATCTGAAAGCACTAAATGTGTCTTGTATTATACACAAAACCAATATAAGGTTAATATAAATGAGAAATTTAGATTATATTTTCATACAAACAACCCTATAATTGGATTGTGTTACACAAAATACTGAGTCTCTTCAACAGCCGGAATAACACACACTACTGTGGATTTACTAAACTATAATATACGATTAATATAATTTTCAAAAATTATTACAGCTACCACCGTATGAATAATATTAAATAAACTACAAAAATATGATTTAAACTTCTATACAAAATTATTCCTTTGGTTATCAATCAGTATAAGTGAATGACAATACTATTAGAAAATAACGAAATTGTTTTCTAAGAAAACTATTTTTTATGTACAAAGATACTTTTATATCAATAAATCAAAAAAATATAAAATTTGGTTATTTTTATCAAAAAAATAATTATATTATATAATTAATAAATATTATTTATAATCATATATTAGATTTTATAAGAATAATATAATAATTAATTTAATTTTAAGAATAAAAATTCATATTTTTATAAATTATAATTTTACAACCTTCTAATAGAGAACCCATTTTAAATCCATTTTTTTGGAATTTTTTTTAATTTTTCGTGAAAAATTAATCCTTATAATTTATGTAATAATATAAAAATTTACATTGGGCGAATTTATAAAAATTGATTGAGAAGTTTCATTTATTGAGGACTAGTGAAAATCAGTAAATTTTAATTCAAAACTACTTTTTCGTCCAATTTATTTATAGAGATAAATTGTATTATATTTTTTATAATGTTTATTTATGTCAAATAAAAATAAATTAACCCAATTTATTCAATTAGAACCAATTTAACATACATATTGTATATATAATATTCCAAATATTTGGGCCTTTTTTACATTAATAACCTGCATTGTCATCTCGTATGAGGTAATAAATTTGAATTAATATCCTCCACTTATACAATAGTAATTTTGAAAAATGGATTAAATATTTTTAATTTAATAATTTATAATTTTTAATAAGGTAATGTTTTTTGAACAAAAATATTAGTTAATGTAATTAAACTTAATTACATTGATTAAGAGAAAAAATAACATAACAAAAGACTACACCTTAATTTAAAGGGGGGAAATGACCTATAAACTTGTCCAAAAGAAATTTTATGGACATATTGTGACCCTATAATTACATGTTTATTATATTTTATATTATGAGAGTCACAGTTCCTTGGTAAAACATTGTTGGGATTCCCACTTCCAAAATTTACAAAAATTCCACTCCACCACCACTATGAAAAGGCACATACCCATCCAACTTATTCACACCTCTAATTCCCTTTTTATAATGCAGAATATTCTTATTTAATCTCCCCAAATCCCACCATTCATTATATAGTCCATCCAATGGGAATAATTCCATCCAAGTAAGTCCTTTGGTGAAAACCAGAAGGAGTTACCAAAAAACGAGGTAACATTATTCAACAATCACTTTAGTTTTGTTTCTTTCTCCACTAAATAAATTATCCTTTAACATGATTATATAAGGAAAAAATTTCATAACTATACTGATAATTTTAATTTTATGTGTTACAACTACACCTATACACAATTCCATATAATCTGTTACGAACATACTGTTCTTATGTACAGAGAACTACAACCTCACAAAATGATGTTGTTTGTTTTTTTTCCATTACCACCACTCATGGTTGGGATTTATGATGGAAAATATGTAGTTAATATATATATATATATATATATGATATTTATGATGTATTTAAACATATTTAATTATTATATAAAACATGCCTTCCTTCCTTCCATTTTGTGTAAATGCGATAACTTCATTTGTGGACATGTGGACTACCGCTTCCTCAAAACTATATGATTCATTCACACTATACATGGAATATATTAAGTATGGGATTAGTGAAATTATATTATATATATGAAATAATAATTATACTATAATTATATTATATATATATTATATTTACTTTCTCTCTTTCAATACAACAATAAAATTGAAACAATGATCATGTGTATGTATGGCCTATCGTCTCTATGAATGGTGTATTGAATTTAATAATTATAGATTTTATATATTATTATAAACATTTATATAATAGATATATATGATATTTATATCATGTTTTTCATAATTTAAATATTTAAAACATTATTTAATTAAGAGGATCAAAAATAAAAAGTCAGAACGAATATGAAAAATAGCCCGATATTACCCAAAATGCTACATTAACATGGAATTGATAATAAATGGGTAATATAAAGTGATAATAAAATAATATATGTTACTGAGTATAATAATATTATTCTATGAAATACATAATATATTATTATACATATTAAATATGTGGTTTTAAAATTTAAAAAGAATGTCACGAGGTAGGTAAGGGTTTTCTCAAAAAATTTATTTTTTTCTTTGAGATACCTGCCATGTTAACCTCCCATTTTATTATATTTGGTGTATATAATAAACATTAATTTATTATATTAATATTATAATTAAATTTATGGGTATTTACATATCTATGTGATGATATTTATTTGATGGGGTGTTTGGTTCAAAAGTTACCAAACTGGTCTGGTATTTTTGTCCCAATTTGTTTTCTTTGAGTTACATGACATGTTCTGCACCAAATATTCTCTATGAGTTTTATATAATGACCTTTGACATGTTATATTTTGAATATAATTATTTTCAAGATATTTTATGCTTCATGTAATGTTAGTTTCTTATACTGGGGGTTTGATTCAAAGTTACCGAGTGGTAAGAGTTTATTGTAACAATCTCATTATTTATTAGGATTCATGATGATTATGACTTTATTGATGAAATATTACTCTAATTTTTTCAATAAAAATAAAAAATTCTATTATCCTATGTATATTTATGATATATTTATGCATTAGTAACATATTTTCACTCTTCGGCACTTAATATTGTTAATATTGTGTGTTTAATAAAACTTAATTTTATTTACCTTTTTTGTCGAAAATATTTGTTTTCTAAATATTTTTCCAAATAATCAGTTATAAATTTTTAAATTTAATTTAAAAAAAAACACTTTTCAAAACGTTTTAAGGATTTATTCTTATGTTTTAATAGATATTTTTAATGAAAAGTGTTTTCATAATGTTTTCAAGTTTATTTTCAAAATTTTCAAGGGAAAACGTTTATAAAATATTTTTGAGATTCCATTATAAATTTTCAAGTAAAACGTTATTAAAAATGATTTCTTGATTATTTTATATGTTTTCAATGCAAAATATATTCAAAATATATTCAATTTTATTTTATATGTTTCTAAGGAAAACAATTTTCAAAATGTTTTTAGGTATCTTTTATATGTTTTTAATGAAAAATGATTTCTGAATGTTTTCTATAATCCTTTATATGATTTGATATTTATTTTCTAATAAAATGTATTTCCAAAGTTTTTATTCTTTGAAACAAATTTATTAAATAATAAAGTGTATTTTCTTTAATAAATATCCATAAAATATATGTCAAAATTATTCTCCATATAAGATGAAACCCGTTGGTGTTACACATGTATTTCAGGTGAAATGATCCAATGGTTCTATTCATATTATTTCATTAAATGGATTATATTTTGATGGAATGATTTTTATGAATTCCATTTCTAATTTTTAGGGTATTTTATTTTGAAACTGATTTCTCTTTCATGGGTTATATATTTATGAATCTAGTTACTCATTCATGATTTATTTATTTATAAAACCCATTTAACATTCATGGGTTATATGCTTATGAAACCAGCTTCTATTTATGACTTCTACATTGATGAAATGATTATGAACCCTTTTTATTTTCCATAGGTTATGATATTATTACATTCTTAGGATACCGATTTCATTTCATGGGTTATGATATTATTAATGATTATGATCTTCTACCACATTAATATATGATTTTGAAATGATATTGGTGGTACTTATATCTCTATATATTTAATTGGGTAAATATTTATATCCCATGGTATTTTGATGGATGCAATTGGGAGTGAACTCAGTTAGATAAAGTAATTTCCCCCCAAGGATGATCTTGGGAGTGAATCTTTTATACTATAATGGTTTTGGGAGTGAACCATGACAATTCAGATGATATGTGGGTGAACCTATACTACAATGTTATTCATGGGAGAGAACCTTTACTACATTGTTGGTCATGAGAGTGAACCATGACTACCGATATGGTATGGTGAGTGAACCCATAATACTAAGATGGCCTTGGCAGTAATATCTTTAACACTATAAAAATCTATTAATATTCTTATGTGTCTTCCAGAAAATATTTATCATATTCTAATGTGATGATTTCTTGGTTTATTCTAGAAATTCCCTTATGATTCATGTCTTATAAAATACAAGTCTTTATTACATGACTCATGTATATGATCTTTGATATGAATGGTATGATCTTAAAATGTTTTTCTCATGTTATCAAACACTTATGCTTATGTTATTCTAATGTAACTCTATTTTTTTACACTTACTAAGAATATGTGCTCACCCCATTCTTATGTTCCCTTTCTCTAGGTCATGAATAATATTTTTATGTAGAAGTAATAAAGGCGAATAACTTTTCTTGAAACATTGATGATCATTCACCTTGTTAGGAGATTTTGGTTCTATGTTTCCCAAGACACTAAATAATTACAGTCCTTGGGAATTTATTTTTATAATGTGGTGAATATTCATCTAAAATGATTCAATATCCAAGTATATTAAGCCTCGGTATCTATATTTGGTATCAAAGGAATGGTTTAGTCAATGTTTTGGAAACTAGGGCGATAAAACATAAGTGATATCCCTAGGAATATTTCTAAGGATATGTATAGGGATGTCTCTAATGATGGGTCTAAGGATAAGTTAATGTTTTGGAAAAGGTCATGGGATTTTGATAAATGACATAGGGATTAGATTAATATAAATAAATCCATGTTTGGATACTATATGTGAATATTGAGCTGACATAGATGTAGATAGGGGTTACAACACAAAAAAATCGTTTTGATCTAGACACTATCAGGAACTGGTGCACAACAATGGGACTTGGTGCACTGTTGGTTTGACATAATTTTGAGATATGATTCCGGAATTCCCAAACTCATTTTGAACCTTCATGATAGATTTAAATAGAAAATTAAAATGAATAAACATGGGTAAAAATATGGATTTATACATTAAATAAGTTGGTGTCATGATTTCGACATCCTATAAGTAATTTGTTTTCATGATTACGTGGTGTTCTACTATGATAATTATTTCCCACGCTATGATTTCCTGAGATATTAAACAGTAGGAAATAGAAGGATCTACATTAAAATTGAATGTTTAAGATGTTCAAAGTATGGTAATTATACAAATATATGTCCAAAATGGAGATCCCATGGAGAAAATCAAGAAGGTGGTATGACTATTGATTATTGTTTTGAAGATAAACAGAGCACAAATTTCTTGTGAAAGGTGTGGGATTTTCTAAAAGTATTGTTTACATTAAATGAAAGAAGAATGATTATATTGAGTTCGAAGAACCTTAAGCGATAATTAAAATTTATTATTATAGAAAAATGGGTATTATGTAATATGATGATGAAACATGACTAATGGTTTAAGAATAATGTTGGATTATTTATGTCTATTTGATTTATAATTAAAAGATTATGTTATATGAATTGTGAAATATATAATTAATTTTAATATATTTTTTTAATTAAGGATTTAATATAATATATTTAATAGTGGTGAATAAATAGAAAATTTATCTAATATAAATGTAATATTTTGAATTAAGATAAAGTAAAACATAATGTGTTCAAGATGTTGAGACATTTTTCATTATCATGGATAAAGAAAAAATTGATTTGGATAAAGTAAATCAGATAGTATTTAAGACCATAAAACTAATAATGGTTTTTTAAAAGAATTCTTCTTTATCATGGATAATTTTTACAACTTCTCGTATTTATAGAATATATCCAATAGTCATTAGAATAAATAATCATGCATGTTTTAAAAATTGATCAATGGTAATTTAGTTTATTAATATGTTATAAGAGAATATATATTAAGGATATTCACATGTTTGGAATGTGACAACCAAGAGATACATTCTGATATATGGGGTATCAATGTTAATATATTTTTAGCCTTCTATTTAATGTTTTTGATTTTCATATATTGGATGGGTTATAAGGATAATCATTTAAGGAAAGATAATGATATTCTTCAGATGAAGTTTTTGAGATTAATGTATTATCTAAAAATATGAGTATTTATGCATGTTGAATAAATTATGCTAACCATTTTTTATGTGATAATAACTAAACACAAATGGAATGTCTTGTCAATATAAGTCATTATTATTTAGTACATTAGGAATAAAAAATCACTTTTACTTTCTAAAGTAAGATATGTCATGGAAATCGAGCATGTAACAACTAAGGGTTGAGATTTTGGATATGAAAAGGAATAAAATCAAGTAATAATATTTCCTTATGTTCATAGATAGTAAAACTATTAATAAAATCTAGGAAAAGGATATTGAAAAAGATTTATCTTGAAACCTTTATTTCTGTTTAATCGATGGTCTTATAAATAATCATAGATTTATAGTTTTGAGGCCCTTAACAATCCATTGACAATTCAATTACTGGTGATCAATGATCATTATCAATATTTATAAATGTTTATGATTTTATTCCATGACCAATATTCCCTTTTAACATACGTGCTTCTATGTGGAAACATAGTTATGTGTTACTTTGGGTAACCGTTTTGTTTCCAACATTCCTCTTTTAATTGAAGTTTATGTATTCATTTTTATGATGTGGACTTCTATGAAAGGAACATTCAACTATCCTAATTTTAATATACAATAATAATTTTGAGAGAGAAATTAATTTTAAGGGTGGTATAATATAACACACTAAGATTTTTTGATTTTTTTTCAAATTAATATAATCTTTTGACGCTTTTCATTTCATGTAACACTGAATATTTCTTTTTCTATACGAGATATCTATGTACCACTTTTGTTATACAAAACACCAATTCAAGGTAGTTATACATTACACACATTGATTAGTTTTCGGTACACTAAATAATATTATTTTATTTTATTACACACAATACGGAGTCCCATTGATTTCTTTCGTTACAAGTAAGGCCAGGTATATGCCATTCTACAATATAATATTATTATTATTGTTAATATTATTATAGATACAACCATGTTGTTGGAATATAAGTTAAAAATAGTATTATCTAAATTGTAAAAATATTATTTACTCTTGTATATTAAATTATTATTTTGCTTATATATCAGTACATGTGAAAGAATAAGTATTAAAAAATAAAAAATTACTTTTCTAAGAAAACTATTTTTCAATGTAAATGTTTTCTATTGAAATAAATTAAATAACCCAGTTTTATTTAATTATTTTAATAAATTTATTTATATTATATATTTATTAATTTCTTTATTCTCATGAAATATATTTTATAGGTATATCAAAAGTATAATTCCAATTTTAATAATAAAAAGATGTTTTTTTTCTAAGAGATAAATTTACCACCTTTTAATGGAGAACCCATTTAAAATCCATTTTTAAAACATTATAATTTTATTTTATGAAATAAAATATATTTATAAAATTGGAATATCAAAATTTACTTTGGGTCTTTTTTTAAATTTATGAGAAGTTTCATTTTTTTAATGAATAGTGAAAATAATGAATTATAATTCTAAATAATTATTAAAATATATTTATATAGATGAATTATATTTTATTTTCATTTTAAATTTTAATTAGATAACTAATACATAAATCAATCCAATTCAGGTCCTTATAACTACTTTGACAATGATGTTGGATATAAAAAACATTCCATCTTTTTGGACCTTTTTACATTAAAACCCTTATTTTTTGTCCGGTGTGTGGGATTAAATTTAAATTAATTTCTAAAAAATATGTGATTGGAATTTGGAAAAATTGATTAAATATTTGGAATCAACATAACATATAATTTCTAATAATGTCAAACAAGTTTTCTGAAGAATAATTTTAGTGAAAATAATTAAATTTAATTGAGTAATAGAAAAGTTATATTAACAAAGGACTAATCCCTAAAATTATGGCCCAAAATGGACAAGAAACTTGTACAAAAGATATTGGATGGAAATATTTTGATTATATAATCCTTTTTATTGTGTTAGGATCATTATTGGGGCCACGTTTCATAGGAAAAACGTGGGTGGAACTCCCATTCCTATAATTGACATGAATGCCACTCCTCTAATTTAAAATGGAACACACCCCACCCACTTATTCACATAACTCATGCCGTTTATATTGACCCGAATCTGCTAAAATAATCTCCCAAAATTAATAAATTAATTTTATTAGATATTGTTTTTCTTAATCCGACCATAGAATTACCTTGGTGAATGCCAAAAGGAGTTACTTGAAAAATAAGTAACCATTTTAAATGATAACTGTAGTTTTATTTATTTCCATGCTCCATAAATTATACTTATTCCATGATTTTATAATTAACCAATTATCCTAAATATAGATATAATTTTTAGGTTATGGGTTGGACCTACTCCTATAGAAACATCAATCTAATGGTTTCTAAACAAAATGTTCTTGTGCAAGGTGACCTACCACCTCAAGAAATTATGTTTTTTTTTCTTTTACCGACTGTCATGGTTGGGAATTATGATGGAAACTCTATTTTTATATTATATACATGATATTAATTATTTAATAATACTTTTTTATTTATTATATAAAACATACCATAAGGATTTACAATTTTTTGTAAATACGATAACTTTGTTTGTGGACGTGTGGAAAACCTTTTTCTCAAAGTGATGCGATTTATTCACAATCTATATTGATTTTATTAAGGAAGAGCTTAGTAAAATTAGATTATATATATAAAATAATAATTGTATTTTATTGATATTATATATATAAACATACAATTATTTTATTTACTTTATTTCATTCAATACAACATTAAAACAGAAACAACGTCTTTGCGTGCACATGACCTACCATCTCTATGAATGGTGTGTTCCATTTCATACTTATATAATTTATAGATTATAATAAATCTTCATATAATAAATATATGATATATTTATATCATATTTTATATTATTTAAACAATAAAACCATGATCTGTTTAATAGGATCCAGAATAACAAGTCAAAACAATTGAAAAAACAAAGTAGACATTACCCGAAATGTAAAATTAACAAAGAATTGTAAAAATGGGTAATATAAAGTCATAATAAAATCATATATGATTTTAATTATGTGAATATTTTTTTATGGAAGGGTAAAAATAAACTTATAATTATTATATATGAGTCTTGAATGTTTATAAATAATGTCAAGACTTATGTTAAGGGTTTTCTCATCTCACTTTTCTTTTCTGTGAGGAACAAGAAACATTCACCAACCATTTAATATTATCTAGTATATATAATTCTCCTTAATGTATTATATTATTGTTATAATTAAATTTATGTTTAGATACATATACACGTGATGATCATTTTTAGTGTTTTTTGAACAAAATTTACAAAAATGATAATGTAATTTTGTCTCAATTTTCCTTCTATGAGTTTCATTACATGTTATAAACCGATATTTTTCATTGAGGTGAATATAATGAAATTTTTCATGTTATATAATGAATATATTTATTTTAATGTTATATTAAACTTCCTTTAATGTCATTTTTATACATGGGGAGTATGATTCAATGTTACCAAGTGTAAAGAGTTTATTGGAACAGTCTCATTGTTTATGAGGATTATTGGCGAATCTTCTTCCATTAATGAAATATTATGATAATTATTTCAAGAAAACTTATAAATTTCCTTCTCCTCTTGATATTTATTATATATTCATGTATTAGTTCAATTTTTCAACTCTTTGGTATATAATTTATTTAAGAATATTTTGAATGGAAATATGACATTATTTTTCTTTTCGGTCTGAAATATATATTTTATAAAAATGTATTCATAGAATACATTATATGTTATCAATTTTATTTCCATATAAATGTGTTTCAAAGATGTTTTCAATATTTTTTTCTTTTTTCAAGGTCATTTTCAATGGAAAGTGGTTTCAAAATGTTTTAATATTATTTTATAATTTTTTCAAGGGGAAGTGTTTCAAAAATGTCTTAAATAATAATTTATAATATTTCACAAAATAATGTATTAAAAGTGTTTTCATTATTCTTTTATAAGTTTCCAAAGATAAATTCATTCAAAAAATTTTCAATATTATTTTATTAATTTTCAAGGAAAATTTTTTTTGAATTATTTTTATGATTCATTTATATGTTTTCAACGAAAAATGTCTCAAAATATTTTCTAGACTCTTTTATATATTTTTAAGTTTATTTTAACATAAAATGGTTTTCAAAAGTTTTTATGTTTTAAAATGTATTTCCCAAATATGAAAGGATTGTTTCCTCAACAAATGTTAAAAAAATACATCTCCAATATTATTTTCCATCTATGAAGACATATGTGGGTCTTACACGTGCCTTAACTGGGAAAAAATCCAAAGGATCCATTCAAATTATTCCTCTAAATGATTTATTTTTTGAGATCATGATTTTTATAAATCCGGTTTCTATTTCACCTTTTATATGTTTCTGAAACCCATTTCTTATTTATGAGTTATATATTTATGAGACTAGTTTCTCTATCACAGTTTATAAGTTTATGAAATCAATTTCACTTTACTGGGTTATATGCTTATACATCCTACTTATTTTCAATGGTTCTAATTTGAGTAAATTATTATGAAACCTATTTTTTATCTATATATTATGATATTATTACATTATTATTACACCCATTACTTTTCATGGGTTATGATATGATGAATTTTGATGATACTATGGAACTTGTTTGTGTGATTAAATTAGGATGTGGGTGATACCTATATATCCATCCAATTAATTGGGTAATGATTGATATCTCATGATACAGACACTAATAGAAAGATGTGTGAACTTTGTTTATTAATGTAATTTTCTATAAAGATAGTATTGGAAGAGAACCTTGACTACTATGATAGTCATGAGAGTGAACCATAACAACAATGATGTTATGGAGAGTGAACCTATACTACTAAGATAGTATTTTGAGTGATCCTTTGCTACTAAGATGAAAATGGGAGTGAAATATAACTACCAATATGTAATGGGGAGTAAATCCATACTACTAATATTGCTATAGTAGTGATTCCTTGAGTACTATGGAAACCATTTTATATGCATATGAGTCTTACAACATTTCTATGAATTATTCATATGTTATACTTTAATTTATTGTGATATTGTTTTCACTATGAATAATATATTATGAACTGCTAATATTTATTCCATGACTCATTTATATGATATTGGATATGCATAAAATGATATTCAAATACAATTATCACATTCTCTTACCCTTAATCTCAGGATAATCTTATGTATCTCCTTTTTTACCCATACTGAGCATATCATCTCACCTATTTCTTATTTTTTCCTTTCCGAGGTTTATGAAGAAAGGTTTTTGGAAGATTTACTAAAAGGACAGATCCTTCTGGGAAACATTTAGAATCTTTCACCATATTAGAAGATTTTGGTTCCACGTTTCCAATGACACTGAACTATTATGGTCTTAGGGAATGTATATTTGTAATCTGATGAATATTCTTCTAAAATGATATAATATACATGTATTTTAATCTACGGTCACTATATCCCCATATACCATTAGTCCCCATGGTTGAGGCTAGGATTTTCACATCATTTTTACCATTTTTTCTGTTTCTTTCACCAGAGCACAACGAGATCCCTTCACCTAGCGACTAACACACTTATTCTTGTTACCCAGCATTTCTAATTTTGAAAGGAAGCTGTAATTCATTACCTTTAGTAGTTATTTCTATTCATGAATCAAAATGGGATAATAAGATGTATGCTCATCTTTCCATGGATTCCTTATTAGAGCTTGTCACCTAGTGTGGGTCTTCCTCATAGATTATACCATGTTTTTGGAACTAATTCCAAATTCCCTTTTAGGGTGGACATTAGTTAAATTCAATACTTATATATAGATAGGGTAAGAAACTTTAGTCAGGGTGAGTATTCACAGTAGTCACATTCACTTATGTATGCACAATGGGAATATTGTTCTCCTACATTTATTCCTCTTTGAAGGGAATATCATATGTGATGTATCTTACTCAAAAAAAGCATGGAATCCTACATTGATCATGAGGTGTTTAATTTCAGTGGAATAGGTCTTTTAACAATTTTCAACTCAAGAAGTCGATGATTATTACATGGGGTGGGGATTCTGTATTAGGCTGAGATTTTAATGTCTTCTGGAGATAGAGCAGAATAACCAATTGAAAAAGATTAGATCACATGCTTAATTTATTATACATACTGATCAAAATGGAATTTTGAAAAGGATTGGGTCAGCGGATTAATTTATTATGGAGAAATATTAGGTCATCAGATTAAAATATTATATATATGGATGCAAATATCTTTTTGAGATAGATTGTGTCACATGCTTAATGTTTTGTAGAGATGGATCATGACTTCTTATTGAGATGCATCGAGGGGTTGTGTTCCTAAGAGGGGATATTTCACACCATGATGATAGTTTTTATCATTATTGAACCCTAGGTAGTGTTAAAAAAACCAATTTTAGATAAGCAATAAAAACCCATATATATATTGATGATGTCGTTTAAGTTTGTGTGATAGGACCGATACATGAACATTATCTTTATTTGGTATGTACCCTTGTGTTAAGAGTGGAACTTTCAAGAGGGATGGGGAGTGGATTAAACGTTGAATATGACTGATGTAAGAGGATCACTATTTTGGGAATGGTGAGAGGATTACTAATAGAAACAACCATTTGGAGAAGGATAATATGATGGTGGGGGAGTTGGTGGCATCCAATGATGATTGTACATGGGGAATAATATATTTACCACATAGGGTAAGTGAATAATTTTATATCATGTTTTAAGGCTGTTATTGGGTAGATTAACAATATATGACTAGGACATAGAGGTATGCAGTTTAATGTCAAGTATCTCATATGAGGATAAACTAGTAAAGGCAGGGGGAATAATCTTCATTAGGAATCCTATCTATGATATGTGCATAGTTTCCCTCAAATATGCCTCCTATAAGGATTATGTGACCATCAATCATGTTTCTGTAGGTATAACATTTAATTTGAATCACCATGGAGTTTTAAGCAGGATTCCTGACTCTAGGGTACCTATGTTTAGAAGCTATAGGAATTAGGGTACCTATGATAAAGAGAAACATGTAGGGTAAAAGCAATACTAGAAACATATGAAATTTCATGTTTGGGACCATGATATTTTTATGTGATATTTTATTATATCAAAAGCATTTTCATGATAAAGGGGCCATGGAACAAGTGCAACTTGTGGATTCATGATGCATAGTTGCATGCATGTTTTGGATTTCCACCCAAATCTAGTTTGCACGAGGGTAACTTCATTTGAATAAACCCAACTAGCATTTGGAAGTATATCATTAGGATCACTCAACCACATTCCATGTCATCTTTATGACCACTTGAGTTCTATCAATAAATTTCTACATTTTTGAGTATGTATTACCACTATTGTTTCTTTCTATCAATGAATAGATGGATTTTCACACATGAGAGTGACAATTTGTTTTTCATAGTTCCTGCTCTAAAGTGGGGGTGAGGTCATATTTATATCCAAAATCCTTGTCTTGATTCACAAAACCTCACTATTCTAGAACTGGTTAGCCTTCTTCTTCATCCGTTTTTCATGGATCCTGGCCCATTAAACATCCATGGTTCAACATTTCCTCTCTTGCAAAACTAGATTACATGATGGGTTTCATGAAACAATTTACTTTTGTGTTCACCTATCACAGGTCAATGGGACTCAAACACACAACTAGTTGGATTAGTCATCACTTTTATTGCATAACTATATGATCATAAAAATGGGATATTTTTATTGAAACATCCTTTTTTTCACATGGGACTTGAGAAATTCTTTCTATTCGGGGTATCCAAAGAACTTAGTAGAACCTTTGACACATAATTCATTTGCACACAGAACCAAAACATTTCCCTACAATGAGGAAACTTGCACACAACATGCTGCTATACCTTAAATGTAGCATTGTGGTGGGTCCCATGTTTGGTTATCTAATAAAATTCTTAATGGTGTGTAAGAAACGTTTTTAGTGCCAAAATGTATTCCATTTACCTCTATGGTTACTGAATTTAAAAATTCGATAATTTCACAAGGTTAACTAGTATTTTAAAATGTATTTACCTGTATTTATGAAAAAAAGTTAGTTTACATTATTACCAAAATTAATTATTATTATTAAAAATATAGAATCTATTTAATAAAATTAAAATCATTAAAGTGGTATAATTTTTTAAAAGTTAATACCACAAAATGTGTTGATTTTTTTTTCAAGAAACACAATTTTATAAATAAATCATATAATATTAACTAAATGATGAGAAATAATCAATATATGAATTTAAATTATATATATAGATATATAATATATATATTTCAATAAAATATTTCATTAATTTGAGTTATTTTAATTAATTAATGTGGATATAATTTTTTCACATAAAACAGTTTTCAAAAAAACATATTTTGAAGTATAAAAACAATCTTTTAAAAAGATCGTGATAATTTATTATTAAAATGAAATTATTTTTATTAATCTTAATCAAATGGTTCATATTTCACTTTAATGTTAAATGAAAACTATAATGGTACTTCAAAGTTACCTGATTTAATGAAATGAAATGAGAGTATTTGAAAAAATATATAATTTTGAGTACTCATAAGAAAATCAAACATTTTAGAAAAATAAAATTATTTCACTCAATGTATATCACTATATGATTAATTTAAAAATTATTTTCATTTTATAAAATAAAATTTCTAAAAAATCCTTAAATTATTTATAATATTTTCCCAAAAAATATACTCATTTTGGAAGGAAACATAATTTTATATAATAAAATGTATTTATTTAAAATTTTCTATTTATTTCATAATAATTTATCAACATATTTATATAGAGTATTAGCTTTATACGGAAAATTAGTTTTTTTGGTTATTCCTATTTTACCCAGTAATTTAATGGATAAGTTATAACAATCATATTTAAATAATATATGTTCCTTTTAGGCTTGGTGTTTCTTGTATTATATGATATCTAATGTGGATTTATTTTTAAAAACATAAGGAGGTAAATTAATCATCGATTGAATAATATCACCATAAAAACTTAATATAGAAATGTATGGTTAAAAAAAGTGAGTGTACTTCTGCTTTATCACTACTTATGGATCCCATGTTCTTTCCTCAAACTTATGTTTTAACCACAAAAAAATTTCTACTTGAGCTTTCATTTATCATAGGAATTTTCCCAATGATGTAATACCATTCTCTCAAACTGTTAATATGTAAGGTATTTCCCCAATGGTACCAGTTTTAGATTTTGTACATGTGATGGGTCTGATATATACTTATTCAATGGGGATTCAAGGAATACATAATTTATGTTTAATATGTTTGGTAAGATTTCTAGTCAACATGGATCCCCTATGATGTGATCAAATATCTCGAAAGGTCCACTATATATAGAACTAAGATTTACCTTCTATAAAACAATCATAAAATTCCTCCATAGTGACATAAGATGGGAAACATTATTACTAACCTGAAACTCTAGGTATCATCATCGATTGTATTTATTGGTATTCTGTTATCTTTATACGGATTTCATATAACACATAACTGTTAGAAAATTCTCTATCATATACTATACAAGACTTGGTCTCATCAACATCCACTCTCTAACACCATCCTATCATGTTGGAGTCTAAAACTAATTCCTATACAGATCCTCATATGGTTTCATTTGAATTATAGAACAGATGAAATTTTTATATGAGAATTGTTCTTAAGGAAGGTTTTGATACCCACATCACAGTAAAACCATAGAACAAGATCTGAACATATCCAATTGAGTGTGTATGGCTCTTTCATACTAATAATCCATCTGAGGGTGATAAGATGTACTAAAACTCACCATTATAACAAGTTCTTGCTGAAGGATTCTCCAAAACCTCTATTTAAACCTTATATCTTGATTAGATATAATAGAGGCTGACACTCCATTTAATATCACAACTTCCCTTATATATATATTAGTGAGTTGGTAATGGGAGAAGACGACCTTATTAGTATTGAAATGTGCTAACTTTGTAAGGGTATTGACAACCTCCTATATGGAGTTATTAACTTGAGATATACTATGGTGTCCGATGTTGAAATCCATGCTTATGATTTCCTATATCTATACTATCATGGGAAATGGTTTTATCCCACCCATAGAATTTTATCATTCCTCTTTTTATGGAAAACATAAAAATAATACAGATACAAATTCTTCAATTTCTATATTCATGTTTTCCCTCTAGATATTTTTCTTCAAATATATATACATATTTTTGTTTCTTGGATGGATAGAGAAGGGTGATCTATGTGAATCATCCAAAATACCCCTCTTAATTTCTAGTTTTAATGAGAAAAAAACCACAAATAAAAATCTTATAACTACATCTTTAGCAATGATGAAATATTTAATATTTTATTCCTTGTTCTGTTGAACCTCATCATTTTTGGGGTCTCCTTTATCCTTCCATGAATTGATGTTTGAGTCGTTATTTGAAAGAAATTGGATGATGATCCATTTATTATTACAATATGAACCCTTTACCTCTCCATAAATATTGGATCCCTTTGAATCATCATCATGGATATGGTTCTACAGTCCTTTCTACTCTAATCATAAACGACTTTGTTCACTTTACTCAGATGGTAATAGATTGAGGAAACATAATCCTTGATTTGATCTAACTACCCTAGTTGGTTAATTTTTATCCCCTTTTGTGTGAATATATACATAAGGATTTTTTGATCTATTGATATGTCAAAATTCACCCATAGAGATAGTGTATCTGAAGATTCATTAAATATATCACTACAATTATTTATAGATCTCCTATTAGGTATTGTTTCTTTTGGATATTTAAATAGTGAGAGGCATAATATATCACCTTTTCTTCTTTCAAGAGTACACACAACATTATATTTTTATCACATCACTTTAGAAAACAAATAATTCCCCACTGGTGAATAATGTGACCATAGGTGTCGTGGTTATCCTCTTAATTATCTTTTCAAAGCTCAATATCCATTCATCAGTCAAAAATATTACACCCTTATATGATAACATAGTTAGTGGGAATGAAAATTTTGAGACATTTCCCATAAATCAAGGATAGTAACCAGATAATCCAAGAATACTACATATTTACTTTATAGATATTGGTCTTGGATATCATTCTATTTCTGTAATTTTTGAATAATCCCCAAATATAATGTTTTGGGTGATAACATCCCCCCAAAATTATACTTTCTCAACCCAAAACTATAATTTACTATAATTTTCACAAAAACATTACCTCTACCAGGTCTCTAGTAAAATATATCAATGATCCTTATATTACTCCATACTTTTGGGGTATATATTAATATCAAATATAAATACTAAAACAATTTTTTCGAGGTACTCAATAAAGAATTTTTATTATGTCCATAATGAGATATATAGAAATAGTGAGTCCAAATGGAATAACTATGAACTCGTAGTGCAGGTACCTTTTAAAAAAATTTGTCTTAGGGATATCCAACTTCTTCATAATTTCATGATAATATCCTAATAAAAAATCTACATTAGAGAATAATTGGGCTCCACATAACCGATCAAACAAATCTTTATTCCATAGAACTGGATAATTTTCATCATCGTGATATTATTGGAATCACAGTAGTCAATGAAAAGGTGAATTGACCAATCCTTATTTTTATCTAAGGGACTGGATCACCTCATGGTGAGGAATTTGGGTGTATAAAACATTTATCTTGATTATCTTGCCATTTCTTCTTCAAATATTCTAGTACAAAAAAATCAATTCTCAATGGAGCCCGGGATATTGGAAAATCGATCCAAAGAAGATCAATTATTAACTCAAACACATATCTTGGAGGAAGACCATAAATTAATTGGTAAACATGTCAGTGTACTCATTCACAACATACATTTAATCAAGGATTATATTTTCTTAGTCTTAACTATTTAAAATAGATACACATTATCATATCTAAATTATATTCATGATTGAGATAAGATTCTAAAAGGGATTCATCAATACCATATTTTAGAAATAGAGGGATATTGGTGATATACATGGTGATTTAATTCTATAAATGATTTATTTTTTATCAATATAATTAAATAAAATCCACAACCAAAATTTAATTCACTTTTGTTAAAGGGAGTATCATATGGTTTTCTTGGAAGTTCATCAAATAAATCTGGAAATGGGAGGAGTTATACAATTAGCAAGTAATAATTTCCTCATTTTTCATTTTCATCTAAAAATTGACTTATATATTTTATGGTTGTGTTTAAAAATTTATACTAAACTTGAGTGATATGGAATAAATCATTTAACCAAAATAAAAAAGTTAATTTTATATTCTTGAATGAATATCTTGCAAAATTATCACCACCTCATTTCTAGGACCCACCTTAGCAGTTGTGATTAAATAAGTTCAAACATACTATCTCGTCCTTATAGGCTGTTTTCATTGATTTTGATAAAAAAATCCGGCTTCATACATTGGTTTTCATTGTTTACATATTCATTTATGTTGAAATAATGGAAAGTGGAAGAGGCTTAATAGAGCATACCTTTCTTTCATCAAATTAATGAGTTTTACCCATTATAAATCACTAGCAAGGTGCAGTTCCTTTGATCAGATAAATAATTTCCTCATCACAATAGGGAATATTTGGGATGATTCTTTCCACACTTTTCAAAATTAGGATTTTGACATTTTATTCCACCATTAATTTTATATATTGTATCGCTAGAATTTAGATCCATTTGATGCTTATTATCCCTGTGGGAACCATGAGATCCACTAGACTCCATTTCGACTATGAGGGAGTATCATAACATCTACTCATACCAGTCTAAGTCCCAAATTTATATGGACTTTAATATAATTATCTAAAAATTGGAGATAAACATTACCTTCGAGGGTAATGAAAAATTTGAAGAACGTTCGAGAATGTATTGGGATGTTTTCCTCATTTTCACCAACAGAATCGACATAATTTTTATTGACGGAAAGGAAATGTATCTTTATTTTATGTTAGACAGTGTGGGAAAAATATTTATCAAGAAATATTTTCTCGTATTCTTTTCTGCCTGTTACATCTATATACTCTTCACGCATCAAATTGTTTTGATCAACATGCACTGTTTATCCATTTTCCCTCCACATGATTTACAACAACTAAACTATTATCATCATATAATATTTAAAGGAAGAGAATATATTTCAAATGAATATGATCATTTTTCCACAATTAATGGATTTAAATATCCATTAAAATTTTGTGGCAATTTTTAAATAAATTTCCCAATTACAACTTATTCTTTCTTAGGAGGATTAGAGTATTTTTCTTAATTCATGTTATTATTTTTAAAATGATGTAGTGTGTATAATGGTTCCATGAATTTCTCATCTTCCACTCATATAATTTTAGGACTATCAGTGGGTAAATAATAACATTTTCTATCATATTGGTTGTTTTTATGGTTTCTCTTATTTCCAAAAATTATCTAAATAGAAACAATAAGTTTAGAATAAATTAAAATACAAAATAGAAACTTATAAACAATAAAGGAATAACATATAAATAATAAGTAAACAGTCACTTATGAATAAGTATTCTTCTATAACAGTTTTCCTTAGTATTATTTATCATTAGGTTATCCAACATAAAAATTCATTCATGTCCTTCATAATGTTTTGTAAAGAGATTATGAATTCTAAAAACATACCCCCCAGAGTGTCAAACCATGTGTGAAGTAAGGACCATTTTCATGCACCATCTAATGATCGAGTAGATAAAAAATTTACCTTTTATATGTCATTACCCCATGGTAAAAAGTTTCCAATTTCACACCAACATTCCACATCCATACATGGATTTAATTTCTCAGAAACCACTCTCGCTATACTTCACCAAATTGCCAAGATATATTGATATAATGATTCACATCATTATAACTATCCTTGGGGATCTCAATAAATTATTTCATTAATAATACAAAAAAACTAAAAAAACTATATCTGATAAATACTATAGATACCACAACTTTTGATAATTATTATTAAAATATCTTTAAAATAAATATCCTTTAATACAAAAAATGGATCGAAAAGTCACAGTTTCCTTAGAATACAAGGTATAAAAATATGCATTATGAAAATAATAAAAAATAATTTTAATCTTCCCAATGAAACCAAAATCCCATTTTATATTTTGAAACTACAAGGGATTACCTAGTGAATACATATATAAAAGGGGTGAGCTAAAAATAATTATAATGTAATAAATATAATAAAGAAGCATAACATGTGAGTTAAACGTACAACATGATATCATAAAAGAAAAGGCTCATGAGTTAACAAATGAGAGTATAAAATAAATTAAATTGTATCAAAATATCATGAAAACTGAGGGAGTTTGAAAGAAACATAATATATATATGTAATTCATGGATAATCAATTTGGAAATATCACATGGTATATATAGTACAAAAATTACATTAGGTTCACTATATAATATCATGCATGATTTCTTATAGGACAAAAATATTACCTAATTCATTGGAGCACTATTTGGGAACACCCATGAAAACAAGTTAATGTTTGTGTGTTCCATAAAAGGAAATCAATCATAATTAAAAAACCTAATAATTACCCATGTAAATAAAATGGGTCACCTAATCATGTCTCATATCAAAATCCATAGAGGTTTCTTAATGATAGAATTTGAGAAATGGTTTTATGTCATGTATTAACTCATAAAAATATTGGATAATAATATTTGTATATATTTAAGAGAAAAATACACTAAATTTAGTAACATTTCATAACATTAAATATTGGGTAAAAGTGAATTATATATTTAATGATCATACCTAAAGATAAGGGTGGTTTAAAAATATCCTTATGCACGGGCTCGAATCATCACGTGAAATAATTCACTTACTGAATAATAAACAAATTAATTATTGAATTTATTTAGAGCATTATTCATGTTAATTATTCCATTTATTTTATTTATTATAATGTTTTATTTAATTACATAATCATTTAGGTTCATCTTAGATATTTTGACATTATTTGACACATATATACAAAATAACAATTGTATGTTGGTTGTGGTCAAAGAGATTATTATTTCCACATTTGTAGAATAATAATTATGAAATTATTATAATTTTTATATATTAATTGTACTCTTGAAATAAACCATTAAACATGTTTTTGAAAAATGAACTACGTTATAATCATGTAGATAGTGGGCCATATGTACGCATAAGTAACATCTATTTTTTCCAATGATCAAGATGGAAAGAAGGTAAGAGTTATTTTATAATTAAATAATGATCATTGTATCATAAAAATAAAAATTATTTTCACATACAGAAAAATATACCATCCATTTTTTACGGTATAAAAAAATGAATCACAGCGCTACACAAGGTAGTAGATTTATATACATACGAATACTGTAATAAATTTTTCATGTATGGAAATGTAGAATGTATATGAAATAATGATATTAATTTTTTTTTAATATTTCATATATATCTCATATAAAAACTAAATCCATCTTCATAACTGTCCTTGAAAGGCGATGCTTGAAAATTAATTACAACGATTTGTGGGATGGTAGTCTACCATAAATACAATCCATGGTTTCGTTTCCCATTTGATTGAAAAAGAGAGAGATGTCAATTATGAAGTTAACATAATAAAATACCAGTACAAAATATGTACTTATATTATTATATAATCATGTTTTAATAATTCTTTAATAAGGTGGATGAATAAAAAAATGAAAAATGCTCAGCTAGGAACAATACATAATTAGGGTTATACCTAATGTCTTCTATGATTTTCTTCCCTATAAACCCAAGTCCTCTAAGACTAAGGGATTGATTTAAAAAAGGAATTTGGATAGATATTTTCTGGACCACTATGAAATTTATTTGTTTAATACAAAGGAGTGTGTTGGGACCACTTTTGTGTATGAGTTTTTTTGTTGTCAACATTTTTCTATAATTATGAAAAGTAATAAGTACCTCAAATGATAATTGAGGTTGGTTGGGGTGATAATTCTGGGATAAATGTTATGGATTCATAGAATTGGATTCTATTTTTGGAAAATTCTCCTATTTGTTTAAATTATATGATTGTTGCACTAGTCTTATGTTCCATGAACCTATGTGAGAAGTGACACATGGTTTACAAAAAGTAATTATCAACTATTTAGGATGATTGAAGTGCTCTAAGTGTGTTATTTAGAATTAAAAATCCAATTAGAAAATAATAATAAGGATAATGGTTGATGAAGTGGTTATTTGGTATTATTTAAAGAAATTGGTCCATGCATGTTTGAACAACTAAATGGCGATAAACTTTATATTTAATGTATTTTATGAGATTGCTTAAAAATATGTTCAAACTCACCAGGAGGCCTTTTAGCCTCAATATGAGGCCCACGTGTGACTCAGTCAACAATTACCTAGGGGGTTCCATTCGAGCCAGCCCGTGAGCAGCATGGCCATGTGTAGGCCCGCAGGAGCGCACGATGCAATGCTTGTATAGAGGGTGGTCATAGATTGACCCACATGGAACAAAATATGGAGAAATATTGTGTAAAGAGGTGGAGTAATCTTTGTGGACCACAGATTGCGTTGATTAATAAACCAAACTCCATCCACATTGTGATTTTGATGTGGGATAAGAACATGTCAGTATTGTACATCATTTAAAACCATAGGAATGACCTCATACATCCATATCGTCTATGTTTTTGGTTTAATATCCACTATCTATCATCACCTAGATCATGTGTTTGAATGAGAGTTATCTGATTCAAACTATAACCACATCGTCTTTCCCCCCCATCCACTACTCACCGTCACTAGTACAATCTACTAGATCTGAAGTAGAACAAATATCCAATCACTAGGGAAGACCATGTTTACATCATGAAGTTCATAGGAGAATAATGAAACCATGGATGAAATATTTATCTTTCATGAATTAGATATCTCAATGAATAATTATCGTTTGAAAGAAAATGGAGTTTCCAATGCCATGCGGATTCAAGAGTAGTTTTTAAAATGAGAGGCATGCAATCACTATCACATGAACATAATTAATTCACCATAGATGAGGAGGTGATTTGAAAAGGAAAAATTCCACAAGTCTTGATATATCTCATAAATGGGTTTTTATGTTTATAAACAATATGGATCATGGTTATTCAATGAATAGATTTTATGAGCATAACATGTGAGATTTTAATACGGAAAATTTCAATTCCATGCCGATGAGAAGAGAGATCTATCTCCTGAAAATTCGAATGCACTTTTTCAAAAACACAGCACTCCCTAGTTTGAAGTTCTAGAAGAAAGAGAAAACTAGATTCTATAGTCCTTTAACATGTTCCATGCACTCTTGAAGTGACAATGAAAATAGTAAGACCCACACCTTCTATGTGAAGAAGAACAACAAATGTGTGATAGGTTACCTAACCATCACTGTGCTTTGTGAAAGTGATCCCATAGAAATGTAGTCAGTGAAAGCTCACCCATTCTGTTCCTTGCAATGAAAGATCCATGATCCTTTATGGTTTAGTGAATAAGTATACCAATTCATCCCTTGCATGAGGAAGAATAACCGTGAACCCCATGATCTTCAAAAAGATAATGACTCTTTTATTTACATTGAATAAACCTACTTTTTTCAAGAGTTGTTTGAAGAAGAAGGGACTATCATAGAAGATGGAAGTGTGTTGATGTATCCACCCATGTTCATGAAATGAAGAAGCTCGATACTTAGTGTGGTTGTGAGAAGAATAAGACTAATGTGGAAAGGGGTATTGCAAGAACACATGAACTAATATGTGAGAATAAGTTAAGGTTGTTCATGTCAAAATTCTTATACCCATTAGGGTATATGCACATGAAGAGAAGAAGTGGACAAACTGTGTTTGGAATTTTTAGAAGACACCATATCACTTATATGGAAATAGATAAAGAAAAGTAGACTAATATTTCATGTTCTTGTGAAGAAGGAAGAAGGAACAAGTGAAAGTAAAGAGGTTATGCATTCTTTCATTCATACATAAAAAAGGTTAAATCTAGTTGAACATAGATTTACAACACCAGGATGAAGAGAAGAGGAGTGTAAAAAGAGGAGAAGCTACAAGAAGGATCTCATGCATAGAAAGAAGAGAGAAGATGATGATTCTGATGATGCCAAGTAATCTGATCTTCATTGTTTGAATAATGTCAATGGATTTTGTGATTCTAGTCAAGATGAAGAGAAGAAGAGTCAGTGCATTTTTTTATTTCACTAAAGAAGAATAATGAAGAAGATAAATAAGTCTGCATTCAATAGTTTCACTGAAGGAGAATTTTAAAAATAGAAGATCATCAATTCTTGACAAAGATGAATGCAAAATCTCAAGCTAAAGAGTGACAAATTCTTCCATTCATATATATTGAAGTGACATTCAAGTCGGTAAATTGAGTGACACTTCACCGAATGTAGTGAGCCAGGGGGAGTCAATAGATGTGATCTGAGGAAGGTAGTGAGATATCCCTAAACATTTAAAAAGGAAGTGTTCCTTGGACAAAGTTGGTATGCCCAAAAAAAATTTATCCACAACTAGTGAAGAATAATGGAATTAGGTACGACTGAAAACCTATCAATATATGATCCTTGGATTAAACCCTTAGTAGTGAATAAATTAAAAGTGGTTTGTTGCACTTCTTTATGTGAATTTTTTTAATTAATTCACATATCTATCCTACATTTTTCAACAATCTCCTACCAACATGAGAACAATATCAATTAAATAACAAAAAAAAAGATAAAACCCTGATTCACCCTCTTCCCACATAGGGTGGTCTATGGTCCTTTAATTAGATTCAGAGGAAAATGTTCACATATGTTGGATACTTTAATGAAATTATATTCAGTGGAGGATTTGAGTTATCTTTCTTAAAGTCAACAATAAAGTGTAGTTTTTATGATGATTAATTAACCTCCCTGAAGAATTATATATCCAGTATGAACATAAAAAATAGAAAAAATAAGGATAAAAAGAACTTGAAGATGTCCCTATTATCTATAGAAGAGGCAATATCTGGTTCTCCATGCCTATTTGATAATAAATAAATTTCAGGATTGGAATGTAAGAAGCATGTGGATCAGATTTCTACTAGAGGAAAGGAAGAAACTTATATTTCATTCTCAAGTGATCCTAATAAATTAAGAACCTATCTTCATGATATTCCTAAATAAATAATTACTACTTTTCATATAATATATTCAATTCATATAGGTTGAGATCACCTGATTGGAATTAAAATTTTTCAATTTAGAAAAGGTCTTGGAAGGAAAAGTTCTTGAATGTTTAATGATCACCAGATAGATTTAAAAAATCCAGAAAGAACATGAAATGAGTTCCATAAAATACCATGAATAATTTTAATAAAAGGGGGACGTCAGGAAGGCTCTTGAGGAATAGATCCACACACTTGAAGATAATATGAATAATTGAAATGAAGTCTATGGGTTATATTTGGAATAAAAACTCAAGAAGATCATGGAAATTGACTCTTTGTTAAAAAAACAATGATATGAAGAATAAATATGAGGTCTAAAGATTGAAAAATACTTGTTAAGAGAAGAGAATCATAATTAAATATCAGAATATCATCCTAAATATAGAATGTCTAAAATTGGAATCCCATATGACCAATTGTGATAAGACACATATTGAGCCTTTACAAAACACGGAATCAATTTCTTTTGGTATTAAATGTTCAATAGACAATTTTATAGTAGAAATACATTCATCATTAGACAATACGATCATGAGTTCAATCAATGATTTATCACAAGCATCTGTCAAAGAAAGGTACCATCAATACCATTTTATACTAATGTTTATAAAATTGTTTCTACAAAATTTAAGGTTAGAAGAAAAATTATAAATAATTATGGGTGAGTAAAGTAGATGAGATACCTACGACAATGGCGAGGGTGTATTGGAAAAATAATTTGGAAGGTGGTCTTCCATATAGAGAATAACAAATCAATAATATGGCACAACAATCTTATCTAGAAGATATCTAGAGGTAATGATTTGTGGGCCAATATTAGTACTGAAACAGGTTTTGAAATTGTGAACTAAATTGAGGGTACAATTATAAAAATATAAAAACACAAAATAATCTCATTTCAATGGGGAGAAATCCATAGAGGAATAAGAAACATCCATAGTTCTAAAAACATTATTATACTATACACAAACCATGAATGAATGAAAATATTTATGATGTATTAAATAAAAGTGGCCAAAAGGTTGGTACATTATCATCTCATCACGAATTGAATAATTATAAGAAGAAAATCCCTCAAAATCATTCTAATAAAGAAGAGGTTTCCTTGCGATGTACTCAAAATAATGTTGTAAAAACAAATTATTTTAAGAATATTCCATGAAAGAAAGGTGAGAATTCCATTGATTCTAAATCCCTGAAGTTTAATGGTGGTGCATCCAAAAGAACAACCCTGAATGATGTAACTCAAAAGAAGTCATGTGGAAAATCAAAACATGGTGACACAATCCATTATAACATATTGGTTATCTGGATAGAAGATTTGGAAAAAATGAGGAAAATGGAAAAATTAATTATATCCACACAACCACAACCATAATTGAAGATCAAATGTGTGTATGTGAAGAGAAAAACAAATGTGGCATCTTTGTTGAGAATATCATCTCAACCTTTCTGTTTACATTGATGAAGAAAGGAGGATCCACCTTGTTCCCTTGATTCACTATTTATTTTAATTAATCTTATATAATGGTAATTAAAGGTGAATCATGATTTATGGGGGAGAACATAAGAAGTAATCCCTTAAGGGGGAGACAAATGTAGAGGCATCTATGTTTGTTACTTTAACTAGTATGACCATCACTTTGGTATAAAATTAAATTACTCTGAAAACTGTTTGAAGATCATGTCATTGGAAATGGTATGTAATTTCTCAATCACTCATCCTTGGTGACTAAAAATATCAATATTCTTTCAAATATGGAGTATCTGAATTAATCAGCGGATAATTGAAAACATAATTGTCTAAATCAAATCCTATTGTTTTCTACACTGAGAATTGCTTAAGTAGACTTAGAGTGAAATAATTATTGGAACACTACCTATGTAACGAATGATACCCTCTCTACCATGCACATTGTATTTAATGTCAATAATGGGGAGAAGAAGTGAAATAAAATTAAGGAAAGTAGAGAGATAATATTCCCATTTTGATATTGACTCATTCATTTGAGAAAACATTGAAGTATTTACAAAAACTAAAAACGGGGAGATTGTTGGGACTAATTTTTTGTATGAGTTGTAATTTTCATCAATAGTTCATAATAATAATCAAAATGAAGAATAACCAGTGTAGTTATTGGAGGTTGGTGGATGTGATGATTCTTGGGCAATTGTTATGGATTCATAGCATCAAATTCCAATCTTCTAAAATTTTATATGTTGTTCAAATCAGAATATTTTTTAACTAGTACTATGTTCCACAAACTTGTGTCAAAAGGGATTGATCTTTTACAACAATAATGTATCATCCATTAAGGATGATTAAAGTGTTCTACATGTAATTTTTGGAATTCCTAATCCAAAAATAAAAGAAGAAGAAGGGTGATGGTTGAATAAGTGGTTAGTTGGTCATATTTGATGAAAGACGACATGCATATTTGAAATACTAAGTGGCCATACAATTTAGAATTAGAAGTATTTTTTTGGGATTACATAAAGATAATGGACAACTCACTAGACCGCCAACAAGCCTTAAAATTAGGCATATACAATACTGAGTCGACCATGCCCATGGGGAAGCCAGCCAGGTTAGCTTGTGAGTGACATGGATATTTGTAGGCCTGAAGGAGCACATGGTGAAATTCCCACATAGGGGGTGGGAGAAGAGCGTGACTGTAGAGAACACAGTATGGGGTAATATCGTGTAGGGAGAGGGAGTAATCTAGGTTGATGAGGGAGGAAAATGATTGATAAACCAAACTACAACTGTGTTGGTATTTTGATGTGGGACAAGAACATGTAGATACTATTTATAATTTAAAAAACATGGGAATGATATTAACCATCCTTATCATCTACGTTTTTGTTTTAATCCCCATCGTCTATCATCCAGTACCTCACGCGTTTTAATGAGGGTCATCCAATACACACTACAATCTTGTTGACTTCTTCCTCCCACCAATGATTTCTGGCATAGCTGCTATCTACCAGAGCTGATGAAGAACCATGATCCAATCACTAGGGAAGACCATGTTTACATAATGATGGTCATAGGAGCATACCGAGACCATGTATAAAATTTTAATCTTGCGTGAATGGGATATCTAAATGAATATGGCTCGACCGAAGGCAGACAGAGTGGCCTAGGCCACGTGTATTAATGATTAGTTTTTAAAATGAGATTCAGGGGGTCTTTTTCGCATGCACATGATTCATTAACCATAGATGATGCACTCATTTTAAAAGAAACTCACCATAAGTCTAAGAATATTTAATTGATAGGTTTGATGTTTTTATAAGCTGAATATATCAGTTATTAAAAGAAGTGATTTTTAAGAGCATAACATGTGAGATTTGAAAATAGAAAAGATCTATTCCTCACCTACAAAATGATTTTTACTAAGCTGTGAAGAGAGATATTCCTCCCACACATTTTAGTGATATTGTTTCAAAATAGAGTACTCATTGTTTTGATGTTCTACGAGAAATAGAAATATAGTTCCTTTATTCCTTCAACAAGTTCTATGAACTCTTCAAGATACCTAGTAATGAGAATAACCCGCACCATCATTGTGAAGAAGAAACATGAATGCATGATAGGTTACCGAAATCTCTCCGTGCTTTGGTAAGGTTATCCCACATATAATCAATTGGGAATAGATCACTCATGGTATTAATTTTGAAGAAAGATTCACAAACATTTCTAGTTCTATGAAGAAAGATACCCATGCATCTCTTTAACGAGGAAGAACATCAGTGAACCCCCTGGTCTTCATAGAGTTAAACACTCTCCTATTTACATTGAAGAAACCTACTATTTATAAGAGATCCATTTGAAAAATAAGGGACTTTTATGGAGGAGGGTAGTACATACACGAATACACCCATTCCCATGACTTGAAGAATCCCGAGACTTGGTGTGGTTTTGAGATGAATATGAATAAAGAGGAAAGGATTAGTGAAAATATACATGAACTCATATGTGAAAATAAGTTATGGAAATTCATTTCCAAAGGCTAATATCCATTAGGGTTTTTGAACAAGTAGATAAGTACTGGACAAATTGTGTTTGGTTGTTTTAGAACACACCATATCACTTTCATACAAATAGAGAAAGAAAAGTAGATCAAGATTGTGTGTTCTTATGAATAAGAAATAAGTGAACATGAATAGGTTATGCAAGCTTTCCTACAAACGCAAAAAGGTGAAATTAAGTTGAAAAAAGATTAAATACACCAGGATGATGATAAGAGGAGAGATAGAAGAATAAAATATACATGGATGACCTCATGCATTAGAAGAATATTGAAAAATATGATTATGATGATTCAATGTATTTTGATCTTATGTTTTTGAATAATAAAAATGGTTTCTGTGATTCTATCTATTAAGAAAAGAATATGTCTTTTTGAATTTAGTTGTTACATTATTAATAAATAATGAAAAAGAATAATTTCACAATTTGAAGTTGAAAAAAAAGAAGAATATAGAATAAAAAATAGCATCATTTTGGTAAAAAGATGCAAGTAGCATCTCATGCTAGAGAGAGATAAAGATTTACATTACGATCTGTTTAGAATACCTTTATGTCGATAAACTGAGTGAGACTTTATCCATGTTAGTGAGCCAGGGGGAGTCAATGGAAGTGGTCTAAGTGAAGCAGTTTGATATCCTAAAAACTTTGTAAAGTATGTTTTCTTGGTGTAGAGTGACTATTCCGGAACCATTATAATCCACAACTAGCGAAGAATAGTGTATTTAGGAACAACGAAAACCTATTAGAATATTCTACTTGGATGTATCCCTTAGTGGTGAACCATGTAAAAGTGTTGTGTTTTAATTTTTCATTTGTATGTTTTAATTATGGAACATATCAATCATATAGGTTTAAACAAGATCCTACAAATGTGGGAACAAGATCTGACAAAGAGGAGGAAAAATATGACACCCTGATTCACCCCCCTCTCAGGGTGGTCTAGGGTCATTCAATTGGTATCACAGGAAATTTATCATGTATGTTGGATACTCTGAAATAATTATATTCTGTAGAGGATTTGGGTTTTCTATCATAAATTCAACCATGAAGTGTAGTTTTGTTGAAGATTTAGTTACCCTTGACCAAAATTCTATATTGAAAAAGACATTGAAAAATAGGAAAAATAAATAGAAGAAGTAGTTGAAGTAGTCCCTAATATCTAAATAAGAGGAAATATTTGGTTCTTTATGGATTTTTCATAATATAAACATTTCAGTCTTGGAAGGTAAGAAGCAGGTCACTGGGGGTTCTACCATAGGAAAGTAAGACACTTCTATTTCATTCTCAGGTGATTAGGTGAAATTAAAAACCTATCAGCATGATATTCTTGGTGAAGGAGTTGTAGATGTCTAAAGAATATTTCAATTCATATTGGTTTAGATCACCCCACTATAAAGAGAAGCTAATAATGTGGAAAATTATTTGTAAGAAAATGTTCTTGAATATTTAAATCATAGAAGAAAGATAGAAAAAAACAAGATGAAACATGAAATGAGATCCATAAAACACCTTGAAGAAGTTAAAGAAATAGGGGATGTAAAGTAGGCTATTGTGAAAATTATTCAAGCAAATGAATATGAACCGAGTAAGGGAAATTAATTCATGAGGCTATATTTGGAATAAACGTCCAAGAATATCAAGGAACAAGACACTTTGTTACAAAAAAAGTTAAGAATCATCAAGAAGATTTTGAAATATTGAAAAATAATTATTAATTTAAAATGATCTTGATTGAAGAACAAAAGACCATACTCAATATAAAATTTGTAAAATTGGGAGCCATGTAGACCAATATTGAGAAGACACATATTGAGCCTCTATAAAAGAAGTAAATAGTTGTTGCTGGTAGTCAATTCTCAATGGAGGATTCTATTTCAAATGACATTCAAAATGTGATAAGAAGATTATGAAATGACTCAATGATCAATCACAAGTAGGTGAGAATGAAAATAAACCATCCACACCTCTTTACACTAATGTTTCTAAATTTTATTATAAAAAACATCAAGTTAGAAGAAACATTATAATCATGTATGGACAAGGAAAGGTGATGAGAAACCCACACCAAGGCTGGGGTGGATAGGAACAAGATTGTGGAAGGTGGTTACCTAGATATAGCAGAAAAAATCAAAAATATATTCCAAAAACCATATCCCGAATATATCAAGAAGTAAAAATTTGTGGGCTAATGTTGGTGTTGAAACAGATTTTGGCATTGTAAATTAAATTTGTGGTAAAACCCTCAAAATATAAAATCACTAAGGAATCACATTTCAGGGGGGGAGAAATCCATAAATGAATAAGAAAAATTCATATGTCCATAAGCATTAATATACATTAAACATATTTGGAATGATTGAAAACATCTAGGATGTATGAAATTGAAGTGGTCACAAGGTGGTACATGCTCATCTCATTATTAATTTAATGCTGATAAGAAGAGAATACCACAAAATTTGTCTAAGAATGAAAATTTGGCTTTTTATGTAATCAAAATAATGTTTTATTAAAATATCCGTCCAAGGAATATTTTAAGAAGGAAAGGTGAGGAATCCATGGATTTGAAATCCAAGAAGTTGAAGGGTGGTGTATCCAAAAGAACTACCCAGAAAGATGACACTCAGAAGAAGTCATGTGGAAAATCCAAACTTGCTGCCATAATCCCTAATGACATATTGATAATCTAGATAGATGATTTGGACTGAATAAGGAAAATGGACGAAGTAATTAGATCGACAAATGCACAACCTGAATTGAATATCAAATGTGCAAGTGTGAATATTGGATCAAATAGATCATCTTGGTTGAGAAAACCTTCTCAAATTTACTGTTTATGATGATGAAGCAAGGAGGATCCACCTTATTCCTTTAATTCATTGAGTATTGTATTTATTATTATAATAAAAGGAATTGAATTTGGAGAAAAATCTTATAGGGTGATCCTGAGAAGTGGTCCCTTGAGGGGGATAGATATGAAGACGATGCCAATGTTATTACTTCAATTAGTATCAACATCACATTGGTATCAATTTCAATTTAAATGAATAATATTTGATGGTCATGTCATTCGAAAACAGGTTTCATTTTTTAATCTCTCTTACATTTTTACAAAAAATAAAATTCTTCTTATAATGGCAGAGTAACTAAATTAATCATTTGATAATGGACATATTTTTTTTGTCAAAATCAAATCCTCTTATTTATTACACCGTTCATTGTTCATGTAGACTTAGAGAGAAATGAATAGTGGCACACTACTTAAGTATAGGGTAATACCCACTCTACCATGAAAATTTTATTTCTTTCAACAAGGGGAGATAAAGTGAAATGAATGTTTGGAATGTAAATAGGAGAGTGAAGATTCCCATTTTGATATTGAAATATTCATTTGAGAGAACATGGAGGTACTGAAAAATAATAAAAATGGGGAGATCTTGGGACCCCATTTGTGTATGTGTTTTATTTTGGGTCAATAGTTGTCAATACTAATCAAAATGAAAAAGTAGATCCAAAGTTAATGGAAGTTGGTTGATGTAATAATGCCTGGATAATTGTTAAAGATTCATAGCATTAGATTCCACACTTAAACAATTCTACATGTTGTTCAAATCAGACGACTGTTGCACTAGTCCAATAATCTATAAACTTATTTCAAAAGTGACACATGATTTATAATAAGGAAATATAATCCATTTAGGATTATTGATGTTTTCAATGTGTGTTCTTTGGAATTCATAATCCAAAAATAAAAGAAGAAGAAAGATGATTGTTGAAGAAGTGGTTAGTTGGTCTTATCTATAGAAAGTGTCCATGTGTGTTTGAATTACTAAGTGACCATACACTTTATATGTAGAAGTGTTTTTATGGGATTACATCAAAATATGGGCCAACTCACTAGGAAGCCATCCATCCGCCACCTCAGGCACATGCGAGGTGGAGTTAACCATTCACAAGGGGAAGCCATCCAGGCTAGCCCATGAGCGGTAGGTTTGTGGGTAAGCCCGCAAGAGTTCATGATTCAAATCCCATACAGAGGGTGGTTGAAGAGAACTCCTAGAAAAAACATGGTAAGGGGTACTACCATTTAGGTAGATGGAGTAATCCTAGCCGATGAAAGAGCAATTTGATTGGTAAACCGAACACCAGCAGTATTTTGATTTCTATGTGGGACAAGAACATGAAGATATCATTCATTATTTAAAAACATAGGAATGATCGCAACCATCCATCTCATCTGTTTCCATGGATTAATATCCCCTATACATCACCTAATTCCTCACATGTTCTAACTAGAGATATCTGATTCACACCGTATCTGTGACATCTACTTCCTCTTATCACTGCTCACCGACACCTCAGCAATCTATCAGAGCTGATGAAGAACCACGATCTGACCTCTTGGGAAGTCCATGATGACATCTTGAAGGTCGTAGGATCAAACTGAGACCATGACGCAATCTTCGTATTGCATGCATGCGATATCTTGATAAAGAAGGCTCTTCTGACAGAAAATGGAATTTCTATGGACTTGTGGATTCGAGTGTAGTTTTTAAAATGAGATGCATGCGATTTTTATGGGATTCACGAGATTCATTAACTGTACATGAGCCAGTCATTTGAATAAGAAACTCACCGCATTTCTCGGTGTATCTCATACATGGGTTTGAAAATTTGGAAATAAAAGGATCTCAGTTATTCAAATACATTATTTTAAAGAGTTTAGTGTGCGATAATTGAATGCAGAAAATATCTATTCCATGCCTATAAAAGGAGACACACCATTCCAAGAAGAGAAAGATGCCTCCCACACATTCGAGAGATCCTGTTCCAAAATAGAGAACTCCCTCATTTGAGGTTCTACACAAAGGAGAAATCTAGTTCCCACGTCCCTTTAATAAGAACTATGCACTGTTGAAGTGAGATATAAAAGATAAATAACCGCCCCTTCTATATGAATAAGAACCACGAATGCTTGATAGGTTACCCCACCCTCACATTTCTTTTTCAAGGTGATCACACATAAAAGAAATCAATGCAAGCAAACCCATGTTGTTCCATGAGAAGAAAGATCCCCAAACCATTATGGTTTAGTGAATAAAGAGACTTGTGCATCCCTTACACGTGGAAGAACAAATTTGAACACCATAATACATACAAATTTAAAGACTCCACTTTATGTTGATGAATCATATTGTTTGTAGGAGATCTGTTTGATGAATAAGGGACTAGCATGGAGGAGGGACGTTCATACATGTATGCAACCATGTGTTTGACTTTATGTAACACACCGAACACAAATCCTATATTCAGTGCATTGTTTTAATGCATTGTCATGATTACAAAGAATCAATACCCTATGGAACAATCATTTTAGTTGTCTTGGAAATTAGATTACATACATGAACATCACATTACAATTTCTAACATAAAACACAACATAAATAATCCTTTTAGAATTCCACTATTCCATTAGCTTAAACTTGTATATTAATTATAATACACTTCTTTTAATCCTGGTAAAATGAAACATAATAAAGGGGTGAGCTCAGATTCTCAGTATGTAGACACAATATAGCGAAAGCTATCGTAAATAATCCCAATTTTTTATGGAAAGGTATAAAATTGAAGCATTATACCTTTAGAAATAAACATCAGCATAATATGGAATAGATAAATCAAATAATTCCATATAATTATTTACATGGATATTGTACTAGTCGAATAATCACATGTAACATTAATAACTATTCTCATAATGATGGAATGCATAATGCTGGACATCTTGACCATAATTTCAAGGCCACATGCCAAGACCCTAAATATAAATTTTGTCAAGGCCTTGTGCCAAGACACTAGTTTGTCTCATGAGTCCCACCGATGCATTAAGTGGGTATAGCGGGACCCACCTGTCACTCACTAAGTCTAACACATTCCTCATATGAAAATAATGAAACATTATATACACATTTGTATTAAAACTAGCATATGAAATGTCAATACTTTAACCATAAACCATGAATGGTATAAAAATAATTCATCCATAGTCAAACATATCATAACTAATTCGATAGAATATGGAATATTTTATAAAAATAAATCAACCTCAATAAAGAATAATATATAGTAATGGATGTTGAAATAGTTTAAAATTACCAGTAAATCACTTTGAGAGAAATATCCATTTTTAAGAGATAATTTAAAAGTCACACATTTATAAATGGAATCATTTAAAAGATGTTTTTGAATCAATGTTTCCCATAACACTTTGAAACATTTTAAAGGAATTAATATTTTAAAACAATCATGTCCATATAAATAAATCCTTATGGTCATTTTGAAAACATGGACATTAATTAAAAAGGTTTAGAAAAATAAATCATTAAAATATTTAAAATGATGATATTGCAAAAGAGTTACTTCCAAAAAACCGTAAAATATTCATTTTTATTTTTTATGAAACATGTACATGGATGATAACCATTTCCCAGTAAATACTTACACATAAGCAACAATGGATAATAATGAGAATGAGAACATGACCCTTACCTTTCACATTCCTTTATTTGAGGGTACGTTTAAACTCATGTATAATGACTATAGTATGGTATTAAATTATTCCAAAACTATATTAATATTTATGATATAATATATGATTCATTTATGACTTTATACTACCCATTTAATAATAATTTCCATGTTAACATAACATTTCAGGTAATAATCGCTTTCTTTATCATACATGTTTTAACATGTTATTATTGAACATATCACTAAGATCATGATTTAAATAATTCCATAAAAAAAATTATATATCATATATATTCAAGATATAAATAGGTATAGTAGATATATATTTGAAATGGAAACTCCATTCATGGAGATGGTAGTCCGTATGTACGCATGAACGCTGTTTCAATTTTCTTCATGTATATTATGGAAGTAGGTGAACAACATAAATTTTTATACATAAATATATATTGTTATAGTTTAATTATTATTTCATATATCTCACTATAAATCAATATATATATTTTTATAAAAATTCTTGAAGGGTGATCATTGAAGATAAATCTCATCGCGTCGTGGAGACGGTAAGCCGTAGGTACACACGAGCAAAAATATCATTCTATTGATTGTAAAACAATATTTAATTGGATGGTATATTATATATAAATTATAATTACCATGATAAATTCATTATTTAAATTAATTATACTCATTATTATACCCATCCAAATAATGTAGTGTTGAAAAACAAACTACACCATGGCGTGGAGACGACAAGTCGTACATACGCACACATGGTGACTTTGTAATTCTTATGATGTATAGAATAATAAATATGATTGTAAAATATTGATAATAAAATATAATAATTTATATGTTTTTGTAGTTATTATTTTATTATGGAAAAAAATAAATAGGAAGTAGAAGAAGAATAATATATTGAAAGAGATGATAAAATAATTACCTCTTCTTTTGGTGTTTCCTTTTTATTTGAACAAAAGGGCCCCTTATGTTGGGTTTATTCTCAAGATAAGGCCTCTAAGATGATGTGAGTGAAGTTGGGAGGATTCTTGTCTAGGTTTTGGATGTGATAAATGGATTTGGAGGTTTGAATATAATATAATTGGAAGTACTCTTTTATAATAGAGGTGATGGGCGCTTTAGGAAAACATTAAAATATTAATTTATTATAAAATGATTTTTAGTTTCTAATAGCTCCAAATGGATTTATTTCAAGGATAAAGTTGAGATGGGTCAAAATCCTTTTAATGGAAAGGTTTTATTCAAGTTTAACTCACCATATTTACCTTATCATTTAGATTTAACTATTAGTCAAATAGTTTATATTTTACCATGTATTCTTGTATTTTTATACTACATAGTTAATATAGTTACTATACCATTCCAAGTGAACCTAAAGTGGTTCATTAATGACATATATAACTTTAACTCATTACTATCTGAGACGCCTATATTTTTAGGAGTATTATATAATTAAATAATGTATTATTTTGTTAAAAAAACTCATTTCGGTCAATTTTGACACTATTTAGTTTTTGTTTTTTGTGAAAGTCCAAAAAAATTGATTACAAAGAAAGAAAATTTATTTAATCAAACATAACATTCCATATTCACATATATAATTTTTTTATAGAATAAAAAGTTTCAATTTACATTTATTTTCATATTTATAATATCAATTATTTTAATCTTCCATTAATAAGGAAATTACAGCATCATCATGGTGTCTTAAATAAATTTAATTATTTAATGTCAAAAAATAATAAATAAACTTACATGATGTAGAAAATCATTTTATATTTCTAATTAGTATCTATAGTAGAATTTATCATATGTATAACCCTATAATAAAAACGTTTTAGTTATTAAAATTTGAATTTAACACTTTTAACTCTTTGTTAAATAAAATATAATAAATGTCCTAATCAAATCCATGTGGATCAGAAAGTATGATATATATTTTTTACTTATGTTTATTTAGGTCTAAATAAACATTTCAAATGGAATTTGGACATGTGATTGTGTAATTTTATATTAATATAATATTATTTTTAGCATTAATTACCCAATTTACTTATAACAGTGGTAAATAAAATTCAAATGATACTATTTAGGAAAAAATATTTTCATCCTATTGAACCAAATTTCACTTAATGATGAAAAAAATTTCCTTTGGATTTTTGAAATTTAATTCATAGAAATGATAAAATTGGGTTTTATGAAAATTTGAAAATATGCATAGAAGTTGGGTAAATGTGCCTAGAAGGTGGGTAAAAAGATGCTAACAAGTTCGATAAAATTTTATATATCTAATATTATTATAAAACGACTAAAATTAAATAAATTAGACTAATATATGTATTATGTATCTATTTTAACTTAAGATAAATTTTAATTAAAAATAATTATTTAAATGAAAATGCCTTTTTCTATGTACTATACATTATTTCTCACTATTTATCAAGAAATTGAATGTTTTCTGAAAAATACCAAAAATTCATTCCAATCTAATTATGATATTAAGAATTCAAAAATAAATAATATTTTACAAAATCCCATTTTAAAAAATGTTTAAAATTAATTTTATTATTGTTCACAAAAAGAAAAAAAATTAGTTCTTTGAAGAAAATAGTTTTTTCTAGATATATAACTATTTTAACAAAACTTATAAATTTCATTATAAATATATTTTATGTGATTAATTTTAAATAATATTTAAATTTTTTTTTAACTATTCATATTACAATATTTAATTTATAAATAAATATATTGTTTAAATAATTATAATTATAATTTTTTGTTTTTCAGAAACTCAATCTTGCGTATAATGTAAGCCATGTCAGTGTTGCATGCAATATAAGATGTTAATTTATATTAAAGGGACAATTTACTATGAATTCTTGGGGTGATAAATTCTCCCGTCCTTCAATAAATAGTGTGCTCACAATTTGAAAATAGATTTTGAAAAGTAAAGGTTGATACTAAAAAACATTATGGAAAACCTACATTGATAAAGAGTTAATAAAAGGTCTAATATTAAATAAGTAAAAAGAAGTATAGAAGCTACCAAAGATAACACATACAAGAGTTCCATGTAGGAAACATGGACATGGATGAAAAATTTAATTGTCATGTGCTAATAGAGAACATGATTAAGAGAAATTGAGAAATCACAAGGCTAGAAGTGGGTGATGATATAATGGAACATTGGATTCATCAGAAAAATACGTAGGCTAATTTTATTGGTTTCAGGATCATTTACAATTGAATAATTAATTTTAATTTATATAATAATAATAGAAGGAATCACACTTACTTGTCTAATTCCAACAACAAGCTCATATTTCTCTCCAATAGATAATATAACTCAAAAATATTCTATTTATACAAATCATATATGTTTTTAAAAAACTTTATACATTATCTGTCAAACTTAATAAATAAAAAAAGTAGGTTATACAATCTAGAACATCGCGTAGGATAGTTTTAGGCAATGCACCCTTTTATTCTTTCAGTTGCGGGTTCAAGTCTCATGGCCTTTTCAGACATGATGGGTTGTCGCCCGACCCACGAGTTGTCCTTTTCATAAAATTATAAAAATCTAAAAATAATATTTTTAAATTTATTATCCTTAAACAATAGTTTCCAATTTCTAACTCTATCCATTCCAACATTTTTTATTATCCAAAATACTTTTATCCAATATCATAGTCCAAAAATGGATAAGGAAGGTTACATATTGAGGATATGTTTTTTCCACATAATTACATGCAAATACCTTTATCACATAGTATCTTAAAACATGGTAAAACTCTGAATTACCGTCAAACCATATTTAATACATTCATGCTCTATTATTCCTTATAGAATACTGGATTGACTTCTTAAATTAAATTTTTTAATACCCCAATAATTATTGAATAAACAAAACATTAATCATTTCCAAGGAAAACAAGAATATCCAATATAATTTATCCAAAATAGCCATATATTATTCCAAAATCCCTACATCAGTATCAGGACCATATTAAGGATTATCTTTACTTTAACAATTTATTTTCTAAAATGTTTAACTTTCTATTGAGTCACATTTATTTTAACCATATTATCTAAAATCCTTAATAAAATATTACTGCAGTACAATCGTTATTTATTTCAATAATTCATAAAACTAATACATCATTGATACCACACTCAAATGACATAATTCATTAATAAAAATACATGTAGACTAATTATTAATCTTCATCTGTGGTAGTATCATAATCTGATTATTATCCAATAGCATCATTTGGGATATATTTTGATGATTAGGACATTGATTCACTTAGTGTGCCATATCCTTGTAGATGAAGCGTTGTACATTTGAAACCTTTTTCATAGCCTTTCAATCACTTACTTGGTGTACTTTTTCTCCACACTTATAAAAAACTCTCATTCCCTTCAAGCATTTACGAAGGTGATTCCTTTCATATTTATCACATGTGGGAAAATCCTTCTTTCCCTTCTTCCTTTTACCCATCTTTTTACCTTCCATCATCTTCTTCTCTTTCTTCCCTTAAAATCCATGGGGATCAGAGAATTAATTATTTATATTATTAACACATGATTCTATTTCTTCATATGACCAGAATACATGGGAGTCAATTTACCTTATAAATGTTGGCTTATAACCATGGAAGATATGATCTTTCTTACTCTGTGGATTAAGCATATTTCTGGAGATATCATTCCTCCAACTAGGCACCATTTCTAAATGATGACATACAATATGACAGATAATATAACAATATATAATACTAAAATAGAAACATTTTCAACATTAATTGATAATTTTCACATATCTAGTATCATAATCATCAAAAGGGTTTCCTTGCTGACATATTAACTCAGAAATCCTTCATAATGGTTTATAAAAAAATTAATTATCCTAAGAATATCCCTCCAGTGTGTCAAACCAGGCGCGTTGTAAGAGTTGTTGTCATGTGCCACAATACCACGGGTCATGCCTGAAACTCTTTGTTGTAGTTTTCACTCCTAGTTACATCTGTTCCATAACCACGTCCACTTGTTTTATCTATAGAGATATTCATTTCTTGGAAAACCCACATAATATCTACATTACCTAAATTATTGGATGTTCTTCTATACTAATCCACCAATTATATCTTAGGGTAATGTTCCATAATCAGAGTTTATCTAAATCTATTTTCCAAGGTAATTTGTAAACATCCTCTGGTAAAAACTGTAATGCACCAAACCCAAAATATTGCTGTTATTACATTATTGTAATACATGGGAATGATTACAAAGAAAAATATTTGAAGGATTGATTGGTTTAGAAATCATGGAAAATTGATTACATACATAAATATCATATTACAATTTAAAACATAAAACACATGATAAATAATCCTTTTATAATGAAATTATTCCCTTAGCTTAAACTTGCATATAAATCCTAATAGAAATCTTTGAATCCTAATAAATTATAACATAAGAAAGGAGTGAGCTCAGATTCTCAGTGAGGATAAACAATACAACAGAATCTATTATAAATAATCATAAAATTTTATGGAAAGGATTAAAATTAATCAAAAGACCATTAAACATAAAATTTAATATAATATGGAAAATATAAATCAAACAATTACATATATTTTTTCACATGGATATTCTACTAGTCGAATAATCACATGTAACATTAATAACACATCTCAAAATGATGGAATGCATAATGTCGGACATATTATCCACAAATTCAAGGCCTCATACCAAGACCCAAAATATAAATTTTTTCAAGGCCCTATTCCGGGACATTAGTTTTTCTCCTGGGACCTACCAATGCATCGAGGGGATATAGTGGACTCCATCCATTACCTACTATGTCCAATGCATTCCTCATATGAAAATTTTAAAACATAACATAAACATTCGTATTAAAACTATTATATGAAATGTCAATACATTAAGAATAGACTATTAATGGTATAAATATAGCACATACATTGTAAAACATATTATTACTCATTAAATACAATAGAGAATATTGTTTTATAGTAAATCAACCCCAATCAAGAATAGTATCTAGTAAAGGATGTTCAAATAGTTGAAAATGATCAGCAAAATGCTTTGAACGATATATCCATTTTTTGTGAGATCATTTAAAATCCACACATTTATAAAGGAATTATTTTAAAAGGGATTTCTAAATCAATGTTTCCCATACCACTTTGAAACTTTTGAATGGAATTAACATTTTAAAACAATCGTGTCCATATAAATAAATCCTTAAAATCATTTTGAAAATATAGACATTAATTAAAAAGATTTAGAAAAATAATTCATTAAAACGTTTTAAATGTTGATATTTCTAAAGTATCCATTTTAAAAACCTTAAAATATTCCCATTTATTTTTTATGAAACATGGAAATTGATGATAAATACATCCCAGTGAATACATACTCATAATCAATCTTGGATAATAATGATTTTTAGTAATTAACCCTTACCTTGTACTTTCCTTTAGTCGAGGGTATGTTTAAACGCCTGTTTAATGACTATAGTATGTTATTAAATTATCAAATAACCTATTAATATTTATGAAATCATATATTATTCATTTATGACTTTATACTACCCATTTAATAAGAATTTTCATGTAAAATTAACAATTTGGTAATAATCGCTTTCTTTATCGTACGTGTTTTAACTAGTTATTATTGATCGTATCACATAAATCATGATTTAAAAAAATTAAACAATATAAATCATGATTTATATGTCATTTATATTCCTGATATAAATTTTACAATAGATATATATATTAAATTTAATCACCGTTCATGGAGACGGTATTCTGTACGTACGGATGAATGTTGTTTTTATTTTCTTATCATATAATATGGAATTAAGTAGATGAAACATATTTATCAACATAAATATTTATTATTATAGTAGAAATATTATTTCATATAACTCATGATTAATCACTATATATATTTTGATAAAAATACATGAAGGTTGATTATTGAAGATGAATCTCATCGCGTCGTGGAGACGGTAAGTCGTACGTACACACGAGAAAGAATATCATTATATTGATAGTGAAAAAGAATTTAATTGGATGGTATATTATATATAAATAATAATTATCATGTTATAATAATTATTTACATTAATTATACTCATTATAATACCCATCCCAATAATGTAGTGTTTATTAACAAACTATACCACGACGTGGAGATAATAAGTTGTACATACAAACGCATGGTGACATTATCATTCATATGATGGATAATATAATGAATATGGTTGTAAAATATTTATAATAATATCCCATCATGTATAAGGTATATTATTTACTATTTTATTTTTGTAACAATATAGAAAAGAAAGTAGAAGAAGAAGATAACATTGAAAGAGGTGATAAAATAATTTTCTATTCTTCGGGTGTTTCTTTTTGATTTGACCAAAAGGGATCCATAAGAGAGATTTATACTCATGTTAAGGCCTGTAAGTTGATGTTAGGGAATATGGGAGGAGATATCAGAAGGTTTTTGTAGATCTAAATGGCTTCGGAGGTGTGAATGTTAGAGAAAGGGAAGTATCCTTTTATAAGAGAGGTGAGTGGCTCTTTAGGAAAAGATTTAAATATTAATTTGTTATATAATTATTTTCAGTTTATTAAAGAGGAAAATGGATTTATTTCAAGGAAAATGCGGGGAGAGGTTTGATTCCTCTAAACCAATAGGTTTTAGACATGTTTATGTCACCATGTTAAACTTATCAATTAGATTTAACTCTTAGTAAAATAGTTTAACTTTTACCATGTCTTCTTGTATTTTTATATTACATGGTTAATATAGTTTCTATAATATGAAAAGTGAAACTCTAGCGGTTCATTAATGACATATATAACATTATCTATGTCATTTATTATAACCTTATATTTTTAGGACTATTATATAATTTAATAAAATAATATTTGTTTTAAAAACTCATATATGTTAATTTTGATGCTATTTAGTATTTGGTTTTTGTGAAAGTCGCAACAACATTATTAATTAGAAAAAAATACATTAAATCAACCCCAATATGTCATATTAACCTAAAAAATTTGTAGATAGCATCCAAGGTTTCAATTTAAATTTATTTTAATATTTATAATATCAATTATTTTAATCTTTTATTAATTTGGTAATTACTTCATCATCATTGTGTCATACACCAATTTAATTATTTAATGTCTAAAAATAATAAATGAAATACCATGATGTAGGAAATCATTTTATATTTCTAATTAATATTTATAGTCGAATTTATCTTATGTATAATCCAGTATTAAAAATGTTTTAGTTATTAGATTTTAAATTTAACACTTTTAACTCTTCTTCAAATAAAGTCTCAGAAATGTCCAAATCTAATCCAAGTTGATCAAAAAGGACAATATTTTCTTCATAATGATGATTTTGGTTGAAATAAATTTATCCAATATAATTTAGACAAGTTTTGGGGTAATTTAATATAATTATAACATTAATTTTACCTTTAATTACCCTATTTACCTTTAATCATGGTAAATAAAATTAAAAAGATACTATTTATCAATAATTATTTTCATCATATTGAACCAAATTACACTTACTCATGAAAATCGTGAGGGTCATATTTTTAAAATTTCATTCATAGAAGTGGTAAAATTATACTTTATGAAAATTTGAAAATGTGTCTAGATGGTGGGTAAATGTGCCTAGAAGGTGGGTAAAAAGATGATAAAAAGGTTCAATAAATTATATATATATAATAATAATTTAAAATAACTTAAATTACTTACATTGGAATAATAAATTTATTTTATTACCTATTTTTACATTAATATATATTTTAGTTTAAAATAATTATTTAAATGAAAAAGTTGGTTTTTATGTACTATGCTGTATTTTTAACTATTCAAAAAAATTGAATGTTTTCAGAAAAATACCAAAAAATCTCCTTGAGCTAATTTTTATATTATTAATTAGAAAATGAAGTCTATTTTACTAAATTGTATTTTAATAAGTGTGAAAAATTAATTTTATTATTGTTCACAAAAGGACATAAAAAGTAGTTATTTGAAGAAAATAGTTTTTCTAAATATGTAACTTTTTAAACCAAACTTATACATTTATTCTGAATATGTTTAATGTGAGAACATTATAAATAAAATTTAAAATTTATTTTTTACTATTAATATTAAAATATTTATTTGATAAATAAATATGTCATTTATATAATTATAATACTATTGTGTTGTTTCGTAGAAACTCAATATTGCATATAACGTAACCCAAGCCAGTGTTGCATGCAATATAAGATATTAAATTATATTAAATAGATAAAATACTATGAAATCATGGGATTTGACACTTTAGAAATCCCATAAAATGGTGTGGTAGTGAGAAGAAGAAGACTAATGAGGGAAGGGGTAGTGCATGGAAACATGGACACATATGTGAATATTAGTAAAGGCAGTTTGTGTCCAAAGATTTATAACCATTTATGTTTGTTCACAAGAAGAGAAGAAGTGGAAAAATTGTGTTTGTTTTTTTGAGAACGTACCATATCACTTTCATACAAATATAGAAAGAAAAATAGACCAATATTGTCTCTGCTTGTGAAGTAGGAAGAAGGATGATGTGAAAGTAAAGAGGTTATGCATGCTTTAATGAATATGTAAAAAGGGTGAATTTAATTTGAACAAATATTAACAACATCATGAATAATAGAATAGGATAGGAAGAGAAAGATAAGATACATACATGATCTCATGCATATTAAGAAGAGAGAAAATGTTTATTCAAATGATTCCAAGTAATTTGATCTTTAGTGTTTGAATAATCATAACTGTGTTTGTGATTCTAGCCATGAAGATGAGAAGAAGGGTTACTGCATTTTCTTGTTGCACTAAAGAAGAAGAAAGACGAATTAGAAGTGGGAAATATATAGTCACACTAAATATAAAGATTTAATATAAAAGGGAATCATTTTGGGACTTAGATGGAAGAATTTTCTCGTGTTGGAGACACACAAAGAATTCCATTCCTATATGTGGAACATAACTTCATATAAATAAATTGAGTGAGACTTCACCAATGGTAGTGAGGTAGGGGAGTCAATATAAGTGATCATGGGGAAGAAATAATCTATCCATGGACTATTTTAAAGGTAGCATGCCTGGGATAAATTTATTGTTCCCGAACCATTGTAATCCAACGATAGTGGAGAATAGTGGAATTAGGTATGAATGAAAACATATTTGTGTATGCTCCTTGGACATAGACCATAGCGGTGAACCATGTAAAAGTGTTGTGCTTTCCTTCTACATGTGAATTTTTTAATTACTACACATATCCATCATTCATGTTTTATCAATCTCCTACGAATGTTGGAACAAGATCTAAAAAATAATAGAAAAAGCTGACTCCCTGATTAACCCTATACTCATGGTTGTCTAGTGTCTTTCAGATTGGCAGTTGACTTTTATAGTTGAGAGGGAGTTTCATTTTTGTAAATACTGATAACAATTCAATAATGGGAGGACACCTAGAGGAATATTTCCAAAAAAATTGGTAAATAATTTAGTGGAGAGGGGATATATACATGAAACACCTCCAACATTTGAAAAGTTTGAAATTTTAAACATGCTATTCTATTTACCTCTAAGGTTTCTCACTTTTACCATTTCAGTTTTCACCATCATAACTTGTCTTTTTACTATTTTTACTATTAATTATGACCAAAACCATATTGGAAATTATAAACTAATATTATATAATATAATTATATATAATATGTTTAATTTATCATAGTTAAATAATAAAAAAAATTAATTACAAATTTGACCTAGAAAATGTTCGGAAAAAAACAATTTCTTGAAATTTATTTTTTACCTAATAGATGATATAATATTAATTCTTTGACTAGAAATAATACTTATATGAATTTAAATTCATATAAATAGTTATATATTCTAAATATTTAATTTAAATATTTCTTTACTAGGGGTATTTTATATAAATAAATTGAAAAACTTTTTTGCATAAAAAACAGTTCGTAGAAAACAACATTTTCAACAATAATATAAACTTATACCAAACACATGAAAATTTATGATTAAAAGAAATCAGTTATAATATAATGAATAAATTGTATCATATATCTCATAAAGGTCAAATCCAAATTATAATGCCTAAATTACATTAATTTATTTAATGAAAAGAAATCAATATATTTGAAAAATCAGTAAATTTTACTATTCAATGAGTTATCCATAATTTTGAAAAAAATAAAAAAAATCACACAAATTTAATTTTGATATGATTATTTATGAAATTTTCTTCATTTTATAAAATAAAATTATAAAATTTTAATAAATAAATTATAATATTTTTTTACAAAAAGAAAAAAAATTATTTCTAGATGAAACACCTTTATGTGGAATAAAATAACTTTATTAATTTTTTTTATTTTTTATGAAATTATTAATAAATTTATATTTATTAAGACATTTATATTTATATTAAATTGAGTATTTTACCCTATTAATACCCTCTAATATAATATCTAGTTCATAATGGTAATTTTTAAATAATCATGATTCATTTTAGGCTTGGTTTCGTGTGTCATATACGCTATCAACCATGGATTTATTTTTAAAAAAAATATTTTTTTGCGTATTACTATTTACTTTTCCCACTTTTCAAGAGGAATTTTTATTAACCCATTTCACTATGTGGGTTTTTGATTATGGTATTTTTAATTTTAAAATCGTTTATTTCTTAGTTCAAATTCAAATTGTGGGAATACAATGTGTTAACGGTGGGAGGGAGATTGTAACTCCTAGATATTTGAATAGAATAAAATGCTCCATAGGCATTCAAGACATGAAAAACTGAGTATTAATAAACCATGGAATAATATTTTTGGAAATATGGTTGTAATAAACTATCCATTAAATTGGATGGAATGAATGTGATCATTAATATTATGAAAAATAAACAGCATTCTAACTAAATAATAATGTATTGATTAGTTCTTAAGAAATAAGAATGCAATTTTTAGTCATGTTATTTTTTTTTTGAATTATGTTTTCTTCAAAATTTGAAATGAATTTATTTTTGTGGGAGAATTGTATAATTAATTTTGGAAACATTTAGAAATTTCATTTGAAAAAATAAATCATTTTTGAATTAATCATTTGAGTATTAACTTAGAATGATATTTTTGGATTTTAATGAAAAAGTTGATTTTTAGTAAATTGAGAAAATACTAATTTTTATACCATTTTCTAAAAATAAAAATTCTCACCACTAATAATGTATAATTTTGAAAATAATTTGATATTAATGTAGAATAATTATTTTATAATTCTATATAATATAATTTATTAAATTTGAATCAACAATACTCTTGATTTTAGTTTAAGATTATTTTTTGAATTAAAAATTAATTTAAAATACTGTTTTCTATTTTGTTTAGTGGGAATTATTTTAAAATAAATTATACCACTTTTTTCAATTGAATCTTGAAAATATTATTATTTTCTTGAATTAGTAGGACAACATTGAGAAAATAGTTCCCTTTTATTTTGTAGCATTATAAATAGTTACTAGAGTATATAATTATTACCAAGATAAGGCTAAAACCAAAAATTATTGTTAAAAATAATATGGTAATGAATAAACATTGACACTAAATCCAGAATTTATTTTATTTTATGAGTTTAGTTCATCCATTTATAGTCATTTTTTGAATATAAGGAAACTTGGTACTTTATTTTCTTGATTTTACTATCATAACCTTTAAATAATACATTATTTACTAAATATCTATTTTTCTCTTTCAATATCTATATTATTTTATGATAGGGATAAAAAAATAAATTTTAGGTTATTGATATTAATTTTAAATATAAATTATTTATATTTATCATTGAAATTTATTTCTATTTCTGAAAAATTAAATAATAACTTTAATTTCTTATGTGACATCGACACAGAACTTGTATAATCAAAAGAGAAATATTTAAATTGATTATTCAATCTCTAATTTTTTTTGGATTAGTTAATTTGTAACATGAATTTTATAGATTAAAATAAAATAATATTCATGTTTTACTACATTATATTATCATTAATATTTTTTCATGTAATTTTCAATGTTAAATTAAATGAATAGTTACAAAATTCACTTTGATGATATTTTTTAAAAAATGTTATTAAAAAATTAAAAATTACTATAAATATTAACAGCATACAAGTAAATGTTATATTGGTTATAATATGAATAGAAATATATTTATGGAAATTTTTTCCATTTATATAAGTTTTGAAACCCTAAAGATAAAAAAAATGCTAAAATCATGGTAATTATAAAAAGGATAACATAGTGTTAAAAGAAAGAGATAAGGGTAGAAAAATATTATAAACTTATATAGATTTAATTAAAAGTTAGTATTTATAATAATAATCATCCATGATTTTAATATTATAATTGTTATCTAAATTTAGATGATAAATTATTTTAATTGGTACCCCTTCCATCACATTTGAAAGGAACCTCCTCCCTTATTTTTGTCGCACTTAACTTTTTTTGTAAATTACATACTCAAATAAATTATTTAAATCCAATAAAAAGTTCTAGTGGTATTAGGTTTTTAATAACACCATTATTTGAGGGATTTAGTTGTAAAATAATGGAAGTTGTTTGAAGAAGAGGTATAGTTCAAAACCAAATGTTTTCATTTTCATTCTTCTTTTTCAACATTGAATCCTATTTTAAACATGATGAAATAATATCATTATCATAAATATGAATATATTTTATTATATTAGTTGCATAACCTATATCTGTCTCCACTTCCATAAAATTGGAATGATACCATCAATTCGTGGGTATGGTGGACTACTGCCTTATGAACCAATGTCATTAGTTTCCCTTAACCACCTATTACATATATTTATAAATATATATTTAATGTATATATAAGATAATAATAAAATATTCACCATTATTTAATGTTAATATATTATCTATTATCTTACCTATCCATTCATTGAATAAATGATAATGTTGTTCATGTGTACCTGAAGACTGCAACCTCCACGAAGCAATGTTGTTCATTTTTCATGAACATATAAAATGGATAATATATAAGTTTATATAAATAAATAATGTTATATTTTTATTTTAATTAACTTTATATAAATTATATATAATACATTCCTTCTTAAGATAATGATCATCGGAAAATGAATATATTACTCATGAATACATATGGCACACAATCTCCATGATTGAAACATAATTCACATTCGATAATCATATTTAATGGTTGTTTATTAAAGTATAATTTAGGTAAAAAAGGATAATTATTTCATGATTATTATTCTTTATATTTTTCAATAATGACCCCATTTGACAACAATTAACATACATATTTTTTTCAACTATGAACTGAATGACCTAAAAACACACAACATGGAGTTAACCAATTAAGTAATTAAATATTTCACTAAAAACATAGGATAAAAATAGATTAACAATAAAATATTAAACATTTAAAATAAAATTATATAAATTAATAATTAAAATAAGTTTTTTATGTAGGAGTTAAAGCATATATAACAAAATAACGGACTTGAGGTAGGGGATTCTATGTCAATTTCCTTAAATTGGGGGATATTTAATGTTTATAGATATAATATATTTTATATTGTGTATATAATTAAATTTAACATGTTATATAAATATTCCTTCATAATTCATGGTATTTATTATTTGAATTCACATAATTTCATGAAAAGATATTTGAATTTAATATTACGAAGTGGTAAGAGATTTCTTAACTCAATTTTCTTTCATTGGGGTTTATTTCTACTTCATGAATTATATTATTCCAATATTATGTGGTCAATGAAATTTTATTTATTTATATTTTATTTACCCTTTTTTTCATGGATATACATTTTTAAAAAATAATATCTTCATTGATTGATTCTCAATTCAATTATATGATCATTACAACTGTTACCTATCCCAAATAATTATTCATTGGGACATATGTTTGATGTTATAAACCTATTTATTTTTATGAGGATTATATAATAACTACTTGATTTTTTATATCATGACTAAAAGATGTTCCTAATATTTAATTTTTCATTTGGAGTAATTCTATCATGGGGTTATCAATTCAAAATTTTCAAAAGAGGATGGTTAATTATGTTATAATGTCATTAATTTTAGATATTTTTTATTTTAAAGGTTCTTTTGGGGAAATAATATGCCGTAATTTTAATTAAAATAATATATTTTATTCTTCTATGGCTATAAATACTGTTAATATATATGGATTTCACTTCTCCCTAATATATTGAAAAAACATCAAGAATGATATTTGTTGGTGATGCCAATATTTTATCTTCTTTCAAATCAAGAATAATTTATTACATATCCATATTTTATAAAATGTTTTAAAAAATTTTCTTTTTTAGAAATAAATTATCTCGAAATTATATTTTACCATATTTTTTACCATCATTAAAGAGATTTTAAAATTATATTTATTGACATTTTCTACATGGGTTACTTTGGACTCTCTTTACAATAGATTTTTAAAAAAGTTTATTTTTAAATTTTATTGATTGAATGAATTTTTACAAAATCAAGAAAATTATTTAATTTAAAGATTCAATTATATTTTCCCAAGGTGGTTTAAAATAAAAATAATTTTTCCAATATCTTGGATTTTTTTGAAATATTTCTCAAAATGGTGTTTTACCTTGTTTTTAATGAAATGTTCTAGATGTTATTTTGATTGTATATTACCATGTGTCATTATATTTTAATTATCACTGTGATTCACTGGTAATATGATCTTATAATACCATACACATTCCTTCTCTTTATGGATTATGATGATTATTTTAATGATATTTTATGATTTATATTCAGTTTCCATAAATTATAAAGGCTATAATTAAATAATGGTTTCTTTAAAGGGTATTGTATTGTGTAACGGAAGAATGAAAATATTTTATTCATGAATTATATTTGGAAATTATGGATGATTAAAGTTTATCTAGATATATCTCATAGTGATGGTTTAAATAAAACATCTTATATGATAGGTGAGCCTAATACATCTTATACAATGTGTGAAACCCATTATAGATCTCTAATATATTGGGTAATTTTTATTGTCCTTCATGTCAAGAAAGAGGGAGTTAACCAGTATTGTTTCTCCTATGGATTGAATTGGGATCTGATTAATTAATATATAGCTTTGAAAAGGGATATGAATATAATCCTCTAAGATACAAACATTTTTTCATTATACCTTCAACGAGGTTTAAATGTTTTATATGATTAAAATCACATGGATCATGATTCTTGATCCATATGAATCTTACAATTATAAGATATTTTTTCCATGTCACATATTTAATGACTCATGTTTTGATATTTATGGGTTAATTTATATTATTCAAAAATAGTTCGATTATTTCATAATACCTTTATTCTCATTTTATGGTCATTGATTACATTGAATTGTTAATTCTTAGGTTAACCCTTAACAAGAATTGGATCTCACCACTTTTTTTTACTTCTCTCGAGGTTTTAAATAATTATTTTAAATGATTTAGAGAGATTTACTGTGTAAATAACAATATGGGAGATATTAAAGACTTAGTATGGAATTTGGAAATATGTGAATAGAGGAAAATACTATCTTGAAGTCATGGATATTATTTTCGTAAGTGTTTTTCCTAATTCTATAAAACCTAATACCTAAAATATCCATAGTTATGTGAGGGATCCAATATTTACTTTTTCTCTTGTAAAATTTTGAAGGTTAAAATTTGGTCACCTTTATTATTAACTAAAGAATAAGTTTAATGATTAGGTATTATATACAAGAACTAGGATTGTTGGTTTGGGATTATTAGAGAATGATTAAAAAGTATAATTAAATTTATATATCCATTACATGAATTCATTTGAATGATTTGATTTCTTGCCTCAATTGTTTCAGTGTAACGACACCTAACCCACTAAGGCACCTCCTATACTAGTTACACACAAATTGTGCCACCCCATGTCTGCCTCAAATAGGAATGGGGGATGATGATTTTCACCATGTAAGCATAACACACAGATAGTGGGCCTTAGCCTAAAATCATTGTACACTCCATGAAATAATCATATATACCTGGATAATGAAGAATGGTGACATCCAAAATAATAAATTCATGGATAAACTCTAATAACACACAATAGATTATCATACTACATAACCAATGTAAAGAGGAAAAAATAAAACCCCAAAATCATATAATTTTTTCCAACATAATAGAAGTTATCCAAGGTAAACAAGATGTATTTTAAATTAAAGAAATTAAATATTATAATAATTAATTTTCCCACACGACGCGAGAATTATAATGGTTTGCATTCATAAGAGGAAATAAATAAAAGAAACATTATTATACATTTGTGAACATTTATTTTTAACATAATCTCACTTTTAGACATTCCAAAGTACACAATAATCTTCACACTCTAGGGAATATAATAATAGGAAAGGGTGATCTCAAATTATCAATAAGGTATGATATATTAGAGGTCTATAATGGTCAGGTTATAATCATTTGAGAATAAATGTATTGGAAGAAATATTTGATTTAAAAGGTAAATGAATCAATTAAAGTATCAAATAAGTATAAAAGAAAAACAAATAATATCAAATAGACAAAACATTTCAATGACAAGAGAAAAAACATGAAGCGTAAAACATGATCCACGAACCATAATAAATAATGTTGAATATTCATAAACATATGATTTTTTTATCATTGTGAACTAGGATTCTTCCTAAACTATTATCATGTAAAACATTCAGTTGATCTAAATTCCATCACACTCACCCTTTTAACCATGAAACTCACTAACACGTATACATTTAACATTTTATGTAGAGTTCAATTCCATCACACTCACCCTTTTTGAACATAGATAACCACTAAATAGTTCATATAACATTTTTATCTCATGAGGTATAGTCCTTTACCCATATATTAGAAAAATATATATGGAAATCCCATCATATTATCGATAGATTTTTGTTCCTATCAAAGAAAATATTTTCATCATAAAATATACATTGAATAAAAAATTTGATTCATATAATTTTTAAATGGAACAACATTAGGATAAAATTTAAAATTTAATGTATAATTCTAATTAGATATAACTGTTTACAAATTTTTTTTCTAAAGATATTAAATAACTCTCTTGTTAAATACCAATAAATTAATAAAATATAGAATACATTATTTGAACCATATATATAAAGGGTATAGAATTTTGAAAACTATTTCCCCCCAATCAATATATGTATGGAATCTGTGTGAACACCATTCAATCAATGGAGTCAAGAACAAGTAATTAAAAGAGGAATGACATTGGATAAAAAAAATATGAATCTATATAGAAACATATTAGGCAAGGAAAAGGTAGTGATGGTTCATGTCGCTAAAAGAAAAAGGCATTACATAATCCATCTAGATAAAAAGAAGGATTGTTACTTTTGGAAAACAACCTCAATCAAGCAAAAGATTTATGAAAGGAAAATGAATTAGATGATAAATACTTTTAATGATGTTTGATAAAGAAAATAAATTTATAAATAATAAATATACATGATATTTTTGAAATAATTTTTATGTAAATTGTTTGTAAATATAGGAGAAAAATAATTTTACATTTAGAGCCCTTGAAAACATGGAGAGACAATTTCATTGAAAATTATATACACGACTAAAAGATGTGTTCACATTAAAATTGTTAAATGGGATAATTTTAAATATATTTTTAAAATGAAGATTGTTTTTTGAATTATTCATATTTAATTTAAAATAATTTAATGTGAAAATTTTGGAAATAAATTATCTATGGAAAATATTCATTAATAAATTAATCGTTGAAAAATAAATAAAAATTTTAAAAGTAAGTTTAATTGGAAAATCATTTTAAATACCTTTGTTTGAAAACCCATATCATAAAAAAGAGTATTAGTTTTTTATTTTCAATATAGTGAAATATATTTATTATAATCATATAGAATTATAAATTTTATCTTTCACAAAAATAGTGGGGGACATTGGTTGGAAGGAATATATGTACTTGAAACAAGGAGTCAATTAAGTATTGGAGGTTCATTCTTGACAAAGATATAAATTTAGGTAAGAAAAAAATCATGTCTGAAAAATAAAAAAAAGAGGTATTACCCAGAAAGAAATAAATTATAACTTAATAAAATTTTGGGGATTCATGATAACGAATTTTATATGAGTTTTATTTTCACTGTGCAAAATAAAACACATTTTATAACACAAACATGCCTCAAGTAATCCAAATTTGGGAGAATAACCCCTTATAATTTGAGATAAATTTAACAATTTTTTTTGAAATAGGTAGATATTTATATAAAACAAATATTAAAATGAGTAATGCTTATTTCATGATATACATATCAATTCAGTATTATATACAACACTTTAATTAAATGAAGTTCATAATATAAAACATTTCTTAAATAGATGATTTTGAGATGAAAAACAATTATATTGATTTTCTTATACCTATTCCTCATTATAAACTCCAAAAACTTAATTACTCCATTAATGACTTAACTAAAATTTATTACCATTTAGAAAAAATATTTATAGTTTTTCATTACAAATGTATTAATATGTTATAGTTATTTTAACTAATATATTTTAAAATTATTGTTTTTTTCCCATTAAAATATCTCTATAATAGAGTTGATTATTAATATGTGGTTAGTAGTTTATAATTTATTAATTATTAAAGATATAATATCATTGTTTTCAATTACTACTTATTCCTTCTTTTTTTAAGCGAATGATATGAATACTATTTTTGAAAATTGGAAATATGATAAACTAGTTTTGACATGCGTAATGATTGAAAGGATGCATATTAATAAATAATTAAAATAATAATAACATAATTAATGAATTATTAATATATCATAAAATCAATATTATTACATAATACTACCATCGTGTGAAATCCTATAATCATTAAGGACATAAAAATTATAACATCATTCATGTTGGTGCTAAAAATAACCAAAATAGTAACATATTATAATGTTTTCAAGAGAAACAAAATGAATTTAGATAGTGATAATATGATATATTAAGAATATTTAATATTAAATTACTATCATATATCATTATTAAATCCATTAATATAAACATACAATATGGGTGGTGATGAAAAAAGAAATTTATTGTCTGTAGAGGTGGTAGTGCACATATCGACATGATTAATGATCCCAATTATGAATAAATGGATGGAAGTGTGGTATATTATAAATGATCTTTTCATCATTTTATTTATAAAATATAAAATATTTTTATTCTTTAAATCCCACTTTAATACCATCCCCGATGGGAAGTGATGAAAAAAGAACAAAATACTATAATGGAGGTAGTTATATGCACATACTACTACTATAATTTCAATTAGTTACGATAGGACATTTACGATGGAAAAATTTCCCATTTGAAATAGTCTAAAGACTACACCTATTTGTGATGGATGTCTAACTTTTTCATGAATATTAACTATTTAAGATAATTTTATAAATCTGTTGCAAATATTTTTGGTGGGATTTCCCGTCACCTAGGGTGAAAATCATTCACAATTGGAATTTGTGACAAATTAAATAATCCATCTCAAATTCCATTTGAGTCAATAGTATTTATGATGGAAATTTAATTTAGTCCTAAATAATTTTCAATGAAAAAATTTATTATGATAGAATTCATTCCGTCAATATTATACTTTCTGAAAAAGTATTAAGTTTTAATATTCTACACCGCTCTTTTCTTCTTCCACATCTATTCTTCCTTCCTTCCCTCTCCCGAACATAGTTGACCCCTATCAGCTAACCAATATTGTGCATCCCTAGATAACTTCATTTCTTCGAATTTATGGGATATTTCACACCAAATCTCAATGGTATGGACTATACTTCTATCCTTTATCAATTTTTAGATATTTTCATTAGATTGATTAATTGAAAAAACCTAGATTTTAAATTATACCTTATTTTGATGATTTATTTGAATTATAGGGTTAGACTAAATTTATTATTATAGATTTGAGTGTTTTTATTACAAAAAATTTATTTTAATTTGATTTACTGTATTTTGAATTTTTTTTTTAAACTATATATTTTTTTGGTGTTTATGGTTGTTGAAACATTATTATTTTATATTATCTAAACAATAATTATTTTTAAAATATCTTGTAAGATTTTGTTTGTTTTCAAATATACTTATTTCTTTAACACTTAGATTTACATTAATTTTTTTTCTCGTGTTTTTGGGTTATGAGAAATTAATTATAATTTTACCTATTCTTTTTTGCTTATTTTATTTTTGGTTTTATTATTCTTTTCATTAGTTTTCTGGTTCCAAATTTTTTATTCCACACAAGTGTATGTATATCTAAATATTTATTTCATTATAATATTTTTATGCACATAATATTTGATTACAACAATACTTGTTTATAATAATAATTTTTTATAATAATTTTTTTCATGAAAGTTCATGTATATGTGTATGTCTAAATATTTTAATGTAATAATATAATTGATTGGTTTTTAATAATGACGATAGAATGAATTTAAAGAAAACATTTTATCAAATCCTTATTAATAATAATATTGTTTCATAAACAATGATTAAAAATTGAATAATTGAAAAACAATGACAATTTAAAATATTTAATATTTAGTAAAAAAATTATTAACAAGAATTAGGGTAATTTTGTGTAATAGCATTTAAACAAATATACAAAATAAAAATAATTATTATAAATTCATAAAAAATATTAATTATAAAAAATGTATTCATAAAACACAACGTATTATTAAAAATTTATTATGAATTTAAATAATTATTAAAAGTCAATAAATAATTTATAATATGTAATAATCAACAAGTCTTTATGGTTAATAAATTTTAAATATTAGTGACTTTTTTAAAATTATAATAATTTGTAAAAAAATTACATTATAATATTACAACATTTAGTAATTCATAATAATTCCTATAAAATCTTGTATTAATTAAAATAATTAGTATTAATATTTCATATTAATGTTGTAAAAACAACCATCTATCATAATTATTATAATACATCAAGGGTAAAAAAATTTAATTAAAAAATTATAAATTTTAATAATTATGAATTCAAATTAATTAATAATTCAAAAACATGAACTCAAAATTATTTATAAATTATTGATATAAATTATAAATTGAAGGTAAAAATATAAATATAAATATATGTTTATATAGATTTGATATTTTTATATTTTTATAAAAATGAGTTAGAATATATTTGATGTATTAAGATTAATTAATAAATTATGATATATATAGTAATTATTTGAATTGTAACAATATTTTAAATAAAATAATAATAATAATTAGAAAATTTATGAAAATTTTTATAATTTATCAAATTTTAATAATAATAATAATTACATAATAAAATTGTTATTAGAAAATTAAAATAATAATTTAATAAATTCTGATATATATATAGTCATTACATAATTTATAATTATTTGAATAATGAATAATAATCATTACATAAGAATAATTACATAATTCGTAATAATTTAGAAAAGTTTATAACAATAATTATTATATAATTAATAATATTCATTATGTAATTTATAATTAATTGTGATATATATTGTAATTATTAATTAATTAATAATAATTTCATATAAATGATTAATTAATTAAAAAAATCTATATTAATAATTTGTATTAATATTTTACTATATATTTATATATTGAAATAAATAAATATACAAATAATATTAAGAAAAGATTAAAAACGATACCCCCTCATGCGATGTAACAAAACAGTCGATGCTAAAAAATGTTACATAGATCCAAGTGTAAAACCCACATCCTGGAGCCAATGACGATCTTTGATTTATCATACGATACATAGTTTGAAAGATATATAAATGTTTATAGTAATTTATAATTAAAATATCATATAAATTACCCTCACCTGCAATGTAACTACCCAATGACCATAAATCGAATGTCATGTCTAGGATAAACCCCACATCCTAGACCTATCATTGATATCCAATTTAGCATATGCGACACCGTTCAAGTGATATAATTTTTTTTCCAAAAATAGCATCTGTATTATATAATATATATAATGTTTTTTCTACACTAAGCCCTTACAGGCCCGGTAAGCAAGTGCAAACCCATTGCCTCACTCTTCTCATATATCATTGAGTATTTCAAGATGGTAAAATATAATTATTGTTGGAAACTAGTCTTAATGATCAACAATAATTATCAACATTGTTATTGATTTTTAGATAACTATGGACATGAGAAGTATATTGCAGTATCTATTACATTATCATGATTGGATAAATAATCACAAAAATCCAAACAGATCTGGTTTAATACATATCTATATTGACGGTGTTAAATCCTTCATATACTTTTCATCATCAAATTAATATTTTTTTGAACAAATAATTAAATTATCTTGTTAGAAATGTTTTCATAGGACATTTGAAACATTTTTAAATACTGGACTTTATTTATTCCGTTACTGTTTTTAAAAATATTATATTTTTTGGTTTCAACATAGGTAAAATAGTTCATTAGAAAATTCAAATCTTTTGGTTCCAAATAAATCATTTTGGAATTTAATACATGAGGAAGCTTGACCATATAATCCTGAAATAGTAACACAAAATGAAATTCAAAATCCTAAATATAAACCTTCTCAGTTTTATAATTGTTTGCAATCGAATAAGGAGGCATTATATCTGGGAAGCCAGATAAGAAAACATAAAGTTGTTTCAAAATTTATGACTATTAATAAAGATATTATAATGTATAATATTTTTTTGGATCAGATATTATATTCAATTTAGTCATTGTTTCCTAATAGAATTAAATTAACTCTATGTTTATATGAATGTAAAAGGATGGTTCACAATTTGGGTCTATTTTATCAGAATAACCTTGAATGTTCAAATGACTACATCTTATATTATGGTGAATAAGAATATTTGGTTAATTTTCTAATTTGTGGAGAATAGAAGTATAAATAGGCTTATCAATGAAAGTCCAAAGTTCCCATGAAATAGTTGATATACTTTCCAATTACACCCTGTTTACAGTGTTTATTAATGTATCGATGCATAGCATAATTTACGAGAAAGCATAAATCAAATATTTCCATCACCAAAATCTTAAATCATTAATATGATGGTGACTTATGGAAACATTTTTATCAGATTCATCCTTTTTTTTTGTAGAAACTAATTACATAAATCTAGTCCTTTAAACTAAATTCTTCAATATAGATTGTGCTAACAAAAATATCAATTTTTATGATATATTTGTTTGCAAAAATTGGATTATAATTCATTTAATTCTCCAGAAAAATATGTTGTTTTAGTTTTAATGTAAATTGGAGAAAATATTCACACTTAGCTTCTTTGATTATATATAACATTTAATATTTCATTATCCATATAAAGATAAATGTGGAGGGATAATACAATTCTGGTGGATGTATCTATTTGCTAGATTTATGAAAACAATAATGAAAAATGTATGTAACAAAGCATCATTTGAATGGTTGATTGCAGAAGCATACTTGTAGGAGGAAATTTCAAATTTCTGCTCTTATTATTTTCTGTTCGAATTTCCTTCAAAACATAATTAGATGGGTTTCAATGAGACAAATGTTGATGATATCACAGAGCATCAGTTGTTAGTTTTTAATCACCTTGAGCTTTGTTTTAGTAGTTATCATTAGCGATGGATTACAAATGAAGAACTACACATAACATATAATTATGTTTTAATGAATTGTGAAGAAATGAAATGATTTGTGTTGTAAGTAATAAATTATTATTATTTTGTTAAATATTTATAAAATAAATCATTACATACATTAAATTGTTTGTAGACTATATGAGGACCATATAAAAATGAATTTCGATAAATTATGTCTACTATTCTTTAGGAATGTCGACTACAAAAATTTGAATATTGATTTCAAAGTATTTCTAGTAAAGCTTTCTTTTATTGAAAAATAAATAAATTTTTCAATGATATCTAGAATTAATAATTTTTATTGTTTACAGGTAACACAACATGAAATTAAAACTTATAATCGATTATATGTTCTCAGAAACCCTCCATGAAAATTGGTTAAATATAAAAATAGGTACGTGGTTAATGGATTTAGATTCTACACATGCATAGATGTTTATTCAATGAAATATATAAATTGTGGTGTTTATTTGAAAGGATAGAATAAAAAGGAATGTTATGTTGGATTTTATGGTATTCTAGATGAAATAATTGAGTTATGTTATCTAAGAGAAAATTATGTTATATTGTTTAAATGTCATCGATATGATACTGATCGAGGGTTTTGAGTTCATCAACAACACATAGTCGTTGAAATTAAAAATAATAGTCTTCTTGCATCAAATGAACCATTTATGTTGGCACATAAAGCACATCAAGTTTACTATGTAAATCAAAGTAATGTTTCTAGATATTTGAATGGCAGGTTGAGTGTGATAAAAATAAAATCACCATAAAATTATTCTATAGAAAATAAAAATAGTTCCGAGGAAGTGAAAAATATATTAATTTTTCAAGAATCATCTGAAAATATATCTCTTACACGATAGGATATAAATATTGGTGATGAAACCCCTCAATTAAGGGTCGATGATATAAATAATGTTGATGAATTAACAAAGGATGTTGAATCTAAAAGTCATATGGTTGTTGAAAATGATGAAGATGATGATGCATACATTGATTTAGATGAAAATAGTGATGAATATGATGACTAATGTATTATATTCAGGTATTTTGTTATAGGAAATTATAATATTTTGATATTTATTTGTTTTTCAAATTTCATATTTATATTAAAATTTTAGTATAGTTAAAATTATTTTATTCTAACATTCATTATTATTTTTATATTTCATATCTATTTTTACAATCTCATAGTGGCGAGAATATATATTTTTAGATGGATAGAGATGTTCCTCATGACTATTTATTACATTCTATCACTAATATCGATCTTTTGGATGCAGATTCTGATTAAGCTACTCCTCCTCGGGTCGGTTCTCTTACTAGGAGGGCCTATTCTAGATACTATTCTAGAGAGACATCCATTTATTTAATTTCATCCATGTTTATAGAGGTATGTCTAATTGTTTAATTAGAAGTTTTTTATATTAAACAAGTGTATTAATTTCGATAATAATTTTATGATTATATATTTGTTTTAATTTTCTCACTTTTTCACATTTATCCATTGGATAGGCTGGTGTGATTATGAGAAAGTAATTTTTTGTGCCCTGGGTGTTATGGGACCTAGTACCCATCACCGTTCATGACCAGATATTCGACCACTGAATTGTACATTATTAAATAATATATATATTTAAATTTTTTTTAATTAATCACATATTTTAAATTATGATGCCTAAATTATTATTTTTATTATTTTTTAATGTCAGAGAGGTCCTTTTCAAATGACATGGGATACTTGAATATGCGAGATCTTTTTCCAGTTTCTATACAACATCATAATTTTTTCTATGGATAATGATTTTGCTACCATATTAAATCATTATTTAATCTCCCATCATCCCGAACATATATCAGTTCAGGTATGGGATGTGTTATGCTCCTTCTAACTAGGAGAGACATTTATGAGGACATCACCAATTGGATGTCAGATTCAGGGGAGGTAACTGGTTACCCATAGTGTCGAGAGTCATAGATTTGGCATACATCGATGGAATATGGTAGGAGATATTATTTATTAATGTATATTAATTTTAACTATAACATTTTGTTATATTATTCAAGTTTCTACATACCCATCTTTTAGGTAATTTGAAGTTTATAAGAAGACGTATTCCGATCCCCGTACATGAGATGTTTTAGGAATATAATATCAACATAGTATGATTAGTGATTTTATTGAACAACATCATCAATATTAAATTTATTGTTATTCTAATTTTTCAATATATTTAAATGAAACACATGAGGTTGTGACTTCTCATCCATGTGTTAATCAACGTGAGGCTGAAAAATATTTCATTTTTGATTCGAGTTTTGATGAGGGGGCATAGATACATGTGACTTCACATGGTGTTGAGAAAGTTCGAGTGATTGGTATTAGTTCATATCTAAAACATACATGTTAATATGGTACATCTACAATGGAATGTGTGAGTAAGAAGGGAGCTCAAGTAGAGTCTTCATTAATGCCATCATCTGCTGAACATAATGATGAGTGGCTGAGAGCTCTGAATGAGATGGTACATCAGATGAAGAAGCAAAGTGAGGATGAGTGTGAGCAGTCGTGTTTGAGAGATGAGGATATGATGGAGTATATGTGACGACTTGTGCATAGTGTTGGTATAGAGTTACCCTCCCTAGTGAATCGAGTGATAATCCACCACCTAATTCCATTTAATTGTTTATGAAAACTTTCATGACTATTTTTGTAATCTGATATTATGAACATATCATATTTAAAATGATGTATTAATTTTACGCGTGTTTTAATTTTTTATAAATATTTTTAATTATTTTAAATGATTTTCAATTTTTTTTAAATAAATAAATTATTTCTTCTGTTTAAATATTTTTTTCGAAGGATTATTTATTTTTCACAAAAGGGTTTTGCGATGGATCATCATAAGAGGGTTATAAATAATATTTAAGTATTTTTTTGTAACAAACTGTATATACATAGAAAAACGTTTTTCTATGATGGACCATAAAAAATAATTATATTTGTGAGGCCTTTTTATGCGATAGTCTATTTTCAATCGATACCCATAAAAAATTTATTTTTAACGAGAATCCATCACCAATGTGTTGTCACAATTATATGAAATTACAGTTATGTGTGCACGATCATTATAATTAAATTTTCTTATTGATTGGAAGGAATGAGAAATTTTTTACAATCAATGTAATGAAATTTAATATTACCAATAAAAACTATTTAATTATATTAACAAGGTATTATAAAGTTGGGATAGAAAATATTAATAATAAAACACTAATAATATTATGATACCGATGCCTTGAAATTGAAGGTCACATGTTGTATAATAATGAAAATAAGATTTGTAGTATTTTGAGAGGGTTGTTTGATATTTTTTTTCATATTTTGAAAGATAAATTTTAATTTAAGGTGAGTCTTGAAGTGTAGGCAGTGTTAGCTTTTTACAAGTAAAGCGAGGTGTAGTTATGTATGTTACCCTTACATTTTTATTAATATCAAGTTACTATTCAATAGTCAATTAAAAAAGGTAAAAATTGGAAGTAAAAGTTACTTTAGGATTAAAATATCTTAAAAAACTCCTTTTTAAATATTTTTAAACATGTTTTGTCCTTTTCCCCATAGCAAAATATTTTTTACTATTTCAACTATTTACTAGGGAAAATTATTTTTTTATCTGTTCTATTTTATTTTAATGAAAAAAATTAAAATTGGCTTTATTACCTATTTTTCAAATTTAAATTTAAAATTTTATAATAATATTATCATATCTAAATTTTAATGATTTTAGATATTAAATTAAAAATAAACACACTTAATCAAATAATATAAATAGAATTTTTTTATCTTTAAATTTATATATAAGATAAAATTATTAATTTTACATGTTTTAATTTCATAATTATATGTATGAAAAATCAAAAAAAAATTAACGCCTTAATTTTTTGTCACTATTATATCTCTCCATTAAAATACTATATTTAATTAAAAGACCAAAAATGTTTTTTTATTAAAATATCATTTTATTTTATTAAAAAAATTGACAATGGATTTATAAGGTCAAATATTATACAAAAATAATTATTTTTATTTCATATCATCTAAATTAAATTGATTTTAATATTATATGATATTATTACAAAATTTTCAAATCATACAAATATTTTATTTAGAAAAAAAGTATATTTTTAATTTAAATAATCATTTTCAAAAAAATGAAAAAACATACCTGACGTAAATTTTAATGAGAGGAATTAAAATTATTTTTTTATAAAATTTTAATTCTAAAATGTTAAATATGTTTTTAAAAATATATTAGTTAATATAATAAAATTTATCTTATTATTAATAACCCTATTCAATATTAACTCATATTAATTAATTACCATCTAGAAGTAATAACATTCAAAATTTCACCATCTTGGTGTTTATTATATATTTAATCATAACATTATTATAATATGTTTTGGTTTTATTATAATGGGTTTAGGGTGTAACACATGTTATCAAAAATAACGTCAATTTTGATGAGGTTTATGATTTTGGGTTGTCACATTCTACATCCATAAATAAATTGTGTCATCATAATTCCAATAATTTATTATTTATATTGATATCTAGGGACATTATCAATAAATATATAGCATAAAATAAGACATATATCATACTGATTCATTCTAGATCTAGATACTTTTCATTTTCTCCAAGAAATATTATATAATCATATTCTAAGGTATATACATAGTCAAATCATATATTCAAACAATACTAGACTCCAAAAAAACTATGCCTGTAAGGTATAATACTATGGAAAATAATATATTCATAAAAATATAAATTCGATATTCAATACTCAAATATTTATATCCCCGGGTTTATAAAATCACAAACAGACATATATACACCATAATCCCAAAAATGAAATTACCCTAAAAAATAACAAGAATAAACTATAAATATCAATGTTATAAATACAATATTAATAAATTATTCGAAAATATCTCAAAACATTTTTACTTAAACAACATCAATATATTAAACATAAGATTCATCCATCTTAAACCACTTTTTTTGAAAAATCTATCTCAAAAAATACGTCCTCTCCACCTAATAACTCATGTGGGTACCAATACTATTTAATAAATTTTTACAAAACATTAAAGTAAAAATACTGAATAATAATATAGATATATTTCATATAGTATTATATAACATTATGAATACAATAAAATATCACTCTCTAATGAAAATACCTAAAATTATAAACATTTAATTTCTGTTATTATCTTATCCTCACTACCGTAGGTGTGACCATGAGTATAAATTTTTTATCATGTGATATGATTTATTCATTTATGTATTATCCATTGGTTTTCTATATGATATAGGGGTCATTAGATATATAACATATTAAGATTCATTTTCTTGATCCTGTTTGAACCAAAAACTACAAAAAAATTGTTATGAAAATATATACAATATTAATAAAAGACCTCAATTGAAAGCTATGTTATCCATTGATGCAATTTTTTATTATTATATGATACAATTTATTCAACATATGACTCTATTAATTCAATACATGGTCTTCTATGTTAATTTTCTTATTAGGATCTTATCATTATATACCTTAAAAATATGCTCAAATCCTTTAAAATTGTTTATAAATAATAAGTTAATTATTTAAATAATATACCCCAATGCAGTATATCTAGGTGTGCAGAAATTCATCATTATTATACACTTGTTGATGGTTTAGTAAATACCTCACATTCCATCATTGGAATAATTACACATTGGTACATCTATCCCAAACTTGCAACCACTTTGGAGTGTCGAAACAAGGATGCAATGTCTAGGAAAACCACATAAGATCTAATTCACAAAAAGTTGGTTTTCTTCAAATATTAAGATTATATCTAGATTTTTAACTATATAACATCGTAACAAAAACCCAAGAAAAATACATTAGTATAAAAAAACACCCTATGAGATACCTACTATAGACACCTAAGTTAAACAAGTTAAATTTTAGCTCATTTCACAAATTATAAATTAAAATACATAATTAGCTTGCAAAACCCCATAATTAAAAAATTTAAGTATTTATTGAACATGAGAACATTATATTACACCTTTGTGAATAGTTAGATATGATTTAGTCCCCCATATAGATATTCCATAAATCATAGTCATATTCAAACCACAGGGAAAGGAAGCATCATATGGAGTAAGCACGAACACATATAAGGGATAACATATCAGAGGTCCATAATTGTTAGATCATAAATATGTGAAAAAATGTTAATATGATGAATTATATTGTTAAAAAGGAAAATTAATCAAATAAAGTTTTACATTAGAATAAATATAGAAATATAACAAAAAATTATAAATTCATTACCATAAAATATGAAAAATGAACAAAAATAATGATACTGGCACATAAGAATGAATGTTGAAGAAAAAAAATAAAAAACTTGTTATCTTTTTGAATATAAATTCCCACACACATACTCACATCATAAATTTTGATTATATCAAAATTCCATGACACTTATCTTCTTTGATCCTAGATACTCTTAAACTAATGTAAACATAAAAAAATGAATGTATAGATAAATGTCATCACAATCACCCATCATGAACCTATCTAAACTCTCTCATATTCATATAAATTTTATATCACATAAGATATAAGTCTTTATAAACTACGTTTGAAGGAGATTTAGGTCCCACTAATCTCATAATCTATATATTTTTATTCCACTTAAAAATAATCAATATATCATAAAATAAACCATAGAATGGAAATATGGATCATATAATTCTCAATGGGAATCACATAAGGAAAACATTCATAATTACATAAATAATGGTAAAATGATATACCTTTGGGAAAAAAATTAGTATCCAATGATATTATGGGACTCTCTTGTGAAATACAATTCAAATAATATAATAGGGGATAAAAAATTTAAATAACAAAGGTAAAAGGTATATGTTTGGGGCAATTTTTTCCCCAATAAATCAATAATTAGTATCTATTTGAACACCCATCAATCAAATGAATAAATAAAGATTTTTCATAATAAAAATGGATTTGAATAAAAATTATGATTGAACATAGAAAAGGATATGGAAATACTAATTAAGTGATTACTAATTTTTCTAATGATAAATAAATTAAATAATATATATAGATAAAGTAGGTGAATGGTTTAATTTAAAAAACATCATTGATCAAGAATAATATTTATTTATGGGACTAACTCAAATCAAAAATATTGTAAAGTATTTTTGAAAAAATAATCGCTATAGAAATTATAAATCATCTTTATATTATTAAATTATTTTTAATTTTTTATATTATGAACCATATAGAAAACAATTTCCTTTAGAAATAATGAAACACATTGAGAGGGTATTTATTATAAAATACTAAATTCATCAGAATGATGTGTCCCCCATGAAAACCTGAAAAGTTATAATTTTCAATTTATTTACAAAATGATGTCATTAAGAGAAAAATTGAATATATATTTTCAATGTTTTCATGAGAAAAATTTGGAAATAAATGAAATTTTAAAAACTCAATTATATAAAATATTCCTCGAAAATTGATAATGATTTTTAAAAGAAATTTATGTGAAAAATATTTCGAAATAACATTTTTTGATATCCCACATCATAAAAAGAGTATTATATTTTCATTAATAAAATGGGTAAAAATAATTATTATAATCATATAAAATAATAAATATTATCTTTCTAAAAAATATAGGAGAACATTTTCATGAATTTGAATATGGAAATTAAATTAATATTAAATTAAGAGATAAATATCATTCATAATAACTATATTTGTTAAGGAAACAAAATAATCAAGTTGGTAATGCTAAATAAAAATATAAATTATAACAAAAAAGATAAAAGAGAAAACCATGAAATATGAGGAAAAATGATTCCAAATAATAATAGATTTTTATTTTTACCATGAAAAATAAAACATAGTGTATAACATAAAAGTGCCTAATTGAGTTCCATTTAATGATAATGAACACCTAACATTTTGATGTTAATTTTTCTAAATTCCTCTTTAAATATCGAGTTATTTAATTTAAAACATAAATTATAATATATTAAGGACATATTAGAATATTTATATTATTTTAATTTGTATATACACAGCTCAAAATAAATTTGTTGCTTAATATAAAAAATTTCACAAAGGGAGTATATTGAGATGAAACAATGATTACCTTGAGTTTTTGCGAACCTGTACTTTCTATATAACATCATATATAATGAAAATTAATTACATGAGTACATATTTTAGGCCCTTATTAAAAATCAAGAGAATTTTTAAAAAATATTTTAAATTCTTCATTAAAAATATATTTCTTAGTTATTATTATTTTCATTAACATAAGTCAAATAGTTCATTTGATGTTATCATTGAAATATCATGGTGACATAGTCAACTCATACTATGTAGTTTAAAGTAATTAATTTAATTGTTAATAAATATATAATAATTATTTTGTTACTATTATTTATTTTCTATCTCATTAATGAAAAAACATGAATATTTTTTTGTGAAAATGGGAACGATGATAAAATACATTTGATATGTTTAATAATGTAAAGGTTGAATATTAATAATTTTTGGTAATATTAAAAAACCATTATTTAATGATTAATTAATAATAATTTAATTATTATTACATAAAATTACCATTATGTTAAATTCCATATTCATATTTTACGTAAAAATTATAAAATCATCCTCAGAGGTGATAAAATTGACCACAAATGCTAATATATAATAATGATTTTACGAGTAAGGGAATGAACATAGATAATGATAATATAACAATTTTTAGAATATAAAAAATTTAATTATTATCATATATAATCATAAAATCTATACCTATAAATATCCAAGATGCTTGGTGATGTAATTTAAAATTCATTATTTGTGGGGGTAGTAGTCCGTATGTTGGAAGGAATAATAATCTCATTTCTTAATGAATGAAAAAACATATTGTATATGGTAAATGATGATTTATTGTCATTATTTTGAAATATAAAACATAATTATTCATCAAATTCATTATTTATACAATCTTTGAGAGTTGGTTATCAAAAAAGACAACATTTATCTGTGGAGGAGGCAATCCTCATGTACGCATGATCGATGCAAATTGTTTTCATATTAGATGCTAAGGAATTAATATTTTCTTCCAATTAATATAATTAAAAATAATTATACTATTGATACTTATTTCATTAAATTTCTGTTGTTAAATAAGTTTTGTATAGTAAACATTAGAATGAATCACTAAGAAGAAGTTGATACTCACATAGATGAATTGAATTTTTCTTGGGGATTCACCATTGTAATAAATGTATTAGGATTAATAATAGTGACAATAAGATTACGAAGGTTTGATAGATTTATAGGAAAATAAATTTGGAATATTTTCAAGGATGATTTCTAAAGGAATATGGGACCTAATGTGATAGAAGTTTTATATTTTTATAAGTGAATAGAAGTATTGTTCTAGAAGAAACACTTAAATTTCTAATAACATTATGTTAATATTAATGGGTCAATAGGAACAAAATGGAATAAATTATCTGGTAATGACAGAGTGTGGTTAAAATCTCCTCCAAAAATCATTCTAAAAAATGTTTTTACTTGTTTTTATCCTTTTCCGTTTTTTAAATGAAGTTTTACTATTTTTACTCTTTATCAAAGAAATTAATTTTGTGTATTTAATAAAGAATTTTAATAAAAAAATATAAAATTGATATTATGACCTAATTTTTAAATTATGGTTTAAAATTATAAAATAATTTTATTATGTATAATTTCTAATGTCGAGAAAATATAATTCTAAAATAAAAACACATTAATGTGTAAATATAGTTTTTCAAAACATAATAATTTTTTGCTAGAAACACATTTAAAAGATAAAATCATTATTGTTATTGAATTTTATGACATAAATTGATTTATAATTAATAAAATAAAATTTACGTGGATTTAATGTTAATACTCAACTGAGTCACTCCTTTAGAATACTTTACTCAAAGAAAATACTGATTCATTTTATTAAAAAATCATTTTATTTATGTTTAAAAATTTTAGACCATGATTTTTAAAGCTAAAAGCATTTTTTAAAATGAATAATGTTACTTGATAATTTATTACCCAAAATAATTTTCTAATCTTATAATATAAACTTATATACTAATAAAACACAAAAATACTTGTTTTAATAAAAAACATATTTTTTCACACAAAATAACCATTTTCAGTAAAAATAATGAAATTCCTAATAAGTAATTTTTGAAGAAGGAATTGAAAAAATTAATTTTATTATCTCAAATTTAAATGAAAAACTAGTAAATATTGATTTTTAAAGAAAAAAATAAAATAAGGAAAATAAATTTTATTTAAAACACCACTTTATAATATTAACTCATATTAATTATTTTTCATAAAAATTTATCAAATTTTAATCACGAAGCATCATTGTTATTATTATAGATTTATTATAAATTTTATTAAAATACGTTATGATTTGTTTACATTGGTTATAGCATGGAACACATGTTATCGAAAAAACACTAATTTTAAAATATTGATAATTTCATTTCTTTAAAAAACTGATGAGTGAAAATTTCATCCGAACACATGACCTTGAGTGTTCGATCATTGACATGAAAACATCCCCCGAATATCCACTATATACCAAATACTCCCTGGTAATCTTTATCATTGTTTAATTCTCCACCATATTCATAAGACCAGACACGTGAGGGTAGATCCCATTCATATGTATGTATATACATACATATTCAGACACCATGATATCAAAAAAGAAACAATGAAACAAGGATATTCTTCTCAAGACCATAATCAATAGGGTAATGAAATTAGAACCAATATATTATCATAAAAATACATAATTATTTATGTAAATATCAGATATCAAAATTCGTCCAAAGGAATAAAACATACCCTCTAAGATAATTGTGATAACTAAAAAACACAACATATAGAGCCTATCTATACTAGTAGTGCAGGATCTTATACCCATACTAGAGAAACAAACTCCATTTGAGGATCCCATTCCTGATATAAGAATATTAGTATAAGTACCTGGCCTTATTAAATTACTTAATCTTGAATTTAGTCAAAAATTAAATTTATCCCACATTGAGTATCTCTCAAAGATTAGATATTTTGAGAATTGGTACAAAATACATTCATAATATTACACATTAATACAGATTGAATACCATAAAAACTGTATTCATTTCTTCCAAAATATAATAGTTTCTAAATAAGGCATGATTTCATTTACAATTATTCAAACATTTAACTCGACTTCCTTATATGTCTTAAAAATCCTTATAACTTATGAAAATTAGTTAAAAACCTGGGATGAGTACTAAAAGCTCAGTAAGGGATATAAAAATAGGGAATTAACACATTATTCCATGAATACTTGTAACACATTAAATCATTTTAAAATTAAATAATTGTCACCCATATATACTTACTTTGTGAGACATGATATTTACACAAGAACCCGAAAAAAATAAGAACATAAATGGAACCATAAAGGTATCATGGGGCAATACATATATAACTTGTAACCCTTTTAGATACCTTCAAATATGAAACACTCATGGCTACCTTATAAATTGTGTAACCATCATAGTAACACTTGGAGTAACCGTACGGCTGACCTCCAACATAAACATAACCAATTCATTAGAGATAGATATTGGCCCCACCATTCATCATAACTAATTCTCATGAACCATGTCGTAATCATACAACATTAATAATTTCATAAAATCATTGCTTTAGAATTTTGGGAAATAGAATTTTAAAATAGGATTTTAAAAACAAAACCCCGTAATAATATCATATAATTCAAGTGATAATTAATAGAGTTCATGTAATATGTATATAAAATATAAATAAAAATAATTCAACATAATATAAAAAACATTCATTACACAAACATTTATAATACCACATAAATAATTATGTAGAAGGTTAAACCAAATAATGGGAGTTGGGTTATGAAATCCATTACCTCGGGGTTGCCTGACATCAAACTAAATTAAACCTCTTGTATAATTGTTAAAAGAGTGTTATTAATATTTTATATAAATATATTCATCTTTATAATGCCTTATATGATCATTTAATTACATCATTTCACCCTTTAACTGTTATTATTTTGCTCCTCGCATTGTTTTGGGTGTGTTCTATAAATGATTTCCATGATTAGTTTTTGATGGATATTCTTATTGTTTGGAAGTGAAACTCTTGAATTGGAATAAAGGGGTGTTTACATATTTCATGAACTATAAATTATACAATTTATCATTTTGAATTCTGACATGTGGATGATTCATAAGTAGAAACATTATTGATATTTGTTAAGTTATTTTTGCGATTCTTCTATCGTAATGACCTCATTTTGTTAAATAAATTAATAACATGTGTGAAAAATGATTATAAAATATTATATAAGGTATAATACCTAAATTATATTCTGGTTCAAAAATAAAAATGGTTTCATGATTAGTATTTAAGGGCATATAATAAATTTAAATCATATTATTCACAATGTTGGTAAATCGACACATCACACACGATGTTTTAATTTCTAGAATAATTTAAAGAGGAGAAGATGTATAATGGTGAGTCTTCCATAACCATGAAAAAATCCAGAATATTTATGATTCTGGATCATTCATTACTCTTGTATATGGGGAGTTCTGGTAAAAATAAGAATAAAATATAAAATGAAATGAAAAGAAATAAAACAATAGAGGATGTTTACCTCTTGATCTATTATCCTTGAGATTCCTTTTAAGGCCTTTGGTTTTATAATTTTGTTGAGTCTAGAAGCACTAAGACATGGGGAAGATCCCTGTGAGGAGTACTGGGTAGAACAGAGGTAAAGATCAAGGCTTGATAGGAGTGGGAGGAAGAGGGTAATGAGTGTGGTTTTTATAGTGGAGGAGATGTGGTATTTTACATTTTTTCAAACCATTATTATAATATTTTTCTCAAGACTATGAATAGTCATAATTAATGTGACCCCATATAGTTCTAATGGCATGTGAGTTCGAACTAATTGAGATTTCATCAATTATGATGTCATAAATAGTTTATTTATCTGAATATTTGAAAAAAATGGTATTTTACCATATTTCAGTATTCATAAAAAATTCAAGAATTTTAGAAAAGTCACAAAAATTCCCCCAAACCATTTATAAAAATATAGAATTCATAAATGTTCACTAAATTTTGATAAAAATTTTCTAAATATTTTTAATTTAAATTTTTAATAAAACCATACTTTATTAAAAAAGTATCAATTTTAATTCTATAACTGGTTTTATATCACATTGAAAAAATTACCAAAATTTCATTATCTTAAATCCTTAAGAAAATAAAATAACAATACAATTTATTATTCAGTAGTGTTATATTACTATTCATATTACTATTCATAAGTGTTTGTTACTATTCACAAAAAAGCAAGTTAGTTACATCAACTTCCTTTCCCTGAATTCAACTCAAAAAATTTTAGTTTTCGGAAATTTCATCCTTACAATTTTGTTTACTCATTAAACTGTTGAGGGTACCTTTCCATCATAGAATTTTTAGATTCCCATGTTTCTTCTTCAACCATGTTGTTTCTCCACAAAACCTTTACCTAGATGATTACCTTATTCCAAAATACATGTTCCATTCAATCAGAATCTGAACTAGTTTCTCTTCATATGAAAGGTTTAGTTCCAGGTGAACTGATTCCAGGCTCAAGTCATGGGATGAATTTAGCACATACTTTTCCAAAATCAAAACATGAAAAACATTGTTTACCTAAGATAAAATCCGTGGAAAAGCTACTCAGTATGAGACTAGTCCACCACTCTCTAGAATTTTATAAGGTCCATGGAAACCTAGAAATATGTTTCCTTTCCTACAAAAACACATAACAATTTTACATGGTGAGATTCTAAGAAAAACATGATCACCTACCTCAAAAGAGAAGTCTTTCCTCCTCTTTTCTGCACAAATTTTCTGTCTTCTATAAGCAATCCTCATGTTTTTATGAATCATCTTCACATTCTCAGCCACTTCATCTACAAATTCGGGTCCCATCAACTTCCTTTCCCTGAATTCCTCTAAAAGAGTTGTAGCCTGACACTGTTTCCCATACAATGCCTCAAAAGGTTTCATCTATATATTGGACTGAAAAATACTATTATAAAAAAACTCAACTAAAGAAAGATGTTGATCCTAACATCCATAGTAGTTTATTGGGAAAGCTCGAAGAATATACTCCATAGTCTAAATCGTTCATTCTTAATGGCCATTTGATTGTGGATGAAAAGTTGTATTGAAATTTAATTTTGTATCCAATGAATTCTGAAGTCCCTTAAAAAAATAAGTTATCCTGGGATCCTAGTTTGAGACAATAGAAAGAGGAACTCCATTTAACCATACAATATCTTTGATGTATAATCGATAATGATAATACAAAGACATTGTATCTGTAATATAATGTAAATGTTAATATTTTGTCAGTCGATCAACAAAAACCCAAATTAAATTGTTACCGCAATATGTATTTGGTAGTCCCACCACAAAGTCCATGGATACATTCTACCATTTCCACTCTAGCAATGGAAAAGTTCAATGCATCCACTTTTGTAAATGTCTCTTTTCTTTAACAATATGACATCTCAAAAATTTCATGGAAAAATTAGAAATACCTCTTTTCATTCCATCCCACTAATAATACTCCTGAACGTTTGTATACATCTTAGTAATCCCAGGATGAAAAGAAAATTGAGATATATAAGCTTCACATAACAAATATTTCTTCAAATGGTAATCAGAAGGCAGGAACAATATTTTTCCAAATCATAAAACACAATCTTTACCAATGATAAATTAATGAAACTTTCCCATTTTAACCAATTCAACAATTTTCTGTAGCACCTTGTCTTATGAACATTCTTAATTCAATATGATAATGATACTGTACTAAAACCTAAACCAAAAAAAGGTACTTCCTACCCCAACAACATATATTTCAAAATTTAACAATTCATTAATCAATGGATCATGTTTTAAATGTAACATGGTTCATGATGCATGATTTTTTTGAGTCAATGAATCTTCCACTTTATTTGATTTTCCATGATGGTAAATGATCATCCAATAATAATCATTTATTAGTTAAAGTCATATATTTTGCCTAATGTTTTATTCCGTTTGAGTGAATATATAATTCATACTTTTATATCAAGTATATAGTTGACATTTGTAACTCTAAAAATGATGCCTTCAAATTTTTAAAGAAAAATCCAGAGCTTTTAATTCCAAATCATGTGTCAGATAATTTAACTAATGAGGTTTTTGTTGTCTTGAATCATTATCAATTACCTAATTAATGTGCATCGGAACATAACCATGTCCCTTGAATGAAGCATCACTGTAGGTGAAAAAATAACCATTTTAGGAAGGTAAGGCCAAAACTTGATCATTCACTAATCTCTTCTTCAGATCTTGAAAACAAAAATCGTTGTCTTCTGTCTAAATAAATTTAACCCCATTTCACATTAAGTTAGTTATCGGTCTGGATAACTTTTCAATTTTTTTACCAAACCATCAGTAATAACATACTAATCCAATAAAACTATGAATCTATGTAACATTTTTGGGTCCTGGACATTTATAAATACGTTTTTTGGAGGATCAACAATTATTCCATCTTTATTTTCAATTTTCAGGGAAAAGAAATCCGTTGCAACCAAAAATAACATGTGATTAATTTTTCATACAGTTTCTTATCTTTTATGGTTTTAAAACAACCATTAGATTTTTTTCATTATCCTTTTTATTCTTAGAAAATACAAGAATTTCATCAATAAACATAGCCACAGACTTATACAATAACTTGTGAAACATTATATTCATAAGATTTTTGAATACTAAATGTGCATTAGTTAAACCAAACAACATAAAAAACTCATAATGACCATATCGTGTAAAAAAACTATTTTCAGGATTTCATCCTCCTTCACCTTCAGCTGATGGTATCAGGATCTCAAGTCAATCATGGAAAAGTACTGATCTCGATAGAGATGATAAAACAATTAATCAATATGATGCAAAGGATTCTTGTTTTAATAGTTATGTTATTCAAATATATTTAATCAATGCAATGTATCTTGGAACCATATTTTTTTAATGAACAAAATAGGAGCACCCCATGGTGAAGTGCTAGGAAAAATGAAGCCTTTATCAAGAAAATCCTGCAACTGAGTTTCAATTCAATAAGTTTCATTCAAGACATTATATATGGGGGTACTGAAATTGGATTATCATAAGTAACTATGTCAATTTTTAACTTGACTTGTCGATCAGGAATGGCACTATGTTATTCAAGAGGAAAAACATAAATGTACTCAATTACCACCAGAACATCGTTAATCAGTACCATTCCCTTGTTTTCAAAAATATTATGAAGATAAACTTTTTTTCCATCATTCAACAGTTTCTCTGATTCCTAAAATTCTATCCATTTTATTGGTTAATTATTGAATAAAAACTGGAACTCCTTTATAAGAAATAACTTCGTTAGCTGTACAGTCAATGTTAGCATGATAAACAGAAAGTCAATCCATTCCCAGAATGACATCAACCTCTACTAAGAAAAAAAAACATGTTTTGTTTGTAAATTCATTCAAAATAACATAATATATTGATTATTATTATTTATATTTTCTATAATATTTTCCATTTTTGTTTTAAAAATAAGTTATGGTCTCATTTGACAAGGTGAAATTTATAATTTAACCGAAACTTTCTCAGAAATAATGGAATGTGTAGACCTGATATCAAACAAAAAATTAGCAAAATATAAGTAAACAAACAATGTACATGAAATAACTTCAGTGGATTTCCTGATTTCTTCTGACATAGTCAAGAAGGATCTCACTACACCTCTCTTCTTATAGTATGTATTCTTTACATTATTCAGATCTCTCTTTTGGAAGACATATTCATAATGACCAATCTCACCGCATTTAAAAAACTTAATAGGTTTTTACTTAGGATTAGTCTAAAGATAATATTCATTATAACCTCAGGATAGATGTTCAATCATACCCCCATTGAAATCACATCCCAATATAGATAATGAATTCCCTAAGGTTCTTCTTGACACACTTTTGAAAAACTGAAAACTGGATTTTATTACCATCAGATTTCTTTGGTTGATTCTTACCCATCAATTTCCATATGGGCCTATTCTTCTTATTGTTTTCAAAACACATGTGATCATCAAAAAAATCCACCTCTACCCTTTTATCACATTATAAATGTATCTCATAACTTTTGAATTCACAAGGGGACAATTCCCTTTGATACATCAGATTCAATCCTATGTAAAAGCAGCTAATTTATCTATCTATATATAGAATAATATTTTGACCATACCTCGCTAGTATGTTGAAGTTCACTTCATTCACAACCACTGAATATTCCTTCCTTTTATTCAATTCAAGGAATTTCTTCTCCATCCAGTGATGTTCCACTATAGGAAAATATTTTTCAAGGAATAGAATTTTAAATTCATCCCAATATAAGGCAAGAATATACCCTCTTTCCCTAATATTCTTTACCATTGTCCACCATTGATCAAATTCATCTATGAAACAATAAATTGAAAGACTTACCTTTTTATTATCTAAACATCAGACAACATCATATAACATTTCAAGGGCTTTAATCTATCCTTCACCTGCTACAATGTGAGAAGATCCATCGAAATCAGGATAATGTTGTCTCATAAAATGTTCCACTATTATCATGCTCTATTGTTGCACCAATAGTTTTTCTATTTCATGGATGCTGTCACCATTTATTTATTTCGTTAGCTGATCCATTACTATCACAAAATGATAGGTTCCAATCCCTACCATTCCAGGCTGTAGATTAGGATGTTTATCGTTTTGTTGATGCCTCTCCTCTTCCACATCCTTGTTTCTTCTGCGGACAACCATTCTATGCAAACATATCTTAGTTTAGGAAAAATGGTAATCATTAAATTCTGTAACATTTCAAATTAATCCGATTGTATTAACCATTTATGGTATTATATTAACATCACCCTAACCACAAAAGTTATCAAAATCATCCTATAATACCAACTACAAGGTCTATACATTATTACATTATATAATCATGTTTTTTTAAGAAATAAATTCCTTTCACATTGAGGATAATATTAATTTTAGGGATTTAGAGAATTGATACACAATACATTCATAAATTTATACACTAATACATAGTGGATACCATAAAAACAGTATTTATTTCTTCCAAAATATAAAACTTCTCAAATAAAATATGATTTATTCGAAAATTATTCTAACATTTAACTTAGATTAATTCTTTGTATTACAAATTCTTATAACCTATGAAAATAATTTAAAAATTTGGGATGAGAACAAAAATATTTATTAAGGGATATAAAATTATGGAAAGAACACATTATTCTCTGAATACATGTTGCATATGAAATCATTTTTGAAAGACATACTTGTCACCCATATATACATACTTTGTGAAACTTGAGATTTCCAAAAGATCCCTAAAAAATATAAGAACATAAAAATAACCATAAATTTTTCATGGGTCATTACTTACATAATCATTTAAAACTCTCAATTACCTTATAAGTGGTAACCTTTATGGATATCTTACAATTTGTGTAACCATCATAGTCACAATAGGAGTATCCATATGTCAAAAATCTGACATACTCATAAAAAATGAATTGGAGGGATATATAGGTTCCAAAATACATCATAAAAAAATCCCATGACCCATAACATTATCATAAAACATCAATAATTTCATAAAAACATTTCTGTTGAATTTTATAAAAATAAATTTTGAAAGAGGATATTAAAAGAAAAGCCCCTAGAAAATATCATATAATTCATGTGAGACTTTATTGAGTAGATGGAATAAGTATATAAACTATATATAAAACTAATTTAATATAATATAAATAACAGTAATCACACAAACATTTTTAATAGCACATAATTAACGATGTAGAAGGTTATCTCAAAGAATGGAAATTGGGTTAAGAATTCCCTTACTTTGGGTTTTTCTGACATCAAACCCATTTAAAACTCATGTATAATGGTTAAAAGAGTTTTATTAATATCTTAAAGAATCATATTCATCTTTATCATACCTTATATAATAATTATATTTCATCATTTCAAACTATAATTGTTAGTATTTTTTTATTTCATTGTTTTTAGTGCGTTCTTGACATGATTTCCATGATCAGTTCATGATGGATATTTTTGTCAATTGGAAGTGAAACTCCATAATTGGAATGTAGTGGTATTTAAATATTTTTAGAACCAATAATTATAACATTAATCATTTTGAATTCTGACAGGAAGATGATTCATAAGTTAAAACATTATTGATATTTGGTTTCGGTCATTTTGGCAATTCTTCAATTTTAATGAACTCATTTTGTTTTATAAATCAATAACATATGTATGAAATAATTCCAGAACCTTATATAAGATATAATAAATAAATTATAAAACATTTCAACCATAAAAATGGTTTCATGTCCTGTCTTGATGGATGTAAATTAAATTGAAATCAAATCATCCAGGATGTCAGTAAATCAACAAATCACAGACAATGTTCTAATTTCATGAATAATTGGGAGAGGAGATGAAGTATAATGGTGTTTCTTACATCAAAAATGATGGAATATATAATTTATGATAACATATAAGTCATTACTATTGGATATAGGTAGGTGAGGAATGAATAAGAATAGATAAGAAATTAAAAAGTAACAAAATAAAACAAATGATGATATTTACCGCTTGATATCTTCTCCTTGAGATTCCTCTTAAGGCCTTTGATTTTGGATTTTTGGTGAGACCCGAAGCTCTTGGACTAGGGAAATATCCTTGGGGGATTATTGGTCTGAACATAGTTTAGTCTCCATTACTAATAGGTGAGGGGGGGGGGGAGAGGTTATGGAGGGTGGTATTTATATTGTAGGAGATGACATATTTTGTATTTTTCTTATCATTATTATAATATGTCATCCCATGACTATGAATAGTCTTAATTAAGGTAACCCAAAATGTTTATAATTACATGATATTTTAATCCAAGTGATATTACATCACTTATGATATCATTAAAACGGTATTTAATTGATACTTTTAATATACTATATTTTATCGTATTAAATTATTCTTCAAAAAATCAATAATTTCAGTAAAATCCAATAAATTCACAGTAAAAATTCTTCAATGTGTATAATTAAAAAATTTAATCCATTTTTGGATTTTTTTTATTTTTTTCTTTAATTTTTAAATTAAATCCAAAATTATTCAAAAATTGACAATTTTAATTCGATAGCTTCTTTTATATCCCATTGGAAAATGAACCAAGATGTCATTATCTTGATTCCTTTAGAGAATTAAATAATAATAAAATTTAATATTCATTAGGTTCATATTACTAATCATATTACTATTAATATTAGTATGGTACTAATCACCCAAAATCAAGTTGGTTCCATCAGACTCTAAATCACTTATTGAACATAATTATAGATTACTACTTTTTGAAATTCAAAACATAGAAGTGAAAAAATTATATTTAAATTCTAGTTAGAAACATCAAATTAAAAAAAAGTTTCATTCTTTTCAAATTACTTTTAAAACCATGGGGTTTTATAGTAAGAACAAGGGAATATGTACATAATTGAAAGATGATCTCATGCCCTGTATAGGGAGATACCATTCCAATATGATCTAGAAGTATAAGATTCCTTTACCAGGAATAAAAATAGAAACTTTAGGTGGGGGGATACCAACACTATCCCATATATTATTGGAGGAAATTAAACCCAAATATTAATCTACTATTAGGGTGGGATTATATTCACAAATAATGCCTCAGATTTATGACATCCCTATATAATGTGGATTTAATTGATCACACCCACATTAAAACCTGAAATATATATATTTTTATTCATTGTTCCTCAATCACTTCCAATATTTAATGTCATTTATAAGAGATTATTCGTGTGTCTAGGTTTGAGATAAAAAAATATTGAAATCAATTAAGATAGTTCTAATATATGTCTATTGCATTGTCTATTGGTACATGACATGTAACTAACAATTGGTTTTCTACAAGTGTACTAGTGCCCTACATGTTCTTTAAAAGTATATCTACATGGAATGTTGACATTACTGTATAATGATTTGACGAAATGGGATTGTGGGAATGTACCCCCAGTATAAGCTATGATAACAGAAAAGTGAAACATGTCATGTGGGATTCGACACATTTCTATGAGGTATTTAACTCGAAACCAAAAAACATGTTTCATATCAACTGGATACATGACGTTCAGCCTTTTAAACGTCATTTCATGAAGCCTGGATCAATTTAGAAATAATTCCCACTTCCCAAAGATTTATTATGCCTTGGGTTTTCTCCTGTAATATTCCATATAAATCATTCCTAGTATGTTAAACATGATCATCAGATTTCAAGGGGTTAGATTTTGGACACTATTCATTTGTGAAACTTATTCATTCCATTCCACATGAGCTATAAGACAATAAAATGAGTTTTAAAATGGTTATTAACATTTATTTACCACATATACACTATCAATTTCATAGACTATTCCACCATCATTATAAAATCATTAAGGTGAAATCATCTATGCCGATTCAAAAAAAAAGACAACATAAAATACTAGGAAAAAACTATATTGATATTGGTGAATGATCTTAATGTAAAATACCATTAATGATCACATGATGAAAATAGAGGAGAAACCCCTAAATAATAGAATTTTGGAATATATGATATCTATATATAACCTGGTTCTCGTGGGTAGGAGGAAATCAAATAATCAAGAAAAAAACCATAAATTCAATATTTGAGGGAAAACTAAAGTCTAATTTTTAGAAAATTTATTGTTTAATAGGTTATGAAATAGATGACCATAGTGTGAGTTTTATATAAACTAACCCATTAATTCAATGATAATAAAATTCTAGAAACATCCATAAAAAATAAACTCATACATAAATTAGGATTTATTGCAATTGAAGAGACCTTCTACAAGAGATGTCATTGTTGGAAGATTTTGAATTTTCATTGAATATTGATCAAATGTTCATCTACTTATAAATTAATACACTTTCAGGGTTTCAAAATAAATACTTGAGAAATATATAAAACCAAAGGTATTATTTTAATTGCCTAAATAAATAGAGTAATGTCTATAATAAATTAATAAATTATGCACTTAATATTTCAATTTAACCTTATTCTAATCTACATGTGTTAACACACCCTTACAGAACCCAATGTGAACAAACAATTTGTCATTAGTAAAGTAAAACCCAGGTCCAAGATTTAATCATGAACTCAATTTCCCATTTTGTGGACCCATTTAAATGATTCAACGTTATTTTTTTTGCAATTCTCATGTTCAATAATATAAAATATTTATATTATTTTATTTACACAATTCTAGGATTTAATGAGTCCTAAATTATAGAACATCACCACAAATAAAAGCATGGAAACTTCAACAAATTTCGAAGGGTTTAAACTAAAAAAAGGTATGTTATTGCACCCCTCCCAACTTATATGTATTTTTTCACTAAAAATAACCTCATAATTGAATGGGTGATGGTACTATGCCCATGTATATCTCTCATAATCCAATAAAATATCCCAAATAACTATGATTTTCTAAATGAAAAGCATCATGGGAATAAATCACCGATTAAGGAACCTCTCATACTGATTTTGACATCCATTAGATAGTATGCAATGATGCTTTGGTCATGAATCTCAAAAAAACTATAGTAAATAATTCATGATGGGTCAAGAACATATTATTGTACCTCTCTATCTCATTGTCTTTTCCTGATAATAAAAACTCATATATATTTTAATTAATTATATTTAAATGTGTTTTAGTATTTTTAATTGAATCTAAATAGGTTAATTACATAGCATCACCATGTTTCATTAATGAATATATGGAGGCTTGGAATAATCACATTACATCCTTCAATGCATTCAGATAATTTTAGAATAAACCAAGAGGTATTTAAGTGGAATAATAGAAAGATATGATTGAATGTAGTCATGTGTGGACAAATCTATATACCCTATGACATGGTGGAACTATCCTTGAATTGAAAAAGTACAACTCTCCAACCAATGTTAAAGTATGTACTTACATAGTCAGTAGGTCTCCATCAGCTACCTTATGAAGGTGTAACAACTAGAAATTATATTTATTCTAGTAGATTGTAAGCAAAAAAACCCATCAGCTACCCATTGGTGGTTATTAGTTAACTAATGTAATCTAGACAACTAGTCCTAGACAACATTTAATGTTATGAATTTTTTATTATTAATTTAGACATCCATAGAATCATTGATCACAGTGAATTTTGGAATATTCCCAATCCTTTAAGAGCCTATAAAAGGCCCCCTTAGATTATTTTTGGTTGACCTTGTGATCCTTAATTACAATGACAAACAATAAATGATAATTCTAATATAATGATTATGATACATAAAATCCTCTAAATTATCATTCATGTAATAAATTCATAAAATGATATCCAAAAAATCCTATATATGTATGAACCCTCCACTATAAATACTTTTATCAAAGATATTTTTGAGAGGATTTATGAAAGATCTTCATAAAAAACCTATTTTCCCTCAACCATGTTTTAAAAATAGTCCACACATTGAAATGTTGTGGGATGGGTCACATTTCTATGATTGAATCTCAAGAGAGAGATCACAATGCATAATTACATGGGATGGATTCTTGGTCACCTTTGATACTAAGGGATTTATACAATAGACCTATAAATGTTTTGGGTAGAGATGTATGGTCTCTCCTTGAGCTATATTCTAACTCCTTAACCACTATATTTTTCGTTAATTTACATTTCCACACTTTATCATTTAAAATAACCTCACATAAATGAACGAATTTGTTTTAAATGATTATGTGATTTAATAATATTTATTTTATTATTTTAAATAATAATTTGATTTATCGACTATCACATTTTAAATTTATATCTTTTTTGTATTCTTTATCATTATATTTTTTAAAAGGGAAATTCATCTGCCCCCTTACTATAATCTCTGAGCAACAATCAATTTCACTGGTTGGGATTACAAATTCAAATTATTTTTCATTGATAGAAAAAACTATTATTAGATTGGAATTGGTGTTTTATTTGAAAAAAATAATGTTTTTACAATTTTATTTATTTTCAAAATCCGTTTTTTAAATATTTAATTGATTTAAAAGATATATTTTAATTATGGAATCAATCTTTATGTTTATTTTACTAAATGGTTCTGGTTCTGATTACACCTACTTAATGAATAATATTCCAACATTACGTGGTATAATTTATTATCTAGTGTTGGAAATGGTAGTGTATAGTATGTTGCTTCCTAATAATAGGATCAAAATTGACCTCCTAAAAACAATAATAATTTATAATTGAATAAAAAATTGGAAATAATTATACTGTTTTTTTATATAAGGAATAATTTATTCATGTTTATACACGAAAAAGAACTTATAAAATATAGAATATTCTATTAATAACACACTAAGGAATAATAAAAAGTCAACAAAACTAAAATAGATATGTATCATAATGATTTTAAATGTTTACTATAAATTTTGATTAATATTTTACATGAAATTTTGTTATATTCACTAACATATAATATAATATAAAGATCTTAGAAGATGAGTTATGTATATAAATTCTCACAAAGAAAATCATATGTGCTTTGCCCAACTCCTAGGATCCTAAAGTATTGGATATCCAAGAATCCATAGATGTGAAAAAGATGGTGGTCGAGGAAATCCTTGGGACCTTAATGGAATATGAAATCATAATGAAATTGAAAGTGGAAAATGAGATCAATTATATAAAACAATCCAATAAAAACATTTCATTCAGATATATTAACAATGAACAACACAGAGGTGAGGTTAACGGAAATTATCTTCTTAAAAGGAAAATGTTCAATCAATTACAAAAGATAAACCTAAAAATAAATATAAAATATAAAATAAAAGTGGGGAAATTGAGGATTAAATCTACAATTATAAAATCAATGGTAACATAAAACTTTAGTTCCCCGAATTTAAATATATTATTAGAGAAAAACAGATTGGTAAAATGAATTTTACAATCTCAAACCAGAGTTCAAGTGAAAAGTCTATGAAATCAAATTCCTTGTAAAATTCATGTGACTCAATAAAAATGTATCTTATGGAACATTTTTATTATTATATAGATGTTAGTAATCCCTTCCCTATATCTTAATTTTCATCTTCTTTTTCTTCACATTATTATACTTATTATTTTCATTATTTTACAAATTCATCTCATTATTATACCTATTAATCTAATCCTTACTCTCCTTGCAACATATATTATCCTGATTTAAAGTATGCATGAAATCAACTTGAAAATGTATATCATTCACTTTTATATTTATACATTTAACAAGAAGAAAAATATAATGAATTCATGAAATGAAAAGGGAATATTAAAAAAATATAATAATATATTCATGAAATAAAAATCAACATATTATGTTAAAAATTAAACAATCAACTGGGTATTGATATTCTTGAATATACCATTGATGTCCTCAAAAATTATATTTTTAATACACCCAAGATGAATAAAATTTTAATATAATTTTAGATCTCAATCATATGAAAATGAATGGTCTTGTTTTTTATTAAAACCATGAGATCTCATCCAAAAAATACCACAAGAACCACTTTTTGAAATAGTGTTTATCATGTTAAATTATACAATTATTGGAAAATACATTTTCATTTAATCTATAAATGAGATTTAAAAAATATATAATGTGGAAGACTGACATTAATCATTCGTTGTAACAATATTTAAAACAAATATAAACTAATATAGATTCTAAAATATTTATTGGATAACATATTTTAAAAGAAGCTTATATACGTTAAAAACACTTCAATATGTTAATTTTTTAAGAAAAGTTTCTTCTGAGAAAAAAAAGAAGCATTGTGGAACTTTATAAATAGTTTCTCTAGAAACATGTCTGGTGAGATCTCCAAATTCAATTAAGTAAATAAACCTAAAAGAGTACATTTCACCATTGATTATAATTCGTAGAGTATATTAAATAGTGAAGGTACAATTGGTTTTAATGTATCATTAATAAAAAGTATTATTCATAAAAGGCTTTAAACACAATTTAAAAAATATATCTCATTTTTTTTATATTGGTTTTAAAATATCATTCACTAATTATTTTTTAGAAGTTTGAAATTTGGATAAAAACATTTATATTCCACATCAAGATTTCAAAATGATTATAGAGTAAAATTAAATCTATTACTATCCAAAAAATAAAATGATTGAAAGAAAAATTTAATGATTCATGTATTTGGAATCGATTCTTTACTAATGGTATTACTGACTATCTCATTATGTTAAATAATTATCTACTACATTTATTCCTCTCCAAATTTCATTTCAATAATGACATAGATTGTGTAACATACCAATATGGAAATCAACAGAAATCAAATTTTAATTAAAAAATTCTTATTTCTTCTTCAAAAGTTTTTTAAATGGTTCATTTTGACCTTTTAGATCATAATAAAATTGAAATTATAAGATAAAAAACCAATACTATCATAACTATTTATGACATTACAATATTCTCATTGCAATACTTCATATATCATAAAAGTAAATCTTCCAAATCCTTCATAAAATATTATATAAACGTTTAAAATGAAAAACCTTTTAAATTTTATCGATTCATAGTGATCATGGAAGAGGATGTGAAAATAAAAAATTGGATGATTTATGTAATTATGACGGGTATACTCATTATTATTATAGTTCATAAACATCTCAATAAAATGGTTGTTAAATATATAAAATCAAACATTCCATGAAATCTCTTGAACTCTTTTAAATAATTATTATCCTTAAATATATTTTTAGGACGATGCCATAAATACTACGCTCTACATCATTAATCATGTTCTCATTAGGACATTTCATAAAATATACCTTATGATAATTGGCATACTAAATTACATAAAGAATTAATTTTTAATGTTTTTTTTTCACAATTTTCTTTTAATAGAAAATAAAATATTATAAAATTTGATTCTAAATATGATGATTTTATCTTTTTTGGGTACTACATATCAAGAAAATTTTATCGTGTCTTTAAAACATGGATAAACAATGGATGATTAAATCAATCTTTTTTTGGATGAAAATTATCCCAAACCAGTACATAAAAATATATTTCTAAATGATATATTAAATAAATAATTTAATACAAAATATGAATATGATGAAAAATTATATACTTAAAATTATTTTCATAGATATTAATAAAAATATAGAAACCATGTTTTTAAAATTTTCATTAGTTATTTAAATATGAGTACTCATACACATAGTCCGGTATTAAATGTGGTTGAACAATTAGCCTTAATTTCTCACTTTAAAATCCATAACCTTTATGATTAAAATTGGATACTTTCTATGAATGTTTAATTAAATTAATTCACTTCAAAAAATTTATGGACTCTCAAAGAAACAAATAATAAACATCAAGTTAATAGAGCATAAAGGGGGGTTTTTAAATAAATTGGATTAATATAGTTATGTCTCTTAAAATAAATCTCATCCAGTTGTAAAATGTTATAACCAAGGGGAAGGAATTGACTATGGTGAAACCATTTCACCCATAGTTGGGATATAATATATTATAATCTTATTAGCCTTATAATATAATATTAATTTAAAAATTTATGAAATTTATGTCAAAAAAGGTATTCTAAATAGTTTTATTTGTTAATATATATTTTTTGGAACAACCACCTAGTTTTGAAAATACCCATTTTCCAAATTCAATTTTCAAACTCAAAAAATAGATTTATTGTTTACAAGAGGCCCCATTATATTGGTATTAGAATATCTTAAATTATTATATGCCTAATTATTTGAAAATGGAAAAATCCTTTTAAACATGATTTTATAAAAAGAAGAAAATGATTTGTTACTTGAATAATTTTATATAATTATAAGATTTTTATCAATAATAATGAAGAAACGTGTTTTGAAATTTTTGATTTAAATAAAATGGAAATTTATATAAAATTTATGTGTGAGATAAAATTATTTCTACGTTTTCAAGATTCTAAAAATTCCAATGGTGTATTTGTAATAATATGATAATAAATCAATTTATAGGTTCTCTATGTAGATGAAGCACCATTAGTGGGCGTAAAATTAAAATATTTTTAATTTATATTTTCTTGAAACTTCATTGAGGAGATTTTCATGTAAAATTTATAATTTATTTATTAATAACCAAAGAAATAAATAACATTTCTTTGTACATTTATTTAATAATGATGATTTTAATCATCTAAAATACCCTTTTTAGATTACCAATGTTTCACTTTTTGTGTTCCATGTGTAGAATCCCTCTAGTGTTTCTCTACACATGATCCATTGATATCCAAATGACACAGATTAATTTTGATGCTCTTAGCAGAGAGAATCAATTGTCTTATATAGTATTTCATGATCACCCACCCTTTGATTTTGTAGGATTATATCTAGATATTCTCAGTCTTGAGAGGGAGTGGTAAATACGATTCAGGAAAGAAATCCATCGTCCTCAATGATTCTCAATTCTAGATTAACTCTACATACTAGACATTACCAAATTTTTATAGAGCTAGGGTTTTGGTTAATATATTATTTACTTATATACCAGTACTTAAATAATATTATACTATCTATTAAACCCCATGAAACATAATAAAAGTAATATTATTATTTTATAGTAAACATTCTAAGTTCTTCAATAATAAATCACGTTTCACCATCTTGTAAGTTAATATTTATCATAGGAGGCAGTCTTATTCCTTTTTAACTCCTTGATATATATTTTATAAGAAAATGAATAATTTATTCATAAAAACATATTTTATTCATAAATAAATAGTTTATTTCTAATTATATATTTTATTCACAAAAGATATGACAGTATATCCATGCCTATCGTACACCTCAAGATGTATCTAAGAGAACAGAGCCATATGCTGCCACACATAGTTATCCTCCTGAACTGCTTGAATCTGAGTTCTCTTGCTCAATGAATCAGCCACTGCATTTCCCTTTCCCAGCATATAGGCGAGCTCAAAGTCAACAGACTAAAGATACTCGACCCACCTGTGCTATCTCAGATTCAGATCATGCTGAGTGAAGATATACTTGAGACTCTTTTGTTTGGTGAAAACCACAATGTTCTCTCCTAGAAGATAGTGTCTCCAACATCGTAAGGCATGAACAACTATTGCCAACTCCAGATCGTGCATCAGGTAGTTTCCCTCATGTGGCCTTAACTTCTGAGACCTGTAATCAGTGTCCCCATTTCCCTACATAAGCACAACTCCTAGCCCAATACCCAAAGCATCAAAGTAAACAGTGTAGCCCTTGACCTACTCTGGCATGACTAGTATCGGTGCTGATGTCAATCTCTCTTTCAGCTCTTGAAAGGCTGACTCACAAAAATCTGACCATAAAAACATTGCCCCCTTCTTGGTCAGACCTATCAACGGTGCTGCAGGGCGCGAGAAATCTTGTATGATGTGTATGAAGTACCCAACCATCCCTAGAAAACTCCACACCTCAACGAAATTTTTCGGCTGCTCCCAGGAAACTATAGCTCTCACTTTTTCTGGGTCCATAGAAACTCCCGTATCTGAGATGACGTGACCTAAGAAATGAATCTGATCCACACTAAAGTGGAACTTCGAGAGTTTAGAATACAACTAATGCTCTATCAGTGTACTCAGAACGATCTCAAGATGTGTGGCATAGTCGTTTCGAGTGTGAGAGTACACCAAGATATCATCCATGAAGACCACGACAAAAGAGTCCTAGTACTGATTGAACACTCAGTTCATCAGTTCCATGAAGGATGCAGGTGCGTTTGTAAGACCGAACGGCATGACTGTATACTCGTATAGACCATACCTTCTCTTGAAGGCTATAAGATGTATATCAGATGGTCTAACAAGAAAATGATGATAACCAGACCCCAGGTCGATCTTCTAGAACACCCGAGCTCATCGAAGCTGATCAAAGAGGTCATCGATCCTCGGCAAGGGATCTCTGTTCTTGACCGTCAACTGGTTCAGCTTCTGATAATCCACATAATGTCGAAGGGTACTGTCTTATTTCTTCACAAACCAGACAGGCGAACCCCAAGGAGAGGTACTGGGTTGGATAAAACACTTTTACTGTAACTCCTCCAACTGCTTCTTGAGATCCTACAACTCAAGTGTAGCAATCCTATAATGAGGAATGGACACCGGTGCCACTCTTGGCACGAGATCAATAAATAAGTGTACCTCACACTCCGGAGGTAAACCTGAAATGTCTTCTGGAAAGATATCCCTAAAATGATCCACCACTGAAGGAATGTCTAACTGTAAAGTCCCCTGGTCATCCAGATAAATACTAGCAATCTGGGCTGTAACTTTCCCGAGCCCATAATGCTTTGGTCCATCTCTACCTTCCTGGACATCCCACTCGCCTCTATGAAGGAAAGATTCGCCCTCTAGTGATACAAAAATCACCCTACAGTGATAGTAATCGATGACTACCTGGAAAGGAATTAAGCAGTCCATCCCGAGAATGACGTCATAGTCCGTCATCTCTAGGACATAGAGGTCCCATATGAAATGAAACCCCGAAACCTCAAGAGAACAGTCTCTGCATTGGGGAACTATAGATTTGCTCATTCCCAAAGGTGTGTCAAGAGTCAAGAAGCCGGAAGAGGAAAAGATACATAGCCCAAGGCTCTCCACGAAAGCAACATAGATAAAGCAATGGGATGTACCAGTATGTAAAAGAGATGAAGATAAAACTGTGGATACTAAGATTGTACCTCGAACTGTAGAAGAGTCGGGATCCTTCTCCTGATAGGTCTCCTCCATGGAGAAATATTGGCCTGCACCACGGCCCTGCGCCCCTAGATGACCGCTCTAAGCTGATCCACTCTGTTGTCACTGATGACCTGGTGGCTGAACACCACAGCCGTGACCTCCACCTCGGACTGAATGGCCAGAAGAACTCCAGTTCATGGACCGGTGGGAAACTGGTGAGGCATCTCTAGAACTCAGGGTCATAGAAGAACCCCTACCACCAGCTGAAGGGGAGAAGATATGACAGAAACATTGATGATGGCCCATCTTGCTGCAAGACCAGAACTCCATCAGATCCTTCTAGAACTAATGCCTAGTATTACCACTTCTACCACACTGGTAGCATACAACCTGTCTGCCAGAAGAAGCATCCCGCGAACCCCGGTCTCCTCGAAAAGAATCTATGCGACACTTCCTACTATCTATAGGTGGAACACCATCTCTGGATGATGATCTGCCATGGCTCACTATTCCAGAATCCCGTAGATTGCACTCAATGATCAGTTCCAGGTTGACAATGGAGGATATAGAAGTAAACTGGAAGATATTCACCTTGGAATGGATCTCCTGCCTGATACCATCCTCAAACAACCTAGAAATAAACAAATCATCACCTATTGGGATCGGTGTGAAATGCTGCAGCTCAGAGAAATGAGATGAGTACTCTATAACATAAAGTGTACCCTGCTGCATACTCAAAAACTCCTAGGCTCGATCAGACCATAGGGTCTTCAGATAGACTTAGTCATAGAAGGTGCATCGAAACTCGTCCCAAGACATATCCTGCTGACGCGTGACCATGAAATCACCTCCCACCACCTCTTGGCGGTGTCCTGGAGCATATAAGTATCCAGCTTTACCCTTTTCTTTGGATGGATCTCTAGGTTCTCAAATATTGTCAATGTGGCATCTATCCATGACTCTACAGCCTGAGATCCTACATCCCTTGAAAAATTAGGAGGTTGTTGCTGCTGGAAAACCCGCGTCAACTCAGCCATCGACGGGGCAGGAGGCGGTGCTCCCTGGATGGTCTGCATCATCGTCAGAAAGTCCTCCCTGAACTGTGCATCAGCGCCTGTGATGGGTATAACTACTGGTGCTAAGGCTGGAACAACATGAGGATTTGAAAGAGGTCCCTGGTCGTCCATATCTGGGGTCTGATAACAGTCTGGCAATTGACATACAACCATAGGAAATCTCGAAGGCATAGCGCTGAACGATCAAAAGAAAAACTTATATCAGGATTAACAAGGTCTAAAAACAAAGGAGTTCAAAACGGGAATAGGGGGAAGAAACTATCATGTGTTACAAAACACTATCACATGGAGAGTATAAAAACTAAATGGCGTGTCTACTTAATCTAATAACATGGGTGTTTACCCCTGCCGGATAGGTCATGTAACACCCCAAACTACACTATGTGTTGTTCCGACACTCGGCGTGTACTTGAACTCTAATCCCCTTCCGAATTCTCCTTACACAACTAACCCACATGGTTCAAACGACCCTCAGACTACACAGTGTGTGCCCTAGGGACACGACGTGTACTAGAAACTCACTCGGCGGACAATGTTTGTTAGTTACATGGCCATCTAAACAGCTGGACCTTACACGGCGTGTTCCAAACAAACACATCGTGTATAGGAGAAGGTGACACCATCCTGTGTTATTCGTAAGACAGCCGGGTAACTGGGAAAGACTACACGGCATGTTCAGAATGCAACACGACATGTCTTAGAGAAGGTCACGCCGACGTGTGTTGTTTGTGACACGGCCAGATACCTTGACATAACTACACGGCGTGTTCTACTTGAGCTTCCCCAACCTGTTTTGTTAGTTATAGGGCCGGGTACAAGGCTCTACACTACACGGCGTGTACATTCCGTACACGATGTGTTCCTGAAGTTATTTCCAGAACACCGTGTTTTTTTCTCACACAGTCAAAGACACAGCCTGAAAACTACACAGCGTGTAACCAGAAAGTACATGTCGTGTATTTTGGGTTTTTCTAGGCAGTATCTCAGAAACTGTACAGAGGCCCAGAAACACTGAAAACAAGGCAAAGAGGTGCCAAATTCAGAATGTGGGGGCCCATTCTCCCCGAGATTCAAAGCTTGGCATCCCCTACAGTCATGTACAAGAGAAAACAAGATTATGATCCACCAATTTCCAATTCAAGAGGGCCCATAACACCTCATGAATCAAAATTTGGCATTCATTTAAACAAAGTACAAACCAAAAATACACTAACAAGAGGCAGAGATTCTATCAAGCATCTATCACAACAACATGCATAATCCACACAATGTCTATCACAACAACATGAAATCTCTATCTCATCCTAGATGGCATGGAAAGAATGCATGGAACGTGATTTCTATAAGTGCCTATATGATGCATGAGATGGGATACCCTCATCACATCAGGTTGCGATAGAAATAGAACTTTAATATCAAAACAATAACAGTACAAGGAATGTGAATCACTCTAGCTGAAATCATATCAACCGTACAATCTCAAAACTTGAAACTGTAATAAATGAGGTAGTATGGATTTTACCTGTACACGGGTTAGCTACTCCCGGGCACAGCTTATAACCAAGTTCCGAATCTATCCTATCCCTGGCTAAGTCTCCAAATAGTAATTCTTGAGGAAATAATTCCTCTAATTCCACATTGAGACATCCCGGTTCCAAAAGCCAACTAGAGGCGCCCAGTACCCAGTTGGTCACCTAGCCTCAAGCACATTTCCCCAAATTCTAGAGGCTGCCGACTAGCAACGAGGGCATTGGGTGTGATAGTGGGGAAACTATGGCCTCATTGGCAGAGTACACATCTGAAGAAAAAAAAACATGTAATAGTGGAAGCAGTAATAACCAACAATATAACAGTGGAAGACTAAATCAACAAACTGAAGCACATAAGTATATATGAAATGATTCATGATACATATCTAGGAATGCATCAAAACAACTAACAATGCAGGAAACACTACAGTCCCAAAACAAGTACAAAAGAAAATTAAACAGCACCTCAGCATCACAAGCCAAAGCATGGTCTCATTCTCCCCTGATCCAAGAAATCAAGTTTCAGAAGTCGAAGGGCGCTTGCCCTTGTCTATACCAGCAACAACATAGTCTTCTTGGATCCAAAAGCATGGCCGAAATAAAGTGTGAGATAAAATACCAGTAGGTATTCACCCGAAGATCTGTACCTAATAGTCAGTGAGTATATGGAAGGTAAAAGTACAATAAGAATTAAACAGCAACAACAAGCAGTAGGCAGTAAACAGTAAGTAGAAAAACAGGATGATACATAGCAGTACTCAATCCACAGCCAATCAAAAGTAGTGAAACAAATAGCTAATAAGCCAGAAACCCAATGGGAAGTACTCGCAGCCATTCACTATGGTCCTATCCAAGACGTACCACAACCCTCTGGGTAGTGCAGTCAGCACAACACCTCTGGCTTGGTCATATGAATTTATGAGACTCTTTGGGGAAGCTCACTCGGTCAATTCCCCTTATAGTATAGGGTAGCCAGGGAATCTCTTGAGGAAGATCACGTGGTCTTACCCTATTATCCCCAAGGCCTGGAGACTATCTGAGGAATCTATCTCAGTCAATTCCTCTTATAGCATAAGGTATACCACAGACTCTCTGAGGAAGATGACTCAGTCAATTACTCCTCTAGCCTGGGAAGGTTCTTAAAGAGATTCAAACAAGGTATGACTCACTGAGGAAGCTCATTTGGTCTAACCTCCGGTAGTCTATAAAATCCAAGACTCTCTCGGAGCTCACTCGGTCTATCCCCTCTGTAGTATGCAATATCTGAGACTCTATGGGAAGCTCACTCGGTCTATCCCTTATATTCTATAGCACTAGGTTCTCTCATCCCCATGCCAGTTAGTTCATAATAATGATATAAGGACAATGTAAACTTATAGAGCTACTTGGAAAACCAAAGTACACCTATAGAGCTACTTAGCTAAACAGTCTACAAGCCAACAAGCATGTCGTGAGTTTCACTTCAACCTAAAACCGCAAGGCATGAAAACAGGTGTAGCTGCCAAAGGCAATCGAGTCCCAAAGGTCATAAACAGAAAAACGCAAAGGAAAATACGTCCAAGAACAAAAAATTATCCTCTAACATGGTCAAATTACCTCTACACAAGCATATAAGCAAGGAAATAAAACAATGAAGGCAAAAAGGGTAACACACAATACCCCGTTCATAGGTATCGGTGGAAATTCGTACATAAACTCAGAGACTTTGAACGGTAAGTCACAAACCACCTACCTCGATCCTAGGAGATTGATATACATGAACCACAATGGATGATTCTCCCTAGAACGTCGTAGATCTGAGAAAATGCACAAAACGTTTAAACTTTGAAAACTTGAGAAAGGATGAATTGGAATACATGGCTCAAGAAGATGGGAGAACTCACCGTTACGCTTCCAACGCCATCGAAAAACCTCAAATCGGAGAACGGATGGAGAGACCGTGGCTCATAGATGATTCATGGATTCCTGGTGCTCTCAGAGGCACATGACCTAGAAGAAGACGTAAATCATGATTAGGCACGACCCCAGTCCGCTTGATGAAAAAAATAAAGTACACGACGTGCACTTTTAGAGTACACGACGTGTAGTGGGTTTTTATGTACTCTTCCAAAATCGGCCTCCACGTCACCCCTACACACTGTGTGTGTGGCCCGGACATGGCCAGTACATGGATTCGAGTGGGAAAAGAGTACACGACATGTACTGAGAAAATACACAACGTGTACTTAAAAAATTTCCACAAACTCCATAAATTCTCAAAAACTGCAGAAAGGGAAAGACATACCAGAAACGAAGATCCAGGTTCTTACATTAAGGGACCTTTATCCAGGGTTTTTGGTTACCCAACTCTTTGGGGTAAAATATTTCCTACTTGTTTACTTGATTTTTTTGATGTTTTATTTCCTCTATATTTTGATAATAAATTAAAGTGTAACATTATTATCCATTGTTTTAATTTTACTTCCTCTGATAAATAAGATTCTATATGATTTATTGTATAATCATTCTCTAAGAAAATTTATCTTTTGTTTATTTTCCAGATCCATCTTTCTGGACACTAAGCAAGCTTGTTTCATAGTAAATAACCAAATATGGTGTCTGAATTTTCTTTGATTAACTTTTTTCAATATAGAATTTATTTTTACAGTTAAAAGAGAATGTTTTTAGAACTATAATTCATCCAGTCATGTAATTGAGCATCTACATTCAATATTTATATCCTACAATTGTTTTAAAAGAGGTATATGAAATAATTATACATAAATATATGTTTTCATACTCAAGTTTTCCTTTTTTATAAATTTTATTTCTTAACAGTTATTGTTAATGTTTTCATAAAAAATTATATCCTTGTTTGTAAATTTCTTATACAAACAAATATTATGAAAAAGTGTTTTCTTATGGAATGATAGTTATAAATGTTCGTTGCATTGACAATTTAAACCCTACCAGGGCACCAATTTATTATGGTAATGATTATGAGTATTGTAGTGATATGATGCGAACATTTTCATTAACACTAGAATATACAACATTTTAAATGGTCACTGGAGATTATAAAATTTCAGATAAAGAAGTTATAACCTTCACCAACCAAGAGAAATTAGAATATAAATTAATCTATAAGGTACACAAAACATTGTTGGGTTATGTGACAAGGAATCTATGTAGTCAAATATCTTCTTGTGAATCTACCAACATCATTAGGAAGAAACTTGAAGATACAAATTTTTGGACTCCTAAAGTGATAGAAAATAGAGGATCTATGTTGTGATTTGATTATCATGGATTCTTATTTCTTTATGGAGAAACTATTTTTAATGTAAAACAATGATTCGTAACCATTGTGAATAGTCTTAAATCTGTGAGAGAGAAAGGTCTTTAGGATGATTTTTTTGTAGAAAACACAATTGAAATCATTCATAATGAGTGGGAATCAAAAAGGACAACTATTGTTGAGAATAGAAAAGTACCTAACATTAGTATTGAATAGTTATTTGGGTGACCTCTTCATCATGAAACTAGAATGAAGAGATATATTAATTTCCTCAAAAAGAAGAATGCTAATGGAAGTGTATCAATATGTACGACATCTATTGTCAAGAATCTAGAATGGGGTACAAGATCTAATGCTAATAAATCTATTTTTATACCTGAATCAACTAAATTTGATCATTCAAAGAATTAATTATTCAATATTTCTTGATGGAAGAATATGATTGTTGGATGAAAAACATTTATTACTGATATAGGAAGAAAGATAGAAAGAAAAAGTTATATTCAGAAGTACCCTGTTATGAATGTAAAAGGGTTGGGCGTATCATACCTGATTTTATAATTCTTAATAGAAAATACAATTATGAAAATCATTCTGAAAGAAACATAAAATTGTATTACAAGTTTAAGGCTAATAATTTCTTGAAATCCAATGGCACATTGAGTGCCTGTGGTTGCAATTCTTTAGATGAATATTTAGATTATGAATCTTTTATTTAGAATAATATTGGTATAATATCCAGAGTACCTATTGAAAATCATATCTTATGGATAAGGTATACAATGATGAATCAGTAACCAATATTTATTTAAATTATAATTTCCCAAATGAATAATATTACAAATCTTAAGATGATGAATATTCTTCATCAAAATATATTACCTCACCATTATTTGAAGAAGTTTCTATATTTTTCAAACTACTTGAGAATAAAGATTATAAGATAAAAAAGAAGTTAGAGAAATAAAATTCTATAAATTCTATGTTAACTAAAGAAGAATTTTATCTATATGAGGATATTGATCAGAAAACATTTGATTATGAAAGTGTTTCTAAAAACCATAAGAAAGTTAAATATGAGATGGGTATACTTTCTAAGGATCTTGAAAATGTTATTTCTATGAAAAATATCTTAGAGAATATATCAAGATAAAAAATTAATAAATTTGGGTATAATAATTTATACATTAGACTAAAATATGAATTTTTTTCCTTAAAGAATATTTTATCAAATATTAATTCAAGAATGTAAGAATTTGATAATGTATTTTCACAAATTTCTCCTCTTAATAATTTTTGTTGAATTGGTTATAATCAATCATAACCTGTTTTTAGTAAAAATTAATTTTTCCCAAAAGTTCTCCTTTTTGTACATAATATTAACGTGGTCGAAATTGGGAGAAAAATTGTTCTTTATATAAAATCCAATATTTAGGTTTTCATAATGATTAATATTCTATGAAAATATGGATTCCTAAGAGTTTACTTTCTAAAATTTCTTGATCCAAGAAATCATGGATTCTGAAAGTTCCACTCTTTCATTTTTAGGAAAATAAGGAAATTACCAATAACAATAAATGGTACATTGATAGTTGATGTTCAAGAAATATGTCTTTTCACAAAAACATCTTTGAAAAGATAGTCAATGTGATAAAAGGAAAAGAAACTTTCAAAGATAATGATCAAGGTGAATGCTTTGGTATATGAAACATTGTTCTTGAAAAAAAGTTTATTTGAAATGTTTTATTTGTTAAAGATCTTAAGCACAACTATGTGTCGAAGGTTACCTTGGGAATTTTAGGAATGAAAAATTCTTAATAAACAATTATAAGGAAGAGTTTATTTTCTGTTCCCATAGGCGTGAGAATGTTTATACACTAAACCTAGAAGTCCTTAAGTGCCACGACCTACCTTAACATAGTGTAATGAAATATATATCATGGTTATGACATAGATGGTTATGAAACTATATCCTTTGGAACCTATAAAAACTCTAAAATAAAATAATTATTAGGGATCTACTTAAATTTGGATTTGATTCTTTAAAAGTTTTTGATCCTTGTCAATATGGAAAGTAACATAAATCAAGTTTTAAATAAATTGGAGATGTATCAAATTATAATGCATTATAGTTAATGTATATGGATCTTTTTGGACCAATAGAAACTAGATATATTAGAGGAAATACTATTTATATTTTTAGTTGATGAATAAACCATAATTAAACGGGTTTATTTTAAAGAAACAAAATCTGAAGATTTACCTTATTAAAAAACATTAAGAGCCCATGTTAAAACTGAAAAAAACCTTCTATTGATAAATATTCATAGTGATCAAGGAGGATAATTATAAAATTCATATTTCGAATAATTTTTTAGTAAGAAAGGTATTACACATAACTTTTCAGCTCTAAGAACCCGTCAAAACAACAGTGTTATTTAAGGAAGAAATTCAATTCTTCAAGAGATAACTTGTACTATGTTGAGTGAATATTCTATCATAATCATTTTTTGGTGAAGATTTTAGTACTACTTTTTATACTATAAATTCAGTTTTAATCATACATTTTCTTAATAAAACACCTTATGAATTGTGGACTTGTCAAAAAACTAGTCTTTCTTTGTTCAATGTATTTGGATGCAAATTTATTTTTTTGAATACAAATGATACTAACATAAATTCACACCCATTTCCAATGAGGGGATTTTCCTAGGATACTACACTACTTAAAATGCTTATAGAGTTTTTAACAAAAATAATTGCACTATTGAAGAAAATTTTCATGTTAAAATTGAAGAAATTGATCCGTTTGTTTTAAATAACCCCAACCTATATCCCTGTATGTGTTTTAAAAAACTAACTATCAAAATTTGATATAAAATTATTCTATTAATTACAATGTTCAGGAAAATATTTCAGAAGAACTTACCCCAAATGATATTCTTCCATATGTTGATGAACATGTTTTACAAAACCCAAATCAGTTTTTTTGTAAGAATCATTCAAGTGATAGAGTCATTGGTGATGTAAATCAATCAATAAGTATAATAAGTTCCTTAATAAATGAAGTATAACATATATAATTCCTTTCCCAATTATAAACACAACGAACTATTGAAACTTTAGGTGATGATGATTGGATTAAAGTCATTCAATATGAGTTAAAATAATTTCAATGAAATAATGTATAAACCTTGGTTGAATAACCTAAGGAAACATATGCAATTTATTAAAATGGGTATTCAGAAGTAAATATGATGAAATTGGAATCATAGAATGAAATAATTCTAGATTAGTTTCTAATGGATATAATAAAAAATAAGGAATAGACTATAAAGAAACCTATCCTACATTAGATAGACTTGAATCTATTCGTATTTTACATAAACAATCCCTTATAGACTATTATAATAGATTTAAAATATTTTTGTTAAAAAACAATTATTTTAAGAGAACTGCTAATCCAAATATTTCTCTATAGTAAGATATGCATTTTTATTGTTCAAAATTATTTTTATGAAATCATATTCGGATCAACCCAACAATCTTTAACCGATTCGTTCAAAAATATCATGAAATATGATATTGAATTGAGTATGATGGGTGAGTTAACATTTTTCCAAGGTTTTCAAATTTCATAAAACCCATAAATAAATTATATATCACAACATATGTATATTAAATATCTTTTTAAAAATTATAAATATGACAACAATAAAAGTATATGCACTCCAATTTGTAGCTCAAATTATCTTGATATTGATAAAGCTGGGAAACCAGTTGATCAAACATATCTTATAGGTATGATATGAAGTTTGTTATACATAACAACTAGTCATCCACACATAATTTTTTAAGAATCCTTATGTGAATGATATCAATCTATTATAAATGAGTCTCATTTAAAAGCAGTGAAAATAATTTTTTACTATTTAAAGGGTACCATATATTTAGGACGTTTATATACTTCTAGAAATGATTTTTTTTAATTTTTTTGAATGTTGGTTTTGGTGGATGTAGAATAGATAGAAAAATTACATCCGAAACATGTCATTTCTTAGGTGATTCATTATTTTCTTGGTCTTTAATGAAGCAACAAAAAGTCGCACATTGCACTGCTGAAGCTGAATATGTAATATCTAGAAGATGTCATGATCAAGTGTTGTGGAAAAAACACACACTCATAGACAATGGCATGAGTTTTACTAAAAAAAATATTGTGTAATAAAACAAGTTCCATTTCTCTAAGAAAAACCAAAAACATAACTTCTATTTAAGAAGCATAGATATTAAGCATCATTTTCTTTGGGATCACACAGTTGAAGGCGATATTGTTTTTCAATTTATCATAACACAAGATCAACTTGCTGATATTTTTACAAAATCATTACTCTTCGATAGATTCAAAATACGTAAATCCAATTTTTCTTTAAAACATCAGAATATCCTAACCAAGATTATATTTCATTGTAATTTAGCTCAATCGTTAGATCAGATCATGATTATTTGAACCATTGGATCAAATTGGGGTCCTCATTCTGATAAAGGGTGAAAAGGATTGTTTAAAAAATAGTGATATCTTTGTATTAGAATTTTAGATAACCTAATAAAGATAAATATTTTGATGTAAATCCTCCCAACAATAATCAAAATTATAAATAAAACTCTAAAGTCTCATATCCTCGGGTATCTGGGGATTTTGTCAAATATCATAGTGATTTCTTTAAAATACTTAAAAATTCCATATAGTTGTCAACCAAGAAACATAAAGATTATGTTTCTGAGTTATGATACCTTGAGAAGGAAGAAAGTTGGTTTCAAAAAAAATCATGATAATTTTATGATCTTCCTGAAATTGAATTCCACACATTAGTTAAGAAAGGTGAAGTAGGAGAAACTTCCATGAAATCTCATAATAAAAGAAAAGACAAGGAACCAAACAAATCTACAATTTGAAAGCAAGTTCTTACCACCAAAAACGAAAAAGAAAAACAAATCCATAATGAAGTGGTAGTGAAGTGGATGGAATGGATGAAGAACAAGAAATAAGGAGATCCAAGCTTTAAGGTAGATCCTGCTGAGGCAAAGGAATTGAAAATTAAAGCTGTTGAATAGATTAGAGGCCAATAAAAAAAATAATTTGAAATAGAAAAATTCAGAAGCTGAAATTATCCAAGCGTTACATAAAGAGATATATAAGGCCCCTAAAAAGATTCTGGTAACCGAATACTTTCCCTAAGTATTAGTTCCTTTATAATCCCTGGGAAAGTAAATTACAATTCTGGAACCTATTGTGGAAGAAGAGACAATTAAAAATAATATGTATAAGATGAACTAGAAGAAGAAGAAGAAAAATGTGATGATGTGATAATGTATGTTTAAGAATATCATGAGAATGAGAGTTCTTCTGAATAGATTTCAATCATATCTTCCATTTTTTAGTCAACCAAAATTATTTTCCAGGGAAATGATGATGATGGATATGAAAAGGTTGATAAAAATTCTATTGATGAGAGTAAAAACAATGATTTCATCCAACCTAATTATGTTAAAGAAGATGATGAGAAAGAATAGTTTGTTGAAGTTAAGATTGTCCAACTCTCTGATAGTGAGCACATGTCACCGAGGTTTGAGAATTTTATTTACAAATTAGATAATGGAATATAGGTATTTTTATACACCTATGAAGGTTGTGGCTCTAAAATCAATAAGGATGTTGGTGGATCATCCATTGAAAATGCTAAAGAGATATCAAAATTATCCTCTCTTGCAAGGGAATCAGCTTCTGAATCCAAACCTCTGATGGGTCAGGATTTTGTTGATCAGTATTTGAAGAAGATAGTGAAAAAATTACATTTGATCCCTAGTATTGATTAACGATTTCACTTAATTCAAAAATCTTTCAATCAGATGTAAAATTTTTTAGGAACGATCCTGGAAATGTTTATCAAGCTTGAGGAAGATTTCAAAACATTTCTTATTGGAGATAATTATCATATGATATCATGTATGAAAGTTAAAAAAATTTTCTCAATGAAATATTTTAGACATGAGACTATTTGATGACTTTCTATATTCAGTTAAATAAGCTTTTGATATGTCAAATGATATAATCAGACGTCTTTCAACATGTTGTTTAAAAAATATGAATCTTGAGAATGTAGCCCAGAAGAAAGTGGACATAGATTGGAATGGGAAGTTGAATTATGTTGTTTTAAATTAGAAGAGAGAAATGAAACATAGGGAAGAGGTACAAGAAAAGTTCCATTAGAAAGAATAAATAGTGAAGTCTCGGGTAGAAATCCTAAAGTCTCATGATTAAAAAAATCAAGGCTCTGGGAAACAAAAATCTAGATTATGAACAGTTTCTCAAGTGGTTTGGGGATGTTCATAAAGAGTCCATGAAGTTAAAAACTACCTTGAGGAATATCATGTCGAAGGAAATTAAGGATGAATTATATTAATGTCATTCTAATCTATTTTTTTGTATTTTTTACCATATAAAATTATTTCCTACCATAATAAATTTTTTATTATCCTTCAATTGTTTTTTAATACCTATATTATTTCACGTACCATTTTTTCTTTCTCTCTATTATTTTTTGAAAATAAATAATGTAAATAATATATCGATGAAAATAATAATATATAAAAAGAAGAAAACGTCTTATGCAAGGAGGAGTTTAAATAAGGGGGAGTCTATTTAGAGAATACTTTCTTATACATGGAAACGTAGCTTCTATATGAAATAAAAGAATAAAATCTTAATGGATTTTAAAAACCTAAGGTGGAGTTATTTGTATTCATAATGGTTCATAAGTAAAGGAAGATAAGTTGTTTCTTTTAAATCTCAAAAAGAAAAAATCCTTATTTATAATATTATTTCTCGAATGGATGTTGGTGTTTTCCCAAAAGGGGGTGATTATTGAGTCAATAAGGAATCCTTATTAAATTTCCATTCCTATATGTTTTGAAAATCACAAACACATTCTCTTACGTAAAATTATCTTTCTATAACTATTATTTTCTAAAGGAAAAATAGTTTTCTCTAAGGAATGTTTTATCCTTATCATGTTTCATTATTTTATGTCCTTTAAAAACATAGTTCATTTTTTACTAAGTCAAAAAATAAGATCCTTATCTAAATACATAGTATATTATAGCTACATGGATATTGAGTTGTTATTTTTATACTATGAATTCTTCGAAATTCAGAATCAGAATTCTTTGAAATTCAGACTCTGAATTCTCTGACATTCAAACTCTAAATTCTCTGAAATTCAGTCTCCATATTCTATAATATTCAAACTCTGAATTCATTGAAATTAAAACTTTGAATTATATGAAATTGAGACTATGAATTCTCTGAAATCCAGACTCTGAATTATATTAATGTAAATCTCTGAATTCTCTAAAATCCAAACTCTATATTCTCAGAAATTCGGACTATGAATTATCTGAAATTCAGACTCTGAATTCCTCAAAATTCGGACTCCATATTCCTCATAATTCACACTTCAAATTAGTCTGAATTTAGACTCTCAATTCCTCATATATCAGATTATGAATTCCCTAGAATTTAGACTTTGAATTATATGAAAAAAAAGAGTTCTAATATCTATGTTCTTATAATCTGATTGTTTATATTATTAGACTCCGAATTCTATTTTCCCTTATATTCCAATTATCCAAATTTAATTAAGACTTAATTTTTCTTACACATGATTTGGTAACAATAAAATGATTTCTCACATTATGGTTCTAACTAACCATTGGTTGAGTGACACATATACAGGTCCCTCTAAGATTCAATGAAAAATATGACTGTTGGAGGAGGGAGCCGACCAATGGAGTATTCCATAAAAATAGGAGCTCATTCAAACGAGATCAAAATATATGAAGAGGTTCCATGATCCAAGATATTACATGTTCTGATGTGTTTTTTAGAGATAGAATAAATCTCGTTCCTTGTGCCTTTTATGAACACCATGTTCAACAATGAAAATCTTGTTCAGCTTGCTTTGTGTAATTCTGATTATTACTGAGTACAATTGATGGCTTATAGGGATAAAAAACAAAGGTGCCAACTTCATTAAATATAAAGGGCCTATAGGGATAGCAAGATAAATTCCTATATTCTTATCTTGGGCTTACCCTATTGTGGGTAGGACACACTTTCTTTATTGTATAAATCAAGGGACCTTTATCCAAGGTTGTTGGATACCCTTCCCTTTGGGTTAAAAGATTTCCTACTTTTTTAATTTATTGATGTTTCAAGTGTTATTTACACTATATTTTTATAAATAAAGAAAGTATAACACTCTTATAATTTCTTGTAATTTTTATTACTCTGATAATTATGATTCTACATGATTTACAATATAATCTTTCTCTAAGAAAATTGGTCTTAAAATTCACTTTTGGATCATCTTTCCGGAACCTGAGAACATTTGTTTCATATTTAAGAACTAAAGAGGGTTTTTGAGTTTACAATTTTTAACATTTTTATAGATATAAATCATTTTTAAGGTTACTATTGAAATTCTTTAAAACTAAAATTTACCCCCTATTGTAATTGAGCATCTACATACTCTATTTCGATCCAACAAGATATTCTACAATCACTTATTCTTCCTCAATTGAACAAATGGGGATGTAAAGAATGGCCGAAAATAATATATGATATTGGTGCTAAATCATCCCTATATGTATAAGTGTAATATTTGACCACCTAGTTTTATATGAAATCCAATCACATCTAGTTATTCTTAAACATCCATGAGTTACTGGTACCACTTTATCACATTTTGATGATATTTGAGCAGTTCTGTTCCTATATCCAAGCCATTCCATCATATATAGGCTCAAAAAAATTAGGGATTAAATGGATCATCAGATAAGGAAAAAAACAATAATATAATCCAAAACCATTAATGATAAAACATGATAATTACAATAACAATTTCACTTCTGGTTCATGTTTAACAAAAGAGAGAAATATTTTGTTATATTATGAACTTACACTGAAGCTTTACAGATATGTTTATACTTCCCTTCCCCAATCACTCTGATTTTATACCTCAATATGAATATAATTAAAGATGATAGTAATAGAAGAATAAATAAATAATATTCAATAAAAACTAAAAAATCATAAAGAAACAACAAAAAAAACTCCAATAGATCAAGTGATCATTCTAGAATCATTTATCCAGTGTGTCTCCTCCTATTAAAGAGTCATTGGATCCTTCTAATGGGGCCTAGAAAATCCCTCAGATCATACCCATTTACAATATTTAAATTATTTCATTTTTTATAATTTTTTCTTCTTAAAACCCCCTATATTTTCGTCATTTTTCCATATGAAATATCCTACTATTATAGATTTATGTGGTAACCTTTGGGTGGCTATATACATGCAAAAATGAATATGACTGTCCATGGAAAGAAATTTCGAGGATCCCTTGGAATGCTTCTTTCATATCATGAGGTCACCTTTATGTAGCCTTTGTAGTATTCCGTGTCGCTTTCTATAGGTTTGAGATACCTTTATGTTTCCTTCAAAATCTCGTTTCTACATTTACATACCACCCCAGTTACCCTTTTTGTTCTTGAATAATGCTTCTAACATTTATGGTGGCCCTAGAATGTATTATATACCCTTATGTATCATATAGAATTATGGAATTTACCTTAAAATGTAGTATATTTGTGACATAAATACACTTCTATAGCATGGGAATACTGATTTAACTACTATGTAGCTCTAAAATGATCATATATATGCTTATATAGATTTAAAATCAATCCATTAACCTTCACACAGGTATATAGTGTGATCTTTACCCTTACATTATTTTTTTGTGACATATACATAGACTTCATAATTTTATATTAAACAATCCTTAGGTTCTGGAGTGTCTTTCTAGGTCTCATGAAATCTCAATTTAATCATTGCATAGCCTTTGGAATAATAGTTTTACCTTTATACATCGTGTGATGTTGCACTGACATACCTTTTGTGGTTGATCCATCATTGCAATCTCTTGAGGGGTGACTTGGTTTATTCAATCCTAATGATATCTTACCCATCAAATGGTGGGTTAGAATAAATGATTTACCATAATATCTATAACATGAAACTGATTTAATATTCATGGTTTCTTCAATTCCTTTTTTGATTGATTACATTCCCTTTTGGGTTGATGGAGAAACCACATTGAATATATGTGACGAAATGACCAACTCAATACATGTTTGGTTGAAATAATCTTCTTTTTTTGGATACATAAATGGAGAATATAACTAAAAAGTTACTGAACGACTCAATAAATAGACATCTAGTTCTGATCTTCTCGTGATTAGCTAATTGATTGGACACATTATCGATATATTGTTTGTTTGTCAAGGAATTTGGTAAATTCCTACCATAGTTAATTATATACAAACCCTAATGAATTTGAATTTTTTTTTAATTTTTTATATTAAATTTATCCCCCTGAAACATCCATTTGAATGTTTTTCATTTAGTGTAGTATTTAATCTAATATTTTCAGCAATCAAATAAAATATTTAAAACTCATGATTAAATCCATGTTCACACCAAATAAAAAAGTAATCAAATAATTGAATCATGTAATATTTTCCTATAATATGAATAAACTAGTGAGATTAATACAATGAAAATATTTAATTCAATATATGAACGTATTTTCTATTTCTGTGCTCAATCCCATCTTTTCTAAATCTCGGAACATGAGTGCATGTTAGTGTCTCCCAAAAATCCCCAATGGGATTATTTAATATCTCTATAAAACAAAAAATATTCTTTTTTGAGTTAATGTTATCATTGGTTGTATAATCATATATATGTTCTGTAAAAATATATGGTAACTTCCATCTATCCCAAGATAATTATGTACCTCAATCACACTCTTGGGTGGCTCCCGAGATAGCAATAACTCTATCTTCACTTTGTCAACAATCACTTATTGTGAGATAAAATATCGCAATAATTGGATGAACATAATACTGAACTACTACATAAAGATAATTTAATATATATATTTAACTTTAATTATGCCCATGACCATAATTAAATACTCTACATACCTGATCCCAGATGCTGAGTAAACTAGGGTTCCATAGATGTATACCACCAAAAATCAATCTAAAAATTGCTAGAAGATGTAGTTCATGAGACCAATAGACATCATTTGTGGATTCATCATGAAAAAGTAAAATAATAGGAACACAAAATCGTTTTAGTGACATATTAATTCCATCGTGATTGTAGCCTACACATGAAACCAAAGTTGGTCACATCATAACCCTATTTTTATCATTGAAAACCACATTTCCATCTTTAACTGCCCAAATAGGATTTTAATTATTTTTAAAGTGTGTTTATTATTAATTTTCACATGGTATAATATGTGATAGTAAACATAATACCTTATACATTAATATTTTTTCAAGGTGAAGAATATTAATATTTCACAGGGGGACACACTAGGTCAACTGAAGCATTTTTTACGATGGTCTTCCAACTAGATCCTCAGCTCTTAAAGACTAACATGGATCTTTTAAAAAAATTTATCAAATATTTGATATTTCATCTGGTGAAAATTAATATATAAATCAACATACCATTGAGGAGGTAGTCCAAGTATATACTTAATGAAAAACACTTAGTACTCATCCACCACTATAGCTAAAGCTACATTTTTGTATCAATTTAACTAAGGGTTAATCTAGCCAACTGATGGGAAATAAATAATACATTAGAAAACAATATCTAGGATAATATATTCTAAAAAATATTCCCACTATTAATGAAAATTATCATCCCATCAACCCACGTGTACCTCAATCTCGAATAGAAATAATCAATATAGGAACAAAAAAATATTATCCAATTCATTCCAAGAATAAATCTATATTGTGTCATCGCAACTATGAAGATACACTATGATTTTTTTTTACTAAAATATAAGTAACTATTTTGAATTAAGTGTGTGGGCATAGAATATAATATCACAGGAGTCTACATCCATATGGATCAAAATAGATGATTTTATGGAATCAAATTTTTTTTATCAAGGGACAAGGAAAGAAAGGAATAGGTCACATTCTTGTTGGAAAAAACTAATGCTTAAGAGGAAATGACATATATCATACCTAGAATCATGTTGGGATACTATGGATAATAATCCTAAAATTCCTAAAACTATTTTCACCCATGGCCACTAGCCTTCTGATCCTAGAGTGATTCACAGTGAGGTAGAGGTTATGGTATATGTCATAACATTTACCACATCCAATATCTCCAGTGATTCTTTTATAATGGATGTGTTCCCCAGGATCTCCCAGTCCAACAATGGGAGGCCTTTGATAAAAGTTCTATCTATATTTTGGTTTCTCATTTGTATTATTATTTAAATTTCTCTCTTGATAGGTTTCGGAGTCCCTCACCAAATGGAACCAACCCTCACATGTGTAGGATGCCTCTCCTCAGACTAATTGTATCCCAACTAAGATCACATATCCACTGAATCACACATCTAATCTCAATTAGGAGGATTTGTATTGATTCATGATCCATCTGCCTAGTACTAGCTAGTGATGAATAATAACTCTTATCTATGTATCTTCCTAACTCAACTTTCCACATTTTGTTCCTATTAAATTAAAATCTCCACTACAAGGGCTCTCTCAAGCGGTGTAGTATAATTGTGAACCCAAAGAGGATGCACAATTTCTAAAGTCTTTTAATGGAGTCCATTAATGAGTTTATTCAACTATAGGAAGAAACCGTGAACTAAATATAGGAAGTGTCACTTAATATTGGTAAACTGTGATGTAGACTCTTCTACAGTCCTTATTCCATACTATAAGTCGAGTAGCAATTGAATTATCACTGAATGTAATATCACCAGACAATACTCATCTTGGATAATGATATAAACTCGATATATGGATCTGTCACCTTATTTTGAGTCTTATAGACAAATATCTATAAGTATCCCACAAATAAATTTAGAAAAAAGTCCATAAGAAGCACCATATAGTTTGGTGGTGTATGAATGAGATGAAGCACATGAACTACTAACTCCAGAAAGATATCTGTCACCTATGGGTGTATCATTCCCCTAATCCATGCAATTATCCACCATTAAAACTCATAGAGTGTTCCAGGACTGCACATTTCTTCTCCTACATTTCTATAATGATCAACTCCTCATCCAGGCATATAGAATCCACATAGCATGCCATGTTTTTGGACTTGATGAAGTTTTGACAGCGTTTGATTTTTATAATTTGGTGGATGAGAAATTATTTAAACTGAGTTTGAAAAAGGAATTCCACGATTTGTAACACTCATTTTTTTATAATCATATATATTCTAGATAGGTTCCTTGGGTGCCGCAATGAGATTTAGAGAAATCGAGCTCTGAATCATCAAAAATGTGAGGAACTAACCCCCACGGATGGTATTTCGGAAACTGTGTGGTCCACCAGAAGAAAAATTGTGGTCAAATCAAAAGGGATGAGGGTGAATGAATATTTTTCAAACCATTTACACTATATATCATGTTAGTGTGAATATATTATGTTCTTGGATATATAGGAAATTCATGGTATGTGCATTGTTTCCAAAAGCATGTGTTTATACCGTGCAGGGTCCCTCCATTGACAGTAGCTCCAACATGGTTGGAACACAATATAGATAACCATGCTGAAAAACAAGGTGCCTCATCAAAGGGGGTCAAAAATTAAAAAATTGAACTACCACTTTATTTATTTCGTCCCCCTTCTTTCACCTCTCACTCACATGAAACACAACTCCCATGGATATCCTCCTCTCCTACTCTAGGATTGGTGGTATCTCCATCAAACAACCTCTATTTATAGAACTGTCAAGTGTGTAATATATCCCTTGATGAGTATACATGTAATACTACCTCATTTAAATTTTTATATTATCATACCATGTGTTGTCTTTTTGTGAGATAATACACCTTATTTTTAGAGAGAATATCTGTTTGTAAGATTCATCTTAAACCAGACAAAATCATACAACAATTTTGGACATAAAGACCATCCTTGGTATATTATAGGTTTTCCATAGTATTATCCCATATTTTATTTCCATTTATAATATTCTCCAATATTCCAAGAACCTGTATCTCCCTTTGATGCATACTAAATGTAAATTTTATAATCAGATGTCCTAATTATAGTAGCCCTTATATATAAAATTACCATTTTTGTTGGTCTTGAACCTCAAAAAACAACCCACTTTTAATGGAATGACCTTAGATTCCTTCACATAATGAGTGGTGTTACTAAAAAAACACCACATTGAGTTTTATTATCTTGAAAAAATGTAAATATATCATTTAGTTGAAATGTGATAGAATGTGACACCCCTTGAGGTCATCATCTAATGAAAAAACCATATTCGATGTGTTGAGGGCCTAATTCATATAGAATAAGATTTACGATTCATTATCAAATGAAATTTAGTATGGCCTATATTACACCAGTACACATATTGTGTTTGATTCCATGGAAAGACCACCTATCATTAATACTTTGAATTCAATGCTAGTAATTTATTAATAACAGAAAGGATTACTTAAGGAATTAAATAACTTGTTTAAGGATGGGACCCAATTTAGTATCATTGTAATGGGTCATTAAATGCTTATGTACTTCTCCTCATTTGATTAATAATTGTAATGATAAAGGTAATTTTTCCTCCTTATAAAAGTTAATGTTTGAAATGATTTAATGAAATGCATTGCGCCTTGAGTGACACTGATGTGCCTTTTTACAGAATGAATTATAAGGACTAATATAAAAATAGATACTAGATGTACCTTGCGTGATACATAATTCTCCATTTATGGTATATTATGGAATGGAACATATGTTAGCTGATTATATATACATCAGGAGTGATACTTGGTATTCCCGAGATTAGATCTCCTTTTAGTTTCTTACCTTATTGAGTGATACTAGTTCCCTAGGGGAGATACCATCGATGATAATTCTAGAAATATGGTTACAACATTTCTTGAGTGATAATCAGAACCCAACATGATATTTATGTGATAGAATCAGAGGTTTATGACATTAAAATCTACTGATATTGAGAATTGGGATTCCATTTATGGATCAACAGATATGGAATCTTACGATATTAAGTATTTTATAGTTTCTATTGGGAGATACTTGGGATTCCATTTATGGATTGCTTCAGATGGGCTCATGGTTACCTTAATTTAATTCTAATGATGACTCAAATATTAAATATAAATAATTACTAGGTCTTTTCAATGGTCTCATATAAAAATTCAAATCACATGCTTGGGGTTTGGTACGTCACTTGATACTATTTTCCTGAAAACCCATTATTAAATTTATTTATTTCCTTTCTTTTCATTATACATGTGCACTATTTTCCTTCATATTAGCAGACTAGATTATCTTTATAAACTATTGAAGGTGGCCTAGTAAGTATATCTCACACCTTTATTAGGCCTCTATTTAACTAGGGTACCAAAAAAGATCTTATGTTTACGGGTCTAGGTTTTATTGTTTGTTCTATATATTTTACCTTTGAGATAGGATAACGAGAAAGAGGTAGTACTCCAGATGCACATAGATATCTCTCTTTGGGATTTTTTTCATTTTCATTTTTATGTAATTTATTTAATTTCCTAATGAATTTTACTTATTATACCTTGTAACATCATTTGGATAGGCATGCATATATATTTTTTGGCATTGGACAAGTTATTAAGTAATTATATTCAATTTATTCTATTACACATTCTTCATATATACTACTTCCCCAATTGTATATGATTATTGATATATAATATAATGATGTTCTACTCTTATACTAAAATTATATTCTTCCCACAATACTGCAATCAGACACTCACGAATAGTTTGTAGCCTCTGGCATTCAGGGTGGCACACTTGAATCCATGTGATTACTGGTCCGACTACTAGTTTTATAGTCACTCGAACTATGACTTTGTAATAAACATAAATCACTTAAGGAACACCTCAAAATTTATAAATTAGTGGAATCATTTATCACTATCAAAATGTAGAAAACAACTCATGCACTATCCCCTGAGCTGTGGAATCATCACTCAGCTGATCTTCATCACAACCCTACCTATAAATACTCTAAAGATAAATATTTTGTGTCATTATAGAATTTTTAAGATGAACGAAAATAAATAGGGAATATCTAGGGAACTAAGTTAATTAGGAAATGAAAATAAAAAACACATTCATATGTTATTCTTGTACCATCGTTTTTCTTAAAACAAGTTCCTTTGTGTGCCAAGTAAACATGTGGGTTGTCATAGTAGCAATGTGTAGAGACATAAACCACCATACTACAACATTGTAATTTTTCTATATTGTCAACCTCTATAGAACTCAAACATATTTCCCTATTCTCCCAACCCAATTTGAAGAATGAATATATCTCTGCACTCCATCCCTAGGATGACCACCTATAATAATACTATGACACAACCCAAACAACTATAGACCCACGATGATGGTTTTTACATTAATTGTTCCACCACAAAACTACTTGTAATGATCCCTCAGCTGGTGACTAGAACTGGGTAGGAATAACACATATATCAGATGCCTTAGAAAAAATTCCATGTACAAACCCACACATCTAAAAAAGAAATCTATTAATGTAAAATAATGAAATATGGTATAATAATGATTGTATAAACTCTAAAAACCCAGAATAAAGTGTGAGAATACATGATATAATTAAAAAAGGTAAAAATACAGGCCTAAAATCTGGAATATAGGTCCAACCTAACAAATGGGTAATGATACACCGACACAAAACCTCTAGAATCTAATCTCAGTCTAGATATCATCACTACAAAGCTCAATTGTACACTACCCACTCAAGAGGCACCTAGATTACCATTGAAATACCTACTATTTGATTAAAAAAAAGAAAAATTTGGGATGATCCCATGTATGTGTGAGTGTATACATACCCATTAGAAATCATGAAATTATCAAATATGTAAATACATAAAGATAGTCTGCTCACAAATTTAATTAAAAGGGTAAACAATTTTGAACCTTGATATTCTCTTAAAATGGTCAAATTTCATGACGCAATTTCCTAGTATTTGGATCCCATGAATGGAGGCCTATAGTCCCACTGATATCTCTTTGTCAACTAAAAATCACAAATCGAGTCACCTATCTCTACCTCTAGGGGAGGATCCCAAGCCCCATAGGGGGGATACTGGAACCAGTCGACAATTTCATGTTCAATCCATGATCTTTAGAGATTGAGCATACATAACCCATTGAAATGGGGTCTCATCACCTATTGGGGGATATTTTCTCTATTTGATCTATATTTAGAGGATTATGTGCCTAGAGAAAATAGAAAGAAAAATAGGGGATACTGAACCTAACACTTAGATGGATGGAGGAAAATGATCCTTAACATAATGTTATCATCATGTTGGTTGTTGATAACTAAGAAATAATTTGAACTATCCATTCCTTCTATACTGCTGGTGTATTCAATCATGGACATTCTACCATGATCCATATCCTATTCAATAAATACAGGTCTTCCTTGGTGAGAAACATGGAATGGAATTCTGAATGGAAAATTCACGTTTCTACATCCAATATAAATTAATATTTAAATATAGTCCAATGATTTAAATAATAGTACATGGTTTGTGAAATAGTTACAAAACATGTAGATAATAAGTGGTTGAATTCTCATGTACCGGAACCCAACAAGTTTTGCGGGAGTGTAAATTAAAGGTATGTTTTAATTTCCACATGGAGTATAGACCACTTGGGATCTTGAATGTGTAACCTATGTAAATGATAAGTTTGAAATCATGGAAAATAGGAATATTTTTAATGAACACATAAATATGTGATATTTAACACAAACTAAAAACCATATCACCATATTCCCCAAGATATATGGGGTGTATACATAAAAACTCTAAAATAAGTAGTCAAGATTTATCCAGATAGTTTTTCTTCCACTGGATACTTTTCAATGTCAATTGGATTTACCATTTATATCACCCATAATTATGGTCCATATAGTTTATTGAAAATTTTCATATTTGGGTTGTAGGGGGGTATTACCAAACCCATTCGTCATTGAAACAATTTACGATAATTGTGCACGAACACTCTATGTTCAAATGGATCTTATCTTAACAATCCACATGTGGTTTTAATATCTATAAATATATTATTATTTTTGATCCAAAATCACTAAATAATCATTGAATTTTAATATTAGATAGAAATTCATGAGACCTATAATATAATTTTCAATGAAATCACTCAGTGGATTTAGTCAAATCACTGGCTAATGTAAAATATCTGGAAAGATTTCATGATGAAATGTATAAATATATTCATAAACCAAAAATAAAATTAATCTATGATGTATATAAATGTCATGATATAATTTATGGGTAGAAATAAAATAATAAATAAAAAATAAAAAATAAAAATTCCATGGGATACCCAAACCCTAATTTTAGGGAAAAAAAGATGGCATAGTCATGTGATAATTGATTGTATATTAGACTCTAGATTATGTAACCCTATACAGAAATGATATTTTAAAAAGGTAATATTCTATATAAATTAACCCCCTTACTTAAGTAGGATTGATCACCAGAGAATAATACTTCTATTAGTGATTTTTTTATATAAGTCTATGCATTCATTGTGTATTATATATTCAATGTTTTCCTGTAAGAAAACACATTCATATCTAATGCTTTCCTAGAAATCACAAGGTTATACTGAAACACAATAGAATTATATAATATGATTATAAATTGAATCTTATATATTTTAAATGAACTTAATTAAAATTAATAATTTAGTTAGGTATTCTTTATGTATACACACATTAGCAGACCCTCGAAAGAACCCAAATAAAATGAAACTTACATTATGAATAGGTTAAAACCCACATTCTATATTGAAACTTATCCTCACAAACTACATATGGGGACCCATTAAAAATATATGACATTATTTATATTAATTAAAAAATGAACGAAATTTTATTGTCTATACTATTGTATTTACTCAATTTTGGGTTCCATTGATCCTCTATATAGGGTTTTTCAGTGAAAATGAGTGTTCATTTCATAAATTAAAAAGGTTATAGAATAAAAAACTAGTGTTTTTACATCGAGTTTCCAAAATTTGTATTGAAATTTTATATGATTATTAAGGTCTTATAAAGTGATCATTTATATTTTAGGAGAAAAACAATTGTGTTTTCAAATTAATATGTCAAACATTATAAGATGAGAGCCATAATACTATCTATGTTGAGTTGAGAAGAGATTAAAAATGAGATTCATTCAAGAAAATTGTGACCTTAGATCCAATTAATTTTAAGATATTATGATAATAATATCATGTTATTATTTTTAAAACATATAAATATAGATGAACATGTTTAAAAGAACACGTGGATGTAAATATATAGTGACCTATACATTATCTGACCAGTTGATCCTATCTATTCATCATAGAGAATTTATATAATGTGGGGTGTATGTATCCCAGAGAAAAAGGAGGTGTTTCATATTTTTGGACGTACATTATATTAAATGTATTCTTTATTATAGTGGAACCTTGAAAGAAATAACATAGTGGAAATTTATGTCTATTATATATGAAAGTTCAATGGTATAACCAATTTAGTATATAGTGGATGAATATGTGTTTCAGGGGCCCAAAAATCACAACACATAGTAGGGATATTTGGCCAACATTTTAAGTTCACATTTGATGACACTAATTTATAATTATTATATAAATATTTAGGTTGAGAGAATACTTTAATAAATCAAGACTCTATTCATTTTAATATATTTTGTTTAGAAGGATGAATTCATAAAAAGAGACCATAGATTCCTCCTTACTCATGGTGGACCATTTAACCTAGGTATCACAAGTGGTATTAATTATCATTAAGAATCTATCTAAAAGATCCTATAAGTTAATAATTATTCAGAGTTTATATTTAAAAAGTTATGTTGGAATATGTACATTTAATGGTAGGACCTATTATAGATGGACGAAAAGGATGATGCGGTACCTTCAATATCCTTACCTAGAAGTATGATATGTGGTGATACTAGAATGTTTTCAAATTATAAGTGACATCCTATTTTGATTCAAATAAAAATAGATTATTGTTGTTAATTTAAAATACAAAAATAAAAATTTGTTTCCTTTTATGAAAAATGGTATATAAGAAATTCACGGGGAACAAATATTCAAAACTGATTTGAAATAAACTAGAGTATAAATATAATTGAAAAATAAATGTTATAAATGTAATAATTAAAATTTTGGTGGAGTATATTTTAGTACATAAAAATGTTTGAAAAATAGAAAAACTGAAAACTACATTACAATGGAGAATGAGATCCTGCGAAATATCCAATAGCTTAGTGAGAAGAAATATGATTCTATCATTTATCAAAAATTCAAATTAGAAAATACTATTATTGGGTTGATTAAAATGTTTCAAAATTGTTGGATAGATAATTATTATTATTGGATGGGTTACATAGTATTATTATCTCATATGAAATAAAATTGACTCCAAAATACAAGAATAAAGTTAAAGATGTGAAGAACTTTGAAGCTATGGGAAAGAACAAATCTAATGACGAAGAATTTACCCAATGAAGATATTATTAGGATGGGAAATATTATAAAGATCCTAATTTAATTATTTCCATTATACAAGATGTATTCATATAGGTAATTTGGAAAGGGAATAGAAATAAAACACCACGTTTTTTCAATTATAATTTTAAATGACAATTTTGTAATAATTTTCCAATTGAAGAAGCTTTATGTCTCTCAGTCAAATGTTGAGGAATGAAAAATAAAAAATATAAAAAGGTTAAAATAATGAGTAAATATTTTACCAATATGGAAGTTGAATTTATGAAAAATAAGGAACATGTTGGCTAAAAATGAAATAATATGATGAAGTAATCTTCTTTTATGATATTGACATAAGTTTTTATACCTAAAGTAGAGATGATATTTAAGAAAGAACATAACTAGAATATAGGATAAATGATGATATGAAAAAATAACTTTAGAAAATTAAATATCTTAAGATGGATAAAATAAATCAGATAAAATTAAATAATAAGATTTAGGAATAAAAATATGAACTAGTTAAAATGGAATCATCCTGTATTGATGAGATCAAGAAGGAAAATATGGGAGAAGTTATGTAAGAGAATATGATGGGTGATCATGAAGGAATATTTTGATGGGAAATATAAATAGTTGTTCAATACACAATATATATTTATTAAAGCTCAAAAAATATATATATTTTCAAATAATACATTACCATGTTAGGTAAGGTCAAAGGATAATCATCTCAAGAATGTGAAGTGATGTGTCCTCATAGTCAGGTAAACTCTAGTTCTAATTAATCTAAAAATATGGTTTTTATTCCATCAAAAAAGGTATTAAAAGTCCCAAATACCATGTTTATACAAATAATAATAGTCATATGGACTTTCTAACATAAATGGGAGGGAAACTTGTGATTAGAAGACAAGTGTTCCTAATGAAAAACAAACCTCGACTTGAAGGATGACATTTCCAAATGTTTTTTGGATAGATTCATCATCAATATGGGTGACCCATGTTAAATATATTTTTCAGATTTTATGGAAGGTATTGATTAAAAAAACTAATCTTTTTAGTGTAACATGTCATTTATATGGAATAATCAATAATATAGTTGGGGCTACGAGGAGCATATGATAATATTTCCTTTGTGAAAACAAAAAATAAAAAATAATACATCAAACCTTGACAAAAAATAGATTTTTATGTTTATAATAAGTGTGTTGTATAAGTATATGTGAGGGTCATAGGTAAAAGTAATGTAAGAATACCATGCTAAGATTGGATATTTGTGGTTTTAAAAGGAACAATATTCAAAGGTAAAATTGTGGGATTTGAAATTTTGATAAGATGTTATGTGAATGACACAAGGAAGCAGAGAATTTTTTAAAAAATAATTCCTAATAGTTTAGCATGAAAAGTTGGAAATAACTAAAGTCATGGATAATTTTGAAAATAATTTTCATGTTAAAAGAAAACATGTGGTTTCATAGGAAGTGATATAATTTAATGATTGATTTTTAAACAATTAAAACATAAATATTAATTGAAATCAATGTGATAGATGTAATCAAGGAGTAAATGAAATGAAATATTGTATGTATATGCTTATAGCTGAAGAATACTCAATTAGAAGGATGATATTAGCATTAGGTAGTGAACATGAATTGATGAAGAATGTAAAGAAAATTTATTCACATAAGAAAGTTGTTCATGTGAAGAAAAATTCAGTAAATATTTGTGGAGGGAATGAATAGGTAATGATACATCGTAAAATCTTCACATCCCGAGATTTGAAGGATTGATAATATTTTTTTAAATGAAAATCATAGTCTTATTGTTACATCTGATGAAAAAAATGAGATATCAACTTATTACATTACTTATAAATATTGATGGTTTTCAATTATGGAATTGATGGATTTAGATGATTTTTATACAAACTATAAAACACATATATTTTCTTTGAGGTATTTTTCTACCATCTATGAAGAAGAGTAAGTGATTCGATAACATTAGCAACATCTATAGAAACATTATAAATTCTCTAGTTATTTAATATATTCATAAACCCTAGATTTTTTTTTAATTATGCATGGTAGTCACACTTTCATCCATAATTTTTGATTTATCCAACATGTATAAAATATCAAACTGTAGTTATATGAAAATACTAGAAAAATTGTGTTTGTCACTATTTATTACATAACCATTTGATGTGTTTTTTATGTAAAAATCTAATGAACTAATTTTTATAAATATATTTTTAACTGAACAAAATTGTGATATGGATTTTATATCAAATTCATAACAATTTATTAAAAACATATGAATCCTTGGTTATATCACTCTTTTTTTTATAATGGGTTACACCATATATACGTATAGTTAACTAGATGAAGGATCCTTGTAATGAAAATCATTTGTTATTTTCCTTATCTAAAAAATGAATCATGATGTGATCCTAAATATATAGGGGATAAGATGATATATATAAGATGGACATGAGATGAAAAGATAACAACATATATGTTGTATTTTTTCAATTAATTAGTGTGAAAGAAGCATACATATTAATATAATATGTTCTTGGTGGTTTTAAAAATAAATCCAAATGAGATATTCAAGTTCCATTGTATGAATTGTATTTTTTCACACCAAGGAGTCTTAATTTGATGAATATATCAAAATATGTTGATATAAATATATGATGATAAGTGGAGTGTACTACCATTTTAAATGTGAAAAATAATTTTTCAAGACACATACTTAAAATATATCTTTGATTTATTTAATGTAATGAAACGATTATTGGTGGTTAATGTTATTATGATATCTATTGAAACAATGTAAATTTTTTAATGGATGATGGTAAAATATCATCATCATTTTTGATGTTGTTTTTAATTATTTATGTAAACCTCTGTGTGCTTATAGAGGCAGTATGAGTTTTTATAATATCTAGAAATTCTATGATGGAACAAAAAATGGATAAGTCATAGAGATAAAATTAGACCTAGAATTTGGTTGTATGAAATTGAGTATTTTAATATTAATTTGAGAGCATACTACATGATTTAAAGAAGTGGAATATGAATTTATACATGAGTTTTTTCAAAACATTTTGGTTGATCTCATATGAATTAATATACTGTCATATGATTTCATTATCCAACATTAGACATTGGTTGTCTCACATATGTCATCATCAGGGGAGCATTTATGACTTTTCATATTTCCATGTTGGAAGAATCTTTAATTTCAAAAAACTCTATGTGACTTCTAAAGTCATAATTTTTTTTTTAAAGATAGATTAATTTAAAATTATAGAATATTCTATATTCAAAATAAATGGGGAATAAATTTCAAATATTAAAGGTGAATTGATCTTATGGAATTACAATATTGTTATTAATTAAATAACCACAATAAAAATAATAATAAAAAATGTCCATTTATGTAATATAATGAGAATTTTATGAGTTCCGTGTTATAAGACTGTGTTTCAATATCATAGTTTCATAAAAATGATGGAAATTTTAAATAGTTAAATGTAAAGTTCAATATGATGATTTTGAAGAAGTAAAAAATCCTGATTCTTAAAGATTTTTAAATCGAAATTGGTAGAGATATTTTGAATCAATTTAATGGATAATGAGACTAAAATTTATTTGACTTAATTCGATTTGAAAGAGATGATTTCCTAGTGTAGTATTTAAGGAATTTCCATAATTATTATAGAAATAAATTTTTTATATCATGAAAATAATTTGTGCATGTTTATGATATTGGAAATCAAGTGAAATATTTTGAAAAATTAAATTTTGAATCATAGGATTCTATAAAAATATTTCAAAAATATTCTGAGGAGTGAAGAGATTGTAACTAAGTTTCATTACAGAAAGACGAGACTGGTGAGACTGATTATTTGAAGGAAATTGAAGAACCAGATCAAGTGATGACATCGAGAGCTGATAAATGAACAAAACATATACTGATGATGTATTAGGCTTATATATATTTATATATAACTATTCACATGTAGACCAATTGATCCATCATATACTGGTAGGAATATCTATATCATGTGGTGGAATGGTATCCCACAGTGTAAATAATAATTTCTTATTAAGGATCATACTTTGTACTAGAGGGTTTTTTCATCTAGTAGGAGACTGTAATTTTGGATGGTAAGGTCCACGCTGTAACCAATTTGATATATAGATGAAGAATCTATTAATAAGGAGACGAACCATTCATGATCTAGAGTTGGATTATCTGTATAAGATTTGTAAATCATTATGCGATTCTCCAAATTTATATCTATTTTATATGATTTTTCATAGAGATGATAACTTAAAATTATATGAACATTAATAATTACAGGATTTTGAGTTTTAAAATAGGAACCCATATAAATATACAATTCATTCACCCCTTCTAAGTTGTCTATCTCATAAGGGTATCACAACACTAATCATTTAAAAACATTGATACTCATTTAGGGATACAAAGTGAACTTTACATTATAGAGAATAATATTTTATATGATATCTTTGAACTTTTTAAATACTATCACTATCCACTTGTACATCAAATTATTTTTATAATATAAATCTAAGAAAAAAAATAAATTATTTTGTTCCCATAAATAACACATATTTACATTATGTGGGAATATTTATGAAATAAACCATTATATTTGTAGATTATATGTTTTTCTATATGTTTAGAGAATTAATTTGGAAAAAACTATACTATTTAACATATTCCCCTAATAGGTAGTGGAATAATATCCCATATATTTTAATGAATCCCTAGGAAAAATTCATTACCTTAGATAAAAATATATCACCTATGTCTCCTTTTTAATCATGCAATAGACTCTAATGAATCATAAACCATATTCATTAAATATATCATCTAATTTTTTTTCAAAATTTTTTTAACTAAAATAATTTACTTTTCATGTAATATAAATGAGATAACTATACACATCCTTTACTAAGATATATATATGAATGATATGTTTCCTTTGTATTTGTTTCCTTGATTTAACACACATTTTAATCTAAAATTGAAAGAAATAAAAAATCTCATTCAATTATTATATTTATTTATAGAACCCATATACATATAACATTTAAATATTATACATTTGGAATAATATACCATTAAAAATGAAAGAATTTATTTCTATAACATCAATTACTATCATGGAAATACAATAGAGTTTCTCAGAAACATTAGTGTATGTGACTACAGGACCAAAGCTTGGGATAAATCCACAACTACCACAATACTACATCTATAGACTGGGGGTGACCAGTTTCGATGGAATAAATAACATGGGGATGAGTTTTTATAAGTACCTACTAACACACAACCATATCAATGGAACAATGTGGAGGGGAAGGATAATAGATGAAACACTGCTATAATTTAAACCAAGCATCCCTAAACATATAGATTTTATAAATTTAAGGTAGTGTAATCTAAAAATTAAAAGGTATAATACACTCCCAAACAGATATATGTGCCAACATAAAAAAATAGAGAAGAGTAAATAGTAGGGATATCCCAGCTACTGAATCCCAAGATACGAACAATGTATGGGCTCCAAGAACCCAATTTCCCAATTCTCCTTTGAAGTCAAATTCACCCTTTCCATTATCTTCATAATAAGAAACATGTGTGAGAGAATCCCAAAAAAGTGTCAGTATATACATAACTAGTAGGCACCCCAAAAGTTGATGGGGGAGCAAGAAGACATAAAATTGGAAAATAAATATGGTAGATGAAAGATTGTCAAAGATAATAGAACAACCCAAAGAGGAGTTAATGTTAACTCATACAAGCATGAGAGTATATGCATAGTGAGTAGATGAACTATTCATTGATTCATAATCACAAATAGAATGATAGTAAACTCCTCCCACCATGATAATATAAACAGGGAAATCACAAGGCACACCCTATGTGTCTTCACAAATCTTGGAATGAGAGTAACCAAATCCAAGGTGTGGATACAGAAGAGTGTTTATATATATACCCAGGTAATTAAATACAAATGAGAGAGTAAGGGGATCTCTATCTCACAGCTCTGACTAAGAAGAAGAGAAGCCAACAGTTCCAAAATTTCAACAATGATGCACAACATCTCACACGTCTACACAGAAGTAACCGAACAAGTCAAATAATTCCTCATCATTATGCCACATAGCCATGTTTTCAGAAATGTGAAGTAGAGGAACGACACTGTAGTACATCATTGGGTTCCCCCTTTATAATAAATTGGGATTCTATATCCCAAATGTGCTGTAGGGTTAAATCAATATCCCTCTAGAACACCACAGTTTAGCTATTTTGGAGGGGAAACTGAGTATCCATTAAGGATGACATTGCCCATCTATGCTATATGGTCAACTCAGTATCCATCAAGGACAAAAATTCCCAGTATCTATTGGAGGGTCTACTCAATCACCCTTTATGACTCCACTTCCCATTCTATGTAAAATGTTATGTTAGGAACCCATCGAGGATTCCACTGCCTAGTATCTACTGGAGGGTCTACTGAGAAACCGTTGAGGACTCCACTGTGAAGTCTCTACTAGAGGTTCTAATCGGAATCTTTGGATGACTCAACTACCCAATACAAACTGGAGGTTCCATTAGGAAACCATGAAGGACTCTACAACCTAGTCTCTACTAGTTGGTCTACTCGAAAAGTGACTGGTGATCCTGTGTGGTCGCTATTGTAAATGAATGATTCCCAAATAAGTGTTGTTCCCAGAAAATTTCACATCGTATATAAAAATAAAAAATGAGGGAACCATCTCATTCAATGAAAAAAACACCAAGTATACACTACTCATGGAACTAAAACAATTCCAAAAGTAATGAGATATGGGAGGTTAAAAATTCATAAATGAGTATATGGCATGTAAGGGACCAACACAAAATATGGTCCCACTATGTTACTAGGATGTTTCCATTACAATAAATGGAATGATACTGGTCATGTAGTACCACACAACATTTAATGGTACTACATGACATGTATCAATAAAAAGCATGAGAAATGCACGAGTCTCACCATCAGTTTGAAGGTAAAAAAACATAATTTCAGTATTTTGAACCTACAAATGTCTTTTATGTACAAATGGATCACACTGTTGCGATCCTCTTGAAACAATATCAGGATAGGATATTCCCCTTCCTGAAGAAGACACCCAGTGAAAACATCACATTTCACCATAGCATGCATTAATGGTTCCTCATGGGCCAGATCCATGAATCCAAATTAAATACCATATATTGCTCTTGAAACATCTGCCTCAATTTTAGGGTCACAATGTCATAGATGGTTCATCATTCTGACATCTTATAGAGAAGAAAGGTGAGATATATGATTCCAAAATAATAATTTTATTATTATCGGGTGACTAATTGAACTGAGGCACGAGTCAAAATAGATATCCAACATTGATATTAAAATGAATGTATCAATTCAATGATCATGTTGTTTATGATAGTGCATCAATCTAAAGTCACACATAAAAGATACTTCATGATTAATGATTTACAAAAAAAATAGAAATAAAAATATTTTTTTATTATTGTTATTATTTTATCCTTAATCAAAATTGAGGGAGATCCTCTCCGTTGGTTTTCACAAATAGTGACCCCCTATAATATTTTAAATTTAGTAATTTTACTTTATTATTAGTAATTATGATAATAATACATGTGTAAATAAAACCTCAATTAAGTCCTTCTTGTTGGGATCTCTCCAAATGGTGTGTAACACCCTTCCTTTCAACCACCTCATCTCCTAATTATCAAATACCGAAAATTAATATTAATTATTTAATTAATTTAATAGAAACCACCCCATTTATTGATTTCCCATAAATATTTTTTCATTAAAAATTAAATTTCATTTAATTTATATTATCTATCCTTAACTTTCTAGAAATAATTATTATAAATATTTAATAAAGTAATAAAAATTCCTCATTAAAGTTTTACAAACCCATCATCATTAATTATAATAAAAATAATTTTCATTAACCCCAACTATGTTGTCTATATTGGAATTCCCCGTCAAGTATCTAAGCCTATCCACCATCACACTTATGACGAGTAGCCTCGCGATGAGACCCCATGCACAACCTCTACCCAGAAACCATCCCGTCACAACACATGTAATCACCATTGCCAACTAAGAAAACCTGGATAACCAATTTGATCCCAAACAAACTCAGATCGCTAACCCACACCCAAAATGCAGATAGAATCCACTCAAAAAACACCACCCTTCTTGATTGTCAATATTTCTCCAAACCACCAATCTACCTATCATTCAAGCTAGCATAACATATTTGGGGGTTCAATCACACTCAAACCTGGAATGACAATGAAGAATCATGACCCCATGGTCAAAATATGAAGAATGATAAGAATAATTACGAGATAAAATCAATTAAAAAATTTATAAACATCATTGTCCAACTGTTCATGGCCATGGATTTCATAGGTGGGAAACAAAAATGAGAAAATTGTTATGGACAAGAAATTAATTGAAAGAATAATTTGTTTCGATATAGAAATTCATTAAAGAGTTCAATCTAATGTATATATAAGATAGGAAATTGAAAAATATCAATGTTTTAATAATGAAGGTGGAAAACCACATATAACTAGTCCTACATTGATTATGGATTTATTATTGATGAAGAAAACATCTACTATAAATGAAGAAATATTCTACATCCACCATGTGTAGGTTCACCTAAATATTACCACCGATCATTTTCTGGAACAATCCACGAAAAAAGGATTCTATCCTCTTCTTAGATCCAACATTGGATATGTGACCAACCCATGGAAACTATCATACAATGGTATTTATAGTAGATTTAATTAGGTCATTTAATATAAAAAATAAATAATTTTTTTATTTATTTTAATTAAAAGTACCCTCCATCTACAGCTTCATTTGAGCGCCTTGTGCCAACAAAGTTTAGTTCACAACTTGGGTAAGAAATGAATTACAAACTTAGTGGATTTATCAATATTTATCATCTAAGACTTTTTCTATATGTTATTTTTGTTTGGGTTATTATTTAAACTAAATTAATTAATTAATCTAACTAATACACCCAAAAATGGATTCCCCATAGAAAAATCCCATAATGAATCAACATCAGAATGTGCCTAGGGTAAACTCTACCTTCCAGATTCAACCATGGTCTCAAATTTCTAATCTGAGTCTTAGTATGTGATATATTTAACATTTTTAGAAAAACTTTTGGAGTGTAATAAAAATAGATTTTATATATTTGAAAAAATTATTTCTTTGATCATCAGTCCATGGAATAACACACCATATCTGTTTCTGGCTCTAAATATATTATTAGGAATATTCCAAAATCAAAAAAATAAAAACCAAATTCTCTACATTATTCCCTTGTTCAAATATATTTGTTGCTGAAAGGAAAAAACGAAGTAAAAATTAGGGTACATTGAGACAATGTCTATCTTTTCCATTCAAATTTCTCACATCAGGATGTACAACCAAATGAGATGTTCGAAAATCCCTTATCACCTCCTCTCGTAATGGGTCTAGAATAACCTTCCATCCGTAAAAATGATATCATGGATCCCTTTTTCATAAAATCCTTCAATTAAAACTCTTACGGATATTTTTTTACACATTATTTCTCACTCAATATTTTCATGTTGTGCCTTCCACACTATTTGATGAAGTATAGGTGTAAAAACCATCAAATGATGGTATTTTTTTATCATCCTCATATATAACGGTTAAATTCAAATAATTCAGCTACTCTGTCACCTCTCTCTACATCAATGAATGAAAAAATTCATTGTGAGAATCTGCTTCCATAGAAACACCATAGGTGGCCCTCAAGCTGACATTGCCTCAACATTTATTGGGTATACTATCACTCATATGTCTAAGAGGATAAATACCAAGAAGTGGGATTTATAATCTTGAACTAACTCAACAATATATAACATATGAATAGAACTCCCAATTCATGTCTATAAACATCCTATGTTGTCTCGTGTGCTGCAACTCTGACACTAAGGACCTCAGTGTACCATCAAAAAAAGTCTATAAAAAACTGTCCCACAAAATCTTTAGGGTCTAGCTCATAACTCTCGATAACATTGATGTGGAATTCAACAAGACAATGTATATCAAAAAATGATCTAGAAACCATAGATTCTCTTAGAATCCATATTGAGTACATCCACTTCTTGAACCTAGAGAATCTGATAAACCATTATGAGGTCAAAAAATATATGCATTCACCTCTATCTAATATTAAAAGGGTAATACTAGTGAAATTTATAATCGATTATACCCTCGTTTGAGTGAGGTCATCAGGATCTATATGTTTTTCACTAATCAAGAATTAGAAAAACAATTCTCCAGAACCCAGAAGAAATACCATATACACTGGTGGAAATCATCATAGCATGAATGGTAAAAGACTAGTCCATGTTGAGAAAAAAGGGGGTCCCTCTACCACTATGAAATAATTACATTTGAGGATCTCTCTATGATTACAGAGTCAATTCATGTTGTTATAAGAAATGGGTGATCATTAATCATATCTAGGGATCGTACAATTAAAGGTTCAAGAAATATGTCATACTTCAGTATTTCTTGGTCCCAAATAGGGGAAATGTTAAAGGAAATTTTTTTATGACCATGTTCTGTAACTGATGCTAGAGAAGTGAAAACACATGCCATATTACAAACCACACTCGAAGCCACTGAGACAGAATCTCCAACCACTAGAATCTATCCATTCCATTTCCCAATTTTTCAGATTCAATCAGGGCCTACTCCAAAACACTTTCACATCCATTCATCGCAAACAAGAAAATCACAGGAACTCCTCCACTACACCTCGATACAATCCTCTATGGAATGACATTAATTCATATTCATGGTTTTGAATCACATCACAAGGATGCATCAAAGTGGGGTATGTGTCCCTCTTCCTTGTATTTCTAATTCCACACAAAACACTCTCCATAAAAGCACTTTGCTAATGCACAATATCATACATGAAAAGTATGATTGAGTGGATCACCCTAAAAAGGGTACCAAACTGAGTGGGATATCCAAACAATAGGTTTTGGACTGACCCCAACTCCCTGAGTAGGTCATCTAGCTTAGAAAAAACCTTGGTGATCTCTATATCCTAAACATATAATTTGAGCTCTATATAGGTGAATAATCTATTTTTACCACTAAAACCAATTGCTTCTCTATGAAGAGAATTGTTTGTGAGTTCAACCATCTGATCCATTGGGATCTCCACAATCCTAAAAACATGGATCACCAACTAAAGTCAAAACTATAATTACTATGGATCCAGTTAATCACATAATATAAGTATCCTATAGCACTAGAACACAGCGACTGTTCTCATCCATCATAAATTCTAGGACTTCTAGGTTGGTATGAATTTCTACATGACAAGTGAGGGTTATACTCTTTTCCCAACTAGAGGAAAATATCTCATGAGGTCGACCTTGAACTGAGGCCTCATCTCTCATTATATCATTATCATGACCCAAAAGTATCTAACATGGTTGGATGTCATCATAAAGGCACCTCCAAAGTGATAGAGACGTTCCAATGTCAAATAATAATATATATACATAACAATAATGAAGAGATGAATAATGAAGGACAGTAAAAGACTCAATCCAATATGATGTGTGTACCATTGACCCCTACATACAATTTCATTGAATTATGATCAACAAGAAGGTATCCATGGTCTATTTGAATGCATATAATAGCTTTCGACACCACCACTAGATTCCATGGCCTAAGATATTTACTCATTACACTCTGACACCATTGCCCTAAACCCAACAAAATCCTCTTAAGCGGACAAGTCCAAGAATGTACCAAGGAATTGACTTTCTCTGATACCAATCATTCATGAATGAACCCAAAACAGGTTTTGATCCACAAATATAGCAAGACTTCCTCCATTGGCTAGGGGGTGGGATCTAGTTCCAAATGCATTATTAACATCATGTGGTATTTTGATATGTACATTTATTTAATCAAAAACACATCAATATCAATGCAACAGTAAAGAAGTAATGTGTAAAATATGCCCAACTACTATAAAATAAACCATGAATTCATAAACCAATAGATAATATTAAATTATTGTAGCATTAATTGAGAAGTAAGATGAAAAAAGAAACTCTCAGCCAATAATATGTTCCAACTTCACAAGATTGGGAAAGAGTAAACAGTTGAGAGATCCCAACTCTTGAATCCCAAGCAATGACCACCGTACATGGTCCAAAAACCTAGTATCCCTAATCTCTTCTAGATTAATGTTCAAACTATTGATTTTATGCATAATAAAAATCACGTTCGAATAAATCCCATGCAGGGGTGAGTATATACATATGTAATAGGACACACTAAATGATATACGGGGGGAATTAAGTGATAAAAAATGTAAAATAATGATAGTAAATTCGTGATCGAAACCAACCAAGAGTGAATATAAGATCATCCCCTCATAAGAGTCTAAACACAATGATAAAATGAATGACTTGTCGAGTCTTCACACCTAATAACAGGAGAGAATAATAACACAACCAAGAGAGGCTAAACATGAAAAGAGAGTGGTAGAACCAATACATCTTCTCCTCTCCAAGAAGGAGAGTATCCAAATACAATTTTTGGATACATAAGAGAATATATATATATATATATTATCATCCAATGAATTACAAAGGGGAAAGTAATGTGATATCCATCTCAGAGCATAGCCTATGAAGGAGAGTAGCCAATAGTTTCAAAATTCGGTCAATGATTCCCAACATCTCACGCATCTACCCAGATGTAACCATATAAATCTAAGAACGACTCATCAATGTGTCTTTCAAATGAGTGGGCACAAACATGAAGTAGTGGACACATACCCTATTACATCAGGTGGGATTCACTTGGTAATCCATTGATTATTCCACTAACCATCCATGTTGGAGGGTAAAATCAGTATCCTTTGAGGATTCCATTTCCTAAATATGTTGGAGGGTAAACATTGTATCTGTCGAGGAAGACACTGACTATCTGTGTTGAAGGGTCAACTTGATATCTATAGAGGATTCCACTTCCCTATATGTATTGGAGGGTCTACTTGAAAACCATTGAGGACTCCACTTAGTAGTCTCTGCTGAAGGGTCTATTCGAAAACCATTGAGGACTCCACTACCCAATCATTGTTGTAGGGTCTACTGAAAAACCGTCAAGGAAACCACTACCATGTATCTACTAGAGGGTTTACTTAGAAACCTTCAAGTACTCCACTACCCAGTCCCGACTGGGGTTCTACTAGGAAACTGAAGAGGAATCCACTTCCAAGTCTCTACAAGAGGGTCTACATAGATGCTGTCACGGACTTCACTACCCAGTCACTACTAGAGATTCTTCCTAGAAATTCATTGGTGATCCTGTATGATCAATGTTGTCATAAAGTGTCACATAAATAATCTTTTTTCCTAAAATATTTCACATCATATCTAAAAAAATGAAACAAAGGTCACCATCACATTTTACATTGATAAACACTCAGAATAGGCTACTCGAGGTTCAAATTATGAGTCTAAATAAATGAGATACAAGAATATGAAGATTCATAAAGGAGTACTTGACGTTTAAGGGACCCACACAGTGTATTGTTCCACCCTGTTGTTGGAACATGTCCTTTCTAGTGCATTTATTACTACTGGATATTTTGTACTACATGACATGTAAGGGTACTACGAAACATATGTACTCCCAAAGACTAAGGAACACATGAGGCTCATCATCAGTCCAAAGGGAAAAACATAAATTCAATATTATGCATCTAAAAATAGTCTTCGATTGAAAAATAGATAACACTATAGTGATCCTTATGGAATAATTCTCAAGATAGTCTATTCACTTGCCCAAATTGGACACCCAGGGAAAAATTCAAATTTCACCATTTCACACTTGAAGAGTGATTCATGGGACTAATCCATGAATTAAAATTAATAAACCAATATTGGTTATTAATCTTCAACCTCATTTTCAGGGTTGGAGACTTCTCATCACTCCAAAACCACATGAAAAAGTTGTATTACATGAAATCTTCCACAATATTTATCATTTTATTACTACTAGGTGTCTCATTGACTTGATACATGAGTTCGAAAAAGGCATATAATAAAAGTCATAAAATGAAAATCTTAATTCCAGGGTCTTGTTTCCTCTAACAGCATACCAATTCATAGTTTCATGTAAAATTTACGTTCGGATTAATGATTGTTAATAATAAAAATAAAAAATATTATTATTATTATTATTATTATTGTTATTATTTAATACATAATCATAATTTCAAGATCTCCTCCCCTATTGTTTTCACATACAGTGATCCCCATCTAAAATTTTAAATTTACTAATTTAATATAATTATCATTAATAAATACACTAATAAATGAGTTAATAAAACCTCCATTAAGGCCATCACGCAGGGATCTCCCTAAGTGGTGCATCACACCCTTCCATCACAAACTTTCCTTCATATCATCATTATGAAATACATGAACTAAAAATTATTTAAATGAATAATTTAAATCAAACATCCTTAGGTATTGATTTTTCACAATTCATTATTTATTAAATTAAATATCATTAAATTTATTTTCTAATCATACCATTCATTCCACAATTATTGTTATTTAATATAATAATAAAAATTCCTCATAAATTTTTTATCAACTCATCACCATTGTTATTTTAATTATTATTAATTATTAACACCCACCACATTGAATATGTTCTGACACCCCATAGGAGATCTGAGCCTGACCACCATCACATTCATGTCCTACAACGTCTTCCATGAGACCACACACACAAACACATCTCAGAATGAATCATGTCACTCCTCATGTCATTATCATGTTCCAATCGAAAAAACAGGGACCTCCATTCTTATCCCAAACCACCTATGATCATGTACCCACACTGGTAGTGCTAATCCAATTCATTCACAAAATACAATCCTCTTTGTTTATAAATATGTCTCCAAACCATCAATCATCATGTCTTCTGTGCTACAACAATTAATTTGGGGTTTAAATCTCACTTGAACCCACACCAACAATGTCGAATGATGACCACATGGCCTAATTAAGATGAACAAAAATAATGGTGGTGGAAAATCACCAATTAAAAAATTGATAAACATAATTGGACAAGTTTCCCTGGCCAATGTTTTCATAGAGGGGAAACTAGGGTGAGAAAAAAGTAATAGACATGAAATGAATTGAATGAATAATTTATTTCAATACACAGGCTCGTGAAAATTCTCAAATTAATGTAGATTTAATATAGGGTATTGATCATGATCAATATTTTAATTATATAGTAGTAATACCACAAATAACGATCCCTACATTGATTATGGATTGATTTTTGTTGAAGAACGCATCCTCCTGCGATGGTGGTAATCCAGTGCATCTACCACCTGTTAATGAACCATGATCCGTTCACTGGTCATTGTCTGGTATCAACCATCAAATTAAGGTTCATATCCTCCTCCACTTAGATCTAGAAGGGTTTATATGGACAACACTTGGAAAAAAATCATAAGTGGGTATTTATAGAGGATTTAATTAGGTCGTTTAACAAAAAAAATAAATAACTTATTTATTTATTTTAATTAAAAATACCCTCTGACGGCTTCAACATCTGATTATGGGTCCAACATTCATCTAATATTTTTTATCAGAGACTACATTTGTGATATATTACACTTTTTCATGAATATTGTGTAAACGCAATAAAAATATATTTAATATTTTTTATAAATTAATTCCAGGATCATTAGGCCTCAGAATCACACTCCGCCATAGTGAATGGATTTGAATATATTCCTAGGAATATTTAAAATTCATACCTAAAAAAACAGAGTCTCTATATTATACCCTTTTTAAAACCTTTTCATCCCCAAGAAACACAAACTAAAGAAAAATAATTGGATACTGATAATGTATCTGAATTTACAATACATATTTTATACACTAGGATGTAAAAAAAGGAAAAGTTAGAAATTACCTCATATCATCCTCTCATAATGTGACTAGAATCGTCATCCATCCCGTAAAAAGGATGTCATGATTCCCTTCTTTAGAAAATCCCACAGGTAAAACACCTCAGTATATCTGATCACACAAGATCTATTAGTAAATATCACTATATTTCACCTCCCTAACTCAATACTGGCAAATATGGGTAAAAACAATTGAATGTACACATTTTTATCATCCTCAACCACAAGGGATAACTACAAAGTGGTCAACTACTTTTTCCCCTCGCTCGACAATAGCAGATGGAAAAAATCAATGTGGGCATCTACTACCACAATCGTACCCTGGGTGGCCCAAAAGATCACACTACCTCAATCATTAAAGGGACCACATCCACTCATATTTCATAGAATATATATCCCATGGATTTGACATTATATTATAAATTCATCTCCAGCAGAGCTACCATAGAAGCTTTTCCAGAAGAATCCTCCAATGTCTCAGTTGCTCCAACTCTGATGCTAAAGACATGATGGAACCATCAAAAATTACTACAATAAACCAACCTAAGAATGCATAAGGATCTATATAATAAGAATTTTTATCTTATAAGTCATTTTTTACATGCCAAATGCTGTCACTAAGATCTCATGAAATAGTAGAGGGTCTCGTAATCCACGCTCAGTACATCCCCCTCTCAAACCTGGAGCAGGTGATAACCCACTCTAAGGTTATAATATGATCCAATTAACCATAATCCAATATTCCATGGGAAATAACTTCCCAACAGTGAATCAGATGTGACCTCCTGGGAATGAGCTCATCATGTTCATTATAAGGATCACTACAATACCCTCTACTAGAAATCATCTGAGTGTGGATGATAAAAGACCAGTCTATGATGGGTAAAACAATGTTGGATCCCACTACCACTATGAAAAAATTGCATCCAAGGATCTATCTCTCTTTGCATATTAAAGCCACACTATTGAAGAAAATGGGTGATCACCGATCCTCTCTCCACATCCTCGGACCAAATGATTGAGAAAAAGGGTATCTTATGGTATCTCATGGTCTTTAATATGTTATATATTTATGGAAATGTGTCTTATGAATATGAGTTATAACTATAGATGGAGTAGTGAAGACACAAATCTTACCCCAAACCACACTCAAATCCACTAGGCTATAATCTCATAATATCAAAAACTATCAATCCCCTTCCCCACCATTTCACCTCAAACATGTCATAATTAAACACCTTATAATATCCGCACAAAAAAAATATAATTAAATGGAATTAATCAACCACACATTGATACTATCTGCTTTGGGAAGACACAAACTTGATCACATGATTTTGAATTGTGCCAGAAGGATGCGTCTCAGTTGGAGAAGTGTCCATGTTTATTTTATGACTGATTCCCCACTAAAACATCATTTTAAAAAGACTCTAAGAACCCCAAAAAATTATTTAGAGATGTATCATAGTGATTATCACCATAATAATTTTTCCTAATCAAGTGATATATCCAAACCACAAGATTAGACCCAACCTTAACCACATGATTAAAGAGTTTGGTCTGTAATAAACCTAGGTTCTATCTTTCTCTTAAACATGTAATGCACACATAGAATAGGAGTGTCATATTTTAGTACCATAATAACTAAATAATAAAATATGAAGATCATTGGTTGCGAGTGCAACCATCCAATCATTCGGGGTACACAAAATCATTAACACATGGATCACCGATAAAAGCCAATCCTATACTACCTAGAGATCTACCTCGCCATGGACACTCAGTGGCCTCTTGCACTAGAACTCTAGGAGTATTCTAAGTTTTCTCATATTCTCATACTACTATGATGGTACCAATTACTGCTTGACAAGTGGGGCTACTACAACCTTCCTGACATAAATAAATGATCTCATGGGATAGACTCTCAACTGAGGCCTCATCGCTCTTTGGATAATCGTCACGATTTGTATATCGATAACCTAGTAGTATTTCATTGCGGAGGAATCTTGAAAGTGATATAAATATACCATGGTCCAATGAGAATATATATTTAACAAAAATGGGTATCTAACTCATGATGTAATGTCAATGACACAGTCCTATAAAATTAAAGTACCATTGATCCTTGAAACCAATGTCTCATTATACTGAGCCAATAAAAATGTCATCAAGGTCCTGGTGAATGGATATGTCAGATTCCCACACCAAAACTAGAGTCTGTAGCCTAAGAGATGTACTTGAGACACTCTAATAGTGTTTTCATAAACAAAACTAACTCCCTTTAAGGGGACTACTCCAAATAACATCCCAAGGAATAATCATTCTTTGATGCCAATCAATCATGACATGAACCAACTAGGGATCCAACTGCAACTACCTGAATAGTGCATCCATTTTCTACGGTGTGGAGACTAGTGTCGAAGTTATAACTATCATTGGGAAGCATTTTACATAGCACCTATAAGCACACACACAACCATACCTATGAAAAAGTGTAGAGAAAAGGAGTAAAAGTTGAAACACTACTATAATGTAAACCGAGAATGTGTAAACCTATAGATAGTAAAAAAGTAAAGTAGTGTAAACTTAAAATAAATGGGGTAAAATATATTACCAACCAGAAATATGTCCTGACTATAAAAAACTAAAAAAGAGTAAATAGTTAGGAGATCACGACTCTTTAATCCCATGTTATGAAGATCACATATGGTCTTCACTCCTAGTATCCATAAGCTCCTATGATGTCACGGTTGACCTGTCTGTTATCTTCAAAAGACAAAACACGTGTTGTAAAATACCATGTTGTGGTGCGTATATGCATAGATAGTAGGGAACCTCATAATATCAAGGGTTGTAATTAAAAGTTGCAATATGAATTGAATGATGATAAATGAATGATATTAAAAAAAAACCCAATAAAGAGTAAAAGTAAGATTGCCCAAGAATAAGAGGCCAAACATGGTGAGTGTAATAACTAATCTCTACTCTCAGCCATCTATTATTGAATTGTAGACTCATCCAAACATGAGGAGATGAACATGGAAATAACTCTCCATACCCTTCCCATCTTCCCCTCTCCTGGTTGGAGAGTAACCAAATCCATGGTGTGGATACTGAAGAGTGTATATATATATATATATGATCAGTCAAATAAACCCAAAAAAGAGAGTGATGGGATATCCATCTCATAGATCAACTATTGTGTAAGAGTAACAAAAAGTTAAAAAATTCCATTAGTGATTCCCAACACCTCAAACATCTACCTTGGAGTGACAAGTAAAGTGAAATCATCTGTCGTAACAATATCTCATAGCCGAGTGGGATCAAACTCAATGTATAGGACACACAACCATGTATGTCAGGGGGGATAAAATCTATAAGCCTTTGAGGATTACACTACCTAGTAATACTGCTGGGTCACCTAAGTATCCATTGATGATGTCCCTGACTAAATTTTTTGGAGGGTAAACTTAGTATCTATTTAGAATGACACTTCCTAGCTATGCGGGAGGGTAAAAATGGTATCCATCGAGAAAGCCACTCAATAATAAATACTAATGAGTCTAGATGAAAATTGTCGATGAATCCACCACCCATTCTTTAGTGAAGTGTATAAATTGAAATGATTAAGGATGACACTTAAGAGTCACTATTGGTTGGTCTACTCAAAAACTATTTTGGACTCCACTGCTCAGTATCTACTGAGGGGAATACATGGAATCCATCATGGACACTGTTACTCAGTCTATGATAGAGGATCTACTCATAAAACATCAATGACTCCACTACCCAATCTTTACAGGCAGTTCTACTTAGAAACAGTTGAGTACTATACCGCCCAGTCACTATTGGAGGGTCTACTCATAAATTATTTGGTGATCCTACATGATCACTACCATCATAAAGAATCTCACAAATAGTTTATAACCCAAACAATGGTTACATAATATCTCAAAATCCACAACTGGGGAATCCATCACACTCTATATAGAAAAACAAATAGTATATGTAATGTTTAAAATTAATCAATGTATTATTCTTAATTTCAATGAATAATTTATAAACCTCTATATGAGACAACATGTGAATCCATGTACCATAGTGGATGATCAGTATTTATTACTTTTATTAAAGTATGTTATGTAATGGTGTGAGTGGATTTTTCTATCTTTTGGTGTGGTGCCCAGATCGAAAATATGAGGCCACCATTAAATTCAAGGCCATGATATTCACATATTAGAGGCTTAAAATTGATAGGAAAGGGTCAGATGGTAATGTTAATTTTTGAAATTTAGTGAAAAATAAAACAAACAAAAATTATTCATTTATTCAAACTGTTTCGGCAGCGAGGAAATGACTACTCAACATAGCAGTGCAGTGATGAGGCGACGTAGAACCATTATTGAATCTTATTAGTGAGACAACATGGTGACACACAACACATCTACTTATATTAATTATATATGGATCCAGAATGGGGAAACAATGCAGGGAAATTTTCTAATAAACATAGAACCCCCCTCTCTCTAACGGAAAATGCTTTTGAAAAAAGTTGGTGGAAAGGATTCAGGAGATGATGAATGAAGATAAAATCTAACAGGGAAAGGATCGATGAAAGATCAAAGCTTAGTCCCTATTCTGTGAAGGTCCTCAAACTATGTAGGGGTTTAATTTTTTTATGTTTTACCTCATTCTTATTCTAAAACAATGAATGTGGATGAACCCATGAACCTTCTAATCCACGAATCATGAATTATTGAAGGAGGGTGTTGTTCTTGGGGTATCTATCTGGTATTTTATTATTATTGATGGAATTATGATGCCAAGCTTCTAATGTGGTTTAAACTCCAAACATGGGGGGAATGTGTCGACCCAAAAAAGTCCCAATACCCTTTGCTTGTGTGTTCTTCATGGAATCATCCTCAAAATTGTGGCAAGGGGAAGATAAGGTTATGGAAGTGATGAAGGTAACCCGAGAGGCTTGAGGGCATAAGAGGAATAAATATCAGACCACCAGAGTGGACCTGATGGCCTTTGGATGGTGTCGCCAATGAGGTACCACCAGTGTGGTGGTGCTGGAGACCAACACCAGTGGCCACAAGTGGGAGGAGGTGCCACCTCGGGTGCTGCATGTGGGATGAAGCAGATGACTCTCACTAGCTTCACTGGCAGAGGCAGCCCAGTCGGTGCATACCACGATGAAAAATCCTTCGGCTTACTAGCCATGGTGGCTGGCTGGATACGGCGCTAGCCTGGTGTTGCGTAGGATGAGAGGCCTGCTCCTTGCAGGGCGCATGTGGAAAAGGGGGCCGGACCCCAACCGGTCCACACCCACGAGGCCGAGATGGGCTAGTGGATAGGGAAGCCTGAGTGGCCCAACTAAACTTTTGAGTAGGATGACCTTAGAGGATCATGTCGACTGTACAATGCTGGGCCGCACAATAGCATGATCTCGGGAAATAGACCATCCCACAAATGTGGGCTGAGTTGGATAAATTTCATGTCACTGGATGAAGAAGGAGACTGGACCCACAACCAACCTCTGTCAGCACTTGTAAGGCCCAACGGGAAAGACATACCAGATCCGGTCATGTCGTACCCCATGTCGGATTGGTTGGGTGTGTAACATCCCCAAATGATAAAGGGGTAAATGACTAAATGATATGACTCATGTCAACAAGGTACACCTTCCTTTTCGGGAGCCTGTCTGATTAGAACTCCACAGTTATGCGTGCTTGGCCTGGAGTAGTGGTCAGGATGGGTGACCTCCTAGGATGTTTCTCAGGGTGTGTGTGAGTGAGGAAAAAGCACACTGGAAAGGACATGTGTTAGCCTATGGGGACTATCATTAGTCAGATGACCCGTTCGGCCATGTGGGTGGACCCTGGGGTTGGCCCCACATGTCTGCGGGGGAAACTGGTGGTACCTGGTGGGCCATGACCCGATGACCTTGTTAAGGCGGGGTGTCTGTACTGTCACCGGGGCCCGGTTGTCACATTTTGGTATCAGAGGTGGTACCCAGCCTTAAGTGCGATGCACTTCCTGGGTTGAGATGTAGGGCCCACAACGAGGGTGTTGTGCTCTAAAAGGGGTTGATTGTAACATTCCCAAATGATAAAGGGTTAAATGACTAAATGATATGACTCATGACAACAAGGTGCACCTTCCTTTTCAGGATCCTGTCTGATTAGAACTCCACAGTTATGCGTGCTTGGCCTGGAGTAGTGATCAGGATGGGTGACCTCCTGGAAAGTTTCTCAGGGTGTGTGTGAGTGAGGACAAAGCACACTGGAAAGGACATGTGTTGTCCTGTGGGAACTATCATTAGTCAGATGACCCATTCAGGCATGTGGGTGGACCCTGGGGTGGGCCCCATGTGTCTGCGGGGCAACTGGTGGTACCTGGTGGGCTAGGACCCGACGGCCATGTTAAGGCGAGGTGGTTGTGCTATCACTAGGGCCCAGTTGTCACAGGGTGGGTCTGAAGCGGACTATCCGAGCCCATATGGAACTATCCTCTATTGAAAAAATGGGACGTATCTCCCAGAACATGCATCATATTGGTGTGAAATCACTAGCATTGGGTCCCACATGATTGTAACGCCCCGACCCCAGCTACCCGAAGTCGGTGCATTACTTCGTAACATTGGCATGATCACAAAAGATCAAGCCTCGAACGACCGATTAGTTTAGTAGCCTTGGAAACACTAGATACATTCATAAATGTTACATTACAATATAAGGTGAAAAAATACAATAACAAAAGTCTTCATAGTCCACACTCATATCCTCTTATGACTATCCCTGCAGGTCATTTCTAAAATACTTCTTCACATCCTGGAAAATATTAAAACATTGAAAGGGGTGAGCTCAGATGCTCAGTAAGGATAACAATATTTCGGAAGCTTTCATAAATAAACATTAACATTTAAGGCAATGTATAACTAAAACAAAATCCTTTTAAACATGAACTTCAACGTAATATGGCAAAAGTAAAATGAGATAATGCCATTCACTTCTTCACATAGATATTATACTGGTCGAATAATCACATGCAATATCAATAACCACTTTCATAATGAGGGAATGTATAATGCCAGACATTCTGAAACATTTTGTCAAGGCCTCGGCCAAGACGTCTAAAATGATTAAGGCCTCAGCCAAAACCATAAATCAAATTGGGAAAGGGCCTCGGCCAATTCCACGTCTAGTTGTCTCATGAGACCTACCGATGCATCGAGGAGCTATAGCGGGCTCCACCCGTCACTTATTAAGTCCAATACATTCCTCATATGAATAGGTTTAAACATATCATAAACCATAACATAATCGTATCTCATAAAACATGCATAAAGGAAACATAACATTTCCACATTTCAATCAAAAGATATCAATAAAACACATTGATATAATAAAAACGCTTTCAAAACCATTTTCAATACCAATATAAAATAAAGTTAAAACTCTGTATTTATTTTTCATTAAAAAAATGATGGATTGTAGAGGAAACCGAAACTCAAATAATGGTCACGGCGGCGGAGAAGTCGTTGTCGCTGCATAAGTATAGAAAGAAAAACATTCCCTTTTTGTCGTTTAGTAAAATTCTTCGTATAAAAAAGATTCCTTTTGAATAAACGTAAAAGTCAAAGGGGTTTATACACCGTATAAAAGAATGTTTTGTATAAAACCAAATATGCCTCAATGAAAGGGGATTGAGACGAAGTCCTTAAAAAGATCATTTTTTTTAAATAAAGTACATATATAATGTTTATTCACTATAAGTACACATACATAATGTACAAATACAATATAGGACATAATAATATCGTGACATAATTTGAAAGTAGGAGATTAACCCAAAGAATGAAAATTTGGTTAAGAAATTCCCTTACCTTGCGTCTTGTCCTGACTCGACCGTTCTTTATCCTCCTGAATAATAAGCTAGAGTTAATTTCTATTTACTTAAGAACATTTTTTATGTTAATTATTCCTTTTATATCACTTATTACCATGTTATGAACATTATGTAATTATTTAAGCTAATAACGGTCGTTTTGTCGATCTTTGGTACTTGAGTCAACAATAAACTTCTTATAATTACAAGTTGTTTATGTGGTAGAATATACATTATCTCCAGAATTATATTCATGATTTAGATGTAATATATATCTTATATCTCCAGTATATACATTCATTTATAATATTACGTAACATTTAGAGGTAATAAATGAAATGCACCGTTCATGGAGATGGTAAGCCGTACGTACGCATGAACGCTACTTTTATTTCAATTTCATATTTAATGGAACGAAATCATAATGATATAAATGTAATATATAATTCCAGTATAATATAGTGTATAATACCATTTAATCCATCCTTTATACATACCACATATGGCATTAACGATTCAAATTACATTGAGGGGGCGGTAGTCCGCACTTCCTAAAATGAAATTATCGCGTTTTACCCATAATGGAAATCATAAAGTATGCCATAAATGAGAAATACAGAAGAATAAGTAAAACATAAACATATTATATATCATATATAAAAATAGTTACATCTTAATGGCCACCTTTGAAGGCGTTATATGAGTGTTGAACAATCATCGTTTCGTGAGGCAGAAATTCGCCATCCACAGAAACCGTATGTTCTTTAACCATTAGATGTAGGTGTGTGTAAGTGTAGCTCGAATCCATATTATAACAACATCCTAGTATATTGAGGATACTGGTGTTGTTACAAAAGAAATGAATAAAAAGAGTTTAGGGGGTTGGAGAAGAAAAACAAAACAAAACAACATTAGAGAAGACATTACCTCAAAATCGGGTAACTCTTTTTGATTTGAGCCAAAGGCTTCCTTGGGAAGAGTTCTGCCCAATGTGAGGCTTCTAAGAGTAAGAGGGGGAAGTTGGGAGAGTATTTGGGAAGAGGTTGGCCGAGCCAAATGGCTTGAAAGTGTAAATGAGGTGAGAGAGGTGGGGGCCTTTTATAAGTGGAGAGGAGGGGCACTTTTGGAAAGTAATGAAAAGTCACTTTATGAGTTTCGGATTTTAGAGGTCCCACACTTATATAATTCGAGTATAAGGTGATAAGGGTTATAAATCTCCTCATCCAATAGGCTTTGGACAAGTGTAAGCCTTGGATTTTGCATTATCTTCCCATTTTATTTAAATCGTTAAATAATGAGGTCATCGCTGCATCATCATGATGTCATAAATAATTTAATTTATTTAATGTATAAAAATTATAAAAAAAATACTATGATGTAGGAAATATTTTTATATTTCTAATGAATATTTATAATCAAAATTTGGACTTGTGTAACCCCACTTAAAACTGTTTTAGTAAAACAACTCATGTTTGTGTCAATTTAATTTTAACATTAAATATATATATATATATATTAATGTCATTTTCCAACCAAATTGGCTCCATGGGGTCCCCAAGTTGACCCATGGGTTGTCTTGGTCGGCCATGACTCATCCAATAGGAGTAGGACAAGTGTCAAGCTCATCTCATATTATTAAAACATTATTTTTACCTTAAACTACACTAATTACCTCTAATCGCGATTAAGAACTCAAAAGTTACTATTCAACAAAAAATTATTTTGATCTCATTGAACCACATTTTACTTCTTAATGACAACCATGTATGTCGGATTTTTGAAAATCAAGTCACAGAAGTGGTAATATTTCATTTAAACGAAAAATCAGTTATTTAACTACCACTTAGTGGTTTCACTATTCATCAAAAATTGAAGTTTTTCAGAATAATGCCAAAATTTCACCCTAAGCTATAATTGATATTCTGAATTCAAAAATGATGTCTATTTTAAAAAATTCCAAACATATAAGTTTCATTAATTAATTTTATAATTAATTCCCGCTGTCACAACAAATAGCGTGTTTTTAAGAAACAATTTATATCAAAAGAATGGTAATTGTTTATGTCCAATTTCAATGTTAAATTAATTCTAATGACCACCATTGGATAAAATGGTAAAAATATATTTTAATTATACTTTAAAACCACTCAATAGTATAACTTATCACTATAAATTATTTTGATTAAAAAAGCTGTCTTATGTATTTTTCGCTATTCATAAAAATTTGGAAGTTCTCAGAAAATTACAAAAAATTCAACATAGGAAAATTTCAATATTAGGAATACAAAAATGAAGTCCATTTTGAAATATAAAATTTCTATAAATTTAAAAATTTGTTATTACTATTCATAACAGCTACTTTTATTAGTTGCGGTGTGTTAGAACTCAAAGTTGCGTACAATGCAAGCTATTGCATTATTGAATGAGATGCGTATCGTGGAATCTCGGGGTGTTTCATTCTCCCCTCCTTCAATAAATTGCGTCCTCGCAATTTTAAATTTTTCTTTGAAAATAAAAGGTTGAAAAGAGAAATTATCTTTGAGGAAAACCCACATCGGAAATAAGATTAATAAAATTTAGCCTTAATAAGAGGGAAAGGGAAATGAAAAAGTCATCACCCAATTATGATCTCGATTAGGAGAACATTGGTGGCCATTAGAGACATATAATTGGAGGAAAAACGTAAATATTTGTAGGGAGTGATTGAGGTCATCAATCACAATCAACTGCCAAATTGAGGGCCTCAAAGACTTCAATCTATGTTGATTTAAAATATCATCAGTTCAACAAGACATAAGGTATTAGGATAACACATTTTTTGTTTTAATATCCCTTTACTAAAGTTTAAGAATTAATTTATTCATTGAATAAGAGATAGGTATATATATATTTATGCTTGACAATTAGAGTTTCAACCATCAACTCATCTTTCACTCAAAAAGATAATAGAACTCAAAAATATTATACTTATCCTAATTGTATAAGGTTCAAATGTTAACACATACTGTTTAGATTAGTAAAATTATTTTGTAATAACCAGGGACTTCCTGTAGGCTAGTGGTAGGAAATGAAGGCCTATCGCACTATGATTGTGGGTTCGATTTCTGCAGCTTTGTCTGACGCGACGGGTTATGCCCCACCCTGGAGGTTGTCCTTTTCCTAAAACTATAGTATTATAATATTCCAAAAATAATATTCAAAAATGACTTAACCTTAAACAATACTATCCAAAGATCAACTTAATCCATTCCAACCTTTATAGTTATCCAAAATACTTCTGTCCAACTCACAGTCCAAATTTTATAAGGAAGGTAAACATAATGAAGATCCTTTTTCCCACGTAACAACATGTGAATACCTTCATCATGTATTCTTTTTAAACATACTGAATTACCATGATCCCTTATTCCTTATATAATACTAGATATACTCCTTCTATCCAAAAATGTATACAAAACATCAATCAGTTTCAAGGAAGTTAAGTATATCCAATATAATTTATCCTAATCAATCACGTCTTATTCCAAAATCACAATCTCAGTATCAGAACCATATTATGGTCTATCTTTCTCTCAACCATATATTTTCCAAAAATTTAATCCTACTGTGGAGTCACTTTTCTTGGTTCCAAAAAATCTCAAGTCCTTGATGAAATAGTACTGCAGTACAATCCTTATATACTCTATAATTATTATAAACAGTACATCATTGATACAACACTCAAATTACAAAATTATTTAATAACAACAAAAGAACTCTAATCATTAATCCTCATATGTGGTAGTATCATAACTTTATTATTATCCAATAACATCATTTGGGGCATACTCTGATGATTTGGACATTGGTTCGCGTAGTGTCCCCAATCCTTGCAGAAGAAGCATTGTACATTTGAAACCATTTTCGTACCCTTGCAGTCACGCAATTTGTGTCCTTTTTCTCTACACTTATAACAAACTCCCATTCCCTTTAGGCAAGTTCCATGATGTTTCTTCCCACAATTACCACATATTGGAAAATTCTTCTTTCCCCTCATCCCTTTATCCATCATTCTCTCTTCCATCCCTTTCGTCTCTTGCTTCGCTTCAAAGCCATAGGACTCAGAGAATTCTTTACTTATCTTAATAACACATGATACTATTTCTTCATATGTTGAGAACACATGGGAGACTATTTCCCTTCGAAATGTTGGATTAATACCGTGAAAGATACGATCCTTCTTACTCTTTAGATCATACGTACTGCTGGAGTTCACATTCCTTCTACTGGGCGCCATTTCTATACAATGGCATAAACTAGGTTAGTTTATGAATTACAATGAATAATTCCAAACCTTTAAAATACATAAAGTAAATTGAACGGTTTATGGATATAATCCATAAACATAAGAATGTTTTCTTTGAAAAAGTATATACTCATAAACCCTACATAATGGTTTGTAAAGAAAATGAGAATTATCCTAAGCATATCCCCCGGGAGTGTCGTAACCAAGAGTGCAGCAAGGCCCATTGTTGTGCACCAGTCCTCGTTCGAGTCTAGCTCAAAGTGGTGTTTTCGGGTTTTACCCCTAGGTACATCTGTGCCAGAGCCGCCTCTACCTGCTCGTATCCAGACATGGATGTATTGCTCGGAAAACTCACAACATCTCTACAATACCAAAATTCTAGGAAGTTCCTCTATACTAATCCTCAAAGTCTATCTTCGGGCTATGTGCTCTAATCAGAGTTTATCTAAATCTAGCTTCCAAGGTTAGTACTAAACTGCCTATGATACCAACTGTAACGCCCCGACCCCAGCTACCCGAAGTCGGTGCATTACTTCGTAACATTGGCATGATCACAAAAGATCAAGTCTCGAAAGACCGATTAGTTTAGTATCCTTGGAAACACTAGATACATTCATAAATGTTACATTACAACATAAGGTGAAAAACTACAATAACAAAAGTCTTCATAGTCCACACTCATATCCTCTTATGACTATCCCTGCAGGTCATTTCTAAAATACTTCTTCACATCCTGGAAAATATTAAAACATTTAAAGGGGTGAGCTCAGATGCTCAGTAAGGATAACAATATTGCGGAAGCTTTCATAAATAAACATTAACATTTAAGGCAATGTATAACTAAAACAAAAGCCTTTTAAACATGAACTTCAACATAATATGGCAAAAGTAAAATGAGATAATGCCATTCACTTCTTCACATGGATATTATACTGGTCGAATAATCACATGCAATATCAATAACCACTTTCATAATGAGGGAATGTATAATTCCAGACATTCTGAAACATTTTGTCAAGGCCTCGGCCAAGACGTCTAAAATGATTAAGGCCTCGGCCAAAACCATAAATCAAACTGGGAAAGGGCCTCGGCCAATTCCACGTCTAGTTGTCTCATGAGACCTACCGATGCATCGAGGAGCTATAGCGGGCTCCACCCGTCACTTATTAAGTCCAATACATTCCTCATATGAATAGGTTTAAACATATCATAAACCATAACATAATCGTATCTCATAAAACATGCATAAAGGAAACATAACATTTCCACATTTCAATCACAAGATATCAATAAAACACATTGATATAATAAAAAAGCTTTCAAAACCATTTTCAATACCAACATAAAATAAAGTTAAAACTTTGTATTTATTTTTCATTAAAAAAAATGATGGCTTGTAGAGGAAACCGAAACTCAAATAATGGTCACGACGGCGGAGAAGTCGTTGTCGCCGCATAAGTACGGAAAGAAAAACATTCCCTTTTTGTCATTTAGTAAAATTCTTCGTATAAAAAAGATTCCTTTTGAATAAACGTAAAATTCAAAGGGGTTTATACACCGTATAAAAGAAAGTTTTGTATAAAACCAAATATGCCTCAATGAAAGGGGATTGAGACGAAGTCTTTAAAAAGATCATTTTTTTAAATAAAGTACATCTATAATTTTTATTCACTATAAGTACACATAAATAATGTACAAATACAATGTAGGACATAATAATATCATGACATAATTTGAAAGTAGGAGATTAACCCAAAGAATGAAAATTGGGTTAAGAAATTCCCTTACCTTGCGTCTTGTCCTAACTCGACCGTTCTTTAACCTCCTGAATAATAAACTAGAGTTAATTTCTATTTACTTAAGAACCTTTTTTATGTTCATTATTCCTTTTATATCACTTATTACCATGTTATGAACATTATGTAATTATTTAAGTTAATAACGGTCGTTTTGTCGATCTTTGGTACTTGAGTCAACAATAAACTTCTTATAATTACAAGTTGTTTATGTGGTAGAATATCCATTATCTCCAGAATTATATTCATGATTTAGATGTCATATATATCTTATATATCCAGTATATACATTCATTTATAATATTACGTAACATTTAGAGGTAAGAAATGAAATGCACCGTTCATGGAGACGGTAAGCCGTACGTACGCATGAACGCTACTTTTATTTCAATTTCATATTTAATTGAACGAAATCATAATGATATAAATGTAATATATAATTACATTATAATATAGTGTATAATACCATTTACTCCATCCTTTATACATCCCACATATGGCATTAACGATTCAAATCACTTTGAGGGGGCGGTAGTCCGCACTTCCTAAAATGAAATTATCGCGTTTTACCCATAATGGAAATAATAAAGTATGCCATAAATGAGAAATACAGAAGCATAAGTAAAACATAAACATATTATATATCATATATAAAAATAGTGACATCTTAATGTCCACCTTTGAAGGTGTTATATGAGTGTTGAACAATCATCGTTTCGTGAGGCAGAAATTCGCCATCCACAGAAACCGTATGTTCTTTAACCATTAGATGTAGGTGTGTGTAAGTGTAGCTCGAATCCATATTATAACAACATACTAGTATATTGAGGATACTGGTGTTGTTACAAAAGAAATGAATAAAAAGATTTTAGGGGGTTAGAGAAGAAAAACAAAACAAAACAACATTAGAGAAGACATTACCTCAAAATCGGGTAACTCTTTTTGATTTGAGCCATAGGCTTCCTTGGGAAGAGTTCTGCCCAAGGTGAGGCTTCTAGGAGTAAGAGGGGGAAGTTGGGAGAGTATTTGGGTAGAGTTTGGCCGAGCCAAATGGCTTGAAAGTGTAAATGAGGTGGGAGAGGTGGGGGCCTTTTATAAGTGGAGAGGAGGGGCACTTTTGGAAAGTAATGAAATGTCACTTTATGAGTTTCGGATTTTAGAGGTCACACACTTATATAATTCAAGTCTAAGGTGATAAGGGTTCTAAATCTCCTCATCCAATAGGCTTTGGACAAGTGTAAGCCTTGGATTTTGCATTATCTTCCCATTTTATTTAAATCGTTAAATAATGAGGTCATCACTGCATCATCATGATGTCATAAATAATTTAATTTATTTAATGTCTAAAAATTATAAAAAAATACTATGATGTAGGAAATATTTTTATATTTCTAATGAATATTTATAATCAAAATTTGGACTTGTGTAACCCCACTTAAAACTGTTTTAGTAAAAAACTCATGTTTGTGTCAATTTAATTTTAACATTAAATATATATATATTAATGTCATTTTCCAACCAAAGTGGCTCCATGGGGTCCCCAAGTTGACCCATGGGTTGTCTTGGTCGGCCATGACTCATCCAATAGGATTAGGACAAGTGTGAAGCTCATATCATATTATTAAAACATTATTTTTACCTTAAACTACACTAATTACCTCTAATCGCGATTAAGAACTTAAAAGTTACTATTCACCAAAAAATTATTTTGATCTCATTGAACCAAATTTTACTTCTTAATGACAACCATGCATGTCGGATTTTTGAAAATCAAGTCACAGAAGTGGTAATATTTCATTTAAACGAAAAATCAGTTATTTAACTACCACTTAGTGGTTTCACTATTCATCAAACAAATTGAAGTTTTTCAGAATAATGCCAAAATTTCACCCTAAGCTATAATTGATATTCCGAATTCAAAAATGATGTATATTTTACAAAATTCCAAAAATATATGTTGCATTAATTAATTTTATAATTAATTCCCGCTGTCACAACAAATAGCGTGTTTTTAAGAAACAATTTATATCAAAAGATTGGCAATTGTTTATGTCCAATTTCAATGTTAAATTAATTATAATGACCACAATTGGATAAAATGGTAAAAATATATTCTAATTATACTTTAAAACCACTCAATAGTATAACTTATCACTATAAATTATTTTGATTAAAAAATTTGTCTTATGTATTTTTCACTATTCATAAAAATTTGGAAGTTCTCAGAAAATTACAAAAAATTCAACATAGGCTAATTTCAATATTAGGAATACAAAAATGAAGTCCATTTTGAAATATAAAATTTCTATAAATTTAAAAAGTAGTTATTACTATTCATAACGACTACTTTGATTAGTTGCGGTGTGTTAGAACTCAAAGTTGCGTACAATGCAAGCTATTGCATTATTGAATGAGATGCGTATCGTGGAAGCTCGGGGTGTTACAATGATGGCGGTCATTATGAAATATTCTATGTAAGATTTCATGGAAGTTGACCGTGTGATGCTTTGTGACTCAGCTCCCCTATGAGACTCTGAGACTCTGTTATCTGTGTGACATCATGATTCAACAACCCATTGAGGCTCAGTGACGTAGATATCAGTGATACTTCCATACTCAGCTACCCAACGAGACTCCATGACAAAACTATCAGCCAGTCTCTATAACTCAGCTACCTAGCGAGACTCTAGGACTCAGCTACCATTGAGACTCTATGACTTAGCTACCCAGCGAGGCGTCGTGACGCAACTACGATTAAGACATCATGACCCTGATACAGAATAGGTCTAATAATCCACTCTAGAATAACGGACTCATCGGGGATAAGTTCCATTGTATTAATTAAAGTTCAGTGTTTATAACCATTGGTTTTTCTATCAACACTTTATGTTATACCTATGTTGAGATTACTCTAGTGACTCTATTCTTTGTGCTTTAATTGCGATTTCCTTTGTTGATTTCTGTGAGACCCAAGTTGGTTTCAAGTCCCCTATTGAGTATTTTGTTTCTCACCCATTCACGGGATTTGCCCAAACATGTTGTGTCTTATACAGATGACGAGAATATTTGACTTGGATATTGGAGAGCTTGGGCAAGGTGGTGTGTGGCGGTGGATCTACAAACATTGCATGCTTTGGCAACATTTGATAATGATCTGTACCTACAATTCTGGTAGGATCATTAGTGGAAGCCATCCAGAGCTTGTACTTCCTTTACATTAATTTTATTTTTAGTTTGGTTTTTATTTTGGCCTTATTCCACTTCAGTTTCACCTTTACTTTTATGGTGGCTTCCTTGTGTGAGATACTTGTTTTTGGTATCCAAGTTTCAGCTTTACGTTCCATAGCATAGGTTGTGTGGGTGTGTGACTGTATAGGTTTAAATAAAATACCTTCCCTTTTAGGGATATTCCTTTTTGTTCTAGTCACCAGACCCTGGCCTATGGAAGGCGGTCTTGAGATAGTCACGACACATGATCTAGTGGACGAGTCATGATAGAGTGGTATCAGATGTGGTAATTTCTACATTATAGACCAAGTTTTAGTTTTTTTACATGAGAAATAATGTTAAATGATCCGAGTTCTCCTTTCTGAATCGGGGTGTCTAGTGTGGGCGTGGCTGTCGACGTATCCATAAACCCTAAACCTGAATTCTGATTTCCGAATAGGTGTATGAAAAAACTATTTGGTTGCATCATTAAATTTTTTTCATGGTCTATTTGAGTTAGATATAGCTCACCGGGAAAAATTATTTAACTATATTTCATATATATTTTTCTCAGTATTGTACTACATAGACATCCAGCTAGGATCCTGGTACAATTCTCGAAGATGGTACATTGAGCGACAAGGCATCAATGTAGGGATCCGTTCCTAATATGTCTCCCCAAGTGGTGTGCCATAGGCACCACCACCCATCGAGAAGTAGTTTCTACTAGCTTTACCATTATAGGATACACGCCAAATGAGAGAGGTTCATGAGTTCTAGAGGCATAGGCCTCTGAGGGTTCAAGGAAAGACAGATCCTCTGCGAGCTAAGGATTGGATGGAGGTGGGGATGCGGGTTTTCCACCTAGTGAGGTCCCCTTCAGACCAGATAATAGTTCTAGACACTATCCTTCTATAGGGTGTAATAGGGAGATGGTAGAGTTTGACCTTAAATACGCACAAGGAGGTGACCCTCACATTGATAGACTTCGAGTGCCTTTTTATGGAAGTGTTATTCCCTACAACCTCGATCTCAGTACGTATACAGTATCTGCTCTACTTATGGCAGAGTATCCTGACCATCACTGAGTACTCTTTGAGCTTCATAGACCTCTGCCAATAATCCATTTATATGGTGAGGGACCCATTTTTTAGATCCATAACCTTTTATAAGGGGATTATAATGGTGATCATAGAATCAATGATCTCTCTTAGAATCCCTTTGTAGGTTTTGGTGCTGGAGGAAGCCCTTCCAATGTAGAACTATCTGGGAGAATGTACACTGACTCTGAGAGCTACCACTGGACAACTGGTATTAGATTTCCTGACAACGTCAAGACAACAAATGAAACGTGGGTTCTAGAGGACCAAACCCTCAAGGGGATGACCCTGTGACATTGGATCAACATTTCATGCCCCATGGGTAGGGGACACTAGTTGAGGAACATGTTGTTATTCACATGTGGAAGGCAGGGGAATATAGCTCGAGACTTCCCGAATCACCGTAGAAATCATTAGCAGGAGGTCGAGGGACCACTAAGGAAGACATAAAGAGTTGATCAAGGCATTACACAGAGAGGCATACATGGAAGGGGACCATAGAGAGTGTCAGAAGGTGGAAGGGGGATGTGAGGTACCACCACCACCACCACCCCCAGACAGTCCACCACGAGCTCCAAGAGTATGCAGATAATGGCATGTACAATTTCAGGACATAGAGGCTTACGAACATGGTTCTCAACAGTTAATTATAGGTATGATTTTTGTCTACTCTATATTATCTATTATCCTTATATACATAGGTGTAATTCAGTCTTTCCTTGTCTCAGACATCGTTTGAGGCATAGAGATTCTGGTGGAGCCATTGGCTCTATCCTTACGACTAGAGACTCCAATGGGAGGGGATTTGATGATCACAAACTATTTATAGTAGTGCGAGATTACTCTAGGAGGCGAGAGATTTTTCTGGGATATCCTAGTAGTGGCGTCGAGGCCTTAAAACATCATCATGGGTATGGAATGGTTGTTGACATTCCATGCTTATTTTGACAATTTTAGGTGCAACGTGAAGTGTGTCCACGGGGATGGGACAAGGTTTTCCTTCATCAGAGAGAAGGGAGAATATGTAGTTCAAGCTGGAATTTCTCAAAGGTGGGTGCAGTTGACCACACACCAGTTGGCCAGACTCACCCATCGTGTAGTGGACAAAAGGAGTCTGACCATTCCAGCAGTGGTGGACGAGTATGAGGATATCTTTCTTGAGGATGTTCTGGGACTAGCTCCTCACAGGGAGGTAGACTTATGCATCAATCTGAACCTGGGGAAGACACTGATATCCACAATGACATATTAGTTCTCTCTAAAATAGCATCTTTAATTAATGGTGCATCTAGAAGTCTTTTAGGAGAAGGTGTTCTTAATTACTATCATTTCAACATGGGCAGCCCTAGTGTTGTTTTCCATGAAGGAAGTCTGGAGCTTGAGGATAAGTGTAGAATTCCGGCACCTGAACTGAGTGACTATGAAGAACAAGTACCCACTAATGAGGATTGATGAACTATTTGATCATCTGAAGGGATCGAGATGGTTCTCAAAGATAGACCTCATGTCTGGATATCATCAGCTTTGCGTATGGGATGCAGATATACCGAATATAACCTTCAGATGCTGATACTGACAAAATGAGTTCTTGGTGATGCCCTTCAACATGAAAAATATCCAAGCGGTGTTCATAGGACTAATGAACATGATCTTCCAGAATTAACTGGATCATTTTGTGGTGGTCTTCATATATATCTTTGTGTACTCAGTGTCAGAGGAGGAGCATGCTACACTCTTGTAGATACTTCTGGATACCATACGACAACAACAGATTTATGGTAATCTCTTTAAGTGATAGTTATGGATTTGGGAGGGCCAATTTCTTGGACACGACTTCTTAGATGATGGAGTTAGAGTGGATTCAGTGAGAATAGTGGTAGTTCTTTCTTGGGAGACAACCAAGAGTGTGACTGAGGTGCAGAGTTTCATAGGGTTTGATGGATACTTCCTAAGATTCAGAGCTAACATTTCTAGTGTAGTAGGACACCTTGATATATTTTTCCAATAAGGGAAATCCCTTTTTGTAGACAGAGAAGTTTCAGTAGAGTTTTTAGAAGCTGGGGTGGAGATTTATGAGTGTCCTCATCTTTAGACTACCAGTAGAGGATGTTGGGTATGTAGTTTTCTGTGACACATCAGGGACCATACTGGGTTGTGTCCTAATACATAAGCGAGCAATGATTTCCTACAACTCAAAGAAGTTAAGTCATCATGAGAATAACTACACAATCCATGACCTAGAGTTATCATTAGTGGTCTTTTACTTGAATATGAGGCGACACTGCTAGATGGGTGATATTTTTAGCGTCTACTCTATCCACAAGAGTCTCAGTTATATCTTCTCGCATAAGGACCTGAACATGGGACATTAGAGATGGATGAAGTTCCAAAAAGACTATGTATTTGAGATAGTCTACACTCTAAGTAAGGGGAACTTTGTGGGAGACACACTTTGTCAGAGTTCTGGTTTATAGCTGCTGAGTGAGGTGACAAATTTGCTAGCCTCAATTAATATATCCTTTGTGGATAGTGCTGGAGCATCTTACTTTCACTCGATAACTATCACTCCTCTACTTTTAGAGTTATTTTGGGAGGTAAAACTTGTGGATTTTGAATGAGAGGCTCAATGATCTCATATATTCTTAGTATAGGACCCTAGTATATTTTCAATAGGTGGGGAGAACATCATATTTTTCAGTGTATGCACCACAGTACAAGTGAAGTTAAGAGATGAGGTGTTTATGGAGTTCCATAATCAACCTTTAGCTATACATCATGGCATGGAAAATATGTACCGGGACCTCCAGTGTCAATATTGGTGTTCAAGAATGAATAAAGTAGTGGAAATGTAAATTTCTTGAGGCCTCAATTATTAGAAAGTGAATACCAAGCATCAGGTCCCATCAGGCTTGGTAAAATCACTCCATGTAAGAAAATAAAATTGGGATGGTATATCTGTGGACATCGTAATGTGGTCACTACACACTAGTAGGGGCCACAATTTTATCTGGTTGATTATTTACTAAATCACCAAGTTAGCTCATTTCTTACCCATATGAGAGTAGGGATTAGTGGAAGGCCTAAGATGCCTATACATCCAAGAGATAGAGTGGCTACATTGTGTGCCTTTGAAAATCATATTATATCATGATGAATGATTTACATTCCGATTATGGAAATAATTTCCTGACGTTTTCAAGAAACAGCTACACTTGAGCATTTTAATTAACCCTCAAACATATGGTCTGATGGAGCGGACCATACAGACCATAGAGGACATGCTTTGTGCATGCGTCCTTGATATCAGTCGCTGTTGGGAGGACCACCTTCCATTGGTGGCATTCACATACAACAATATCTATCACTCCACTAATTTCATGGCACCATTTTAGGCCTTGTACATGTGGACATGCATATCATATCTATACTGGATAGACCCAGGGGATTCAACACTCATGGTTCTTGAGTTGGTATGAGCTACCACAGAGTAGGTGAATAACATCTAGGAGTGGATGAGGACAACACAATGCGGAAAGAAATCACATGCCGACATGAGATTGAGACCCTTGGTGTTTGAGGAGGGAGACCATGTTTCCTTATGGTCTCACCCTAATGGGATTTGGAGATTTAGACAGGAAAAAATGTTATTTTAGTGGATTATCAGACCATTTTAGATTTTGAGCAGAGTTGGAAGGGAGGAGTAAAACCTAGATCTTCCCCCATAGATGCGATGGGTGCACGATGTTTTCTAGGTGTCACAACCGAGGAGGTACATACATGTTCAACCACACTTCATAGACTAGGAAAATATATAAATTGACGATGTGGATAAATTTTGGAGTCCCTGATAGAGATCGAGGATCGATAGGAGATGGTACTTCATGGATGGTTGATTCCTCTGGTGCACGTTCATTGGTAGCACTGTAACCTCCAGCAGAGCACATGAGATAAGGAAGCTAATATCCATTATCATTAACCCCACTTGTTTTATTAGATTTTGTTTTAGATTTTAGGTATGTAAATCTCTATGGTGGGGATAATGTAATGTCATAGATTTTCATGGGTAATTGTTTTTAACTACATGGAATTATTTTGATAACACACACTGAGACATCACGTCTTTCCATGGCCTAGAGAGGCCATAATGTATTTTAGAAGTTTTTTAATGTACAATAAGTAATTGTGTGAGGGGTTTTTACTAACATTAGAACCAGTACTCATATAAAAAATATGAGGGCACCATTAAATTTAGAATTATGATATTTTCTTATGAAAGGATTAACATTGACAAACTTGGGTTGGATGGAAATGTTAATTTTTAGTCTTTTGTGAAAAATAAAAATAATGAAAAGTTTATATTATTTCAGCTGTTTCTATTGTGATGAAATGTCTAGTGAATGTTGTAGTGTAGTGATGAGGTGAAACTAAATCAATAATGAACCTCATTAATGAGACAACGTGGTTACCTACAACATGTTTCCATAATTTAATTAAACATGGATCCATAATGTGGAAACAACATGGGGAAATAATTATTGAATGTGTAACCTCTCTCCCTCTCTCACTCTCTCTCTAATATGACAACCGCAATAGGCAAACTCTAGTGGGATGGATTCAAGAGGCAAATAATATTGATGAATGCTAATAGAGATAGGATTGATGATAACTGGAAGCTTCATCTCTCGTCAGCGACAGATCCTGAAACCAAGTAGTGGTTTAATTGTTTTAAATTTTCCCCAATTATTATTATAAAATGATGAATTTAGATTTACCGACAAATATGTTGATCCATTTATAGAATTGTTTCCATTTCTTATATTACAATTACAACATTTTAAAGATAAACAACATAATAGTATAGGATCCAAATGTTTAGTGTCTTCGGTAAACTAGGATCGTACATAACTATTACAAAATCAAGCATTAACATTTATTTAATTTATTCTTATATAGATTATTATTTTCACTTGTCCTATGATTAGTACATATAGCCACCTGAGGATATACATAAAAAGGGGTGAGCTAAAATCCTTGTAAGGGGATAGATAAGAAGAATATAGCATGGGTTAGCATAATCCTAACATAGGCAAAAGACCATGAACATGAGAAGAGAATAAATAAAAGACTTGAAATGTGGAAATGTATAAAAATGAAACATAATGTCTTAGTGGTTATCTACCACACATACATGTGAACCAATATATAATCTTATTGACACATCATTCCACATTTACTCATGAGATTCATCACTTTACCCAATGCATTGGAGCACTGTATAATTCCCGGCGCACCCGTCACCTCATAATATTATCATTCTCATGAATTCCATGATGAACATATATAAACAATGAACATAAATAAACCTTGTTATGGAATGGTTTTCATCTCATATTAATACATTCATATGCTTTGGGTTCCCAAAAGAAAGAGGGAACACCATACTTGATAAAAGAACCATCAACCATGAATGAGAGGTAAAAGTTGAGTTCTTAAAAGAAGAGTTCTTTCAGAAAACATATGGTTGGACATAAACTTCATTAGAAAACATTTATATCACAGAAATGGTAAGATAATTATGAATAAATTATTTTTAATAAGTTACCATACCAAATGGGTGTGAAAGGGGGAGAACCTGAAGAATGAAAATTAGGTTTGAGATTTTCCCCTTACCTTGTATCTAAATGCTTACTTCTAATAAATGTCTTGTATAATGAAATAATTTTCATTAATTATAAATAAAAAACCTTATTTACATTAATATGGTTCATTATGGTTTTATTAAGTGATTTTAGGTCCCTTTGTATGAGTTATAGAGTTTAAAAAACATTGTTCGGGAATGTTTTTTTATGGTTTTCTTGAGTGGTTCACTTGTATTCTTAAATTGATGTTTGGGTAGAACATTTGTAAACATCCATAAATTAAACATCATGTTATTAAGGTTATTATAGGAGCATTAATTATTTATAATGAATTATATTAGATCTATATGGATGAATCATTACTAAGAATTAAATGATGATTGTTTGGGTTAATTTGAGCGTGTTTTCGATCATAATGAACTTGTTTTGTTTTATCACTAGAAATATGGTCATTATATAGTTCTAGTACCTTAAATAAGATATAATAAATATAAAATATTCTGGTTCAACAATAAAAATGGTTTCATGACCTGATATCAAGGTAGAAATGGAAGATGAAAAATTGTGATTCTTGAAGGTGATAAATTAACACCTCACGAACACAGTTTTCTTTAATAAAATAAATGGAAGTGGGAAAGGGGGTTGGATGATATTATATACCATTAGCATAATAAAATTATAGTACATGTATAATACTGGAGTAAAAATACCATTTTTATGAATATAGGTGGTGAGAGATCAAGAAATTAACTTGACCATGAAAGGAAATTAAAGGAGAAGAGGGAGAGAAATTACCTCTCAAATCATTCTCTTGAGATCCTCCTTAAGGAAGCTAGTATTGGCCTTTTGATGAGACCAGAAGCTCTTGAAAGTGGGAAAGGGGCTAGGGAGTATGTCTTTCCTGAGTTTAGATAAGGCATCGATCTTGATTGGTGTGATGAAATGAGGGTGTGAAGGGTTGTTTTTATAGTGGAGGGGAGAGGGGTTACCTTAATATAAAATTCATTAGTTTATTAATTTACCCTATGAAAAAAATGGTGAGTCATCAATGACCAGGAATACTAAATAGGACATATGAGTTCGATATGGGGGTGCTAACATCACTTTTGATATTAGGAATAGTGGGTTTTAATTATAATGTATTTATACGGTAAATTAATGTATTTTCCTAATCACAAAAAAATCCAGTATTTTAGAAAAAACCCAATAATTTACTACAACTATTTATCGACGTATAGAATCCAAAAATGAATTCCTTTTTTTAAAAATAATTTTCTATATATGATTAATTTAATATTTAATTAAAACCACAATTTACTTAAAAATAGCTTTTAAAATTAAAACTGATTTTATAGTGGTTTATAAAATTACATAGGGTCTTATAAAATTATATAAAAAATATAAGACATTGATTATATAATTAATTAACTCATTTTAAGGAAATAAATTTTCTTTTAAATTAATTAATTAATTATTTATGACTTACATAATAACAAAATGTTTACTAAGGTCAAATTGTCACTTTCTATGAAGTCTAAATTTTATTTAATTATTCATGGGTACGGTTAACCTTATATTGGATGATTTACTATTCATAAGGGTAATATTACTATTCATATGGGTAGGTTACTATTCAAAAGGGTATTGTACTATTCATCATAATTTATTCCTGTTTCATTAGACTCCAAAAATCATCTTGAACACAACCGTGTGTGTCAGATTTTCAAAATTCCCAATACAGAAGTGAAAAATTTATGTTTAATGGTAACCTTGAACATAGTATTTCATTATGTTGTGATGTCATTTGATTTTATGACATAATCTTATGAAGGGAATATCCATTGAAAAACATTTGGTTGTTATATTCTTCCCCACTTAATAAATTTCACCCCCATAATTTTACTTTACACAAACATGTGAGAGTAATTCTACTTCATTGCCACTTTCGGTTCCCATGTTGCTTCCTCGAAATTATTTTCCTTCCAAAAAACATTAATAAGATGGGATTTCTTATTGATTAGAACCATATCTCTCCAATCCATAATTTTTAATGGCTTTTCATCATAGGAATGATCATTTTCCAGCTGTACCACCTTTGAGTTTAGTACATGTGGGGGATCAGGTATGTACTTCCTCAATAGTGATACATGAAAAAAATCATGAACCTGAGCCATTTTCAGTGGAAGTGAATGCACATAAGACACAACTCCAATATGGTCAATGATTTCAAAGGGTCCAATGTAACTTGGGCTTATCTTCCCTTTCATCCCAAACCACACTACTATCTTCCATGGTGATATTTGAATGAAGACTTCATCCCCAATGTCAAACTCCAAGTCCTTTTGAAGGTTGTCAACATAACTCTTTTACTGACTTTGAGAAGATTTTATGTGTTTCTGGATGACATTAACCTTCTCTATCATATCTTACATAGGATTGAGACCACATATCTTTCTTTCTACAACTTCATCCCAACTGGTTGGAGTTCTACAAAGCTTCCCATAAAGAGCTTCATACGGAGCCATCTAAATACTCAAGTGGAATTTATTGTTCTATGAGAACTCAACCCATGGGAGATACTGATACCAACCACATATAAATTCAAGAGAGCAGGCTCTTAGAATATCTTCAAGTATCTGAATAGTCCTTTCAGATTGGCCATCAGTTTGGGGGTGATAGGTTTTGCTGAAATTTAATTCAGTACTAAAAGTATGTTGAAGACTCCTCCAAAATTTAGATGTGAAACTTAGAACCCAGTCAGAAACAATAGAGAGTGGAAATCCATGCATTCTCACCAGTTCCTTCACATATATCTTAGTAATTTGTTCAAGAGAGAGATCTTCCCAAATAGTGATAAAATGGGCAGTCTTGGTGAGTTGGTCAACCACAACCCATATCGCATTATTTTCCATCAACGTCTTTGGGAAACCCATGACAAAGTCCACTGTAAAATTTTTCCATTTCCACATGGGTATAGGAAAAGGCTATATCATACATTTGGACTTTTTTCACTCAGCATTTACTTGATGACATACCAAGCACCTTGATATATATTTCGCAATCTCCTTCTTCAGGTTATCCCACAAGAAGTGTTCTCGAAGATCACTGTACATCTTGGCACTCCGAGGAAGGATAGATAAAGTTGATCTATGTGCATTTTTCCATATCTCCTTTTTTATCCTAGGTGATGAAGGAACAAGAATCCAGGTTCCAAACCAAATCACACCATCATCATTGATATGGAACTCCGGTAGATTCCATTCCTTTACTGAATTAGCACTATTTTTTATATCCACATCACCCATTTGTGCTTCTTTATTCTTCTCCTGGATGGATGGTTGCACAATCATTTGGTCAAGGTGGGATATATCCCCTGCCCTTATGATTTACAAATCCTTTATCTTCATATCCAGGAAGATAGGGTCTTTCTCAATCCACGACATGGATTGAGTAGAAGGTTTTTTCTGATTAGAGAATCAGATACCTTGTTCACCTTTCCAGGATGATAGTGAATACAACAATCGTAATCCTAGATTAGCTCTAACCATATCCTTTTACGCAAGTTGTTCTCCTTTTTTGTGAATATATACTTTAGGATCTTGTGGTTGGTGTATATGTCACACTTCTCACCATAAAGGTAGTGCCACCATATTTTCAAGGATAAAATCACGGCAGCCAACTCTAGATCATGCGTCGGGTAGTTCTGCTCATATATCTTCAACTATCATGAGACGTAAGCTATCACATTATCATTTTACTTGAGTACGAAACCCAAGCCTTTCTTTGTTGAATCACTGTATATCACAAAAAATTCCCTATTTTTCGGTAGTGTGAGTACAGGTACAGTGATCAACCATCTCTTTAGCCCCATGATGCTTCCCTCACATACTTCCGTCCAGACATACTCTACCCCTTTCCTTATTAGCTTAGTTAGCGGGCTTGACAATCATGATATGTTTATCAAAAAATGTCGATAGTACCTAGGTAATCCAAGAATTCTACTTTTTTCGGTGACACTAGATCGCCTGGGACATTCTTCAATAAACTTTGTTTTTGAAGGATCCACAGAAATTTCCCAACTTGTGATCACATGTCCCAAGAACACGGCCCGTTTCATCCAAAAGTCACACATTCTAAACTAGGCATACAACATATCCTTTCTAAATGTCCCAAACACAAGTCTTAGATGTTCTTCAAATTCCACCATTCTCTTGGAGTATATGAGATTATCATCGATAAACACTACAACAAATTTGTTAATGTAATGTCTAAAGACAATATTCATCAAATCACATGTTGTGATAGATTCTCTTTATTTTTTCATGAGCTCTATAAATTCCTTCTCCATCTTCGAGCAAAGAGTTCTTGGGAAATTCTTGTCAAGAAACATTATCTAAAAGTCTTCCCATTCGATCTCTTCAATTTTTTCCCTTGGCTTGGTGTTCTTAATCAATGCCCGCCATTGATCGGCTTGTCCATCTAGAAAATAAACGTCTAGGGTCACCTTCTCTGTCTTGGAATAGTGATGCATAGAAAAGATCTTCTCCATGTAGTTGACCCACTGTTCCGTAACTAGTGGATCCGAGGATCCACAAAACGTCAGTGGTCGTTGTCTCATAAAACATTTGATAGCCAGTTGCTCCCTCTTGGGTGATGGAGGATGTTCCCCATTATTATGGTTATTGTTCATAACGTGATATAATTGTGTAAGAATCGCCATTTAGTTCTGAACTCTAACTTCCAAATCATTGGGGATATAATTTGGGAAATCGTAGCATTGTCCCTCGCACAAGTTGTTGGCCAGATTTCTCTTGGTTCTCACAATTTTCTAAAATAGAAAAGGATAGAACAAACCATAAGTAAACAAGTCATGAATACATAACATAATCATTTGAACAATTTAAACCAAAAACATAACATATGGTATCCTTATGTAAATATTATTGTGTGCATATTGTTCTTAGTCTCATGCAAGAGGTTTTCTCTAGGGTTCACTAATCCAAATTCCCCAATTAACCAAACCTTTCCTGTGATACAAAATATAGCATCCCGACCTTTTCTTGCATTACTATTACTAAATTTTGAAGATAAACAACATAGTAGTATTACACATAGAGGATCCAAATGTTATGTTTCTTGGGCAGACTAGGACCGTACATAACCATTACAACATCAAGCATAAACATTTATTTAATTTCATCTTCTCAAGCTTCTTATTGGCACATGTCCTCTCCTTAGTACACGTATCCACCAAAAGATATACATAAAAAGGGGTGAGATAAAAGTCCAGTAAGGGTATAGATAAGAAGAATATAGCATGGGGTGATTATAATCATGACATAGGCAAAACATTATAAACATGAGAGGTGCATAAATAAAATACGTGAAATGTGGAAATGCATAAAAATGAAACATCATGATTTAGTGGTTAACTTCCACACATACTTGTGAACCATGATAGCATATTGTTGACACAAGATTTCACATTTAATCATGAGATTCATCACTTTACCCAATGCATTGGAGCGTTGTATAATTCTGGGCACACCCGTCACATTCAAACATTCATATTGCACTATATAATTCTGGGCGCACTCATCACCTCATAATATTATCATTATCATGCATGACACATAGAACATATATCAAAAATGAACATAACTAACCCATGGTAGAGAATTGTTTTCATCTCATATGAATACATTCATAATATTTGGGTTCCCAAATGAAAGAGGGAACAACAGACTTGATATAAGAACCATCAATCATGAATGAGAGGTAAAAGTTGAGTTCTTAATTGAAGAGTTATTTTGGAAAACATTTGGTTTGACATAAACATCATTAAAAATAATTATTATCCAAGAAAAGGTACGATAATGATGACAAAATGATTTTTATGAAGTGACCATACTATATTGGAGTGAAATAGGGTGAACCTGAAGAAATAAAAATGGGTTCAAGACTTTCTACTTACCTTGTATCTGAATGATTCCTTCACTTTATTGTCCTGTATAATGAAATTATATTCATTAATTAGAAATCAATAACCTATTTTAAATTAATATGGTTCATTATGGTTTTATTATGTGATTTTATGTTCCTTTGGATGAGTTATATAGTTTTAAAAACATTGTTCGCGAATGATGGGTTTTTTTGGTTTTCTAGAGTGGTTCACTTGTATTCTGAAATTGAAGTTCAGATAGAACATTGATAAACATCCAGAACTGATATTAAATTTTATTAATTATATTATAGGAGTTTCTTTGATATTATAATTAATTATACTAGATCCATGTGGATGAATGATTAGATAAGAATTAAATGATGATTGTTTGGGTTAATTTGAGCGATTTTCCGATCATAATGAAATTGTTTTTTCTATAACTAGATATATGGTCTTAAGGTAGTTCCAGAACATTAAATAGGAGATAATACATTTAAAATATTCTGTTTTAACTATAAAAATGGTTTCACGACCAGATATGGAGGTAGAAATGGAAGAATAAAACTTGTCATTCTTGATGGTGATAAATTAACACCTCACGAACAACGTTCTCTTTAATAAAATAAAATGAAGAGTGAAAGGGGGTTGGATGATATAATATCTCATTAGAATCATAAAATTATAGTAAATGTATAATATATGAGTTACAATACAATTTGGATGAAGATAGGGGGTAAGATATCAAGAAATGAACTTGAATTTGAAAGGAAATTAAAGGAGAAGAGGGAGAGAAATTGCCTCTTAAATCCTCCTCTTGAGATCCTCCTTAAAGAAGCTAGGATTTGTATTTTGATGAGAAGAGCAGCTCTGGAACGTGGGAGAGGGGATAGGGAGGATGTTTGGGCAGAGTTTATAGAATGCTTGGATCTTGATAGGTGTGATGAAATTTGGGTTTGAAGGGTGGTATTTATGTTGGAGGGGAGATGGGTTTCGTTAATATAAAGTTCATTAGTTTATTAATTTCCCCTAATGCAAGAAATAGTGAGTCATCCATGACCAAGAATATTATGTAAGACCTGTGAGTTAGAGATTTTGGTTCTTACATCACTTGTGATGTTAGTAATAGTGTGTTTTAATTATAATGTAGTTATACGGTAAATTAATGTATTTTACTATTCACCAAATATTCATGTATTTTAGAAAAAACCCAAAAATTTTACCCCTAAAATTTTTAGACATTTAGAATCCAAAAATGAAGTCAACTTTTACAAAATAATTTTCTAAATATGATTAATTTAATATTTAATTAAAATCATAATTTTCTTAAAAATATAGTTTTTAAAATTAAAAATGATTTTATAGTGCATTCAGAAATTAAGTAGGGTCATAAAAAATATCTAAAAACTATAAGAAATTGATTTGATAATTAATGAACATATTTTAAGAAAATACATTTTCTTTTAAATTGATTAATTAATTATTTATGACTTAAAAAATACCAAAATGTTTACTAAGGTCAAATTGTCACTTTCAAAGATGTCTAAATTTTATTTCATTATTCATGGGTAAGGTTACTCTTATGTTGAATGATTTACTATTCATATGTTTCATATTACTATTCATAGGGGTAGGTCACTATTTACAAGGGAATGTTACTATTATCTGAAAATTATTTTTGTTTCATTAAACTCCAAAAATCATCTTGAACACAACCGTGTATGTTGGATTTTAAAAATTCCCAACACAGAAGTGACAATAGTATGATTAATGGTAAGTCATCCCTTAGTAGTTCATTATGATGTGCTCTTATGTGATTTTATGAAATAATTTTAATAATGGAATTTCCATTGAAAAACTTTGGGTCGTTACACCAAGGATCATGCGTTCTTGTGGGAGGGTGTTGTTCTTGTGTTTTTTATCTAGAATTTTGTTATAGTTGATAGATATATGATCACATGCCACCTTTGTGTCATAAACTACTAACATGGAGGGCGCATGCCAACACGAACAAGGCCCAAGACTTCTACATGTGTGTTCTTCATTGTTGCAACCCCTAAATGTTGGAAAGGTGGATCCAAGGCTGTTGTAGTGATGGAGGAGACCCCAGAGGCCCAAAGGTGCATGCAGAATTGCGATAGGACCACATGAGTGGAACCTATGGCATGCTGAAGGTGTCACCAGTGCATCACCATAGGCACAACAACAACCTATGGTGGCAGACATAGGTGGGAGGCATTTCCACCCCATTGGCCGTGCTGGTAGAGGTGGTGCACTCGGTGCGCGCCGCGGTGGTTGGATGGATGCAATTATAGCATGGCGCCACATAGAATGAGTGGACCACTCCTTGTAGATTTCCTGTAGACAAGGGGTAGGTCGAGTGACTAGTCATGCACACCACTAACTAGACTATTCAATCTTTTCCAGGCTTAATCGGACTACCCGAAAAAATCCAACCTGTGCGGTGGATCAAGCAGGGAAAATAGACCGGCCCTTAGTGCAGGTCGGGCTGGATAAATTTTGGTTCACTGGGTGACCAATCAGACTCGACCATTGGAAATCCTTATCCGAGTTCAGTAAGGCCCAATGAGATTTGCCAATGGGCCATACAGAGAGTATCAGGTAATGCGGTATCCTGAGACAGGTTGGCCAGGTCGGTCTGAACCAGTCAGTCTGGGGCCGAACACAAATGGACCCTCGTTACAAAAAGAGATGTATCTCCCATAATGTGCCTCTAATTGACACGACATATATGACATTAGGATGCACAAAACGGGATGGTCATTATTAAACCCTCTAATGAAGATTTCATTGAAGTTGACCTAGTTAGGACTCGTGACTAATCTACCATGCAAGACTCTGAGACTCAGCTATCAACAAGACATCAATGCTCAGTTAACAAATGAGACTCTATGACTCAACTATCATCTAGACATTGTTACATAGCTACCTCATGAGACTCAGTGAATCAGCTAATAGTGAGACTTCATGAGTCACCTAGCCAGTGAGACGCTATTACTCAGCTACTAGTGAGACTCTGTGACTCACCTACCCTGTGAGGCTTTGGGACACAACTATCCATGGGACTTCATGAATCAGCTACTGAAATGGTTTAGGCGACGTATCTAGCCTAGAGTTCTCATCAGGGATGAATTTCATTGCAATATTTGATGTTCAGTTTTTAAACCATATGTTTTTCTATTGAGGAATTAAGTTATATATTTTTCAAGATGACTACAATGACTCTATTTTTTTGTGATTTCTATGTGATTTCATCTTTTTATTTCTATGAGACCCAATTTTTTCATGGGGTCCAGACTGAGTATTGTTATGATCACCCAGACATGGGCTTCACCCTCACAATTGTATCATGTGAAGACATCAAACAATATTGACTGGGATATTGGTGATCAAGGTCCAGGTGTTGTGCAATGGTGGATCTACAAAAATACTATGCTTCCGAGACATCTAACTGTGTTCTGTACCAACTCATCAAGTATGATACTTGGAAGTCAAACTCCATATCTTTTACTTCCTTTATTATACATTACATTTCAGTTGGGTATGAATTATAGCCATTTTTTCATTTCATTTACATCATTACATGTATGGTTGCTTCCTCGTGTTACATACATGTTGTTGGTATCCCAATTTTAACTTTACTTTTTTCTGTATGTGTTTTGTGTGTCTATTTATGTTTAATTAAAATAGCTTCACTTTTTGGGATATTTCTTTTTGGTGAAAGTCTCCATCCCTTGGCCTATAGAAGGTGGGATTGGGGTAGTCACATTATGGGCCCTAGTGGATGGGTCGTGATATTATAGGATACTTAAGAACCAAAATCCAAGTTCAAAATTTGATACGAGAGGTTGAAGAATCATAATGGAGTATACTGCATGTTAGGTACACACAATGTTTCTGATCATTCTCTACTATATAAATGTTTCATTTCAATTACATGGATCACTAGCCGCATATTACTAGACAACAATTAGGGGTACTACACAACTTTTATCAACCAAAATAACGCATGAGGCTAGTCATCGGTCAGAAGGGAAAACATAATTTCGCTATTATGCCTCTCCAAATGACGAATGATGTCCAAATGGATCACACTATTGTTATTCTAATGGAAAAAAAATCAAGATATCCTATTCACATTCCCAAATCAAGCACCTAATGAAAAGTCACATTTTACTATATCATGATTGAACTTTACATCATGTACCTGATATATTAGTCCAAATTAAATACATGATATTTGTTTCGAAATGTATGCCTCAAATTTGTGGTCACATCATCATATATGGTTCATCATTCAAAAACTATATGAAGAAGATATATCATATACAAAATTCCATTATAATAATAATCATATTATTATTTTTTGTCTCATTAAACCAATGCATGAGCCCCAAAAAGTTATCCAACATTAGTCTTACAATGATTGTGTTCATTCTAGTGCCACGTTTCTACTAATTTCATGTCAAATCAATGTCATACATAATATTTACAACTGTATTAATTATTGACGACCAAAAAAATATAAATTTAGTAATTTTACATTGTTATCTTTAATATAGATAATAATAAATGTGTACATAAAACAACCCTTAAGGGCTTCACAATAGTAGTACTCCAAATGTTGTCTAAAACCCTTCCATCACACGTAACTCTTTATATTATTGTTATTAATTAAATACAATCATATTTATTTACATAATTAATTTAAATCAAACCACCCCATGTCCTAATTTACCATAATTAGTTATTTATTCAAAATTAAATATCATTTCGTTTTATTATCTTACTCTCCATTTTATGCCCCAATTAATATTATTTAATATAATAATAACAATTCATCATTAAATTGTTATTAACCCATTACCATTTTTATTATTAATTATTTTTAATTCCCACTATGTTGACTATGTCCAAACACCACATGAGAGATCTGAGCCCGACCACCATCACGTTCACACTAAGTATCCCCCCCATGGTACCCTACAAATAGCCTCCACTCAGAAATGATCCCGTAACACCGCATATCATTAATACATGACAATATGGAAAATAGGGATCACCAATGTGATCCCAAACCACCTTTGATACCTGACCCAATCTCGTAGTGCTGATCAAATCCATTCAAAGAACACCATCCCGCATGTTTTTCAATTTGTCTCCAAATCATCGATATGTCATCTCAATGTGAGGTTTTGAATATATTATTAATAATATTAAAAATTATATCATGTAAAAACCTTACCCTCTATACTATATCCTATATAATTGTTTTATATATAAATAATATCCTTTCTTCTTGTATCTTTATTTTTTTCAATTACTATAATGGTCTATTCTAAAGAACCATATTTGGATATTCTAATTATATTTTTATTATTTTATTATAAATTTTAAATTAATTAACTAAAAACATGACACAAAATCCTATGAATTAAAACTCTAGCAAATTTCTTCTCAAGACATTGAGAAAATATGGATAATGTTTTCTAAACTCATTCAAATTGACCAAATATTTCAATTGTTTATTCTATAATGAATTCTATTATGAGAATAAGGATAATTTATTCATTATTCCTCACCAAATCATTATTATTCTCAATAATGTTTAATATATGACAAGAGACTTTATATCAATGGGTTATTTAAAATATAATGCATTTGAAACATCAATTAAATAATTTTATACCACTCATAATAATATATATTTATGTGCCTATCTAGTTGAATAGTTTTTTATCATATAACTGTTTCTCTATAATAGATAATTTTATTACTTAATATTATTATCCATTAGATTTTGTTTCCAAAAAATATATCCTTATCTGTAATTATATTTATCAGAGGTTTATTTTTGATCATCATGATGCTATTTTATTCATAAAATAATATTTTAACAGAAATGTATCATGTTTTACATTAATTTAATAATGAAATAGGTTAAATTTTATCCTACAAAAATGATGATACCTTTTAAGACTATCATATATATGGGTGAGCGATGATCCATATTTCATCATGACATATAACGACCAGACATATAAATAAACCATGTATATATCTATAAGTAAATCATTCAAATAATAACATATATGACTATTCAATAGTTGAGTGGGTAAATATTTACTATAAGGAATCCAATATATTCACTCAATGTTGTTCCTCCAGTTTCCTAAAAGATGAGGATTATTAGAAAATTATAACCCAAATTAAATGATAAATATGAGACACAAATTTTTTAGTTTCACCTCATTATGTTCTTTCATAAGAAAAGATAATCCATTGATATCTATCCATTTTGGTCACTCATGATAATTGATTGAGTCCTTTAAAAATGTTACTTGTAAAGGAATTCAACACTTCCAGACTTTATAGTGTGAATTAATCTCACTATATTATCCCAATTGCTCTATTTTCATGTACACATTAATTTTATGATTTAGTTTGGAGTCATATTAATTTAACACATTAATAATAATAAAACTATATTGATGTGTAAAACATTAAACAACTCATATCATTGCTCAAAAAAAAATGAAAATCCAAATATATTCATACATATAAAAATTTATGTCAAGAATAATGTATAATAATCCCTTAAATGCAATGAATATTAATCTCATTAAATTAATAATCACCACATGAGTAATCATGGAATGAACAGTTTCCAACCACCACTTTTTATGAAAATGATGACGCCTCTATGAAAATGATTTGTATAACACAAATTTCCTCTACCTAAGGGAACGTTATTTATGATACATATCAATACCATCATAATTATAACATTTAACATGTATAAATCCAAATTAATTTTTAATCTAGGATTATTATATAATACAAAATCTAGTCAAGGAAGAAGAAAGCTATATCAATTATCACACCAAGAATCTAACAAATTATAAAAAAGTGTAAAAAATTAGATATGTATATTAGTATATTAAAATAATTATTACAATTATTTATGTAAAGACACACTACCCCCTTAATTGATAGGTGTCAGCTCTAATAGTTCCCATTATACCTCAGGTGCACATCCTCAAAAAATAAAGTTAATTGATTGATTATGAGGTTCTATGGAGGTTTCATTGAATGGATATTCCAATGTATTAGAGTGGAAAATATAATATAACATTTACTATGAATAACCCATGGAAATAAATAAACTGAATTTGAAAGACATAAATATAACCATAATAGTAAATAAAATATTTCCAATAAGGTCAAAAGAACCATTATAAACATAAATTTGATCGAATAATTGGCCAATTTCATATCCAGACATGTATTAATGAAATAAAACAAAATTTTACAATTGAATCTTCAAGAAAAACCTCATTAAGACTCTATATACCATTTGATCTATCTTGCATGATCATGTAACTCGTCCTTATACATGAAATATTCATAAAATTTCTTTCTGAGAGATACTTGATTACGAAAGTTAAATGGTGGACTGTGCATAGAGTGAGTACAAAACACAGTAACACACTACCAACACTATTAAAAACAATTATATAATGATTTAAGTGCATGTGACATACTTGATATTAATAAATAAATTTCAAAATGATTAATAATATAAACCAACAATACCATATTCAGTTTAATAATAGAGTGTAACACTATTGGTTTCATGTACATTACATTTTTATTATGTATGTTGAGATTTTATAATATTAGGGTTAATTTTTAGTTGTTTTCAAATGGTTTTAGAGCATATTGGAAGTGTTTTTGGTGGTCCACAATTTGATCCTGGTAAGAAGAATCCTTGAACTATCTATCTGAAACTACACAATTGATAATTGTAGTTACTGGGAAGGTGAACTATTATTTAATAGATTGTAAATAAAATTTAGTTGACCAAGATTAATCATGAAAGTGGAAAATGATGTAAAAACATAGTTGGAACATTTTTTTTACAATCATTTAATATATCCATATGAGTGTTTTTCTGTGGGATAGTAGCATCACATAGCTTCATAACTTTGTGGCACTATCGTGGGGATATCAATATTGGGAGATAGTATTATGTGCATGATTCGTTCATGATTTTTCAAATAGTATGACCTAAAAATTAAACACATTGTTAATGATTTGAAAATTATGATTTAATTTGGATTATGCCCTAAAACCCTCATTATTCTACTACTCTACAACGGTCTTGAACTCCACATCCTCTATAGGACATATTTTCAGTTATCTTTGATATGTAGGTTAATTTTGAAGAATCAAAGTGCATTGTATATATGAATTCATGAATAAGTTCTTGTTCATCCTTATTCTTCTCATATCTACTCTTATCCTCCCTCTCAGAGTTGTAGATTTGATCTATTATCGATTGATCTATGAAATATGACATAAATCATGATGATTTATTCTTATATATATTTAAGGTATGTTTTGTGACCATAGATCTAGAATTTATTTTTACCATTCAACTTTTTATCATCCACTAATAGGTATGTCACATTTTTTTATCAACCACACATTATCTAGAACATTAAGGATTGTTTTTGAAAAATGTTTTCCTTGGATTATCTCATGAATCAATAGGTGATTTCATCACAGAAAATCCAATAATTTTTAGTTTTTAAAAAATATGGAAAATTTATATGGAGTTTGAAAACCTATTTGATGAAATTTTAAATTAATGTTTTAGAATTATTGTATTTTTTCAATGTGAGAATATTCTTATCAAATTTTTTCATAATAAGTATTTTTTATTTGAAATGAATTTTTATATAATTTTGAATAATTTTGTTGGAATTTTTTGAATGGGATGGGTCATGTTCGTAATGTTCCACCATAAAAGTGGAATGAAGAATGGTCAGGATGTACCACTATCAATGGGAGACACCAAGATTGATTATGTGTGTGTGTGGGTGGGTGGGTAGCTGTTTGAGTTTTGGAATATTTATTTTAATAGATAATAAATGATAATTATTTGATAATGTTCTTTATCTTGGTTTCCACTTACAAATTGTATGGAGTATTCATATTATTCACTACTTTTTAATATAAAATGTGAAAACCAATTATTTTCCTAGTTGTGTGTATAGTTAGACTATGGGGATCACCTAATGAGTCTTATACTCACCCCAATCTAGAGTACAACAGTGATTTTATATATATTGTTTTTTGGATAGTATAAAGGAAATGTATCATAATTTTCTACTGAAATATCTTGACAAATTAGGTAATTAATTTGGAGTTGGTTCTCAAGTATAGTAAAGTGTCTTGACCTAGCTTTCATTGGGACATGAACGAAGCCCTCTAAACCCATGGGACTCCTGTAGTTCCTTGGTATCTTTCCCCAAATACCACATATAATTCCATATCTTGATCACATATAAAACTATTACCAGTATCCTAATTCAAAAAACATGTTCTTTCTGTGTGTGTTTTCCTCACCCACACATACCCTAGCTAACTTCCAAGTAGCCCCCCCATCTGGATCACAACTACATGTCAAGAACACATTAACATGGTGTACATATTAGGCAATCTCTAAAAAATGAATCGTTTTTCCTGTTCACTATGGTATATACATTTATCCTTTTAATTATCACTTTGTAGGGGTGTTCAAATATCCCCCTTTAAAGAACCACAACCTCATTGTGAACCCAACACCTCAAACCCAGTCATTATTAGTACACGTCGATATGGGTAATGGATCTGGTACCATTTTAATGAATATGTTGTCCCTGGGCCATGAACATAGTCATATGACCCCATGGGTCTACTATAATACCATGGTTTCTGTCCCATCACACCACATTCATTTAATCATTTGGTTTAGTTGTTATAATTTTGACTATCTCTATTATCTAACAGATGTAATTTAAATGTGTTCTTTCATCACTCACACACATCCTAGGAAACATCCATGGCGTTCACCCCTCTTAATCACCACAATAGTACATGAATGCATTACTATGTAGTTTTAATCAAATATGATCCTAAAAATAAAAAGTGGGTTTTTACATGGGTCGAAACATTTAGCCTTTTTACGTCTCACTTTTCAATGGTGTCACACATTGTTTTTATGTTGGATAATTTGAGTTTTCTTTCAGGGTATTCTGTCATCTTTTGTTCCTTTTTGAATTATTTTATCTTGTTTTTGGGGTGACTATAATGTTTTTTATATGGTGTTTTATTTTAATAATAATGAATCATCTAGATAGTTTAGATTTTCTTTTTTATGTTGTTGGTTTTTTTTGTTTTCCTTATGTAAATCATCCCCCATTATATCTTAATCCTTGGACAATTATTTCATGCAATTGGTGTTTTAGGTATATCACCTACAAATAGTGTATCCTCCTCCTCTTACCAATCAAATAGGTAAAGGGTAGGATAATCTAAATAAGTAAGTAAAATATTTAAAAATAAATAAAATAAACCTGCAACACCAACTTCATCCTAATATTGGAGTGTCTCTGAGCACGTTTGAAAATTATACCAACTATAGTATCATCGAATGACCCATGGGTGTATACCCGAGTATGAAGAACATCTACTATTGGAGTCTATAATTGTTTTGATGGACCTAAAATTATGGTAATTATCTCATCTAGAGAATAAGTCTAAGAAGATCATAAACATATGGGATCCTCCTATAATGCTTCATCCTATTATATAAGATTTACCCTAGGGACATATCATTGGTGGGATAATGAATACTATATCATAACATCCCAATTTGAGTTTTATCATTAAGGTAATATTCTAAAATGAATCACATAACTACAATATGTGATTTTTCTCATTCAGGCATATACCACCTTATCAAAAATCACATATATGGGTGTTTTCTCTTTTAGTCTATCAACTACCTATATAGTTTATTCCATGACACCCCAATGGGATTCTATCATTTAGAACATTCAACTTCCACTTCTTTGAGAATCTACCCAACAAGGCCCAGGTAAACTAGGAATCCTAGGGAACTGAGGTTGAAACCCAATATACTAGGAATTCTATGTGGATCAATATCCAACTCCCAAGATGAACATCTAGGAATCCCCACAAACTCCATCACATCTCATCAGGCACATAGACCATGTCCCAGTAAACATGTCTGGGAATCTCTAGTTTCATCATAAATAAATATGTAAATCATAAATATAATTTAGGGGTAGTTCAATTCTGCAAACCATCATAATTATAGAGGTCCACTCAGACTCAAATCATCTGTACGGATTCTCAAATCACATCCATTGTAACACACGATGATTTTTAGGAAATATTTTTACCTCTTAGACGGATTTTGTTACACACCACACCATGTTTAAATGAACCATGGTAAACTATAAAAATATGTTTATTTTAAAACTGACTTCTATAACCAATATATTGAATTGGAATGTATAACCAATAATAACAATTTTATGAAACATTTTTATTTTTATTAAATAAACACTTTTTTTATTAGAGTCATTTTATTCTTCAAAAATATTTTTTCGACGAAAAATGATTTTATTAATTTCTATGATAAAATAAATAGATGTTTTTTACATTTTTAGAAAATATATTTGAAAATTTTTTATTCATTTTTTAATTAAACATGACAAAATTTTTAAAGGATGAATTTTTTAGAATTTTAAAAAAAGTATTATATTTTAAAGAATAATGGAAATAAGAATTTGCATTGAAATGACATTTTCTAAAAATAAATTCAATGCAGTATTCTATTTTGGATTAGTTTTAAATATTCAATATTTCAGTTTTTTTATAAAAAAATTCCTTTGAAATGAGTTGTGTTCCTGAACATGGTATAAAATCATTTTATACTTAAAAGTGAATGTTTTGAAAACATTTTTTTTAAATTTATTTTACCAATTTAATTTTTAATTAAATTCTTCCATATTTTTAAATCAATTTTTAAAAGGATTCCTTATTGGGAATCAAGAGACCTAGATTTAGTAAATAACACCATTTTTGGTTAATATTAACAGTATTTGTGGTAAATTTTTCATCATATTAATAGTTAAATCTAGTAAATCTAGACTATAATTCAGTGATCATGACATTATTTTTCATTAAAATTCATTTTGGATGAATACAATAATACCCATAAAACCTATGTTTCTATATGTTTTTATATAATGCACACGATTCCATGATATTTACATAAACACTAATAAAATCAATAAATGTGACATAATTACTCACACTTATTTTTAATAAGTAAAATATTATTAATACAGGGTTAACTAGAAGATATATAAGCCTATCAATATTATTTGGAATGATAAATTATTTTTAGTCATTATTGTATGAACCAGAATCTAATTTTTGGGTATGGATCTGTTTTCATGTTCATTTTTATGAAAAAAGGGAAGAATGAATTTTTTTGAAGTACATGCCATGTCCTTGTACACACTGTGTACATTGTCACTGCAACCAAGCCATTCTTGACTATGTCACATCCACATACACGACCATGTAACGATGTGGAAGGGCCTATTAAGGTTGACATAGTTAAGGATAATACATTCTATGTATCTTTAAATAACACGTCCTGTACCTTTTATTAAATTGTTATATTGGAACATTGCTGCGTCTTGGTTAAGGATCGTTATTCTTCTAACATCGGTTTATCCAAGAGAGATTGAGATAACTGATTATTCTTTGAGCCATTGATTCACTGTCTGTTCTCTAAATAGAACTTCAGTGGGTGCGTTGGAATCCCACCAGTGATTCCTTTCTCCTTTTAGAGCATATTACCCTGATTTTTGTTCTCTCTTGAGTTATTCAAGGTTAACTGTTTTGATGTTTTTTTATATCGACATCATTCTAGTCCAATTCAAGGGCCTAATCCAGAGTATATTAATCATAAAATGTAAAGGTAGGTGTTCTTTTTCCTTTTGTTTGTTATATTTGATTTTTATATTCCAAAGATTCTATTACCCATGTTTCGGGTATTTTGGTATTAGGAAATTAAACCCATATTATCTGCCTAAGATAGATTGTTGGATTAAGTGTTTTTGATGTGATATAATGTTGAATTTCATGTTTTAAGAACACCCCAAGGGTAATTTTCTTTTCTAATTTGTGGGGTTGTTGTGTCTAGGTTTCCAATGAGGCATACATTATTTCCTTTCCTTATTTGATATGATGGAACTATTTCACTTTTTCTTCTTGTATCAATGCTATTGATATGCTTTGGATTTTTTTTAGACATGTGATAGTTGTAATTACTTTTGGCTTCTTGATATCATTTGTGCACGATTGAATTACATAGGGATGCGAGAACATCATGTAGTTAGACCACATGGGGAATTGATATTGAGTTTATCCTAAGAGTGTCTATTTATTTAAAGCTACAAGACGACATGGGGGATTGATAGAGGCTCTCCCTCAAAGTGTATATAGTTTACATTTTGAGACCACATGGGAAACTGATGTTGACTGTTTCTCTAGAGAGTCTGTAGTTAGCTAGAATGACCATGTGGAGAATTGACGATGAGTGCTTCCTCAGAGAGTATTTTCATTTTTATTTAATCCCCTGTCTTGAGGGGTTAGATTGTGTGACCTACCGAGAGGGTAAATGTAATTCTATAATGTTGTGACACAACATTCAAGACAAAGCACAATCTTGGATTTGTTCTTATTTGGTAGTCTTTTGAGAAACTTGTTTTTTGATACTTGATTTAATGATGAACCTAAAATGCTACATATTGTAAATGGAAACTAAAGGATTTGGTTACATTTTGTATTCTTAGTTTATTTTTTACATTTACATTATTACATGCAATATATACTCACTAAAATTTAGGCATAGATCTTGTGGTGGTTACCTATTGTTATTTTTCTCATAGTCTGTTTCAGTCATGGTTTTGGACCAAAAGATATTATATTGTTGTAGGTATAGATATGGAAAATCACTTTTCATCATTAGATACTTGATTACTATGGAGCTGGAGAGAATTGGAATAATCTAAGGCTTGCGATGCAGCTGGATTTTACTTGTTTTCTTTTGTACGTTGGTTTAGTACTATATTACAGCATTGTAAATTATTTGGCTATTTTCCAAGACGTAGGTGACATGCATCATTTATATTTTCCTCTAGTTGTTTATTTATTCTCATTATTCTATGGTTCACTTGTTTTATGGTATTACTGCATCTTCTAGAGTTTATTTTTTATTCTTCTATGAACACTCAGAAAATGGGGGAAGAGTTTCCCCACTTTGACACCCGTGGGAAACACTACTAGTCAACAGCCTTTTGCATTCTGGGAAATGCGGCTGAGGATGTGTGACCAACTGGGTACAAGGCACCTTTGGGAAACACCCAGAACCAGGATGTTACAAACTGGTATCAAATCTATTTCTTTTATTCTTTTTCACAGTATTTAGAGCCTACAGATTAGGATATGAATGATTAAGAAATTGGTAATAAGATGTGCCAGGGAGTAGCAAACCAGTGTATAGGGAAAATCCAATATACCTCAAATATTTAAATTATCTAGGTTTTTCAATTAATATAGTTGATTTGATTTCACTATTGGGTGATACATATTTTTTCTGTTGTTTTGATAAATATCATTGAGGATATATTTCAGTTGCATCCCGAATAGATGAGGGTCTTCTATATCATGTGTTATATAGTCACATGATAGGGATCACATGTCATGCAATCTTGTCATGCTATTTAGGGTGAATTACTATTGAATGTTATAGTGTCAGAAGTTGTGAAAGATATGCATGTTTTTGTGATAGATGCCTTGGTATAAAGCCTGCTATTTTGATTGGGAATTTTAAAATTTAATGTTTCATTTGAATGAGAGAAAACAATTGATCCCTGAGGTGTTATGGGCCCTATTGAATCAGAAATTTGTGGACCATATTGATAATTAACTAAACTATATTATGATATGACATGAATATGATGCCCAGATTTGATTCACGAGCAGTATGTCCCCCTATAGATCAAAATTTTGAACTTTAATGTTTTTTCAGTGGTTTATGGGGTTCCGGCATAGTTTCTAAGACTTATTTTCATGAAAGACTAAGAATACTTGGTGTGTGATGATGAATACACGCAATGTATCCTTATGTTCAAGAAGGATTTTTTATTTATGTAGATGCCATGTACTTTATGTACACACTGTGTAGTCCTTATCCATATGACTTACTATGTGAGAAAAGAAATGGGGTTGGGAAATGATGGTTGACACACGCCGTGTACTTAGAGTACATGTCATGTTATAAGATCCGGGAATTCAACTGTCTGACCAATGAGACAGGTGGATAAAAAACATAGGATGTACATGCCATGTCCCGTTCATACATGTAGTGTATAGTCAACTATGTCACATACCGTGTGAATAATGAAACGAGTGGTTAAAACATAAGTGGTACACACTGTGTGTAGGGTGAAAATGTTGTGTAGTGTTACCCAGGAGTGAACCATGTGGTTTAGACTTGTAGAGGGTCATGGGAAGGAGGGAATAATAAAAAAAACATTGTTTTTAATGATTACAGACCGTGTGTATGGGGTGTTACACTACAAGTTTTGGAAGAAGTACTTGCCCATGTGAAAGCCTATGGGGGCATGTCGTGTAGGGGTTATACATGTCGTGTATCACTGTTTTGTAAAACATGAATATTTTCTTATCCTATTACATTCTTGAACATCCAAGTTTCATTCCTTGATAATATTGATCTAAGGTGTATTCTTGACGTTGCAGAGTCATTCCACTAATGTTTCCTTTGGTTATATGCTAGATGAAGTGAAACAATTAGACACTATAAATGGTATATCAGGGACTACAAACACATGATCCTTAGCCCGATTGGTAAAGACTTTATAAGTGCATCCGGGAGACCTAGGATCAAATCCAGGTAGGGACATTAGTTCTGGGGCACTGTAGAAGTACTGTAGTAATACTGTAGTAGGTACAGTTGCTGGATCTGTGCAGTACTGGAGCAGGTACTGTAGTGGGAACTGTTGCTGGTAGTGTTTTTCACAATAGCAGGAGGGAATAGGCCTCCGTTTGGGACTTTGGGGAACCGATTTGGTCCTCGAGTCATTTAAGTCCTTCAGGCCACCCAGGCCTTCGGTTCAGTAAGGCCTTCGGGCCACCTCATGGCCTTCATGCCACCTTAAGTGTAGATGAAAACCAGAAGACCTACAAGGAACAATCTCTACAAAAAGTATGAGAAAGAGGCTTTCACTACAGTATGAGGTAAATAGATTGCAAAAATGAGAGGGTATGGAACCTACCATTGGGAAAATCCAGTCATTCACAGGAATGCCAAGATGAACAACCATGTGAAGGTGGAGAGTTGATTTCATGATGAAGAAGCTGGGTAAGATCAGTTCCAAGTAGTTAGTCTGGTTTGTATATATTGATTGATGTCTATGGGAAAATGAATTCCTCTAAGGCCTATGGGTCATGTAAAACCTACGCCTACTGGCCTTTTAAGGGTTACTTCTCACCCCTTGAAAGGTGGATTATAAAAATGAATAAAAAAATGAAGGCCTTTGGGCCATTGGATGGAGGGAGTACCTACTGATCCTCCTATCATGCCATTCAAGGAACCAATGGTTATACCAGACATAGGTGCTGATGAAAATTTTGGAGAAGGCTTAATGAGAATGATGGAGACTTTCCAGGGAACACCTCATCATGCCCTGTCTATGGAATTTTTTTTGTTGGTCTATCAATAGAAACATCCTTCCACTTTTTTAGGGGATGGAGGACATCAAGCTTCAGAGTCATGGTTAGAATCCAAGTTGTCTATCTTCGAGCATCTCGAGAGACCCATGGAGGGGAGGGTAAATCTATATACATATGTGCTACAAGATTTTTCCAAGAGATGGTGGGATGTGATATCATAGGAGGGAAGCCAGTGTGTTATGTATTTGGATGAGTTCCAACATACCTTCTCTGACTGCATATACCCGGAGACCATGAGGGATGACTGTGCCAGAGTGTTCATGAGTTTGTAGTAGGTAAACTCTCATTCCTGGAGTATTCTTCTCACTTCCCAGAGCTTCAATGATTCACACCCATTCTAAAGGATTATGAGGTAGTTCTGTTTAGGAATCTTGTGAGTGGTCTCAGAAATGACATTTGATCCCAGGTGACCATCTTAATGTTGACTTCCATATCTTCAATAGTCAACTAGAAAATGATCATCGTCCATAACCTAAAGAACTATGAACCAGTGGGATTGGGTAGTCCAACATCTAGAGTTATTACTCTTCCATCTAATAGCAGGATATTCCATAGGGAGTGTATGTATGGATATCTGAGTAGGTGATATATTTTTTGGTAGCTAGGTGGTGTGATACAAGTTTGGAAGAGCAAGAAATAAGAATCCTCAGTGCCTGAGAGACCTATTTGAGTATCGATATTGTGGAACTATGGTACATCTTTAGTGTTTCTGAAACACCCTCCTTCCTACAGCAAGTGTGGGAGGATCTGTTTCGACTCCTTGTACCGGAGGAGGACCACCAGTTACACATGAGACTGGGGCTTTGAGTTCTATAAGCCGATCATGCCGAGGCGGTGGTCATGGATGAAGTTTTTAGATGTAGGGTTTTCGACAGCCGTAGGGTAGATCATCTCAGAGATCACAGATAACTTCTCTAGTCCACGACTGATTTTAGGGTTTTGTGCTGGAGGAAAACCATTAGGAGAAGGATCCTAGACCCTCTATGGTTAGAGGTATGATTTTGGTTTCATCTGTTTTATATTATACTCGTTTCAATGTAAGGGATTCCCATAGATTTATATCTCTTCTTGTTGTGGATAGCCTTAGGCTCTGTATCATTACTTCTATATATATCATGATGATGGACACTACATTATTGATTATAAATTCTATTATATGTCAGTGCAAGGTGTTCAATCCTGAGGTTGGTTGGTTCCACATCATATTATGCCTTTTTTGTCTTTGTGAAGATAGGCTATGACGTCATTCTCAGATTGGACTGTTTATCTCCCTTCAAAGAAGTTTTCAATTTCTATCACCATAGGGTGAGTTTCACATCAATAGAGGGAGGTTTGTTTCTACAAAAGGTCGAATGGGATGTGTAGGCGAGCATAGTTATACTAGAGTATCTTGGGATGAGAGGTGTTACAACCCATATTTCTACTCCTTATCTTGATGACTAGGGGACTTCATGGTTGGACATTCCTCCGATGGTTGATCATTTCAAAGATGTCTTTCCAGATAATATTTCATGTTTACTAACAAAGTGGGATTTTTATTTCACTAGATATCTTGTTCCAGGGGAATCAATAGTGTCAATTTATTCTTATAGTATTTCTACCATAGACATACATGATATCATGAAGAATTTCAAGGAGTTATAGGAAATGGGTTTCCTCTGACCCAGTACCTCTCCTTGGGGTTCACCTATCCTTTTTGCGAAGAAGGTAGACCATTTCCTCAGACTTTTCATGGATTATCAGAAATTGAACTAGTTGATAGTCAAGTATCAATATCCTTTGATTAGGATTGCTGATATATTTTATCAACATCGAGGAGACCATGTTTTCTCAAAGATTTACCTGAGATCCACTTATCATTTTTTGCATTTGAGAACATCAAATGTACCTCTTACAGCCTTCCAGAGTATGTATAGACTATACAAGTTTGTTATTATGTCATTCAGTCTCTTGAATGTGCCAGTAGATTTTATTGAACTGAATAATTTTGTGCTCCATCCATACTTGGATTCTTTTATCATAGTCATCCAGGGCGATATATTCGTGTACTCTCACACTCAACAAGACCATGCCACCCATCTTGAGATCATTCTATGTATCTTGAGGGAGCATTAGTTGTGTTTTGTGATCTCTAAATTCCACTTTTGGATGGACCATTTTCAATTATCTAGTCATGTTATCTTACAGAAAAAAGTATCAGTTGTCCTAGAGAAAATGAGGGCAGTAGTTTCCTGGGAGTAGCCAAAAAATGTCTTTGTGGTACAATGTTTTTTGGGGATCTTTGGTTAAAACATACTTTTTGAAAGTCCTTTTCATACTTAGCAGCGCCACTAATGAGCCAAAATAAGAAGGGTGTGAAGTACTCATGGATAGATTCTTGTGATTTAGCCTTTCAAGAGATGAATGAGAGGATTAATTCAGAACCAATACTGATTTTACCAGATCTGAGAAAGTGTTATACTATTTACTATGATGCGTTAGGTATCAAGATGGGATCAGTGTTTAGGAAAGGGTAAGGAGTCATCGTGTATGGGTCTAGAGAGTTGAGGCTACATGAGAGGAATTACTCGATGCACGATCTCATGTTAGAAGAAGTTGTTCATGCTTTACCTTGTAGGAGAAAGTATGTTTTGTGAGATCATTTTTGACCAAACAATTCTCAAGAATATCTTTACCCATCATTACCTTAATTTGATACAGTGAAGGTGGGTCAAGTATCATCAGTATTTGGAAATTTATCTTGGCTACATGAATGGGAAGGGAAATATAGTGGCCGATGAATTGAGTAGGAGGACCCAGATACATGAAGTTAAAGAGGTTAGTAGTGAGTGGATGCATATGGATATGTTCTCTGAGATGAATTTGGAGGTGCACAAAAAATAGGGGCATACGTTTCATTCTTCTATAGCTATTACCTCTACTCTTCTCGATCGAGTGTGAATGATGCAACTATCGTAATATTAGGGACTATTCCTATGGGAGAGTGTGTTTGGAAAGGAACCTACTTCTGGGTGAAATATAGGAGAGGATGATGTCTTTCAATTTCATGGTTTTTTATGGGTGTTAGAAAAAATACACATGGGGATTTGCAGGAATTTCATTCCTCATTTTGGGCAATTCATTCTAGTTTACCCAAGATGTTTCATGATCTACACCGTTAGTATTGGTGGCCGGGTATGAAGTGGGATATTGCTAGTTTTTTATTAGATGTTCCTCTTATCAGAAGGTGAAGGAGTATCATCAGTGACCAGAAAATCTTTTACAATAGTTACCCATTCTTGAGTGGAAGTGGAATGATGTCTCTATGGATTTCATGACAGAGTTTCTTATCTCACCTCAGGGGAATGATGTAGTTTGGGTTGTCAATGATAGACTCATGAAGGATTAACATTTCTTATAGACCAGGGATACCATCCGTTTTGTTGAGATTGGAAAGTTTTACATCAAAGATATTATACATTTTCATGGGGTCCTATGCTCTACCATTTTATACAGAGATGCATGTTTTACTTCTCGTGTCTGGAATGGGTTACAGTGGGTTTTGGGTACATTGGTAATCCTGAGTACATCTTACCATCCCAAGAAAGATGTCTAGTCTAAGCTCAGAATTCCGGTACTGGATGAAATGCTTCGAGCATGCATCCTAGATTTGGGAGGTTCTTTGGAGAAGCACAAACCTGTAGTGGAATTTTCCTACAATAACAGTTTTTAAGTGACAATTCGGATGTCACCTTATGGGGTATTTTATGGTAGGCCATGTTGATCACCCATATGTATGATGGAGGTAGGAGAGTCAGCAATGGTGGAACCACATATTTTCATGGAGACCACTGGGTATGTGGAGTTCATATAGAAGAGGATGGCTACTACACAGTCTCTATAGATTTATTATGATGATCTGTGAAGATGACCTCTCGAGTTTGAGGTCAGAGATAAGGTTTTCTTACGTGTCACATCGAGGTTGGAACACATGAGGATTAGGAGATAGAGAAATCATTCACTGAGATATGTCGGGACGTTTAAGGTTTTAGAGAGAGTCGGCCCGGTTACCTATCTATTACAGTTACATCAAAGGTATCGAGAAATGCATGATGTCTTCCACATTTCTCAGCTCTGACATTAGTTCTCAAAACCATCTCATGTTATTAAACCCAAAGAGGATGAGTAATATGTGGACACAACATTCAAGGAGTATCCTATCCGTGTTATTGGTCTATGCTCAAAGGTTCTCTATGGATAGTCTATACATCTTGTAAGGGTTCTATGGCAGCACGGGTGAGTATAAGACAGGACATGGGAGAGGGAGACAGATGTGCAATCGCAGTGGCCAGAGCACTTCTAGGATTCGTCTTCGCAACCTTCATAGGGAGATTCGAGGATGAATTTCATTAAGGGGGGATGTTTGTAAGAACCCAAATCTTCTTTTTAAGGTATGGATATATTTTCATATTTCTTTTTAGTAGAAAAGGGAATATTTTTTTAAGTCCACCTCATGTACTTACTTGTAAATGACTGTTACATTGGCACCACAAACAGGCCATGTTTGACCTTGTTGTGACTGCGTACATGACTGTGTGATGATGTGGCAGGGCCACTTAATGTGGGACATGGTAAATGTTGATACATGGGCGTATCTTTAAAGAACACATTGTTTACCATTATTAATTGTTTTATCAAGGTTGGGTTGCATTTAGTTTAGAAATCATTCTACTTCTAACATTTGTTCATCCTAGAGCGACCCGAAGCACCGATTCTTCTATGAGAAAATGATTCTCCATTCGTTCTCCAAATCAAACTTCAGCGGATGAGTTATAATCGAACAGGTGATACCTTTCTTATTCTAGAGCCTCTTCCCCTGATTTCTCCTCTCTATTGAGTTATTCAAGGCATATAATTTTGATTTCTTGTAGATCTATGTCATTAAAGGCATATTAAAGGGCCTCCACCGATGTATATACAACATACAACATCGAGGTAGGTGGTTTTTTCTGTTCATTGGTTGTCTATGTGTTTTCTATGCCAATGTGCCAATTACCCATGTTTAGGGTATTCCATGTTAATGAAATTAAACCAAATTTATCATCCTTATATTTATTGTTGGATTAAGGGTTGTTGAGGTGATATTATTTTGAATATCATGTTTCAGGAACACCCCATGAGTGCTTTTCCTTGTTTTAATTTTTAGGTCCATTTGTTATAGGTTTCCTATGAGGCAGACCTTGTATCCTTTCATTACTGGATAAGATTGAGTTGTAGGAATTTTTCTCCTTGTTGAAATATTTGTTCTATACTTGGAAATAATTTATCCATGCGATAGTTGATATTTCCTTCTAATGCTTAATATTTTTTATGCACAAGTGAATTACACAGGGTTGTGATATCCTGGTGTAGTTAGACCATAGGTGGAATTGACATTGATTTCTTCCTCAAAGTGTCTATATATTTCATGCTACGAGACCATAGGTGGGATTGATGGTGATTTCTCGCACATAGTGTCTATAGTATACGTTATGATACCAAAGGGGGAATTAACATTGAGTGATTCCCCATAGAGTCTGTAGTTAGCTAGAAAGTCAATTGGGGGAATTGACAATGAATGCTTTCTCAAAGTGTCTTTCCCTATTTATATCATCACTTGGCCAGAGAGGTTAGAATGTTTGAGCTACCATGGGGGTAAATGTAATTATTGAATGTTGTGATATTTCTACCAAGCCGAACAACAATCTTGGATTTAGTCCTGTTATTTAGTCTTTTGGGATACCTGTTTTGGATACTTGACTGAATGTCAAATGTTAAATGCTACTGAATGTAAATGTAAAATATAGGATTTGGTTACATTTTTGTATTCCTATTTTTCTTGATATATATACACAATTACCCACTATATATACTCACTGATAGTTAGGTATATAAATTATTGTTGTTTCCTACAAGGATTCATCTCACACCCTATTTGGTTCATGATGTTGGACCCAAACAGATATGTTTGAAGTTATAGATTAGGTCAAGAACCCTTCATCATCTGGTACATGATTATTGTGGATATGGAGAACATGGGACCAAGATGAGTATTTAGATGATTCTAGAGTTTATTTGTTTTCTTATTTACATTGGTTTAGAACTATATTTTAGCATTGTGATTCGTTTGGCTGTTTTCCTAGACATATGTGACATGCATCCTTTATATATGTTCTCTAGTTGTTTATTAATTTATAGTCTTCCATTGTTCACTTGTTTTATGGTATTACTAATTACATTACTATTTTTTTGTTATTCTACTATGCATACTCTTCAAATGAGTGTATAGTTTGCCCACTCACACCCAAGGCCCTCACAGCCCGTCAGATGCCTTTGGTATTCGGGAAAATGAGCTTGAGGCCATGTGACCAACTAGGTACGAGGCACCTCTGGTCAGCACCTGGAACCAGGACATTACGATTCTGGTTATTTATTTAAATTTTCTTATAATTTAATTATTAACAAATCCATAGACAACGCTAATAAAATAATCATTCACTTTTGAGAAAAATAATATATATGTAAATAAATATATAAAAATTAATATTTTTGAAGTTCTTTTATGTGATTCACGAATTTTATATATTATCTTGAAAATTTTAGGATATAATAAAATAGTTTCTTAAAATTTTACTTGTTTTCTTAATGTTTTAAAATATCCATGTAGTGAATACTAACAAAACTGGAAATACTGATTTTTATGGGATTAATATTTTATTAATTTTTTGTGAATAATAAAAATTGTTAAAAATTATAAATTATTATTATGTTATTTAAAAAGAAATATGTTTTCCATTTATGGTCAAATTAACCCCAAATAAGTGAAAATCACATCCCTCTTATTTTTTGAAATTTGTTTTCGTAGCTAAAATTTAAATATATCAACTAATGGTTAATAAAGATGAAAATAATTAAAATAAAACAAAAACATGAAAAAAATTAGTTTGATGATTATATTAGAACCTTAACATATATTTTCTAGGAATCTATCACTATTTGGTTGTATTTATATAGAAATTAAATTTATTAAAATTGATATTTTTAGAAATTTCAAAAACACCCCTCATACTATATAAATACCACCCGACACAACCCATTTTCCTAAAAACATCCATGCCTTGAATATTTAAAAAACTAGTCCAAAAACAATATTTACCACTCACACCATTTAAAAATTATGTTTATCTCACAAAAAGACCATGTCAATGAACCTCAATGGTGCCTTTTAATAGGTGATATTCAAGAAGTAACTTTCTTATACTACCTCTTTTAATATATTTTATTATTATACAATTTCCTAATATCATTTATCAATAAAATAAAAATACCAAATTATAATTTATATACTCGAATTTTATATTTCTATTGAATTATTTTCTATTTGTAATTTTCTCTCATATCTACTTATTCAATTAAATGAATCCATTATACAAATTATGGTGGTTAACCATCTTCCTAGATAATGAGTTTTTTCCATAACACCATCAAGGATACTCATAAAACTATTATTATCGCAAAATTACATTATAATAATTATATTATTAATATTAGATGTTATGGAATTAATATATAGTAAGAATTTTAAATAAAAAACCCTATTTCACAGTGGATTTATAACTCTCCAAAATATACAAAAAATTTATCAGAAATGTTTTTTTAATCCCTCTAAGGTCTGAAAATATAATGAAATATGGTTCCATTTAGACTTATGTATGTGTATTATTACCCTTACATTTTATTTAATGTATAGTATTCCCATTCGATAAGAAAAACCATAATTATACCGAAGTGAAGTTACCATGAATCCATGAAACAAAAACTCTTAGGATCACAAAATTAAAACATATAACTCCCTAAAATGGCCATAAATGAATGTAGTAGAATTGTAATAAATAAGATACATGTGTAATATGTTATTAATATATAAATAAGTGAATCTAAATTTATTATCTGGGACATTATGTTAAATTTAAGAACACATTCAGAAATTAGGTAAGGTATATCTCCAAACCTCTAAATTTACTTTGGGTTACACTCTATTTTTCCCTAAATGTTTCCCTTCAATCTTCATATATAATTCTAATATTTTCTGTGTTTATATGAAAAACATTTCTTTGTATCATAATTAATCTTTATTTTATGTTGAATTACATGTTTTATATGGTTCCCTTATCAATTCCTCCCGATAAGTAGACCTAATCAAAGAGAATTTCTCTACCTATTTCCCAATTATATGTACACATCATAAACTATTTTAAGTGTACAATATAATTCTAAAATATCTAATTTTTTATTGAATAACAATTTTAGGTCATTTATAGTGTTATTCAATCAATTATTAATTTATCTTCTTTAAATAATAATAATTTTTTTTTTATTAAAACATCACTTAAGTGACACATTTAAAATGTTACCTCACCACTATTTTAATGTTTTAACATAATTTGAAATTAGTTATTAATGATATATTATTATATTTAATTTATTATTGAACTATAAATTTATAATACCCCAATTTGATGGAATCTATTATTATACTCTATTTGGTTATGCCTTAAAATATGAATATAATACCCATTTCTTTCGATGGGCAACCCCTATGTTTATTCTTTACGTTCGAGTCCTTATATCTCCACATATGAATGAACATGTTATGATGGGTCCCCCTAGATATATCAACAATGAATTGGGTAATTCTTTAGTCTCATGAAACATTGTGTATATGTTATAAAGTAAACCTAATCCATTTGTGGACATTGACCTCCATGAGATATAGTCTGGGCGGTTAGCCTTGATTCATGTTTATGTCCCCTTACATGTTGCCACCACATTACTATGTTTCAAAGATCATAAGAGTCCTTTTTCTATTTACTATTTATATATTGTTTTATTCATAAACATCAATTTTAGGGAATCCTAATATGACTTATAACTCATGGTTTATGATTAATTTACATGTTTATTACCTTACTAGGATTTGTATCTCATTCCATTTTCCTATGTATTCCAACGGTTATCCCATGTAGTTATATAAGCTGAAAGGGAGTCAGAAGATCGTTAGTAATATTAGTAAAAAAATTATTTTTCTTTCATGTTTCCAAATTATGTATCAAGTCTTAGAAAGACAATAGGATTTTCTGTCCTTTTTTGTATTTCATAGGTAGTTATGATTATAATCATGTAACAACATGTATAAAAGGCATGGGTCTCTAAAGTTGGTATCATAGAATAGTCTAGTTATTTTTCGGGATTAGGGATTGAAAAATTTAGTCTGAACCCTAGAGATAATTCTATCACCATGGAAAACCAATATTGAAACATAGGGAATCACAAGTTAGGTTATATTTTTCAATTATAAGTTTATTCCAGTTTTTTAATAGTTTTAATTTTATATTCTCATTATATGATATCGTCTTTTCTACATAGTATGAAAAAATAAAATTTTAGGGTAAAAATTATTAAGTGGGGATGAATATAAAAAACTCACATTTTAATGAAATTTTTGGGTTTTTTTAATAGCATGTGATGCATGCAATACCAAGTTTAAACAAACTACATCATACTATTAAAATTTCATTATGTAAGACTGAACATTATAACATATCCATTGAATTGTTGGTTATTAATAAGAATAACCATTTCACCATATGTATGTATTAATAGGGTATACATACTTTATTTTTTAGAAAGGACATTTTATTCTCCAAAAATATATTTTATTCAATAAAATGATTTTTTCTATTTCTTTGAGAAAATAAATATAATTAATATTTATACATTTATTAATTTTATCTAAAAAATAAATTAATTTTTAAATTCATCATCTCATAATTATCTTTAGATGAACTTTTGAGATTTTTTTAAAACTGTGATGTTTTAATGAATAGTAAAAAATATTGATTAAAATTGATAATGGTATATTCATTGAACAGATTTAAAATATAAAATTATATTTTTGATTATTTTTAAACAATCATTAATTCTTTTTTATTATAAAAAGTATAATTATCATTTTTTAAATTAATTTTATGCATGAATTGATTATAAATACATATTATAAATAATTGTGCTTTTTTGGAAAAATGGTTTTACTTTCAAATTTTTGAGGTTTATTTTAAATTAGAATATAATAATTTATTGAAAAAAATTAATTATGAGTTCAAAATTCATTACATAAAAACATTTTATTTTTTTTTCAATATGAAGAATAACAGTGGCAAAATCTATCATCTCAATAAAAGATAAATCAAGTCAATCAAGATTAGAAAAAGTAATAAGGATATAATTTATCATCAAAATTATTTTTGGATTAAAAACATTTACCTTTAAAACCTAATATTATAAATTGATTTGTTTTTATGGATTTTATTACCTGAAAGTGACCTACCAAATATTATTATCAATGAAGTTGATAAAATAAAGAACTCAAATTTTTAATAAGTATATTATTATTAATATATAGTCAATACAAGATATTCTTGACAAAAAATATTATTTGGAACGGTAAAATAACTATCTTAATCATGTTAATTTATATTATAATTTTATTAATTAAATAATTAATCTACATTCTTACACAACATAGAAAGAGTAATTATTAAATTAAAAAAATGAAATAAATAATAATTATAATATTAAAAGTATTATAATTTGCTGAATTTAAGTTAATAATAAAATTATCTAGATTACTATAAAATGTTTTGGATATAATAAAATAGTGTATTCTAATTTTAATTTTCTTCTTTATTTTTTTAAATGTCCATGTATTGAATAAAAAAAAATATAAAAACAATGATATATTATGGGATTAATATTTTATTAAAGTACATTAATATAATGAAATTATATTAAAAATAAAATTTTATTATGATATTATATATAATTTAAAAAACGTTCCGTTTATGGTATAATTTACACCATATAAGAAAGTATTATAACCATTTAATATTGAAACATTTCTTATCCTAGTAAAAATTAAAATAGGTTAACAAAGGGTTAATCAAAATTATAATGTTTAAAATTAAACAAAAAAATGTATAAATTTTATTGGATGATGATATTACAACATTATAATATAGTATAATGAATTAAATTTCCATTTTTTGGATCCATATTAAAAAATAATTTTTATAATTTAATCTATTTAGAAATATCAAACACACCTCTCTCCTCTATTAAAAATACCACCCCTCACAAAACATTTTCCTCACACCATAAGATACTTGAGGCTTTCCAAATATATACCAAACAATAAAATCCACACTCTACCCATGCCCATGTTCTACTGGTCTTACTAAAATACCAATTTCATGTTCCCAAAGGTGTCCTTGAAAGTGGTTATCATCAAGAAGTAACATTCTCAAACTAACACTTTTAATTTCTTTTCTCCATATAAATTATACTCACCAAATTCATACATAAAAGAAAAATAACTATAATATCATGTATATAATGTAATTTTTTATTTTTAATGGATTATTTTATATGTATAATTTTTTATCATCTCCTCTTATTTAAATAAATGAAACAATTGTCCATATTATGGTGGTTTACCATCTCTAGGGATATTGAGTTTTCATTTTCCATTACCACCTTCAAGGATGACCATAAAACTATTATTATGGATAAATAAGATCGTAATAATTATATTATAACATATTACACATTTTGGAACTAATATATAGACATATAATTATATATAAACAACATGTTCTTGATGGACGAAAAAACACCAATATAAACTAAACATTTATCATTACAGTTTTATCAAATGAATCATCCTCATGTTTGAATAAAATGTTATACGATGCCTTTTGAATTTATGGATGTTTTTAGATACCATTTCATTTCAGTTTTTTAATAGTTTCTTATTTGATAAGAACATCCATAATTATACACAAGTGAAGCTATAATGAAATCATAAAATGATCCCTCCTAAAAAGATTAAATTAAACTATTTATCTAATCAAAATGAATAAAAATAAAAATAATAAGATTATAATAAATAAAATAAATATTTATGGGGTTTTAAATTAATAAATTAATGAATATAATTTTATTATATAGATAATTATGTGAATGTGGAGAACACATTCATACACAATGTGAAGGATCTCATCAAACCTCTATATTTTCTTAATGTTGCACTTTATAAATATTTTCATTAATTTACCAATTCATTATTCTTATATAATCCACATATATTGGGTGATTATGTAGAAAAAATATTTATTTAACGTAATTTATTTTTCTTTTTAGATGAATTACACATCTTAAGAGTCTCCATTATCAATTCCTCTCGATATGAAAACCCAATTATAGGGTGCTTCTCCATTTCATAACCATTATTAAGTACAATGAATAAACTATTTTAAAATAAAAATAGTTTTATAAATTACTAATTTTTTTATAAAAAATAATTTTAGTTCATTTATACATTTATGAAAACAATTATGCCAATATGATATTTATATACTCATTAGTTGTTTCCTTAAAACCACACTTAATTGGCACATTTCTGAAGTTACCTAACCAGTAAATTTATTGCTTTCACTTTTGTTGGAAATAAATATTCATGATATATTCATATATTTCTATTATGAATTACCAATAATGATATATATACCTTAAAACAATGATGTTGTTTTTATATGCCCTTTGGCTATGCCTTATGATATGATTATGATTCTAATTTATTTTCATAGGAAACCCATATGTTTATTCCATTTGTTTGAGTATTTATATGGAAAAAAATTCCTAAACATGTTATGATCTGTTCAAATATATTGCATTCTAATTAATTGGGTATTGTTTTATTGTCATGAGACATTATGTATGGGATTTTTTGAGGAAACCTACTACATTTTTGTAATTTCTCCAATATGTGATAATCTTTTCAGTTATCCTTGACTCATGTATATGTAATGTTATTTGTTACTACCAAATTCTTATGTATCCATGATCATATGATTAGATGTTATATATGTTATTCCTCCTTATTTTTATTCATTATCCTTGCCTTTTATTTCATCATGATATTCCTTATAACTCATGCGCTATGTTTCATTTCCATATTTATACCCTTACTGTGATTTTTAGCTCATCCTTTTTGCCTAGGTATTAACTATGTTATCCTAAGTCGTTATATGAGTTTAAAAGTAGTTATGAGATCATTATGATGATTAATAAAAATTTGGTTTATTATTGGTTCATGTTTTCATAATTACATACCTATTCTTCCAAATAAAGTATAATTTTATATCCTTTGTTTGTATTTCATAGATAGTTATGCTTAAATTCATAAAATAATATGGGTAAAAGGAATGTGTATCTATAGTTGGTATCTAGGAAAAGGTCTTGTTAATTAGGGGTATTATGACTAAAAATATTCATTAATAATCATATGGATAATTTGATCACCATGGATAAACTATAGTGAAACATAGAGAATCATAAGATATGATATACTTTTTATTTATAGGTTTATCCATAAATGATCATAGTTTCCTTTTGATATGATCATTATATGATATCCTCTTTTCAACATAGTATGTAAAACAAAATTTTTCATGTGAAATTTCATATTGAGGTTAATAATGTAAAACCCCGAGGATTTTATAAAATATTTTGGTTTCCTCATAATCATGTGTTGTATGAAAGACATGGTTTAAACGAACTGCGACATACAATAAAAAACTTATTATTTAAACATGATAATTATTACCTTACCACTGAATTCTTGTTTATATATAATAATAATAATATAATTAAATATATTTATTTATAGGAAATTTACACTTAATTTTTATATAAAAGTCATTTTATTCTTCAAAAATATGTTTTTATAAAAATCAAATTTATTGATTTCAATGAGAAGATAAATATAATTAATTTTGAAAAATATGGAAATTTATTTTATAAAATAGACTGAATTTATCAATTCATTTTTTCCTAATTATCTTAGGATAAATTTTTTAAATTTTTCTAAAAAGAATTAAATTTTAATGATTAGTGAAGAATATAGATTTAAATAAAAAATGTATTTTATTTTTAAAAAATTAAATTGTTTAATTATATTTTGTATTAGATTTAATATTTATTTATTTCCCTCTAACTATAAGAAATATCACATTGGTGTTTGAAATGAATTGTTTATATGAATTTTGTATAAAAAAGTTTTGTACATAAAAAAGAAATATTTAAGAAATATTTTTTTCATTGAATTTTTCGATTTGTTTTTTAAATAAATTCCAAAATTTTTTGTTTTTAAGCTTTAAAAATGGAATATATATATTTTTAATCTATATTTATAAATATTAATAAATGGATTCCTTTTACTTTTGGTCAAAAATAATAGTAACAATGGTAAAATGATTCATCCTAATAAAGTGTTAATTTTGTTATTCAAGATTGAAAATAAGTTATAAGGCCATAATTTATCATCCAAATTCTTATTTTCAGAATTAAATTTGATTCTTAACACATAAAGTTTAAAATTATTTTATTTAATGGAATCTTTTCTTTGAAAATGACTTACACATTATTAAAATCAATGAAAGTGACAAAATATACCACTATTATTTTTAATAAATATATTATTTTTAATATTTTATTAACCATAAACTATTTTCCTCACACTATACTTCACATAAAAGATTCAAAATATATTAAAACAAATCCCCTCTCTACTCACCCCTTTTCCAGGTGCATCTTGTATTATGAAAACAAAATTTCCATGTACCTCAATGGTTCCATCAAGGTGGTCATATTCATGATGTAACATAATAAAAATACATTTTTTAATTAATTTTCTTATTCTACCTTCACATAACCTATTTAATATATAAATGAAAAATGACCATATTATCATGTATATAAAAGAATTTTTTATTTCCAATTGAATATTTTCTATCCATACATGTTTCTCATCTCCTCTTATTCAAATAATGGAATCCATTTTCCAAATTAGAGCATATAACATCCTTCATGGTTAATGAGTTTTTATTTTCCATTACACGCTTCATGGATGGAAATAAAACAATTATTATAGTTAAATAAAATTATAATAAGTATACTACAATTTATTACAGTTTTTAAAACCAATATATGGTTATAATATTAAATAAAAAAAACTAGTTCTTGAAAGAGGAAAAAACCACCAAAATAATCTAAAAATTTGTTAATAATGATATATCAAATTAATAGTCCTCATAATAAAAAATAAAATTATATATAGTACCATTTAAAATTATATAATTGTCATACCACCATTTCATTTCACTTTTGGAACATTATTCTAATTCAATTATGACTTCCCTAATTATACAATGGTGAACTGACCAAGAAACCAGGAAATGAACACTCGTAGAACAAAATGATTAAACCTTATAAATAATTGAAATGACCATAAATGAACTATATGAAATTATAATAATTAAAATAAATTTGGAATATGTTCTAAATAATGTAATTAATTAATATAATTTAATTATCTAGAATATTAAGTAAAAGTGTAGAAGGCATTCAGACATAAGGGATGGGATCCCTCCCAAACACCATAATTGTTTTGTTACGATTTCTCTCTCTTTTCATCAATTTATCCCTTAATTATTATTATATTCATAATCTATATTTTTTTTATTCACACATATGTATTTTTTAATTCTTATTTCTTGGATGTGTAATTACATGTTTCATAAGGTTCCCTTTGGAATTCCTCTCAATAAAGGAAACCCAACCAAATAGAAATTCTCTATTTCCTATCTTTTTAAATTTTAAATACACAAACTATTATACGGCCCGAATATTTTGTATAAATTTAATCAATTTAATATTAAAAAGTATTTTATTTTGATTCGATTTTATTCAAAAAATTATTTCTTTATCCTCTTCAAATACAGATCAACCATTTCCTTGAAACCATGCTAATGTGGAACCTTTCTAAAGATTCCTAACCTATATTTTTAATGTTTTCACTTCTGTAGTAATTCATCATTCATTTTATATTATTATATTTCCTTTATTAAAGTATGAGAATTATATAAATCCCTTAATTCAAGGATAACATTATAATATGCCCTTTAGTTTTGCCTTATGACATGATTACCATACCGATTTCATTCCATGGGTAACCAATAGGTTCATTCCACATGTTTGAGTCTTTATGAGGCACACATATGAATAAAAAAGTTATGATGTGTAAAAATGGATATTTATCCAATGAATTGGGTAATTCTTTAGTGTCATGAGATGTCATGTGTGGAATTAGTAAGTAATCCTAGTATCTTATTGGACTTTTTCAACAATGTGATTGAGTCTTTAATGTTATCCCTGACTCATGTTTATTTCATGTAATATGTTTCTGAAAAATTATATTGTTTCCATGAACATATGATTCCATGTAATATATGTTATTATTCCATTTTTTTCATGATCTATTCATTTTATGTCATCATGAGATGCCTTCTAACTCATGTTCTATACATAATTTCATTGTGTATTCCCTTAATGGGATTTATAGCACATTCATTTTCTTATGTACTCCCCAGGGTATCGTATATAGTTATAGGTGATCAAATAAAAATAGGAGGTCATTATTAAAATTTATCAAAAGTATAATTATTCTTTTTTAGTATTTCATAATTATGTACATAATCTTCCAAATACATTATACTTTTCAATTATTGTATTTAATTTCACAGATAGTAATTATTAAAATCATGTGATAATATGTCTAATAAACATAGATCACTATACCCAATACCATTTATTCCCAATAAATTTACTCCAACCTATATATGACTACTCATTGAGTCACCCACTAGGGTCCACGTGGTTACAATATTTATTGGCACCCTCATAAGGGTTCTTAATCCCGATCTTGGTCTTTTGTCAACTATTGATTCTCAGGGGATAATATATCCTTTGTCATAATCATAATAATATATAGGCATCTTCTCATATAAACAGTATATCACATAAGAGAAAATATAGGGTTTACAAAAGGCCCATATATATCCTTAGAGTCTCATAAGATTGGTATGCTCAACCAACCCATCATATATAGCCTATGGTATGATAACCTAGGCTTTGAAAATCATATCACATAGCCTCAGACATCAGTGTGTATGGAAAACAAGGAAATTCCAAGACCCTTGGGTAACATGTAACATTTTACATCTTAGTAATTATATTTTATATTAATTAATTAAATTAATTCAGCTATTAAAAATTTACTAATTATTTTGATTATACTTTTATTTTAATTAATTTGGTATATCACCTCATTGAATAGACTACATTACAGAATAAAATATAATAATCATAAATACCAGGGGGTTTGGAATGTGAACGACCTATTTTTTTAAAATATATAAAAAACATTCCCCAATGGATAAAATCTCTTCTACCACCCATCAATATCCATCCATGCATTGTCCTAACATATATCACCTACTAAAATCATAAATCATTCCTATAATTATGAAAAAATTTGTTCTATAAAATTTAATAAATATTATAATTCAATTTAACATAGCCATATTTGATAAAAACTCACTACATTATCACATCAAAATACAACCAGTTACAAAAAAATACCAAGGCTCCATCTAACAAACCCAAAAATATGTCACGAAAAGTACCCAAAAAATATCAAAAAATTAATTATCAAATTGATATTATTTTTTAAAAGACCTTCGTAAATATAGATTTATGTGATATCAGAATGAATAGCTTAGAAAAAGGTGTGGATTGAATCTTGAGAGGTCCTTAACTAATGTATAATAAAATAAATAGAGAATATATCGACTCCACTATTACTCAATTCTATTTTAAATTTCATCCTATATTGGAGAAATAAAAATTTAAAAACTGTATAAAAGGATAATGATAGAAGGTGATAAATACCTAAAATAGGTGACTAAAGACCTGAAAATTATCCCTTTAATGATTCTTGAAGATGTGATTAAGGGAATATGATACCTCCTTTTATATATATATATATATATTAGTGGAAGATAAATGAAGAGGGGGGGGGGGGGGTTAAATCATAGAGGATAAAATTTTTATAAAATAATTTTAATGATAATATGGGAAGCCACATGGTTAGGATAAACTGTTTCCCAAGCCATCCATCCTCCACTGTCCAAGGATAGCCATTCTCTATGGTTATGTAACATGATTATATATGTTGTGTTCCATCCAGGAGATATATCTTCAGTTTATTATTGATTTTTTTATATTTTTCTAGGTGTAGCCATACATTTTTACAAACATTTCTCCAATGTAAATCATGTAACACAGTCAGGTTACATGGTTATCACTAACCATGTGCTAAACATGTCTCATGTACTTCCTCCCTGATGAATTCTGAAATGTAGACCAAAGACCACAATGACTACCAAATTAACTAAGGAACATCAAAAAATTAAAACCTCCACTAAAAAATTAGTGTTTAAAATTACACTCATGGAATTATGGTTTGAACATCCAATAAAAAATCATTCCATCTAGTAAATTAAAAATTCATATTCTCCCATGAATTAAAAATTCCATACCAACTCAATATATTATAGCCAAACCCCGATTATACATATGCTACTGAATAATCCTTTTGGTAAACCTTATTATTTTTCTAGAACTACTCGGGTCATGAATTCATAGTCAAATTACATAGAACAATACTTGAATGTCTGTCACAATTGTTATGTGAAATTTGAAAATGATGATGTATAATTTAATAAACCAGTGGCCAATTCCTAAATCAACATATTGCATCCAAAATGATATAAACAATGAAATTTCTATCTCAATAAATTCTATCATACACAAGAATACCATTCATACCCCCTCTGGCAGACCATTATATAAAAATGCTCACCTTCCGCTACCATGGTGTTTCTAAAACACCCAATAACACAGCCTTTAGTCCTAAAGGAAATCTATGATTTTATATGAACACTCACCAAAGCCTATACACTAATCTCAATGATTCTCTTGGAATGAAAAATCCATTTCCATTTTCATTATATTCTATGAGCACTCACACACCTTGATCCAACACATTGAATCATCATGATCCATCCTGAGACTGACACCTATGCTCAGACTCCAACTGATAACACATACCAATCCATGCATGGATTTCTCTGAAGAATCAATATGAATCTAGATACCAATTTCTCACAGGCATAAAATATCCAAAACAGTCATCTAGTGACTCTTATGGAATGAGGTTCATCCTCCAAAAGCCTACGGTTTCCTACATACCATATTAATTTCTTTACACCCCACCATAATTTAATCCCCAAAGGTTTTGATCATAAGAAATCATTTGTCACTCTCTATGAACCACACACCTATATATACTGGGAATAACCTTCATAAAACCAAGATTGACCACATCACCACACCTGATCATCTTCAAAAACATCCCTCACCACAGGGGAACATCAATTCTACCATCAAAGGATCCATGTCATATTTCCTGTAATAACCTAGGAAATACCTCCATGGCCTTAGGATCATACATGGGTTGTTACCAATTTAAATTTAAAATGGTTACCACACATAGATATCATTACCATTCCCATCCAATTCTATGAAGTTGTTATCAAATCCTATACTTCCAATCTCTCACTAGACACAACCCTTAATGAGTATCACTACCAAAAGGAATTGACCAAGATCAATGGAAAGTAAAATTTCAATGACAATATATCCCATTTATATTATCTCTAAAATTAATTAATTTAAATATAACCAGTAAATATCTTATTTATTCCTGAAACAAAATCATTCCAATACAATAATTCAATCCAATTCTCTCTCTATCCTTAGTATCATGTAGAAAAGAATTTTTTCTTGGGGTGAATATCACATAGAAACTAATGCATATCCATTACTAATTAATGTACAAGATATCACCATTGTGCATTGATCAAATATCCTAAATCACTTACCCATTATTCCTACCACTTAATTGAACACAAACCCCATAACGAACCCTCTCAATGGTTACCCATGAGCAACATAGATTCTTTTAATCACTAACACCAAGTCATTACGCAAGGTATATAGGTCTTCCTCTTGTCCCAAATAGTATGGTTTTATAATGAGTCACACTCACAGGAAACCTCACATGGTTCCGATCTCAAAAACACACTAACATTAATATTCCAACTACCCCTACTGGTTATGTATACTCCCATATCTAACAAAGAACTAACATGAAAACCTATCAACTGACATGATAATTGATTCTCACTGAGCATATCACATTGGAAATCCCCTATAAAATCACATCACATTAATCAAGGTCACATTCACAAACAAAATGACTATATCATCGACAATTTTTATATAGAAAACTATAACACCAACACAATTATATAGATTACCATTCCATGATATAAGGTAAAACACCATATTGGTTTTTATTAGAACATTAGATAGCCAAACCAATACCAAAATGCACCTAAAAGGGGTTTATATATATGACATTATAATCCCTTATTAGGCCCTTAGGGTCTATAATCTTCCCCTACCAAAGGGTCCATATCACCATTGTCATAGTAGGATCATGATGTCATACCACTAGAGTAAAAAGTATATACAGGTTAGACCAACTGAGTAGAATAACACTAAATAATGATATAAGAAAACCCCATACGGGTAGTTTTTGGAACATTAAAGAGATTATACTCTGTCATAAGTGAATAAAGCCACACTATTGGTCATATATTGTGTGAATTATATGTTCCTGATATGGAAAATGGCGTGTATCATTCCTCTGCAGGAAAAGTGTCAAAATCTCTACACATAATCTTGACAACATGAAAAACATAGAAAAATAAAAACTCACAAGTCAGAAACCTCAAACTTATTACGTCTCAAATTAGGTGAAAATCACTATAACCCTAAGAACAAAATAAAATAATATAAATATCATAAACTAGTTAACCGATAAATCCCATAATAATAGTTTTTTCCACACACTAGAACTAGTTCAATCATAATATCTTACACAACAATGTCTCTGATCTACTCAACCCAAATATTAATACAAATGGCTATGGAACACATTGTAATGTCCCTTTACCCAATTATACTGAACAGTTCCCAAAATGATAGTCACCAGTCTACCTTATTCATGCCTCCACACACACTAGAGGATACAGATTAGGAGAATGGGTTTATGGAGGTATTGCAGAGAGGCTATACCCAGTAGATAAGAGTTGAAAATAGAATATTAAAATAATAAATAATCATCCGAAGAAATAAAAAAATGAAAGTGGAATATAATAATATAACCATGATTGAAAAATAATAAAATTCAATAAGGCCTAAACAGTCATTACTTACTAACATATTAATTTACACTATGTCATTTATATATAAAAACAGGAATAAAAGAAGTTATATAAAAGGGATGAACAATATGACCGTGATGAAATATTACTAGTATCTCAATACCATAGGAACTTCCTTCGATTAATCATACCACCTATCCTCATACCAAACCTTTTTCTTCAGTATCAAAGTGTGTGATGTTTGAGTACTCATATGTAATGGTAGTCCAACAAGAGTGTGAGTAAAAACTCAATAGGTCACCACCAATGAAATCATATAAAAAAAACATACATAGGTATATGTTCATGTAACATGAGTGATATAAATTAATTAACTATTTAAAAATAAATAAAATCAATCGTTAAAAAATTCTTCTACCAGATGTCAGACGGTCTTTGAGAAAATCATGAAATCATTCCAACCATTGTATCACTAATTACCATAAGGGAATACACCATAGTATCACATACATCAACCATGGAACTATAAAATAGTTATCATGGACCTCCAATTACATGAGATTTCTCTTCCATTGTATAAGATCAGAATTATCATAGGACTAGAGAATTCTCTTACAAGGATCCATCCTTTTACATCAAATCATCTTCAACTCTATATAAATGGAAGCATGACCAGAGATTCCACATACCTATGCTATGAGTGTTTTCTCAACAAGAGAGTATTACTAATGTTATCACATACCTCCCCTATGGGAGTTTTATCATCCAATCATAACCCAATATATCGAAAACATCCCTAATGGATGTTTTCATTTTTAGTCTCACAACAACCACTAAAGAATACTAAAAACATAATATAGGACTATTCCAACGGTTTTAAACCATTCTTATCCATTCGATACCACTCCTATGAGAATTTAACCAACCTGTCCTAGATATAATTGGTGTGATAGGGACTTGAGGTCGAAACCCAACATTTCATGAATTCATTGTGCCTTTCTATCCAGGTCCCAGGGTGAACCTTTGGTCCTCCCCAATTAGCCCATCATGTCTCATCAATACAATAGTTCATGTCATAGGAAACCCAAATGAGTATCTAAATAATAATCATGAATGATATGGTAATGAATAAATAAATGGTAGTGGTAGGATGAATTCCCAATACCCTCACCACGTACACAACCCCAATGATAACATTATTTGTATCTGTTAAAATGTGACTCAAATTACTATCTCTAGTTAATCCATTTAATCATACCCTGGGATGGTAAGTCATCCGGAAACTCAGCAGGGTCCCCTAGGTTATAGAATACGTTTCCACACTCACATGGGTCTTATATCTTAGTCCAAGTCTTAAGAAAATAGATAATTTCTAGGGGATAATATGACCCATGAAATCACCATAATAATAGTTTGACCTCATTAGCTAGGAATGGTATCTCATCACAGGAACACTAAAGGGGTGGAACATGGCCCATCTTAGTCTGTTGAGCCTCACATAGTTGGTATACTCTTCGTACCCATCTCCCAAAGCCTATTTTCTAACCATGTAGGAAATATAGATCCCAATCCAACTCATTTTACATTAGAGGTTTTCTAAAACAATCCAATACCAAGTTCCATATGACCTGTGGAACTTTGTGCATCATAAGAAATTAATATAAATTTATTCATTTAAAATAAATTAATAATTACCTAATTTAATTAATAATAAAAATTATTTTTTAATTTAGTTAAACAGGTCAATCACTTTAGTAGATAGAAAACATTCCCAAGAAAAAATAATAATTATAAACACCAAGAGATAATTTTTGTGAATGATCAAATTTTATTAAATGTTTTAATAAATTTCTCACATAGGGCTTAAAGCTATTTCTATGACCATTAAGGTCCATCCACTCTTTATCTTAACCCACATAACCAACCAAGATCCAAAATCATTCTAAGAAGATTGAAAAATTAGTTTTATGAATTATAATTAATTAAATAATTTAATTAAAACTACATATATTCAATAAACACTCACCACGTCTTTATTCCACATTGAAACCATGTCAAATAATAACCTAAGGCTACATCTCACATCCAAAAACCCATTTAGAGACGAATCATAAGAAACAATCACCAAACTAATTATAATTTTATTTTTATTTTTGATTAAAACCAATTGATATCCAAAATGATGACGTACCTCGATGAATCTCCAAGAAAAAATTTAAAAATCTAATGTTAAGATGCCCTCATACAAGGAAAAACTAATTCCCCTTGAGAATCATGTGATTACAATATGCTATGATAGAATCTCCAATGAAAACAAAATTTGGGGAAATAAAATTTAAAAATAAGTGATGAAGAGGAGAAACAAAGGATGATCAAAAGTGAAACATAACTCAAATAGGTGATTGAGGCCACAAAAAATGCATGTTTGATGAGGTTTGAAGAAGGGTGAAGTAGAGAGGTTCCCTCCACTAGTCCTTATGAATGATTAAAATTGAAATGGAGGGTAGAGGTAAAATACCATAGCTGTAAAATGGTAAAACACTATTTTAACATGAACATAGATAGACCCAAATTTTTCAACATTGTTCGCCAACCTGTGTCCCACCCCTTGGCCCTCAACTGTCCAAGCCCATCCATTCCACATGGTTATGGACCATGGTTACACATATCATGTTCATATTGTAGGACATGTCATCACATTATTGCAGACATTCACAAGGTCTTATGGGGCCTTCCACATAGTTTCACAAACTATATGTCTATAAAAATATGTCTTCATGGTAATGGGGAAAGTTAGAAATATCTACGTGCTAACTGTACACCTTTTCCTACCTCCCCAACATCTTTTGAAACATAGCCTGAAGCCCCCGAGGGTTACCCATGAACCTGGTGAACCTACCAGGCCACAAATCAAGGATAAAAACCCTCCTTAACTTGTTGCAATTATCTTAATTTTTTTACAAACAAGATCTCAACATTCGACTCCACTAAATCAAAAAAACAAATTCCCCATGTTTTGAAAATGCCAGTATGTACCTATGATCATACACTTCCAAATTTGAAAATTATATTGATTAATAAAGTAGTGACTAAATTAAATAAATGGAGAATTCATAAATTTAATAATGATAAAATAATTTATGAATAATACATAAATAAAGAAATTATAAACCTTTTACTATATTGTCATTAATTATGTAGATTCCATAAATAATTATATTTAAACATTATAATTTCACATCTAATATTAACTACTTCATATTATCCTTTATATAGAATTTAACGTAAATATTTGATACAAAATGAAATAAATTGATTTTATGTTTTAATTATATTATGAAATATTTATGCAAAATAAATATCACATATTATTTATTACTTAATCCTAGATAATATTAATATATAGAAAATTAATTTTTATGGTTCAAAAAATTCCATAAATCCAAAATTTGATTTCATCATTTCAAATTAATTATAATCCACATTTCAAAATATTTTATATATATTCATTTATAATATTCCTTATTTTTTTAATATATAAACACTTTATAAATTATATATATAATTTTTATTTATACCATTTATATTCAAATTATAATTCAATTGCTTTAATTCTGGAATGTTATTTTAAAATTAGTATGTAATATTAATGAATCATTAAAAATGTTTCATATTCCTTCAATAATTAAAAACGAACACGTTATAATTAATAATATTTTAATAATTTTATCAATTAAATAAATATTGAAAAATAAATTTTTCTACAATTTATAAATAATTTATTGACCGTAAAACTCATTTCATAATTAAAAAAATAGAAAAATAAATGTAAGGTATATGATAATTTATTATACAATTATATTGTAAATTATATCTTATTCTATTATCATTTATATATTATGTTTGATAATATACTACTATAATATCTATGTCCTAATCTATATCATTATATTTAATGATTTTCATCTGATTTCTCTTATGATATAATGACCTATTTTCATTTCATGAAATAGTGATAATATCCCATGGAATCTCAAGTATCATATGATATGTTATAATAAAAAATTAAAGGAGTTAGTTTTTCATCATATCTGATATCATATAGCATATGGAATAAACATATCATGGTCTATGATATTTCGTATCACATTATAATGGTAGTGGTATAGTGCCTCACTTACTATGGTTTGAAGGTTAAAACCTACTATCATCAGCTCTAAAATTCATAAGTGGTTTATTGTCCGAATAGACCATATTGAATCTATAGGTTTGTTTATTGACCAGGTCCATGTGGAGGCCCACACCTTTTATGTTTTTGGCTTAACTGAAAGGAAAATTCACATAAAATCTATCAGTAGATCTAGGTTCATAACCCAGTGGATGAAATTTAAAATGAATCTATATTAGTACCATATAATTTTAGGGGTATATGTAATATAGTGGGGTCCAATAGTTGTGCTAATATTCATCCGGAATGTTTTTTCCCTATAAAGTTAGGCCTTTGGGCCATAGGGCTTGCATACCATCAATGGGATTTCAGACCGTAGGGCCTCTGATCCCTAGGTGTAAATCAGGTGGATAGTGGGTGGAAGTGTGTAGGAAACTCTAAACATGAGGAGACCATTGAGGGAGTATTAGTGGTGTGACTAATTAGTGGGAGTGGAGAAAAACTATATAGAGAACCCACCAATACAATTCTGTAAATGTTGGGGTTTTAGACATGATGAGCTAGATGGGGTGGATGGCATGCTTACATGTCATATTTTTGTTGTTTTAGTCCTATGACTATAAGCCCACATTTTTTGTAATCCTTTAATTTTTCCCATAATTAATATAAAAGGATTCTAGTCCTTGTAAGTGTTCCCTCTCAACCCATAAAAGTTGATTAATTTTGATATAAAATAAAAATTTAATTGGAGGATAATAAAAATCCATATAATAAATAAATTTTTCTTTTGTGAGTTATATCTAGAGATTAAAATGAAATTTCATGTCATTAATACCACCAATGGGTTTCTAATTATCAAATAACACATAGGTAACTTATAATAAACCACTATAATTCCAATAACCTTGATCTCCCATGCTTCAAAATGAAAGTATTCTATATATAAAATGCTTACTAAATAAAAACCTAGCACCAAAGAGTGTTTTGAATGATCCTAATAATAATCGTTCTATGAAAAAAAACCACTAATTAGCTAATATACTCCTCCCTCTATATCGTATCAACGAGATCAATGAACCACTTGATTCTTATGTGGAATATTCCTTCACTCCATGACATTCTAATTCCTTATTTGGAAATGAAATAAGTATCAGGGAGAATTGGGGTTGGTAGAATTGATAAAATCATTTTCAAATAATAACACTCTAATTATAATGGTAGATGCTCCCTTATACAACCCCTAAGTATTCTTATCAAATGGACATACATTATGTTATTTGTTAATAGAAAATTCCTTACATTATAACCCTTTTTAATAGTTATCCTATTTATTCTCCTTAAAATTTCATCTTATGAATCGATTTTGACTTTTTGAACACCAATGTGGAAGAAAATCCAAGACCATACCCTTATTATTTTAATTAAAAATAAATTATATATTGTTAGATTAAATCATACAATTCAAATATAGTATGAAAACAACCATATGATTTGACCAAATCATATGGAATGATATGTTAAGGTAATATCATTATTTCTATATTTCATTATTTGTGATATTCTAATATCATTATCTATATAATTGGAAAACGTGTCATAGGTATAATGTTTCCATGTAATAAATCCATAATGATGAAATTGGGAAATTTATTTCTAGGTTCTAGTGTAGAATTGATAATACAAGTGGGTAAAATTTTAATCTATATAAAGAAATTTTAGTTGAAGGTATAATGTTGTTTCTTCGAGTGTCCATACAAGGTCCATGAAACATAAAGGATGATTTAGGATGGATGGAAACATTTTCATTTCAATGAAATTATTAGAATACTGGAACTATTTTTGGAAACACCATTGAGAATACATGATTATTTTCAATGATATATAAATAAATTATTTTATTTTGTAAGGTATATGATACCAATTTTGCGATTCAGTTTTTTTATTTAAAATTTTTCAAAATAACAGAATTAATTAATTAAACTTGTAATGTTAATCCATGTTATTAATAGTTGTATTTTTTAATCATATTTAATGAAAATTTTGTTATATCCTACATTTTAATGAAATTATATTTATCAATATCATTTGAATGTTCATAATTTATTTGTATAGTCATATCATTTATCATTTTTAATAAGAGAATTGTTTTATTTAGATGGAATTGTTATGAAAAACATGAGATTATTGATACAATACTGATGGTTTATGATTTATCAATTTATATAATATATTTTAGAGTAACATTAGTATAAAAATTTTCAAACAATAAGAAATTATATATCTACGTCATTGGTAATAAAAGAGTGATGTGATCCAACCACACATAAGAACCTTTTAATGAATAAAGTCTTAATTTTAAAATAATTCTCCAAACACCTGGATTATGAATAAGGATATTGAAAATATATTTTGTATTTTCAATACCCCCTATAAGATTGTAAGAGTATTTTTATAAACATAATGGAGTTCTTATATTTTAGAATAAAATATTGAAGAGAATATTATCTCTAAGATGTTAGATGGATTAATTTTTAACATAAATAAGTTCAATGGTAAAAAATTATTAATAACTTAAAAATTCAAAGCTATTGATTCTTTATATCATAATGTATTTTAGTATGTGTTAGTATTGACATGGAAATTTTACTATCATAACTTTTGAGGGGAAAAAAATTTAAAAAATTGGGGAATAATGTTTTCATGGATCAATAATCATATTGGTAATATAAGTATTTTTATGTATTAATTATGTGTTTTTAGAAGTGTAATGCATCTTGGTTGGTGTTTTGGTGGGTGGCCAAATAAGGCATAAGGGGACCTTGCGGCATAACAAAATTTTTAAATAAGGACCCCCAATTTAGAAATGGGTTTTACGAAATTTTGGATAATTTTAATATAAGACTATGAAACAAAATTGATTAGTTTTATTGGTCATATATATGGGGAATGAACTATTTTGAAACCTAGAGGATCCAACATGGAGGGATCTTGTTTGGAATGGACCTCAGGATTCCTCTCTTTGGTGAGATGCACCATAACCTAAAATGATATGCCAAAGTCGGAGGCCGGTGGAAACATCTTTGATAACCCGATGGGTTTTATCAAATGAAACCCTTGAAGAGGGGGGATCTTTCGTCTGTCCCCTATGGATACACTACAAAATGTCTACACCCAGGGAAATATAAGGGATTTTCATTAATTTTTTGGGGTTTCATTTTGGGACAACCATGGATTTCTTGGCCTCAACCCATGTGAGTAGAAGGATTGAGACTTATTTGTCTCTCCCATAACCTCACATTATTTACCAATTATATATTTTATTTGATATGATATCATCTATCTAATTAAATATTATTCCCTAATCTTATTTAATTTTTATTCCTCCATTATCACATTTAATTATTTATTTATCTTGGCTAAATTTATGGTTAATATTTCTATAGTGAATGGTGAAATCATTACTATTTATTAGGATTTCATGTGTCGATCCAAGAGTAAATATTATGAGGATGAAATGTAGTTATTTTTTTCCATTTTTCAAAGTTATATATCTCTATATAATTATTTACTACTATCATTAATTTTGGCCAAAATTAGATGATGATTAAGTGAATAGATTGTGGGATCTTGCGTAGCCATTGATTGGGGTTTCTTTAAGAGTTTTTCAAACCCTTTTTATCCATGATTTGGATCCTTGAGGTATCTCTATGAGTTTAATATAGATTATTCCAATTTATTAATTGGGAATTACATGTTTAGATAATTAATTTATTGAATTATATTGATGAGGTTGTTATTTGAGGATTCATGGGAGGTTATTTCTAGAGTGGATGGATTTAAGGATGCCCATACGAGTAAGGTGGCCAAAAATCATTTATAGTTTCTTCTTCTTGGGGTGATTTTAAGTTCTTGTGATCATATTCATATTGTCTTCAAACCAATTTTCTCAAATTATTTGAATAGTACTGCATAATGTAGGGGTAGGATTTCATCAACCACAGATTTAATTTACCACATAGTTTTCTAGTTTAATTTATGGTTGATCTTATTTTGAACAATAACTGATGTCCCCTATTTTTGATTGTTTGTAGGTATGTGTTACCATTTTTAATTACTATTTTTTCCCTTTTAAAATGAGATTTTAAAAGAGGTTTGGTTCAAATTGGATAAAAATCCAAAAAGTAGTATATTCCACAATTGTGTGAAAATGGTATTTATTATGATTATAACATAAATATTGATGGTCAAATTTTAGAATATATTTTGTTCTATTTAACAATGTGTGGATGATTCCTTGTTTTCAAAGCGAAGATTCCTATTTTTCTTCAAGGATTTTCTTTTCTGGTGTGTACTTGTTTCATGATGTGCCCGGTTTTGTGTCTATCCATATAAGAAATTTTTTGGGTATTACATTTCTAGGAAGGGTGAAAAGAACCCTCTTAGAATTCCATAATGGTTTGTATGGTGTGGTTGAGATATTGGACTACAACCCCATGTATTAGTTCCCCGATTGTGAAGATCTGATCTGTGAGATTTGTGGTGTTACCATTACATGATACACATGTTGTTCTAGGAAACATAAACAAGTTCTCAAGAATATCATAAGGCCATACATATCCTTGAGTGAGTCATCTTGGGTCAGTTCAGTTGACATTTACTTGTTTGGGCTTGGATAATGGACCTTTCAATGAGTAAGTATGGGTTATAAATGTTGGACCTTGACTTTAGTAGGAATGTCTTATGTACTTCCCACAACATCTAGGTTGATAGTGGATCAAGATATGTCAATGGGGGTATCCATTGAATAATAAGTGATCGGTTGTGTCTTTTCAACATATAGTAATTTCATGTTCATTTAAGTAATGTGTTGATTTTTGGATGATGCATATCCTCGGTGTTTTGGTATGAAGGTTATGACTATTGAGTCATGTGTGATGGGATTCCAGTCGGGAACTAGAGTAGCTGTGGATGGTCATCATGATCTCAGGGTTAACACACAATGAAAAAACATGTATGACTGGGTTAGAAACACTATGTAACTTATTCCTTCTAATTATGTACAATTGATGTCTGGGCCAGCTGTCATGGCTGCCTAGAGGGAACATGAAAAACATACTTGTATGACTCTGTTTGCATTACATGTTTTATTTCATTGTGGGTGTGTTTCATGGGAAATACATCAATTCATATATGTGTATTTCAATAACATCTACTATATTACATTAGTACATAGTATATTTAAAAATTTATGATTTAGGCTCGGTTTTTAGACTCACACCTACCCATATAAAAAAATTGGTTTCAATGTACATGGGTAGAATTTTCTATTTTCACCCAAGACATAAGTATATCATGTCGTTATACATGTGATTCAGGTCAAAATGTTCATGTAGGCAGAGGATACGACAAGATGAATATATGAGTTCGGCAAGTGGCCACTGTATTTTATTTTTAGTCAAATTTCAACTTATACCACTCAATGTTCCATTTATTTATATGATTCTTGGATTATGTTTTTCTAATATTAATAATATTTTTCATACTTCTACATTATTTTGATATATTTACTACTTTATATTCTAGACTATGTGGTAGGTGGAGATCTCTATTTTTTGTCTACATGTTTTTAGGATGTATTATTGATGGATTGGTCATACTCTATTTTTGGTAGATTCAGTAATGACCCATAAGTTATATATTTTAAAGTAATAATATCACAATTATTATTTTTGTCCCTTTCCACTAGTCAGCGTCCTCTTTTTTATTGGGAGGAGCAACTGGGCTTATGTGATGCCCCCATCTAGGTGACATTTGGGTGATTCATATTGGAGAATTAAACTATTGTATCATAAGGTTTCATTGGGTCTATATAGTGTATTTATTGTGGGATAAATATTACCAAGACTTAGGAGTTTAGATAAGAACATTTCTAGCTTCCATGAAATCTGATGTAGCCTATGATTTAGGGGGATGTCCGGTTTTTGGATTAAAAACACTAGGATGGATGAGGGGATTGGTTAGACTATGAATCAAAATATGGGATGAATGAAAATTGGGACGAGTCATAGGTCTCATCCTAGAGAATGTTATTTTTTCATGAACCATGACACTGGCATGCTTAAGGAATTATATACCTGCCTATAAGGGGTGTTGTTTGACAAGGTAACTTATCAAATTCCTTTATTAATTGATTTAGTATATTATATAATTGAAATTTTATAAATTATGTTTTAAGGTTAGATGTGATTAATATATATTATGGTATTATTTGACTGATTTTGATTGTTCGTTCATGCCTAATATAGGGAAATGGTTATAGTGATTTTTGTTCTTTTTAAAAAAAATAATATTGAATGAAAAACTCATGTGGTGACATGAGGGGTGAATAAATGTTTTTAAGTACTTTCTTCTTGAAATGGACCTATAAAGATGTGATTTTAAACATATTGGGGTTCTTGGGTTCTGTGAAAATATGAGTATTTTTTTAATTCAATTTCAAAATGTAGTTTGAAAATGGGATTGATTTTCAAGAAAGGGTTGATATGGCTGGGGATTTTGGTGATTCTAGGTTTAGTGTAAAACCATTTAATTCCATGTAATATTTTTCAAACTCTGGTGAGTATGGTTTCTTCAAATTATTTAAATTTCTTTTTAGAAATCAGAAACCATTATCCATGTAAATCATGTATGCATGGGTTTTAGAGTGATGGTTTGGGTATCCCATTTTTTTAGTTATGTACTCACCTATAATTTCATGTTTTTTTCTCTAAACATCCAGGTTAGGTTTGTGGGTAGGTTATGTGGTGTAAATGAATGGTTTTTAGGTGCATAGGTTTACATGGTTTCAATGGTCAACCGGGAGAGACTAGAGTATTTTGATTTTCATCTGACATGTTTGGATTGTGCATTTTCAAGGAGTCATTCACTTGGGGGTCTTGGATCTTGATGTGGGATCAAGTATCCAAATGTATTGTTTAGAGAATGCCTCTTTGTTTGGGTAGGGTTCTTGAGTATCATTGTCATGAAACAACCTGGCTCAGCCCTGAACCGTTCACCCTAGATGATCTATGGAAAGAAGAGAAGGGTGTCCCCAATCCCAACATGCTGGAATCTAGTTTCAGGCATCAAAACATGTAGTTAGAAATGTTTTATAACAGAAAATAAAAATCAGATAAATAGAAATATATCATAAAAAACAGGTAAACAGTAAGAAATGATAAATAAAATAAATATAACCGGATAGACATACCTCTATGTGAACCCATGGTTCACCACCAAACATATAACCACCCTCGCGCCAGAGCGTGACATGATAGGAACCTAACACTGAAAAGTAATGTAGGCATGAGCACTGAGATGCTGAGTTGGAATGCACAAAATAAACAACACCTTATGCCCATGTCTTTAAAAAGAAACCCAATCATGATAGTTTTAAAATAAGACCCATTAAATTAATTCTATCCATTCTATTAAATTTCAAGTAACAATACTAACTTTTAAGAAAAAACATTTCCCATACAGTAAATTTTTAATGTAGATTAAATGATTTCATTAACAATTCAAATGAAAGGGAATAAATTTAAATTCATGTTTTGTTATCATGAAAGTGGGAAACATGCATGAAACCATTGAAATTAAAGTCACTCCACAAGAACCAAATCATAAGTGAGAACCATGGTCAAAACCTCTAGGGTCTATCAATCTTGTGCGGGCCCTTATAACCTCTCATCTTAGTGTAAGAGAAACCATAAAAAATATTTGTTCTCATGTACAAGAAACTAGTGGGAAGCATACCCATAACCTAGTAGTCCCCAAAATCATTATTATAGTTTATTAAGTGTTGTGAGCATCAAAATGTCTATGTGAAATAGGGACGATACCACTTTGTATCATTAGAGCACAAGTTCGAGCTCACCCACCTATATTCCCATGGTTACTAATGTTCTCTATTTGAAATAGTGGTGATGTTTTATGAAAAGAACATAAATGAACATAACATTTCCTTTATCCAAATCTCATCCAACCTCTCAACAATGTCCTAATTCCTTAATTGAATTCCCTTTTTTTGTTACACAGCATCGCATAAGCCTCTTCATTAGGAATATATCAAAAATCACACATTTAACATACACATCAAGTTTTTAAAACAATGGGGAATTTGTTAAGAAGTATTTTTCACATTCATAAATAATTTTAAAGTGAAAAAACTGGACTTATTACTCCACAAAAAAGGCTTTTCATTTGAAAACAATTTCACCAAAAACCCATTCTGGAATCACTCTTGTGCTCTTTGGAAATCAAACTTGTCATTACCCTTTTAAAACAAAATTGGGTGAAATGAAACATGTCGTTGGAAACACTATTTTCACATTTAAATCATCAAATTTTTTTTTCAAGAACCGACCAATTATATATACATGTATATCTATAGCATATTAATTTCATATAAAATTAGAAAACACACTATCAAAGGAACACTAAGCAATAATGGAAATTCTAAATAAAGAGCAGGCCATAAGGAACCTACCACAAACATGTCATTATTTGTCGACAACCACTTGAACAAACCATTGGAGGACACACACACATGCATTTATACATATAGATATTCAACCATAGATTAATTTCACGTATTATTTGTGCCATGAATAAATAGGAACAAAGGGGGTATATATATATATTTCCTACCCTATGCATGTAGATGTTGGAATCCTCGACACTCGCAGCCAAAAACCACCGCAGTGAGGTCCAACACACTACAAATTTAGTTCAATTAAAAAATTTGGAAACATAAATTTTCATATAAACTTTCAAAATAATTCGTCAAGGGTTTTAACAAAATACATGCCTCATTTTACATAGGAATACTACTTTAAAAACATGTTTATATTCATCTCTTCCAAAATACTACTACCGCGCCGTCTAAATAAATTGATAAATCATTTAAACTATTCATTAAATCTCATTAAGAAAAATGAAGTTGAATTTACACAAAAATACACCATGGAATTCCCACTTTACATCAAACACACATTCAATAATGATTCACAATATTCCTCACACATCATATGCAATTTAACAGTTCATCTAAAAAGATTCCAAAAATAATTTTCAAAGGGACTACAAATCTTTACATATGAAGACATACTAAAAATTACCATTATCAACCATACACACAAAAAAATTTTTACATCATAATTCAAACCTCATTCATGAATTTCTAAATTGTTTAATCAATTATTATAGCATCTATAAATATCATTTCTGAGGATTGCACACGAACATGCTGAGTATCACATATAAAAGTCCCTTTAAAAACATAATGGACATTTAATCCTATCCAATACAACATCCACACTCTAAATATAATTTTATAAGTGAAATTTAACAATTTTTGAAACACTTCACATTATAAAAAAAATTTTACTCCAAAGAAAACACACTCGATTAATTCAACCAAAAATGCCACTTTAACCATTGAAATATTTTCAAAAAACATTATTCACACCTTATGATTTATCCCTGAAAACATTTTTCACAAATCATCACACTAAACCACACATCCAAAATATTTATCACTTTTCCCAAAAATATATTTATTCTCACCAGATAGACATACCAAAAAACCCAGAAACCACTTTTTCACCCTATGACTAGATCATAGATCACATTTCTAAACTCAAATAAGAATCATAAATTTTTCCAACAATGTCAAGGCATAAAACCACCTACCTCAAGTGAATAATTTCCCAAAATTGTAGTCAATTATTCAATCACACCATAGTCTCACCATGAGGAATCAAAATTGGACCCTAAATCAAAATATCTAGCAAAAAACATCAAGAATTAACCCTTAAATCTGACACCCTTCCCGATGAAAATGAAAAAACGTTAAACTAGAACCAAAACACTAAGGAAAGGAGAAGAGGAGCTTACTTAGAGGGAATATTCCATGGAATGAGGTCATGCCAATCGATTATGGGTGAGACTGGTCTGGTTTGAGGAGAACAGATGGAATCAGTGCGATCTGGCTAGGAGGTCAGGTGGTGGTGTGATCCAGCTAGCTGGGGGGCCGGGGCGACAGTGTGAGCAGCCTGACCGTTGGGTTGGGGTGAATGTGCGAGTATGGGAAGGCTTACCAGAAGGGAAGAGGTAGTCTGACAGGTGGCCAAGGAGCATCGGAGCACAGGGTTTTGAGGGTGGAGGGGTGTGCCACGACAGGAAGAGATGGAGGGGGGAGAACATGGGGGGAAAAGAAAAACAAATAAAAACAAAAAAACTATTTCAACCAACACAAAATAATAATAAAATTAATAATAAAATAATAATAATAGGTTAATAATTTTAAATTATGAAAAAAATTAATATTAATAATCAAATTTATGTAACAACGAAAATAATAATTATAATAATAATAATAATCAATTTGTGAATTTCATTTTAAAACAGATAATATTAATAAAAAATTTATTATTATATTAATAACCATTTTAGTGAAAATTATATTATTATAGACATTATATAATAATATTAATAATACCAACATAATAATAATAATATAATGGTGTTTTGAATATTTTACTCACTTTGATATCACAAAAAGTTCATTAATTTATGTAGCGGGAAACCAAAAAGGCATCAGGTTGACCGTATGTTTACCTCCAATAGTGCGGTGCCGGCCCACCGATTCGAAACTGAATAATATTTCTAATCTTCACAAATTTAAAATGAGGACCCCATCCTAATATTTTCCAATGATGTGAGACCCTGGGAAGAATATAATAAAAGAGTGTCTGAGGTCAGGGTGTTAAAATACTCCCCATCATAGACACTTTTTACCCCCATAATATCACCAAGCCAATAGCTAACACAACTTGAGTCCATGCCGATACGAATCCTAAGGAAACTAAGAACATCAGTTTTACCATTTCCAACACACATCACACCCGACCAATTCAAGAAGAAACCATATAATATGAATGAGGGGATAACACAAGAGGGTTCTCCCCACCACAAGAATTCTTCTAATATAGAAACCTTGAAACTGAATACAACACCTTCAAGGGGGGAAATAAGGGAACTCCCAAACTAAAATCATCCAATTTCTACACTTGAATAGATCAACATTCTATATATTTAAATAGAATGTCCTCTACCAAAACAACCCAACAACATAATGATGAGAGACTAACTCAACACCTCCCACACTGACCAAATTAGAATCCTTACCGCAACCAGAGACATGAGAATCCCTAGCCCGAACTCATCCCTCTTTCTCAACGCCAAAAAAAAACTCCACAATCAGGATTAAATCCATTGTGGGTAAAACTGACACACTGGGACACTGGGATAGGGGAATCCACTGCAATACTAAGATACACCATAGGAAAACCCATAGTGGGCACCAATAGAAAGAATGAGCACCGAAACACTGCCCATTAATTCCATGGAACCAAACATCCCCCTAATGAACCCAGCAAGAACTAAACCCAAAACAAGAACATGTTCATATATTCACTTTCCCAACACCCCTCAAGGATTACCAATGATTTAATTGACACATTTTGGAGAAGACAAGGATGCTTGAATTATTGTTGAACAAGCTCATCACTCCACTAAAACAAAGATGAGATTATGAGGATGACTAAAATAAAACAATAAAACTATGGATATTTCCATCCCAAAGATGAAAACACTATTCAGACCGAGGTTCCTCACACCCTCAGAAAATCTTGACTATGCATGATATTCATCCTGAAACCTATGGTTAGGGCCTTAATGGCTGAAGCATCTCATGCTTCATAGTTATGAATTTTCATCCTCCACTCCCCAACTCCTTCTTCTTGATTATTCATGTTACAATAATGGTTTTACATTTTCAAAGGGATGCAATGTGACATCTTATAATGACTGAACTAGACATAAAAATGGAGCATTAGAATGTGGTATGACAAACTAGATGTCAAAGCCTCCATGGATAGCTTCTTAAAGATAGGTTCCTTTGGTATGTGATCCAGGACTATTGGAGGACCCTCATGAAATCTGATCACAACAAACTACACCCCAATATACATAAAAAATATGACATTATACCTCCAATGGTCCAAAAATGGACCTTAAAATTGAAACAACACAAACCTTGACAACCTCAGGAGTTTCCAACAATCTGAAGACACTCTAATTCCACCAACAAGACAACCATCTCTAACATACATCGACTAAATCAATAAACAATTAAAACTCAATTTGAACTAGAATTTTGGCATAGACCATTAAAATATTTTTGAGGATATCTGGGAAGCACATCCAGGATAACATGGGTAACACATACTGAAACTGGTATCAAGCTAATGAAAAAAAGGGACACCCTGAGCTCAAAGAAATAGGATCAGAAGCCAAACGAACTCAGGTTCAACCTAAAACATCTTTTAAAAAATCAAATTTCATATAAATATTCAAAATCACCAAATTTTCCAAACCACTTCAAATCTTAACACATTATCACAAAAACCAAGATCAAAACAGTACACAACTAACAACGAACCACCAGAATGATTAACTAGTTCATATGCCTAACCTGATGACATGGTGGTGATCTATGCCCCCAGTTAGGCATTATTCATAGATTAGCTTAAACCAGGCCCTTGGACTCCACATATGTCACCACCTCATGCAAGGATACAACATAACATGATTTTCCTCCATTGTCATTACTCAATACAAAATAACCTAAGACAAAAGAATACAATCCTAATCTACCCCTAGTAACTCGAGGATCGATTCCTGTAATTGTTAGTGACACTCTTCCTATGACTACCTCCCAAGTCCCAACAATCCTAATCTCCTTCTACCAGACACCCCAAATAACAAGAACTGTTTTGGATAAAATTTTGTCACGAATCAATTTGGGTCACCATCGAACCTGCCACCTGACATGATCCATAGAAAGGCCTGAGGGGAGTTCCTAATCCCCACGGGCTAGAACAGGTTCCCATGTATCAAAAATAAAATACGAGAATAGTTTACCAAAATAATTAAACATAAAAACAAAAATAAATTGGACAAAATTGATAAATAGTAATAGTGGAAAAACAAAATAAATATAACCGGCTAAACATATCACCACATGACCCCATGGGTGACCACAAAACATAGAGCCTAACTCACTTAAAATGTATGCCAAGACTAGAACATGAAACTAAAAAGTAAAGTATGCATGAGAACCAAGATTCTCATTCAGAATGCCAAGAATAAACAGAGTCCTATTCCATTGTCTTTAAAATTATACCCAATCATGCTAGTTTGAAATCAGAACTATTAAAATAATTCTCTCCTTTCTGTTAAAAATCAAGTATGAAGATCCACTTTTATGGTAAAAAATTTCACATCCAAAATATTTTCAATGTATATTCAAATATTTCCATAAAGTTTCAAAAGGAAAGGGAGACAATTTTAATTCATGTTTAGTTTTCACAGAAAATGGAAACACGCATGAAAAAACTGTAACTAGTATCAGTCCACAAGATCCAAGTCATAAGTGAGAACCATGGTCCAAAACCCCAAAGGTCTATATAGCTCATGTGGGCCCATAGAACCTAGTGTATCAGTGTAAGAGTAACCATAAAAAATATCGGTTCTCATGCACGAGCCACTAGTAGGGAACAAAACCATAACCTTGTGGTCCCCAACATCATCATAATAATTCCATTAGTGTTGTGAGCATCAAACTTTCAAAGTGAAATATAGAAGATGCCACTTCAGATAACTAGAAAAATTATTATAGTCCACCCCCTTAGAATCATGGGGAACCAAAGTTCTCTATTTCCAATGGTGGTGAGGTTTTATCAATAGAACATAAATGAACCTAACACATCCTTTATCAAAAAATCATTCAACATCTCACCACCATCCTCCCTCCTTAAGTGAACCCCCTATTTATGTCACAAACCATCACATAACCTTATTTATTTGGAACAAATAACAAATGACACATTTAACATACACATCATGTTTCTAAAACAACGTGTCATGCCATAAGAGGGGTTTTCACATTCCCAAAACATTTTCATGGTGCCAAACGGACCTCATTACTCCATAAGAAAAATATTTCATAAGAAAACATGCTCACCCAAAACCCATTTTGGAAATCACTCTGGAGATCTTTGGAAATAAAAAAGGTCATTACCCTTTTCTTAAAAAATCAGCTAAAATTCCACATGTCATTGGAAACACTCATTTCACATTAAAAACATCTAAAATTTTTTTCAAGAACGACACATTTATAAATATACAACATATTAATTTTATATAAAATCAGTAAACAAACATTCCAAGGAACACTAAGCAATAATGGAAATTCTAAATAAATATCAGGACATAGAGAACCTAACTCAAACATGTCGTTACTTGTCGACGAACACTCGAACCGACCCATAGAGCATACACACACATGCATTTATACAAAAAATATAAATATGTGTACATACCTATATACGTTGCACATATTCACTGTGCCATGAGGTAATATCCACAAAGTGGGTATATATATATGTCTTAGCCTATGTATTCAAATGTTGTAATCCTAGACACCCACAGCCCAAAACCATCATAGTGGGTCCAACAGACTATAAATATAATTTTATAAAACAATTTTAACACTTAAAAAAATCAAATAACATTTCAAAATAATTCACCAATGGTTTACAAAAAAAATTCTTCATTTTTATTATGAATACAACAATAATAACAAACACATATTCAACTCTTCAAAAATACTACTTCCTTTCCATATAAATATATTAATAAATAATTTTAACTATTTACTAAATCAAATAAAAATTAAGACATTTCACCAAAATACACACAAAATCCCCTTTCTAAATCAAACTCACACCCAATTACCATTCGAAATATGGATCGTATGTCATATGCAATATAGAAGTTCATCTAAAAAGTTTACAAAATAATTTCTAAAGGTACTGCAAATCATTACACACGAAGACATACTCGAAATCACCTTTTTAAACCTCACAAAAAAATTATTTTTACATCATAATTCACACCACATTCATGAATTTCTAAATTATTTGAATAATTAATATAACATTTATAAATATCACATCATGTGATTTCATAATATCTTGCCATGTTTCACATATAAAAATCTCTTTAAAATGTTAATGCATATTTAATCCTATCAAATACAACTTCTCGTCTACATATATAATTTTATAAGTCCAATTTATCATTTTTTGAAACACGTAACATTAGAAACAAAAGTTTAGACAGAAGAAAACACAGTCTATTAATTCATAGAAAAATGGTACATTAACAATCAAAATATTTTCACAAAACATGATTCAAACCTAACGATTTATCCCTTATGACATTTTTCTCACAAAATCACACTAAACCACAGACACAAAATTTTAATCACATTTTCTTAAATTAAGTTCATTCTCAACACATGAACATATAAAACAACTCATAAACAATTTTACACCCCACAACTTTATCATAAAACACTTTTAGAAATTCAAACAAGAAACAAAAATTTATAAAATAATTTCAATTTATGAAACCACTTACCTCTGTTGAAGAATTCCCAAATATGTTTGTGAATTCATCAATCACATGCTAGCTGAACCATGAGGGATCCAAATTGGACCCTCAATCAAACAATCAAACAAAAAACATCAAGAATTAACCCTATAATTAGACACCCTTCCCGCTGAAAACCTAAAACCCAAAAAACAAGAACCAAAACACTAAGTAAAGGAGAAGAGGAGATTACAAGGAGGGAATCATCCGTAAATGGGGGTATTGCTAGTCGAGTAGGGGTGAGATCGGTCTAGAGTGAGGAGAATAGACGGTGCCGATGCGAGCTAGCTAGGAGGTCGGGCGGTGGTGTGAGTCGGCTGGCCGGGGGGCCGGGTTGACGGCACAAGCGGCCTGGTTGGGGGGTTGGGGTGACAGGGCAATGTGGCGAGTAGGGGAAGGTCATCCAGAAGGGAGGAGGTGGTCTACCAGATAGCTAGGGAGTAGGGGAACAAATGGTTTTGGGGGTGGTGGGGTGTGCCACGATAGGAAGAGAGGGGTGAGAGAATGTGGGTAAAAAATAAATACAAATAAATTATAAAAATAGTATCAAACCATATTGAAATAATAATAAAATTTATCTTAATAAAATAATAATAAAAATTGGTTAATAATTTCACAATTATGACAAAAAATATAACATTAATAGGCCACTTGAAGTAATAATGAAAATAATAACAATAATACTAATAAACAATTTTTTCATTTAATTTTAAAATATATAATATTAATAAAAATTTAACAATTATATTAATAAAAATTTTATTGATAATTATATTCTTATATAAATTTATTAACAGTAATATTATTATCTACATAATAATAATAATTTTATTATGTTTTATATATTTTCCTCATTTCATTCTCAAAAAACAATTATTTTAACCAGTGGGCAACCTTTAGGGAACTCGGGTCGACCGCACAGTTACCGCCATCCATGAAGTTCCCACACACCAATCTGAAGCCCAATAAAATTAATAAACTTCAAAAATTTCAAACTAGGATTCTAAACTCAACATTTCCTATGATGTGAGACCCCGTTAAGATTAAAATAAATGAGAGTCTCAGGTTGGGGTGTTTCATTCATAGAGGAAGAATGTTGGGGGTTCGGTGATGGATAATTACCCATTTGTAGTGAATTGAATAGAAAGGTAGGTCTTAGGTTGTGGTCAAAGCCTATTCATAGCTTCTTAGGGAAAATAATAATTGTTGTGAAAATTAATAGTATCCCACCTATATCATAGTTCCCACCATTATGGGGGGATTCAAATTATAATCCCAAAGATTTTTTTTTGTTTATTATTACATGGGAATGGAATTTGACTATTTATATCTATCAAATAGATGTTTTGGGTGTGGAACATGGCTAAATTGGATGTTAGTGTTCTAAAGTTGAAATCAGTTAAAGGTTACATGGATATTACTATAGAAATATTACTATAGTCATTCAAACATAGTGTATCGCTGGGTGTTGTGGCATAATAGATTATATCCTATTAAAGGAAAAACATATTGTTGAGGGTATGTGTTAATAATATTTCTATGAGGAAGTCCCTATATCTCAACCTAGAGGTTTTCAATTAGATGGTGATCAGGAGGCATGAACCACTGGCTACCACCCAGAGGTTTGTTGTGCCAAATACCAAATGTCAATACTATAGAGATAACTCAAGGGAGGGTCCTCGCACTGTAACCTAGGTTTTTTAATCACACGGAACCACTATAGAGGGTTAATTTTCATTGTTTCCCCTATATCCATATTTTAAAAGGAACTTACAAGGGTTTTTAAGGGTTGTTTTGTTAATTTCTAAGGGTTCGTATAATGAATTTATCTTGCATTTCATGAACTATATCCATAATAGAGGAAGGGGAGAGCCCTCTATGGCCCACATATATCATCCCACTATTCCCATTTCATCTTGTTTGGTCTAGTGTATGCCTTAACTATAATTCAATGAAAAGTACCTATTCCTCCTCCTCTTATTCTTACTCCATTATCTCATCTGATTTTTTGTTCTTCTGGGAAAGGTTTATAGTAATAATCCCATGACATCATAGTGAATTAATCATTATTGATGGGTATTTTTTGTGTCTCTCATATAAAAGGACCATAGTCGATGAAATAATTTCATAAATCACTATTTTTCTTATGGATAGTTTCACCACAAATAATAATAGGGTTTTTGGTTATTTTTGGTGAAATATGTAGCCAATTCTAGGATATAATATCAGGATATTAGGTGTATTAGTTGTGGGAGTGTGTTATCAGTGTATCAAAACCCATTTCTCATGGATTAAATATCATGATGCCACCTAGTGATCTCATTATATATTTTTTGAATTTAGAGTTTGTTTTTAGAAGATTATTTTATCAATTTATTGATTATTATTTATGATATATGTGATCATTGACTTGGAAGAGGTCTATATAGGATTGGATTGATTTATAGATAGTTTGTTGAGGTTGGTGGCATTCACTTTGAGTTTATAGTTCTTTGGGTGATTTAATTTTCTTGGTTGGGAATTTATATTTTGTTCTTATATATTTTCATCACCTATGTGACAAGTACTCCACAAGGCTAGGGTGTTCACATGTTGGAATTATAGTAAATATAGATTATATTTTTTTCTTAAATAGTTTGATGGTGTTACATTGGATGAAGTAGTGTTCATGTTTCTTCTTATTGATTATTTGGTAGATTGTGTGGAATTTCTGAAAATAATAACGGTTCCCTTTTTAAAATGTTATTATTAATTATGATGGACTCAAATGTGTTTCTAAGGGTAAAAGTGGAGAATTTGAAGAAATATTGAAACAATTATTCGGATCAATTTTTAAAGAAACTTCAAAGATGTTTTATTTTGAAATATTATTGCTCCATTTGGCCTTGTGTGGGTAATAAATTATTTCCAAAGATAGTGTGCCTATTATGCTTCATATTTGTGCTTCCCTGGTCTTTGATTACTGCATGATGATTCTTGTTGCATCTATATCCATATGAGAAATTTTGTTTTGGTATCAAAGTAAATGTTTGATCTGGTTGGTTTAAATAGACCTCTAAGAGGATTCACATGGCTATTGGTGTGTAGTTGATATATTATACCTGGTATTTATGGTGTAGTTACCTAGTGATGTGTTGGTAGGCTATGTGATAGTTTGTGTTCCCTATTTATGATACACATGTAATTTTGGGAGAAAAAACCATTACGGGAGGGGATCATAGGGAAAAAATTACGTGATAGAAAATGTTTGGATAATGGGAGTTGACCTTTCTATAAGTAGGATTTCATCTTGGATCATTATACACTTAAGCATGATCTATGGATGATAGACATTTATTTGCGTAGGCTTTGGATGTGGACCACTCGTGAAAGAATTAGTTTTGAATTGATGTGATACATGGATGATGAAGGTCCCTTTCGTGAAAAATTATAGATCAAATCCTGAAGATATATTACTATGTTTTCTTCTTTTTAGTTGTGGTTTGATATTTTGGATGATTCTTACCTTGATCATTTGTGTATCAACTGAGTTATGGGTATCAAAGACAAATATAAGAAAACTAATGGAATTCATCATTGTATTAATGAATGTATTGTTAGGAATCTAATAGTCCTAGTATGAACCGAATAATGAGAAACATATGTTAGGGTCTAAAATACGAAGTGACTTCCTCTTTTTTAAAATATGTTAAAGAAGGAATAGTCGGGTTTTATAGTGTATTGGATATCACATTATGACTAATCATATATTTTTATTGTTTAATTTCCGATTATGTTTTCAGGATGGGGTGTTTCATGAACCATAATTCACTCCAAATATAAGTATTTCATGAATTTTAACATGGTCACAATATAGCTAATTATGGTGGAGGGATTGGGGATTCATATTGGGTCTTTGTACTCATCTCTTAACCGCATACATGGCATGGTTTTAGATATACAAGGTTATACCTTCTTATTTTATCTAGAGAAACATTTATTTTTTTTGAGATGAATACACGGTATTGGTTTAATAGGTCATCGAGGCTAAGGATGCAATGGGTATATTATATGAGTTGGGTTGTAATTTGGTTTATTTTTTATCATTCAACAAGTACATTGATGTATTCAATTTAATTATATGATTGATGTTTTAATTTTATCTACTGATTCTACTATATGATGTAGCACTACATCATGTTGATTGGTTTACTATGGTATATTCTATTCTAAGGGGGCCTGTGGTGCTCCTGGATTTAGGACTATAAGATTTTGGGATATTTGATATAAGGATGGTTTATTCCAAATTTTCATTAGATTTGATTGTGACCCTATAGTTTCATTATAGAGTGTATAGTCACCTCAATATTGTGTTATTCCCTTTCCCTTTGTCTTTAGAGTCTGTAATATATGGGGTTCTTGAAGGTACATAGTTCACCCTACTAGGTGTTATTCATGAGATATCTGTTGGGGAGTTACACTGTTGGAAGTGAAAAATGTGAAGAGTCCCATTTTCTTTTGACAATGATTTTGAGTTAGTCTTTTGTTGTAATTTTATCCATGGATGATTATCATGATGGACTTGAATGAAGTTCTTATATGAAAATTAATATAACTATTCAAAACATTTGATGTTGTGATGTAAAAAAAATTTAATGTTAGTTTAAAAAGATAAAATTTACAAATATAATTCATGTGTATCACAATTATTCAAAAATTATTTTTTATAGATATCTCTAAACAAAATATTTTAGTGGGAAGGTTACATTAGATGATGACATAGATATGTGGTGGAAATTACATAGACATATAACGGGCCTGACAAAACTTGAAAGGTGAAGTAATGATATAGTTTCCATGATGGTATATCATAAGTGATTTGGTTATACAAACATTTGTGTATGGTTTGGTTAGGGTTATTAAAAGTGTTTAATAAAATAAGATGAATCTTGTTATTCATAATGTAGGAACCGCTTTTTCATTCATTATTATTGGATACATAAACTCATGATGTTTCATGATAATAATATTCCCAGAGTAGGAAATTGATTTATCCATAATTTTTGTTTTTCATTGCGAATTATATATAATGATGAGATTTTTAGGATGAGTGATTAGGTTTTCTTAATGAGACATGAAATTTATTTATGATGAAAAAAATGAGCTTTCTATATCATATGATCTACCATGGGTACCATAACATTCATAAAAAATGTATTTGTTACACTAGTATTGCATGTTTAAAACTTAGTACTCATACATAAGGTTAGCAAGACATGTAGAATAATAACTGTCATTCCTTGATATCATTTTTATATAATCCATGAGGCAAAGATAATGAGAATGTTGGTGTGTATATTATTAATTATTTCATCAATTTGAAGTTAATAACAATTTCATTTATCCTTTAACATAATTTTCATGAAATTTATGTCTTCCACATAAATTTTTGAAGTGCATAACAATACCAAGATAAAGTACATATGGTTTTCTTTTCTATTTGAGTTAGGGGAATGCGATGTTTTCATCAAATTAGATTAATACCAAGTGATGTGTTCATTGGAATAGTCAGCATATACTTGGAAATCCGTAATGTATGATAAGCCTATACTTTATTGAAATTCAATATATCCCATTTTCATTTGATGTCTTGGAAAAAAGGATTTCATGATATTGAATTCTTCTATATGATACTAATATTGAACACAAGTATATGGATACATATATTTGATGGATGTAAGATCCCATTATCACTTGAATAGAACTTATACCATCCTTAGAGATACTATTTACATATATATATTAGAATATGGGAATAAATATTTTGTTTTAAGGTTAGAATGGACCCCAAGATAACTCCTTGTGCTTGATTGAATGTGGATTGAGTTTTATAAATCTCAATGATCTTTTCAATTAGTTTATATATTTTATCTAAACAATGTTTTTCATTGACATTTATATGATATTAAATATTATGTGATACACAATGAGTTTTAGGATAGATTTAAAAATGATTTATAGATGTTTTTTAAAATATTTTTTGTATGTGATTTGACAGATTATTGTATATTTCATAATACAAGGTGTAATGACACAATGTCTATATTTTTTTAGTGACAGCGGGAGAATGATGGAGATATTCCCTATATACATTACCATGTGTTATTTTTTGGAAATATCATTTTATATTACATGTTTATGTTTTATGTAAGGGAATATATAAATAAGGAATATCATATAACTAATTAAATGCATATCATAATGGATGGTCATGCGTATATAATAATATTATATTTCCAATCATAATGTGCGATTGGGAAAATTTGTATTTTATTTTTTTTGAATAGAACTATCATTTATTATTCACATCCCCACCATATGACTAATGTTGGAATCCAAAAATTATAGAATATTCCACTCAAGGACTATCATTATTCAATATTTCTTATGAAAAAATGTATTGAGAATTAAAGAATCATTTATATATTAAATATATAATTGACCAAATCATTAATCATACGTTACATAATATGGATGTTAATGAAAGAAGGTTTGGGGAGGATCCCAAAGAAAAATATAGGTAGGTTTTAAACAAGTGATGGGGTGAGTTTGGAATTTCCTAATACATTGATTGATTCTCATATAGCTCCCTTCCTCTTCCATTATTTTGACACCCAATGTACTAGAATGTCATGGTTATGAGGAGGATCCTTCCAGATCGTCCGACAATTATTTCAATTGTTGATATACAATAGATGGGATATACATTCAATATATATATTTTATTTATATTTATATAAAATATGATATATGTATTATTTTAAATACTACAATGGATTTTCAAAAAATTTGGGGTTACATAACTAGAATTTCAAAAGCACATGATATGTTTTCTTATTTAAATAACTCACTGTATTTTTTAATTTTTTTCTAAAGAATCCTTATTTATACACGAGTAAAACATTTAAAATGGTTCAATATTGACATATAAAATAGTCTAACCATAAAAAATTGGCAATGATATAAAAATTCAAAAAAAATAGAATATTATTTAAATATAATCTTACAAAAAACATTGATAAATGTATCATCAATCTGAATATAATAGTAAATATTTTTGTTAATTACAATAAAATAAGGAAGCACTTATTGAAATTTAGAAATAGATATCTAGAAATAGAAATGAAGATCCGTATATCATTGAAATAATTTAAAAAACACATAAAACTAAATAAAAATCATCAAAAGGAATCATAAAAACAATATGTCAAATCTAAATATAAGAATTAAACTTATCAACCACATTTTTTCTCCCTAAAATATTTTCATTTAACATTGAAATTAAAAAATAATTATTTTTGTTTCAATTGATGTTTATTTTATTTAAAATATTTATATTATATTAAATATTACTCAAAATGAATATTTTTTGTTTGGGATTTCAATATCCTAGTTATTGTAATCAATGGATGAAACTATTTTTTCATATACAATATATAATTTATGTACAAAATATATATCATAGTTCATATGTTATAGTATTTTATTAACAATTCTCATTCAATTTGAAATCAATATAATTAAATTTTATTAAAAACACATGAAACAAACATTTTTCAATTAAAAAAACTAGGAAAATAATAAAGACAAAAATATTTACTCCAATCCTTTTCTAAATTGATTGTGAACATAAAAAAAATCTTTTGACCCATTACACTAGGTCAAATTTTGTTTTTTAATTACGGTTTATATCACTACTAAATTTTTCTGTGAACGTTTTTGAAAAGAATCAAAAAATAGTGCGTCCGCATTTATTTAGCAATGGTTTCTCAAAACCGTCCCAAGATGATTTAGTAACCTATTTTTTAGCAGCATTTGAAACAATCACTTAATTTTTTTCACAACATTTTGTATTCTATTTTTTTACTTTTCTATAGTGTTTTTTATAAAAAAATTATTTTTTTTATTAATTTTCATATTTAATTTTGTATTTTAATTAATTAATTATTTTATTTTATAATTATTATAATTACTAATTTATTTATTTATTTATTTATTTATTTTTTATTTTATATTTATTTTTTAGTTTCTAATTTTATTATTCCGAAAATTAATTATAATTTTATTATTATTAAATTATTAATTTATTATTATTGTTTATTTTTTAATTCTCATAATTAGTTTATTTGTTTTTTTATTACTATTCACATGGACATGCAGATGCATGCGTATGCCATATATAAAAATTAATTGTTGGATGAGATTTGAACCCATTACCTCTTTCAAATTATCCAAAGGCTTTTAGTCACCAGTAGGCTCTTGATAGGGAGAATTCATTACATTTAATATAGTTATGTATATATGTATATATATTAATGTATAAAGAATAAAAATAAATAAATAAATAATAAATAATAAAATAATAAATAATAACTAAAAATAAATAAATAATAAATAAGACTTGAATATCAAATTCATAGTCAATTTATAATAAAATACTAATAAATTAAATACAAATTAATAATTATTGTATAAACAATAATAAAATAATTATTAATTAATAAATTTATAATTAATCAATAAGAAATATAAAATAATCAAATAAATTATATATAAATAAATAAATAGCAAAACAATAAAATAATAGAAAAATAACAGTTAAATAGAATTTAATAATTCAATAATAAATAATTTAATAATAAAAATAATATTAAATAAATTATGAATAAATTATTTATAATTAATATATAAGAATTATTAATTAATAATTAACAAATAATTCATTAATGATTAATAATTAATTAATAAATAAATGTTAATTACATAATTAAAAATTAATAAATAATTAGTAAAGAACGAATAAATAATTTACTAATAAATATCTGATTAAATAGGTAAGTAATTAAATAAATAATAAATGAAAAATTACTGATTAAGACAGTAATAATAAATAAATAATGACTAAATAATAATAAAAGAATGTTTAGATAATTAATTAATAATTTATATGTAATGAATAATTTATAAATAAATAAATTCTAAATAATAAATAAGAACTAAATTATTAATTAATAATTAATAAATAAATAATAAATAATTAAATGAGTAAACAATAAATGTATAATAAATTAATATTAATTGAATAATAAATAAATAATATATAAAGGTTAAAAAAATTACATATTTATTTAATAGTAATTTAATAATAAAATTATTTCAATAATAAATAAATATTTTCATAATTAATAGTAAATAGTAAATAATAAAGAATATAATAACGAAATAATAAAATAATAAATGTATGTAAATATCTATAAATATATATACATATAATAAAATTTACATAAGTATATATAAACACACATTTATGTTACAAGAATTTATATAAATAAAGTTAGATATATAATTGTATATAAATATAACTATATATATAAAACAAGTAAATTTTAATATCAATATATATATATATATATACATATATATGAATTTAAAATATATATAAATAAAATTTTTATAAATATTTCAAATGTATATAATTATACACAAATATTCATAAATTCATATGAACACACACACACACACATATATTTATATTTATATAAATGACAATAAATTACCAAAATATAGAAATCATAATAATTGCAACCCCATTGAATCAATAGGAACGTAAATCAGTTGAATAAAACGATAAATGACATAAAAACTATATAAACGTACTCTTAAATGAAGTTGAAATCTCATTGAATGTGTATGATATATAAATACATAAACTTATTGAAATATATTATATATTAATATTTATTTATCAATATTAATATATATATATATATCTGTTTACCAATACATATGCATATGTATATATTAAAATTATATATATATGTATATATATATATATATTCATATAGTTGTACTATAAATTCATTTATATACTACAATTAATGATAATGATATATTTATATAGAATACATTTATATATGGTGTATATAAAAAATATTATAGACACACATGTATATATTTATATTTATTAAATATGCAGGAAAATATTTACATAGATTAGAATATACACATAAATAGTTTTTTATTGACACACACATGATTATATATAAAAATTACATTTCAAGTTATATATATACACATTAATTCAAATTAAAAGGTAAATAAAATGATTAATTGATTAATTTAATTTAAATGAAATAAAAATACAAATTTCTATTTGGTTTATATGTTTAAAAATTCATTTCTATGTAAAAATAATTGTATACAAGTGATTTATTATAAATAAATATGGATATATTTATTTATAAATAAAACTACATTGTGGTAAATGATAAAACAGTTAGATTTGGTGTCCTGAGAACCAACTGTTTATACATTTAATACATGAATGTACACTTATTATATATTTTTAATTGTTCTGCATGACTATAATATAATAATGTCATCGAATATTTGATTCATTAATAAGTTCATCGAAGATCCCCACTATGATGAGACCCTAGAAATACTATAACAATATTTTAAATAAAGTTCTACAATTGGATGAAATACTATGATAGGACACATATTATACAGACCGTCAAGTGCATGTACTTGTAAGAAGACGAGAATCTCTCTCATAGAGTTCACACATGGTAATCTCCAAGATGGGAGATAATGAGAACATACCCACCAGTATTAATTCCGCTAGTCCTAGTGTAATTGGACATTGCTCACTTCGAGCGTGTGTAATGGTCCTTAGAATAAAATATTATCATTAACTCATGTCATGACTCGTGCACTTAGAATCGTTGACGAAAACCGACATGAAGACAGTTGGCGTGAAGTAGGGTACATTGGGTGTATCACAAATGACATGTTGATAATGGATATGTCGAGGATAGATTTGTCCCGTCCATATTTATGGAAGAACATTTCTCGGGCCCTATGATGGAAATAAAACTTTTTCCCAAATTCCATGACCATGGTGTCACAAGGAGTTTTTTTTCTGGAAGTCAAAGAATGACGGATCAAGCATATAGGTTTTTGACATTGCTATGAATCCTACTTGATGAGATATTTAGAAAAATAGATTAAATTACACAGTAAGCATTCTTATGAGGTGACATGTCAATGTGGCATCAACTTCTTTCTCGTGGGTGCCTTGACCCATTCCTAGATAGTAATCATGGACTTTTGGCAAGTCTGCCTAATGCCAATGAGAAATAGGCCTATAGGGTCACAAACTAAGTGTATCCATGAATCTCAAGTAGAATAAAGATTATTCTCATATGTGTTTTAATAATTATACAAGGAATCCTAAATAGTTTTCATTTTAGAAAGGAACTGAAAAATGTGTACACGCCGTGTATTAATGATTACACGTTGTATTGTTTTTCTAGTTGGGATTTTGAGGAAATAATATCATTTTATTAAATGATATTTATTATAATCAGTGTGGGTGCATGTCATGGAATTAATGATTCAACATGGGGGTTTTCCATAAGAGTTAATGAAATACATAAAGCGTGTAACACGTTTATTTATTGTCATAACTCGATAACCTCAAACACGATTATAAATATCCTCACAACCCCAACACTTCTCCCTAATCATTGTTCACAACAATTCTGGGAAATTCTCTCAAGGCTGAAAGAACACATTCCTCCAAGAATGCTCTCAAGACCAAAAGAGATCCTCCTCCATTCGATCATAGTGATCTAAGGAAGACAATTCAAGCAAAGGCTTCTCTACGCTAGCACCCAGAGATTTCTTTCACGATATCCAATGATACGTGGTGCACATATAGATCACCACTAGAGGAGGTCTACACTTTTATTCTGCAACGCAAAGACAAATCACATCGGAACCTGATCAGAATTATCAATAAATAAAGAACACCATAAAAGGTACTTCTTTTCAATTAATTAAAATAATCATAATCAACCTCTGATGATCCTCCATTGAGGTTCTGGGACTATTCTTCTTATTTGTCTATTTCTGTGATTCAATCTGCGGATTCTGGCATTTATCGTCGTATTGATCCTAGATTGATCATTTCTAATGACAAAATGTCAAGTGGGAATATCCACCATTGATCTTCCACCAAGCCTCATACCTTCTAGTGGTATCATAAGGAGGTTAAAACAATGATTATAGTTATTTAATATACGATGATAATTTACACATTTATATTTGATTCAATTGAGGATAAATCATTCTATAAAACTAAATGAATGAGATCTATTTTTCTTCTTTCTTTTCTTGAGTCACATCATAGAAACAACCTTTTAATTTTGATTTTGATTTAAATAAAAATTAGGAACTCATCTGGGGGAGCCGCTCATTCTCTCTGTAAGACACAGGAATACACAGCGTGTAGTGAAATCTACACGCCGTATACATAGGTTCAACGAACTAGTACTGGTCTGCCAAACCACGCCGTATGAATTGAGCATACCTAATATTTTTTTAATACACCATGTTGACCAGAAATGAATGACACATGGAAAATGCAATACGCTGCATGTATATTGAATCAACACATCGTGTAGTTTGATCTGACATAGGTGAAACCATGTACATGGAGAAGTTTTGTTACTGCGTACACGAGATTTCCAGGCTGGTAACCGCATAACAAGGAATTAGCTGCAATGTTATAATAATTAACATTCCATGTACTCTAAAATTTCCATATTACAGAAAACACACCAAATCCCTTGGTGTGTACTTTGGATAAAGGTTGAAAACAAATACATGCCATGTAATATATCCTACACACCCTGTACTTTCCAAAAATTTAATTTCACTTGTTTCCCCCAATGTACAATGACCTATAACAGGAATAATGATGAAAAAAATATCAAGGAAATTCAGAAAGAAATTTAAGATAAAGAATTGATTAATTATAAGATCATAATTAATTGAATTCATGAATGACTTATCTTGAATAAAATAATTATTAAAATAATTTCAATACTAAATAAGTGTAAATGTCGTTGAATGCTACTAATGATTATGAGCTAGAACAAAGACCCTTTGTATGTGTATGGTTTCATATAAATTTATTTAATTTAAATTCATTGGCCAATGAGCCTTATTCTAATAAAATGTAGTGCCTACGTTCCCATTGTATCTTTAATGTAAACCCCATGTAATGGAGGTTCTCCCAAACTAGAGGAGACGGTTCAAAATCAGAAGTTGAGGTGAAACTAACCCAATATGATACAAAGGTGGATAGGTGGCAGCTGAAAAACACAAACCATCAGGTTCAAGATATTTTTACCATGGTTAGGGTTAGCTTATCCAAACTGCTAGATAAGCCAACCAATTGAAGCACATGATCATGCCATATTATTTTATTACTGGCTGATTTCATGGTTTATTTATTATGTATGTGTTGTCGCGATCACATAGTTAATGAAATAAACAAGCATGCAAAGACAAAATAAAATAAAAACCAGACTATAAGAAATCATTATCATAACATGGTTAATAATTTAATCAAGCATCACTTAATATTAACAAGAATTTGATAATGAGAATCCACGTATAAAGGATTGAAATCCCACAAATACCATATTAAGTCAGACCATGCCTTCCATTACTTTATTTAGGGAAAGACTAAATAAAACTATCTGTTTGACCAACCCTTATCGGGACACTTACTTTTATGAAGCAAGAACTTATGAATGTTTTGGGTTGACATAAACATTTTACATTAATAAGAGTATCCCTTTCTAGACTTGTTGTAAAATGGATGTAACTATTGAGGAAATCCATGTAAATATGCCAGGATTGGGGAGTCCAGTAAATAGATCAAGGAACTGTAAGCTCATAGTTGGCAAAGACCTACCACCTAAATACCTTTAAATATGTTGACCAACCCTTGTTGGGGTTATGCGAAGGGGTATATGGATCCTTTACACTAGTATGTCATAGAAACTAGGAATTCTAAGTTCAACGATGGGGGCTGTTGGGACTTGATACAATAGTGAGAGTATTAATAAATTCATTTATTATTTTTCATAAAATGTAATCAAAAGGAACTGATAAATCTACTCTTTTAATTTGAATAATCAATATGAAAAACTCATAAACCACATTTTATCTATGATCACTTCTGGAAAAAGAGAAAATACTCACCGACAGTAACTTTCAAGAATGGATTAAGCACCTTCAGGTTATCCTACACCATGAACATATGTTTTACGTGCAGGAGTACTCACATTATTGATTCGTCTACCCAAGGGCCGAGTGATGATGATTTCCTGGCCTATGATAAACATTTGAATGATGCGCTCGATGTTCAATGTTTGATATTATCACCAATGTCTAGTGAGATCATGAAGTCTCATGAAGACATGGATGGCTATAACATGCTCGAGAACCTCCATGGTCTATACCAGGAGAGAGAAAGATAAAAAAGGTATGGGATCTCCAAGGCCCTATACTAGAGAAAGCTTGGAGAGGGTGCCCCAGCTGGGCCTCATGTATTCATGCTTATTGGATACATTGAGCACATGGTAGTTCTAGGGTTTAAACCCCCCAAAGAACAGAGTACCGATCTCATTCTTGCATCACTCCCCTAGAGCATCTCTAACATTGTTGTAAATTTCAACATGAAAAACGTTGAGAAGTCTCTATCTGATCTTTTTTTATCTTCATTCACCAAGAGGACAATGATATACAGCGTGAAATGCCTTCTAACCGTATGGTGAATAAAATTTAAGGGAAGGAGAAGATCATTAAGCCCAATGATTTTTGAAGGCCTTCCAAGAAAAGGAAGATCAAAGGGGTGGAAAGAGAATATGAGGTTGTTTGTTTCGCATGTGGCATGAAGGGCCACTGGAAGGAAAACTAAACCCGACCGAAGAAGCAAGGGAAAGCTTTAGGGGAATTTCTTATTGAATGAAATATATCTATTTCTACCAATTGGGCATTAGATACTTCTTGTGGTGCTCACATCTTTATCCAAATACAGGAACCATGTAGATTCAGAACGATTGACCGAGGTGAGGTGGATCAGCGAGTAGCCAACGAAGCCAGACTTGTTGTTGTATCTGTCAGAGACTACCACCTCACACTACCTACTGAGATGGTATTGGTATTAAAAGGATTTTATTGTGTACCATATTTAACCAAAAACATTATTTCAGTATCTAGATTAGATACTAATGGATTCATCTTCATGTTTGGAAATGAATGTTGCTACTTTTATAAAGATATCATTTATTTTGTTAGGGAACATTTAAATAATGGACTTTATGTGTTAGACTACAGAAACCATGTAATGAAAATCGATGACAATGTTAATTCACGCGACTCATACCACACCCAAATTTGGCATCACCATCTAGGTCTTTTCAATGAGAAACTTTTGAAAACATTTCATCAATATGGGTATTTAGATTCTATCAAACTAAAACCACTTGGTGTATGTCATGTGTGTCTACAAGGAAAAATGAACAATGCCCCATTTAGTGGGATATGTGAAAAGGCTAAAGAGATTCTGGAATTAGTTCACACAGATGTGTGAGGACAATTTGTAGTTAATGAAAGGGGTGATTTCTTGTAATTCATAACTTTTACTGATGATTTTAGTATATATGGATATTTTTACTTAATGCAGTATATGTCATATTCATTTGATCAGTCCAAATAATACAAGAATGATGTTGAGAAACAACTTGGTAAAAAGATTAAGAAACATCGATTAGATAGAGGAGGATAATATCTTATTTAGGACTTCATTGATTTTTTACTAAAGTTTGGGATTCTATCTCAACTCACACCTGCTTACATGCCTTAGTGGAATGGTGTAGGGGAAAGGAGGAACTGCACCCTGTTGGACATGGCGAGATCAATGATGAGTCATGCGAGTTATCCATTATCCTTTTGGGGATATGTATTATAATCCTTGTCACACGTACTAAACCATGTACCAACTAAATTGATATATGGTATTCCATATGATTTATAAAGTGGAATCAAATCCTTGTTATTAAATTTACATGTGTGGGGTAGAAAAACATTTTTTAAGGCCTCTTCAGGTAATAAACTTTCACCTAGAGGAGAAATGTGTACCATTATTGTATATCCCAAGTAAACTAAGGGTTATTATATGTACAAACCCTCAGATAGGAAGGTTACAGTGGAAAGAAAATCCATATTCCTTGAGTGGGATCAAGTCTCCCAAAGAGATAGTGGGAGAGAGATTGAATTGATGAATTCAAGGCTTAATATACATAGGAGTTGGTACAAGTAAAAATTCCAAAAATCCTTGTGGAAGAACAATCTATTCCAGAGATAAAAGAACTGCATAGGAGCACAAGACAAGTTAGAGAACTAGAACGATATGGTTTTCTTGTCATAGTGGATGGTGACTCATTATTGTTTGACAATGATGAACGTCTTACCAACATGGAAGCAGATGAAGGAACGGACGTTTATAAGTGGCAAGAAGCTATGAATTCGGAAATGGATTCCATGTACCCAAACCATATCTAGATTTTGGTAGATCCTCCATTTTATGTAATGCCTGATGGTAATAAATGGGTATTCAAGAAGAAACTATACCTAGAAGGAAAATTCAACACCTATAAGGCATGACTGGTTTCAAAAGGTTTTAGATAGCGTCAAGTAATTGAATATGATGAAAAAATTTCACCCGTTGTGATGTTGAAATCCATCAGAATCCTATTGGCCATTTCCGCTTACAATGACAATGAAATTTGGAAAATGGTTTTCAAAACAACATTCTTTAACAGGAACCACCTGGAAGATGTAATCATTACACAACCAGAAGGGTTTGCGACTCCAATGGATTCCAAAAATGTATGAAAGTTGTAGAATTCTATTTATAGATTAAATAAAGTATCAAGGTCTTAAAAAATTTGTTTTGATGAAGTCTTAATGGATTTTGGCTATGTTAAAAATGAATGTGAGCCTTGTATCTACAAATGTTTTAGAGGAAGTGCAATATTTTTGTTAATAGTATATGATGATGAAATATTACTAATTTGAAACGAAGTACCTGTCATACAGTCAGTTAAAGAATGGTTGGGTAAATAATTCTCTATGAAAGACTTGTGAGAGGAAACACATTGTCATGGGATCAATATCTATTGCGATAGATCAAAGAAAATGTTGGGCCTGAGTCAAAGTACATACATTAGAATGATACATAAGAGATTTAGTATGTCATAGTCCATGGAGGGATTCTTTCTAGTGTCACGTGGAATTCATATTTCCGGGAAAATTTGTCCTCACACACATGAGGAATGAAATAAAATGGGAAGGATCCCTTACACATCTGTGATTGGGTCAGTCATGTATGATATGATATGTACAAGGATAGATGTTTCTTATGCATTAAGTGTGGTAGGAAGATATCAAACTAATCCAGGATACCTCCATTGGATGGCAGTAAAGACTATCCTTTAATATGTGAGGCCCACTAAGGATATGTTCCTGGTTTATGGATGAGATGAGGAACTAGTCATCATAGGACATGTATATACTATTTTACATACTGATCAAGATGACATGATGTCATAGAATGGATACATCTTCAGTTTTAATAGAGGTGTAGTGAGTTGGAAGAGCTCAAAGCAAGGTCTAGTCACAGATTATATAGTAGAGTCTGAGTATATCGTAGCTACTGAGGTAGCTAATGAAGAAGTATGGATGAAAAGCATCATCCAAGAGATGGTAGTAATACCTAGTAGTAATGATACTATCACACTCTATTATGATAGTACTGTTGTGGTGGCACTTGTTGAAGATGCAAGGTCACATCTGCGGAAAAAGCACGTACTTAAGAAGTATCATCTCTTGAGGGATTTTTCTCAGACATGGTAAGTTTTAGTGAGCAGCATTTCCACGAAATACAACCTGGTAGACCCCATGACTAAAGCTTTGACTCAGAAGAAACATGAATATCATGTGGGGTATAGAGAACTAAAAGTTGTATGTTGTTGGCTCTAGGCCAAGTGGGATCCTATTAGAGATGGTGTTCGGAGAACCAACTGTTTATACATTGATTAAATCAATGTACACTTATTATATTTTGGTCATTGTTCTATATGACTATAATATAATAATGTCATGGAATATTTGTTGCATTAATAAGGTCCTAGAAGATCCCCACATTGATGATAACCTTTATATGGTATAGTCAATATTCTTAAATAATGTTCTACAGTTGGATGACATACTATGGTAGGTCACATAGTATACAGACCGTCATGTGTAATTACTCATAAGAAGATGAGACTCTCTCTCGTGGAGTACGCACTTGGTGATCTCCAAGATGAGATATTATGAGAATAAACTCGGCTGTAGTAATTCCACGTGTCTTGGTGTCATCAGACATTACTATCTATGACCGTGTGTAATAGTCCTTTGATTTGAAGATTATCATTAACTGATGTCATGACTCGCGCACTTAGATTTGCTGATGAAAACCGTCACAAAGATAGTTGGCGGGAAGTAGGGTATGTTGTGTGCATCAAAAATGACATGTTGTAAATGGATAAGTCGAGGAATTATTTTTCCCTTCTATATATATGGAAGTAGATATCATGGGCCTTTTAATTGAAATATAATTGACAACCAAATTCCATGGCCATGGTGTCACAACAAGTTTATTATTGAAAGTCAAAGAATGACGGATTAAGCATATCAGTTTATGACACTACCCAGAAGCCTACTTGATGAGATATTGATGCAAAGGGATTAAATTACACGGAAAGCGTTCTTACGAGGTGACCCGTCAATGTGGCGTCATCTTCTTTCCCTTTGGTGACTTGACCCATTTCTAGACAGTAATCTTGGAATTTAGGCAAGCACACCTAATGCCAACGAGAAAGAGGCCTAGAGGGTAACACAATAATTATATCCACAAATCCCAAGTAGAATAATGATTATTCCCATAAGTGATTTAATAATTATTCAAGGAATCCTAAATAGTTTTCATTTTAGAAATGAAATGAAAAACAAGTACACGACGTGTATTAATGATTACAAGCCGTGTAGTTTTTTCAGTCAGGATTTTGAGGAAATAATATCATTTTATAAATTAATATTTATTATAATCAGTATGGGAGCATGTCACGGAATTAATGATTAGACAAGGGGGTTTTAAATAAGAGTTAATTAAATAAATAAAATGTGTAATGGTTTTATTTTTTGTAATAACTATACAACCTCCAATCCAATAATAAATATACTCACAACCCCAACACTTTTCCCTAATCATTGTGCACAACAATTATGAAGATTCTCTCAAGACCGAAAGAACTCTTTCTTCCAAGAATGCTCTCAAAACTGAGAGAGATCCTCCTCCATTGGATCATGGTGATCTAAGGTGGACAATACAAGAAAAGGCTTCTTAATGCTAGCACCCGGAGATTCATTTGGCAATGTCCAGAGATATGAGGAGCACGTGTGGATCACCACTAAAGGATGTCTACACATGGATTTTGTGACCCAACGATGAATCACATCGGAAAATGATCAGAAATATCAATGAGAAAATAATTCCATAAAAGGTAATTCTTGGAAATTAATTATATTAATTATAATAATCCTCTGATGATCCTCATTTTTGGTTCGGGGACTATTCTTCTTCTTTGCCAATTTATGGGATTCGATCCGTTGAGTCTGGTATTTATTATCGTATTGATCCAAGATTGATCATCTCTATTGATTAAAATTCATGTGGGCACATCCACCCATGGGAATCCGCTGCATTCATGTAACCTTCAAAAACATCAACACCATAATATAAAAATAAATGTAATACCTATGAAATAATTTCAATCCCCATATAAAAAATTAAATTAGACCCCTTAAAAAGATGTAAAAATCCCATGGAATGTTAAATAATTGGGACACAATGATTAAAAATCGGTTTTGGGGAACCTTTGGGGCCTTAATGACCTTATTTATTAATGTTTGAGTCCCCACTTTCCATAAAAATTTAGATATCATTTCATGGTCTGATTTGATATATGATAGACCGTAAAATAATATTCGAATCAAAACATATGAATGATTGATTTTCAAGATTGATTTCCAACATTTATTAAAACTACAATAAATTTTAGTCCTTTAATTATTACAATATTAAAATCTAATATACTTTTCATTTATTTCATAAGCTTCAATTTGACTAGTTGTGGAGCTAAAACTGACTCCCGCATCAAATGTTATGGTCATTTGATATCGAAGCCTAATTTCAAACATATTAAATATTTTTTTATGTTTCAAATTATTAATAACTAATAAATTTAAATATTTATTAATTATAAAATTATAATTAATTGAAATTATAAATAAGAAAATATATATGATAGTACATATTAATGAAAAATCACAATTGTTTTTTATTTATTCATATTTAATTTAGCGGTCGTATTTTAAAAACACCTCGTTTTCTATGTGGTTTTTTAAAAATGTCCACTAAAAATAAATTTAAATTAATTTTGAAAAAAATTAAAAAAAAATCAAAAAATATTAAAAAAATTTGCAGGAGGCTTTAAAATTGATGTCTATTTTTTCTAGAAATAAATTTAGCGGCGGTTTTGAAAACCCCCATGAAGAAACCACGGACAAATTCATTTTTTTCTTATAGTGTTATAGCTGATATCCAACCATGTGTTTTGACTACATATGTTCTATTTTATAATAAAAATAGAATATTACTTTTGTTTGTTATCGATTTAAAAAAATCCATTTCCAAAGGAATTAAATAAAATTGATTTTGGGTGTATAAAATTATTATTCTCTATAGGTTTTGTTATTATTTATTAAATATTAACTAAATTTTTTTTCCACCACTAATTAACTGTTCATTCCACCATTAAGGGAATATGGACCTAAAGGGGGTCTTAATTTGTAAATCAAAAGGGAGTCTCTACAGATAAGAGTATTACAATCATGGGTATGGGATCCAGTGCTAAAGTACACAATAAGCTCTTAGAATCACTACCTTTACACGAAAGGCTATTAGCTTCAAATATACCCTCACTCCTACTGTGAAATACCTCTATTTTGGTGAAAATGAGAGATTTTAGTTTTCTCGTAAGATAAATAAGGTACCAAGGATAATTTAATTTTTCTCGAATAAATTCATCCAAGATCTTTTATCATGATTCCACCTCTACAATATTAATGTTATAATTATTGCACTAGGACGGACTATTGAAAATCTCCATAGTAATAGCTAAAATAGAATAACCAATTCCATAGAAGCTGCTAAATCCAAATATTGAAAATCCATTGCATTCTATAATGATCCCTCGTCCTCTCAAATTTCGCTATATGTATGCCCCATCAACATTTAACCTATTTCCTTCTTCTATGGGAGTCCACTTAATCAACATATAATATATTATATTTGAATAAAATAGTTTATAACATTCTAATATGTTAAAATGAAACATACATTTATTGAGAACATGGTAAAACATATATTTTTTATTGTGAAATATATTTTTATTTATTATTGGGTTTTTGCATTCAATATTAATTGATAACATGTTTTTCATGTCCATTTATGGAATCATATGTCGATTTTATGACATAAAAACAAATAAATGATTGTTTTCAAAATAAATATATTATATAAAATATTTTTTCATTTTATATTAATAGAAATATTATTTTATTATTCCTTTATATTTAGTAGAAAATTAATTTCAAATATATAACAATAAAACACCAATAACCTCTTAAGTAGAAACGTCACTAACCATAGCCACACTCCATAGATAACATGAAACCATTTTCTAAAAAAAGTTGATAACAAGGGATTACCAAGGGGAAATTTACATTTAAAACAACAAAAAAATTGATACAAAAAATAACCAACCACTGCATCAAATGAATTCAAAATAAAATAAACCCACATGTCAAATTCTATTGAAAATTCATCTTGGCTCGTTAATAAACCAGCCATGTTAACCCACAAATGTGGAAAAAATAATTTCATGACTAGGATCCTAAAATTAAATTATATAAAATAAAATAATAGTTATATGAATCCAAAAGTATATAAAAAACAGAGTACCCATATTGATAGTATAAAATAATAGACTCTTAATCCATATACAAAATAAAAATTAATGGGGTTATCGGTATAGAGAAGACCGAATCTTATCCGTTTAGTTACTAGATCATTTATTTTTAAATTTATTATTATTATCTTCCAACGCCCTAAAAAATTATATATAAAATTACAATTTTAAATGAAAAAATATCATATTTAGTAATTCAGTCCAAGAAAACACATGCACAACTTTGGTAGTTTTATACTATTATTACTTGTCGAATTTAATAGACTTTTTTGAATCGCAACTATCAGAAAGATACCTATTTTTTATAGAATTTTTATATTTGTATTTATTATGGTTTATGATAAATTCTAATTCAGATAGTTGAATAAATATATGAACTCATCAATCTGGATTGTTCCCTATTAATCCCAATTATTAGATCTTAAGAGGGAGATGGGATCACTGGTATATTCACTTGAATAACCTCAAGACTATATCCAAAAACTGAATAACGAGTGAGACTTGTTATAAGATTTGTTCTAGAATAGAGAGATCACAACTGAAACTATATTCGACAATAACCCCCCGAGAATTTCACACCATCATACATCATAACCTTAGGGAGTATGCGGATGTAATAATGGGTTATGTATCCTGACCTTAGTAGTATATATTTGTAATTTTTCATTTAAATAAAATATTAAAAATATTTACCCCCTTAATGATATATAATTTATTGAATAATGATTTTGATAAATAATATATTTTGATATGAATAAAATAAAATGGTATTTTTGAAAAATATATAGGTTTGATTAAAGCAATATTTTTATTAAATTCATGTATTTGTAAATAAAAACCTTTTTTCCTGAAACATTATCATTAACGAATATTACACTCATAATTTATTAGAATATAATTTAATGATGTCAAATATTATTTATATAATTAATGTAAAAGTTTTACCTTGGAAAAACATATTTTTTAGTAAATAAGGATTTTAATTTAAAATAATAAATGATAATATATAAAAAATTATATTGGTATAGAAAATATAGTTCATCAAATTAACATATTGAGATTATACAATGATAAATTTTTCATAACATTATGATAAAGTTTCATTTTTCTATAAAAAATAATTACGGTATCAATATGCAATATGTATTTTGACAACATAATAGTAGAAAATTGATTTAACAAATGAAATAATAGGAATACTAATCCAAATATTAAAATCCAATTTAGAATAATTTTTTTAAAATTTATCTTAATTTTTTAATAATTCATTAATTAAATTTGAAAAACCTATATTATATTTCATGTTTTAAAAATAAATTTTTTATTAAAATGATTCACTTCAGATCCCCAGTTTTACTATATGAATGTATTAAATTCATTGAATTTTATATTATTTAGATCCATACCCCTTTTAGAGAAATAAAAAAGAAAACATGGAAAGTTTTTTGGTTGTTGATTATTTTATTATATATTTTCAAAAACCTATGTTAAAAAATTAATAAATTTTTCTGCTCTCTTTTTCTAAAATTACCCACCAGACATCTGACTCATCATCACTAAAACCACATCTATCACTATGTAACTCTCCCTATCCCTCTGTATAACCCTCCCAAGTTGTTTTCAATCTCTTATAAAGCTCTTCTATATCTTTTAGATGTTCCCTCTCAGGGTAAGGGATTATATGATCCTATTAATTCAAATACATCCTTTGAATTAATCCACTTTATTACTAAATTTTTAAGTTAGAATATGATTTTTAAAATTAAATTTTAAAATAATTATTATTTAAAAGTAATTATAAACTGTCGTTCACTCTCAATAAATTCTTATAAGAATCATTATATAGACACATTTGGCCTCCAAAATTATTATGTGATATTCCAGGAAAATAACTTGTGTATTGAATATCCATCCCCATTGACAGTCATGTCTGTTTACCTCTATGTAACTATCATTAATTTATTTGTTACTTCTATGTATCTAACCGAAAATCCTTTATTATGGGATTAAATGTCAATAAATATGTTCATATTCTATATAATCTTTGTGGTACCCAAATTCATGTACAAGATAAGAATGTGATGGGTGGGATCAAAATTATATATCCTTCAACTTAATTGGGTATGGTGTTTTTGTAATGATGTATGAGGTATGGTTCAAGGGAATTTATCCTAAGAACACTATGATATAATGTCTGGACTATTATCCTTGACTTATGTTTATGATGTCAGGTTTTATGTTATTTCCACATTCCTTTATTTACATGATTCTATCACCTTATATTATTATTTTATGATCATTTTATTTATTCTCACACCTTTTATGTGAACTTGATATTTCTATCTACTCACATAAATTTGATTTCATATTTTTATTCTTTTATTCTTACTATATAAGTCTTTATAGCTCACCCCATTCTTGTGTCTGTTCATAAGTTATCCTCTGTTGTATTAGAATATTGATGGAATATAATATCAATGTTTCCAAGTTTGTAAATAATTAATTTTATACCCATTTTCATGTTATTGTTCTTTGTACACTATTTCACAGACATGATATACCTCACAATCTCTTGAGACTATATTATGTGTTTTTATTTAATTAATCATTAATTAATGTGTGTTAAAGATATGGTTTATCACATTTGGTATTGGAGGAAGTAATATTCATATTCTTGGAATAGTATTATTGTATATTAGTAAAACGAATAGGGGTATGTATAAACATTGGAAAACATACCCAAATATTAGTGAAGTATATAGTATGTGGTTTCCAAGAAACAAAATCCATATAAAGATATTGCAAGTTGACATGGATCTATAGTAGTTATACCTATGGGTAATAACAATGAATGAGGGAAAATTTGATATTAACTCGATCATCACCTAGTGCATGAAAAATATTCAATACATCCCACCTAGTTTAACACTCATAGTGGATATGATTTCTAAATTTCACAAACTCTTCATAAAAAAATATAAAGGGGAAAAATGACTATATGGTATTATGTTAGAAAATTGACCATTGACACATTAAAATGAGACCTATAAATTCATAGGTTGCGTAATGTATGGAATTAATGAGTTATCCCATCAATATTAATTGTTTTCATTTTTTTCTTTGTCAGTAGTATTACTATATTCATCACTAATTTTCCCTATGTTATAGTTAATTGTTAGAAATTGGAGGAACCATGAAAACAACCATTGTGAGGGAAATTGTGATTACATCTAAATTGATATTCCCACACAAATTGGAGTTATAGTTTAGAAAATTGTGAATATATTCACTATATTAACTCATGTTTTGAATGGTTACATGAAAATAGGGAAACATCACACCCCATAAGAAAGATAATGTTTCAATGGAGACATTTTTTTGATAAAATCCTCATAATATTAGTAGATCATAAAACCACAAAATCATGTAGGAATGAATGGAATTTATTTAATATATACTCTCTATCCTTTAATTGTTTAATAAAGATATGGTTTACGAGATATTTATTATATGGGGGGTATAATCTATTCAATGTAATAAATTGATTAATTATACAACCATTGTTTAATATATTTATGAAATTGTATGGAATGAATTATACAAAATAATTATCAATAAATATTTTCCTCACAGTCTCTAGCTAAATATTGTGAAGGCATTACATGGTCTCAAGAAGAATGATAAATAATCCATTAGGGTATACGAGGAGAAATTCCGAACACTTCCACAATATTCTATAGGATTTGTCATTGAACACATGAGTAAAGTTCACTACTTATTTAGTGGGAGAAATCCTAACCTATGAAAATATTTGGTAATTTTATTCTTTTATATTTATGTGGAATTCTATAATGTTCCATCTAAGTCAAAATGGATGTCAGTGAATTGTACATATCTCGCGGATCATGATATAGGAGGTAGATAATGGATTTCAAGTATGGGTGTGATATAGAGAAATATCACGAGAGAATGAAATTCAAAAATAAATTTTTAAAAAGTGTGGAAAAAATAATCCCAAAATATTCCTGAATGGGATATGGAAATGATTTAGGTGTAAGATGTAAAGGCACTTTTCTAGAGAATACTGATGATACAACCCCAACAATGTGGTGCAGCAAAATAATTATCTAGTTAACCGTCATCTTGTTATCCAATGTCTCAACAATAAGGAACACAGATACTATGAGATTCAGTGTACTAAGCAATGGGATGTTTATGAAAACTAATCAAAACAACACACATGGACTACAAATCAAGGGTGAGCATATTCCATCACAACTATTGAGGTGGATCATGACAATTTAGTGGTGATATTTTCACTAGTTTTTCAATCATGTATAGTAGATGTACTATATAACTCTAATTATATGAATTATTTCATATCACACATGTTTAGTATATATATTCAAAAACAACCTTAATTCATGAAAGTCTACTAATCCATGATGATGAAAAATGGAGCAATTAATGCCTCTCAGGTACATAACACATCCTCTTTAAAAACGTTCTGCTAAATTTCCCAAAAACCCTTATAAACTCACTTTAGTGGAATTAAATGAAATTATAAGTTTGGATTGTATTCCCTGATATAAAGGCAAGATAAATTGATCATATAAGGAAATAACCCTCCTTATCTTTAATCTCCATCCAATTATATGAATATTAAAGGATGGTGGTGAATCGTATTTGGAATAATCATCTCAATCATGGATAAGATTTCATTATGAGAAAAAATAATTATCTCAGATGGTTGGTACTATAAAAGACATCATAATTGATGACATTTCCATCAAGAGGGAAATATATTGATGTATTTCTTGAGAAATTTTATAGTAATCATCTAATATGAGAGGTTGAGTTCTCAAAAAAACATATACCCATATATTTTCTTTTTTCTTAGACTCTGTATATAATTGAAACCAATAAACATAAAAATATTAATAACAAAATATATCATAATCTAGAATATGGTTTATAAGACCATGTGATTCTCATTTGCGGACACCACTCCATTTTTTTAAGAAAAGGGATGGATCATGTTCCTCTAAATTGATTATATGATCTTTAAAAGATGAGGATAATGGAAAATTATCCTATAAAATATATTTTTGACTTATTTGATTAGCTAGAAGGGAAAAAGTCACTAAAAAATATTTCACATTTTCCAATATGGTCATATCTATTGGTAAAAGTGTATTTTCTGTTTGTAAAACATATTAACACCTATTTTCCCCTATAACTAAATTTTCTGTAAAAACTATGTCTCTAATTGTTTTTAAGATAGATAACATACTACTATTACAATTATAATAATACCAACAGATGATATATTTTCTGGTCTTTATTTAATAACAACAATAATATCTCTTTCTAATATAAATTTTTAAAATATATATTTTTTTCTATGTCAAAATCCAATACATTATATACAAAAATATGTTTATATATAATATCACTAATATAATTATTCATAATTTAAAAAATAGTTTAAAATGAAAATATTAGAAGTCAGATACATGGATGAAGATTTTATAAATGATCATTCTCTCATAGTTCATAGTAACTAGACAATCTCATGAGAATTTATCATCCCACATACAAGGAGTCACTCAATTCAAATAAATCAACTTAAATCCAAATGACATCATATTAGAGTACAGAGACAACAACCACAACCACTGAACATTCATACCCTATCACCACGAATCCTCTTCAACAACAAAATGTACTTGGTCGTAATCTTCACCCTATTCACATGGATGGCGCATAGGATTGTGTTCTCAAAATTTCCCAGTAATAATGCCTCCACTGCCTCCTGGAGCATAACCTTTATGGAGCTTGAGAACCTTAGGTCAGTCTGGAAATCCTGGATGATTTCACGAACGAGTGGTTGAAATGGAATCCTGCCATTATAGTGTCTATGGGAAGGGAAATTCCCATAGATACCAACATAACATCGTCTTGAATAGGGTATTCACATGAATGAAGGTTATCAGGTTAGTTGTGTTTATGGTCACCACCAAATTGGTCATTCTATCTACCGTACTCACTAATTTTGTGAAATCCTCAAATATGAACTAATATCTATAAAACATCATCATTTGTTCCATTAGAAAAAGGAATAAAAATATATAATTTATAAGACCCCATCTTTACCTTGATTTAATTATTTATAGAAAATAATTCATAACACTACATACTCTTGTAGTCACACACAACTTGAATAAATGCTCTATAGTTTCAGAAACATTCTTGAATCAAAAATAGTTATCCCAAAACCAAGAGTTCACATACCACCAAAAGTTACTTGGAATAATGGATTTATCTAAAACAATATTATGGAATACTAGGGAAATGGGTCATTTGGGTTTAATGAGTCATTGAAGCCACTTATCATATTTCTGCATACCTGTAGTAGCACTAAACTACATTCAGTCTTCCACTTTCAATCAATGAAATGAATTGGAATACAATGATATAACATAAAAGATACTACTTATGGAAGAATGATGAGTCCAACTGCTATAAAATAACTCTATAATTCTCAGGGATGCTCACCCAGCACCCTTACCACATGTATTATTACCATGATAGTAGAACAACCACACAATATAATTTCTAAAGCTACAATGTAAACTTTTCTCACCTAAGAGGTGAAAATTATTAAGGAAAACGTACATTGTCCACCTAAATTAAACGTATAAATATTGTAAGAATATTAAAATCCTTCATCCACATGATTTCATCATCATAAATACATTAAAATAAAATAATATACAAAACATTTAACTAGCTTATTTTTTTCAAAAAAAATTTTCCAAAACATTTATAAATATTATTGAAATTCTATAAAAATTTATAAATAATAAAAATACAACATCATAATTTATATTTTATACAAGCTCGACATTATGAAAAATATGATAAAGAATATATGACAAACCAAAAGGATGAAATATGTCAGTGTATCATATGTATTACATATCAACATTATTTTCTCAAATTATTCAATTAATTGTATTTACAGATCCTCACTTTTCATTGTATATTTCCCCTAGTAATCATTATAACACTATTTCTTTGAGAAACGAGGATGACCATGTTTGTTTAAGGATCAAAGTTTCCAATTTTTTCTAACAGTTTTATTCCTAGAACCAGAAAGAACCAATGATTCTATATCCATTTGAACCTACTTTCCAAAGGTGTGTTCTCATTAGTTCAGACTGATGAGGCTTAAGAACTTTCATTGGTCGAGAGGATGGGAGGTCAGACACATCACACATTTTTTAGGGGAATTATTGCCTACTCTGGGACTCTATTATAGATTTATGTTATGTTCACAAATCCATATTAATTTACTAAGCATGAAAATTAGTTTTAGATATGGAAATAAAGGATTGATATGTATGGGATTTAAAGAATCATTTATATGTATTTGTGGTTCTTCATCGATAGCGAATCATCCATTTGTATTAGAGATTATTAGTTAATGGTATCCATCAATATATTATATAGAAATCTATTTGTCACTATGATGACCGAGCTAGTTTTAATGCCACTATGTGGGGGACATGAAGATTATTGTCATTCAGAAAGATGCGGATTATTTTAGAGGTGGGATCATACCCGCCGACGGGATACCTACGTATCCTTATTAAAAAGGAATCAGAACCCACATAGTTTGATTAATGGATATAGTTTAACGTCAAATGGTATTGAAAAGAATTAATGAAGTATGGGATTTAACCTTATAATGGCTTCCTATGTACTCTACTTTTAAGGAATAGATCAATTTCCATGTAGTTTGGGTAAATAAATATGGGGTTCATGCATGGTTAATGTCCCAATAAGAGATATTGTGATTACTTTTACGCCCTAAGCTCATTTGAATCATGCTCGATGTGAGAAACAAGAGGTATCAGTAAATTTGATGATGGTTCCATGAAAGAATCAGTCATGAGAAATGATGTGGGGTTATGTATGTATGACTACCCATGTAGATGAAGACCAGGACATACATTTGTAAAGAAGCCCAGGAGCAGGGTCCATAAAGGTATTTTTAATTTATGGAGATTTTGAATTTTAACCCGAGTCTTTCTCCTAAAAAGGAAACAGAAATTAAGCGGTACATATGATTGGGTTTATTTTTGAAAAGGAGGCCCAAATGAAAAGAAATTATGTTTGGGGATTTCTCCTAAGGAGGATGCACAATGTTTAAGGGAACTTATAACTTGGGTCTTACACTTGAGAAGGAGGCCCAATGTCAAAGGAAAATATGGGTGGGGCTTACTAAAGAGAAGTAGGCCCAAGTTAGGGAAAATTATGACTAGGGATTACTCCTGAGAAGGAGGCACAAATTAAGGGTATTTGTAACTTGGGTCTTACTCCTAAGAAGGAGGCCCAAATCAAAATATCATCTCATCTCAAAGGATGAGGTTAAATAAGAAACCCCTAACTGTGGTGACATAAATCTTATAAGTCACAATGTTTTGGGAGAGTTTCTCACAAAATTAATTTCAGATAATAAATCCAACAAAGGAACCATGTAGTAAATGACTTTTATGAGGGTTTTGAAGGCTATGTCTTGAATATGAGAGGTAATTTTAGGAAAGGAAGTGACTTTGGAGGAGGCACAAAAGTATCGTTCTGGAGCACAAGTTCTGGTCGCGCAGGTAGACTTGTGTGACATGAGTCACCTTGGGTGACAATGAATCTATAGGGTAATACTTGGGTGACTTTGAACTCACGCACTTAGAATCATCCCTAGAGTCCTCTAGAAGGGTGGAACCCAAGTTCCCTTGAGAGGGCAAGGCGGAGCACAAGTTTCTTCATTTACATTAAGGGATGGACACTTAGGCGCACACGTATTGATGAGTTCTGACACATAGGCCTTATTCTTACTCTTTATGGACTACATTCTAGGTAATGAATTACCATAGATGTGTTCGAGAGATGTTAGACAAAGACATGGGTGACTAGAGCTTAAATATGAGTTTTGGTAATTTTTTCCTTATAATGGGGGGCTTATAAAGGATATTTATAGGCCATTGGGAACCTTGGGATAAAAAAGAATTGGGCATGAAAGTTACTTGCATGACCCATAGGGAGCACGCAAGTGACTTTTGCGGTGCGCAGGAAACTTGTGTGACTCCCTCAAAATCTGTTCCCAGAACATTCCTTTGTCAATTTTTGATGTTCTTAAAAGGGTGACCCTCATTGTGAAAAAGGTATTCCGCTTTTCCATTTGTTGGAATCTATGACAGAATAGAGCATCAACAAAAGTCCCCCCCCCCAAAAGTTGGATCCGAAAATGGAAATAGGATTTGACTCTGAGGAAAACAAAAATCCCGGGTTCAGGGGCACACAGGTTCTAGGTACTCATATTGTGGCGTGCAGGTTCTGGCGTGCAGGGTTGGGGGATCGCCTATATATATGGGAATCACTTCATACAAACCATCCTCCCTCTAATTCTTTCCATCTCTTGTCACGCAAGTGCGTTTCTTTTATCAGCCGATCTCCCTTCTTTGTGTTTCACATCTCCAGTAAGAATTTTGACATTCACACCATCATTAGCGCGACATTTCTTGCACGACAACAGTTTCATGAAAAAAAAATGAAAGAAAAAACTTCAAACCTTAATGCCTTAGGCATTTTTTTGTTTTCTTCAAAAATATTTCATAAAAACAGACTTACATAAAAGATAACTGTTTGATCATTGTGCAGATTCTGTGTCTCCCAAAAGAATTGGATCAGCTAATGAGTTGACCAGCAAGAGAATAGATGACATGATGAACATCGTTGTCCATGATTTTTGGATATTTGTGATACCAATCTCCTAGATTTGTCTAAGTAAATGATGAAATATTTGACAATTTCCCACAGAGCATCTACATGCCTTTATATGGCAATGGTCGTCTTCAATGAGTCAACGTTCTAGAGGCGATGAATTATATTCCCTATTCATGGTTTCAGAATTACACCAAGTTCTCTTCAGAAAATGTCTCAGTTACAGGATCATTTTTCAATTCTAGAGCAGTGGTGAAGACATTCATAATACATCATATCCCATGTGCTACAGATCTAAATCCTCACAACTGCATGGCTATCCCTCTATTTTCAAAAATTCACAGATGGATTAATCTAAGGGATGGAATTTTTTTGGGATTTTTGACATGGAGGAGGTGTGAAGCCGACTTGGATGAGGGAATATTGGGTGCGAAAAACATGTGCAGAGTTTGACGATGATCTGAAAGGAGTTGCAATATTTGAAGCATTTTGGGCTGGGCAGACATATGTTTACAGGAATGACAATTTTGTGCCGGATTTAATTAGTCATTAGAGCCCAAAAATGAATTATTTCTATCAGAATCATGGATATGTAGACATATGTTTGTTGGAAGTCTATGAAATTTCAGGGGATACAATTTTGGTAGACATGTATGATGTGTTCATCCCTCTGAAGGTGACATAGAGTGATTTTGAGAAGACTCTATCTCTAGCTCTGGAGTTGATGAAGATCTTTTCCATGCTGAAGAATTAAAAACCCACAAAAACTCATTATAGAAAGGATATTCATCCAGAGAAGTGGATGGATATGTTTCTCATCATGAAGAAAGGTATGGGGCCCACCTGAACTGGTTATACCAACTGCCGTAGAGCAAAGAATAGGGGTACTCCTAGCACATTCTGGCCAACAATGGAATTGGGAGGGTTTGAAATGTTGGGGTATGAAGTTGATCAAAGAATCCCATATAAGACCTGTATGGCAGGCTTGTTAGCCTTGTGGCTCATTGTATATATTCTGCTAGTTAGGGATTTGAAGGGAGGCATCAGGCCAGGGGCCATTATTGTTGTAGCCAAGTTGACTAAGAGAAAAATGTTGGGTGGACCACCCTAGTTTTGGAGAAGATTCACATGAGCTTACTCTATGTCTATATGGGTATGTATCCTTTGAGAATTGCGGGACCATTCCATGTTTTTTGGGATTGGATCACCACTCAATTTAGGACATACACTGTACAGAGTGGAGTATAGGTTCCTGGAAGTTCTTTTAGGCCGTCGGTGAAGATATTTTCTGGAATTTCTCCATTGTCCCTCAATTCCAATGATCTGAATGTGTGGCTGAGCATGTTCAAGGAATATCATTTCATTCCTTATGGAAACCCAGCAACCTAGTGGTTTGTTGATGACGGAAGAGATAGCCTAGAAATGAGGTCATATATGATGGCTTGTAGACATGGTGTATTGGCCACCAGAATTGACAGAGAGATTATATGTGAGGCCTATTCTCTAGATAGATTTTCACGCCAATTCAAGTGTCTGGAGTATATTGTTGTATCCCCTCCCATTCAAGTTAGGTCAGAGTAGCATCTAATGGTTTGACAACAACTATGGTTGCTAGTAGCTATGGAGAAGACCGAGATAGTGTTTGATCTACCTTTTGTTGGAGCGGAGAGTCAATTGACTACATGGTATGCCGAGAACTGGGTAGCATCACACCCGACAGGGGTATTAATTTTCGTGTCTCACAAGTGGGGTGTAAAAAGTGAAGTCTCGGGGGGAGAAATCTTTCATCCGGAAGTTTACTCTTCCACACCCAGAGCTGATTCACCGAGTTCTTCACCTAGGTCTGATTCACTAGTTTCCCATGATGGGGATGATGAGGCACGACATGTGTCAATATGTTGTTGTGCCAGATATAATCCTCCTTCCAGATTTAAGAGACATACTCTCTTGACTCATGGTGAGTTATATCATTTATGAAATTTAGTCTCTATTATTTTATAGTGCAACAAGTTTCATTTTCTTATCCTTTTTCTATTATTGTAGGAGATGGGAAGAAGTTCATGTCCAGATTGTTGGACCATCCTTGTGGCCTTCTAGTGCACATTCTGAATATTTATGACCAAAGGCTATCCAGATATGGAAGAGTTTATATTGTGATGATGAAATTTCCTGGATGGACTTATGCAAAGGGCTACATTTCCCCAATGTGGGGGATCTCTGGGGTTCGACTTATATCTAAATTGAGGATAACCCCAATGAAGTGCGGGATTTCATCTGAGAGATAGAAATGGTCATATATTCCACTGAGGATTCCATTCCTATCACTAACCAGGTGAAGGTAATGATGGATCGTGGCACCAATGAGAGGATTGGTGCTTTAGTAATGAAGTGTGGCATGATAACGTGGATCCTGAAGATGTAAATTCCATTCCTTATTGGAATTGAAACTTGATTTTAGTCAAAGCATTGTTATTCAGGGAAATTACATTATTCACCCAACATCTTATTAAAGAAGGAACAACTGAGGTCCCTCCAACACAGTACATCCCTAGAGGCACTTCTCTTAGAGTCCTTGAATCTCATCGTGTGCCAGGTGGGATATATCCAGGCCAGTAGGCCATGTTGGAGGAGCTAATCAGGGCATTATGCTCGCCGATAAATGTATTTGGAGGTGAAAATTTCAACACACCCAAAAAGTCAAAGAAGAAAAGGCATCGAAGGAAGAAGCCCATATCTAGATGCTTCATTAGTAGAGGAAAGTCCTTCAAATAGTCATGAATCCTAACTCATGAAAAGGTTACTCATACATCTTGAGATTGTAGGGGCTTCTTAGATTTCCCCTTTGAGGGAGAGGAATGATCCTCCTCTGAGGATGACTGAGGGTGATGGGGAATCATCCCAAATTCATGCTGACCTGGATGCTCCTGATAAAACGATGAGAGAAGAAGAGCCAGCGTCTGTTCCCAGTACAACTCCTGTTGCTGCTGCAAAAAAGAGAAGAGCATGCTTCTGGTAAATTAAAAATACTTCATAAAACGTTGAATGATAACATCAACTAACTTCCATTATGTGATTCTTTAGGTTCAACACCTGCACCAGAACATTTGGTGACCACTGTAACTGACTCCGCAATTTTTATTGAGGAAGCTATCTAGGGTCCGATGTCGTAGGAGTATGGTTGCCAAGATGACATGTCCAATTCTCCCACTGGTGAGACTAACTGGGAATCTGGGATATCACTAGATGAAATGATGAACTTTGGATAGTCTTTTGACGAAATGTTAGATCATGTTAAATTACCATGTGATTTAGAAGATTTTGGATGTGAGTGTTATCCTTCATCCTATTATTTTTTTATTACATCTCTGACCATGATTGGTTGAAATGTGCAGTTCCATCTGAGTAAGTTGTTGATCTGCTGATGCCTAAAGGTGGTAGAGACAACCCTATCATTTCAGAGATGCTAGCTCAAGTGGGTCATAACCAGAAAGAGATTCCTAAAACCCATCTGGAAAATCCTGTTGATGCTAGGAAAGATGGGGAGGAGCCTTCTCTTGTTGCTGATCTACCGTGGGGTAAAATATAACAATATTTTTTGCTGTATTTAATTTTCAAGACAACTAATCAACTTTTTATATCCTTTTAAACTAACCAAAGATTTCAAATGACTATGTAGGGCTGTCAACATCAGTGGCTAGTTCCAGAGGTGAATCTTCTGCCTCAGCCCCAATGGGTGTAGAAGGTGAAGCACCAAGGGTCAGGGTGGAAGTGGAAAAACACGGTACATAATTAAGTGCGTTAATCCCATAATATATTCCCCCCTGTGATAGAGATTATGAATCAGACCCCGAGTTGAAAAAGGCGCTCCAATTCTCACGTCACAATGCATGGAAAAATATATAGAAGATCATATCTGAAGTGCCTCTTGAAGAGATATCTTTGAAGATCCTACAACTGTCATCCTTGATCGTCATGATGGGACATCGCAGTTTGGGATATCTAGAGATCCATACTGTGGCGAAACAATTCATCTTAAGGAGGGAGTAGTAGAAAAAGTGCCATCAAGATCTGACCAGAGTGACACTGTTTACCAATATCGGTGAATTCAAGGATGCGGTGTCCCGATATGATGCTGATCATGATGAAAAGCTGAAGGATTTAAAGCATAAGATCACAGAGAATGTTGTCCAGCAGATTCACCTTTTGCAACAACAAGATGTTGCTACTAGGAAACATGACAAGCATAAAAATTCATTGGAATCAGTCCAAATGAATGGTATCAACACCATCACAGATTCCATGAATTCACTCCATCAAGCGGAAAAAATTGAAGCTGGTCGAGTGAATGAACTTCAAGTGGCTGTTGATGAATATCGGGATACCGTAAATCAAATGAAAAGTTATATTGAAATCATCTTTTAATTCCTAAAAAAGAGAAGATACTCCAATCTGTGGATGTTCTTCTAATATTGTGCATCAATGAAAAAGGCCTTTCATCTTCAATAATTTTTACCTGCATTATTTGATAACTACTTAATTTTCTTACCTAATCCAATGGACCTAGTAGGCATAGTTTGATTTTTTCTAGGATTATACAAACAACCCCAAAAACATTTCCCCTTTTTATTCCTCAATATTTCAAAAATCAAAAAAAAAATTATGTTTACTGAGCAGGGCCTTGACTTTTTTTCAGAGTTCCCTTTACGGGTTACCAATTTAATGAGTACCCTTTATCTTGTTGGTAGTATAAAGTCATGAATGTTTGACATATAAAGGAAAATGTTTAAGGTTTAATAGATTTGACCAAATGGATTAAAATTGACTCAATTCCTTGATAATTCATCTGAAAACATATTACCACATTCATGTATGGGGGAAAACATGTAAACAATGACATTAAAAATTTTGAATCTTAGAGATGATATAAAAAAAGGGCTAAAAGGAATTAGATGAATTATTTCCTAAGAGTAATGATACCACTATTTGAAAAACCTGTTAGGGTGTTGAATTATGCAGGGCCACATAAGGGTATTGTCTTCATAGTCAAATAATAGCATCTTTTGTCTAACAGGACTGTTATGTAGACTACATATGCAAAGGCCACCTAATGGTACGTGATGCATATTCAGGAAAAAGAAATCTAAAAAATATTACTTTTCTATTGCTAAAATCTAGTGAAAGTTTACGGAGATTCAAATTTCCCAAATCATAGAGTCTTCTCCATGGAGTGAGGTACTTGAATATGGAGAGGATATTCCCAATTAATATTTTCAAAGAATTGGATGAATGTCACTCCTGTGAAGGACTGGCCCAAATACAGGGAAATGAAATATAAACCATAGACATGAATACTTTCATATCATGAAAAAGAGTATGGGACAACTATTTTAAAGATGGCTATTTTTTGTGGATCCCTACATATCATCGTTAAGACCATAAGGAAAGAAGTGGTTTTCCCCCAAAAAATGATGTTACCACTATTTGAAAAACCTGTTAGGGGGTTGAATTATGCAGGGCCACCTAAGTAAATTGGCAATCAGTTCTGGAAAATTTGGCTATAGCCACTGTCAAAAACTATGGCTATAGGGCTCAAAATTGTGGCTATAACATATAGTCACGGTTCCAGCTAGCCGGGGCACCTATTGGCATGGCTATAGTTAAACGCTATAGACACGGTTTTAAACCATGGATATAGCCATATTGCCACGGATTCACTAAACTGTGGCTATAACTCCCATATCTGTCCACCGTGGCAGTTGGGCTATAGCCACTGTTGTCCCCCTAGCAACATAGTTATAGCCATAGTTTATAACTGTGGCTATAGCCTAATAAAACCGTAGCTATAGCCCAAAATTAATTTTCACCCATCGAGATTCGATCTCTGTACCTTCTCTATGTAGAACAAACACCTTTCCACTACTCCACAGACGTATTTGTGGATATATATATATATATATATTGTTAAATATATTATTAAAAACTGTGGATATAGCATGTAAACCATGGCTATAAACCTTCCCGCCATTTTTTCACTGGTTAAATTTTTCCCGCACAACAGTGGGAGATCTATTGCCAAGGTTTTGATGAACCGTGGCTATAGTTCATGAAGAAAATACCCTATAGCCATGGTTTTACCAAATCCTTGGCTATAACCCTTTAAAAAAGACCCTATAGCAACAGTTTCACCCATCCCGTGGCTATAACCCTTTGAAATAGACCCTATAGCCATTGTTTGGGTGAAACCGTGGCTATGGATTTTGGAAAAAAAACATATAGCCCTGGTTTCACTAAATAGTTGCTAAAGCCTTTGAAATTAAACCTTATAGCCATGGTTTTGATTAAAACTGTGGCTATAGACTCGTTTTCTAGTAGTTTATATAATCAAATAATAGAATTATTTGGATGACGGGTCCGTTATATATACTATTTATGCAAGGACGCCTAAGGTCACATGATGCATGGTCAGGAAAAAGAATTCCCAGGTATCATAAATTTTGTGACCAGAAGTCAGGAAAAGGGTAATGGAGATCTGGAAGTATTTATGGTTTGGAGTATGACACATGGAAATTGGGGTTTTCCAAAGCATGATGGAGATACATAGCCCAATGCAGACCATAATCATGTTGTGGCTGGGTCCTAAATTGAGATGCTGGAATTCACTATTTATCTCCGTAGGATGAGAATCAAGCCATACATAGTTCTTGAAATGCAGTTTAATGTAAAGTGGTATGAGAGCATATGAGATCTTAGTTTAGGGTCATAGAGCTCAGATCATAATGAGGGAGACACATTGTGTGTTATTTGTAAACATGATGTGAATAAAGAACAGAGTTTTCATACAACATTAATGTGCTCGCAGGAGGACTTTTCAGTCACAGGACTAAAATTGGAGTCTGGGGTTAGGCCCAAAGACTTGGGGTTGGATATGAGGAATTCTCGAACATTGATTCATATGCCATAGTGATGGGAATCAATCCATACACTGTTCTTGAAATATCCTCTTTACATATTTGGTTTGTACATGTGAACGGTGAAAGGGGACAATAGTGCAATGATGGTTGGACCTAAGATTAATGGTTCGGGCATTTCTATATATGCACGTAGTCCTAGGAATATGAAATGATTAGAGATCAATGAAAATAATTATTCCCTCTAAGGTGAGGGTGTTAGATACTGTTTTAGTTTTTTGTCATAAAAGGAAAAAGAAAGAATAGATTAAGGCCATATCCATGGATCAGTGCTGCACAGTTTAGCATCATGTAGCTAGGACGTATTGCTATGCAGTTTAATGTCTTGCAGCAAGGACAATGGGGATAGTATAATTTAACGTCATATAGCAAGGACGGTGGTGATGGAGATTTTAGTTTCATGTAACAGGTAAAAAAGGGACTTACATAGTTTAATGTCACGTAGGACGATGGGGAACCAATGTGAAGATATCGGTTTTGGGAGGGGGGCTCAAAGATCAACATCGTATGAGATTTAGGTGAACAGACATGAAGATATTGGTTTTGGGTTTGAACCTTGGGAGGTTGCTATGCCCCCTTCCTGGAAGGAGAGGATGAAAATCTACGTAGTTCTATTGAGAATTAATTGGTGGTCGAGTTGTATTTGAGGACAATGACCCAAAGATGGTGTTGGGGCGTATGCATGGTTAGCAGCCTATAGAGGGTGTTATGGTTGTGGCAAACTCTAAGATCATGTGTGTCATGCTCGGTGTGAGAAAAAAGAGGTAACATCAACCCTAACGATGCACAGTTTAACATCATATGGGACAAAGTCTGCAGTACAGTTTAGCATCATGAAGCTAGAACGTATTGTTGTGCTGTTTAATGTCTTACAAGACATGTGCATAATTTAACGCCATTTAGGGAATATTAAGAGACTTTTTCACAGTATAAATGTCATATAAGATGAACATGTACAGTTTAACGTAATGTATGATGTATAAGGGGATGCTTACAGTTTAACATCATGCAGTACAATAGAAGTTTTGTTACACAAAATACTTCAGTAAGAATCTGGCATTGGTTGGAGTCGTGATGAGTTCTCCATTCATTGAGATTAAAGAATAAGCTCAATTAGAGTACATCATATGTATTGAATAAGGTCCTTACCTCTATGGATAAATCATTGGATGTTTCTTTACTGGTATCATTGGAGTTCTGAGGACCTATACCAATTCTCCATGAATGAATGAACAAAGATGAACTTTTTTGTTGAAAGCCCGTGCTATTCAATTCTGATAGAATTCCATGTGGTGCAGGGTGCACAATCATTTTTCATCTAATCATTCCAATTCATCAAATTGCTTCAGATATTGTTCATCATTGGATGACTGATCAAAAATGTCTAATCTGAGTAATGGTAATTTGTCTTCAATAGGAAAGACTGCTTTTGTTCCATATACCATTGAATATGGAGTTGATCATGTAGAAGTGCGGGTGGTTGTCCGACAAGCCCTTAATGCATGAAAAATTTTATCAGGCCATGATTTCTTAGTTTAATCCCACATATTTTGCAGTATATTTGAAATAGTCTTATTAAAGGCCTCTATTTGGCCATTATCCAATGCATGATACCAAGAAGAAAGGTTGGATTTGATGTTGTATTCTTGATACAATTTTATTCACATAATATGAACAGAAGTTGGTGCCATTGTCCATCAATATTATGCGAGGGACACCAAATCTGGTAATGATGATAGAATTGACAAAGCTAAAAATGCTTTTAGCACAGACATCTTTGATAGGTATTGCATCTTCCAATTTGGAAAACATGTCAATAGCAGTAAGAATATACATAAAAAACTTAACTGTAGCCAGAGGATGAGGTCCCACTATATCCATTCCCCATATAGAAAACGTCCAGGAGTATTTAGTTATATGAAGGAACCCCAGATGTTTATGATTTAGGTTGGCACATATTTGCAAATAATGACACTTTTTAGTGAAATCAACACAATCTTGCATAATTGAATTCTAGATGTTTCCAAGCCTTCAAATTTGACTAGAAAGTCTATGTCCAGACTGGTGGTCACCACAAAAACCTGCATGAATTTCACTCATGACAACCATTATCTCTATACCATTAATACATCTGAAGAGAATTACATCAAAACCTCACTTGTAGAGAATTTTTTGGTTATTAGGGCTATCATAAAGAGTAAAATTGACCACACGTCACCAGACTTGTTCTTTCCCGTCTCTATCAGGTGGTAGTGTTCCATTTTGAAGGTATTCCCCGATAGGTGTCATCCATCATATAGTATGACCATAAGGATCAAAAAAGGGACTGATTTAATTGATTTCAACTGTTTTGATTTGAACAAAAGGTGAATCTACATGAAGTTGGTAAATAGTGATGATTGTTTCATCTCAGTTTGGATCTGCCAGGGCTGTGGCTACATTATCCAGTGCATCAGGTTGGGAATTTTGTGATTGCGTGACATAAGAAAATGCCGGTTCTGAAGGAAATTCCACCATTAAATCTCTAACATAATCACACAATGGGATTAACTCTTCCGTTCTGATAGCATAATCCCCATTGATTTGATTGATAACAAAATCTGAATCACATTTTACCTTCAAGTGATTCACCTCTGCCTGTAGCGCCAATTCCAAGCCTATGATGAGATCTTGATATTTTACTTCTTTTTTTTGTACTGCCTTCCAAAAATAAGAAGGAATAGGGTAGCACTGCCTTTTCGGGGAAATAAGCCTGATTCCTAACCCAACATTATTGAATTTATGATCTTCCATTTTCTTCCCTATTAGACTTCTGGAGGCACCATCAAAGTACATTTCCCATGTTTGAGTATTATCTTGAATAGAGATTACTTCCTCATGATGAATTTCAATAGTTAAAGATGTATCTTATATAGGTGGGTGTTAATCAAGGAAATCAGCTAGATCAGGGACCTTTATTGCCTTTTGAGAAACATATTGGACATCACACTGCAGCAAAATAACTACCCACCTTTCCAGACGTCCTGTAAGCTTTGAACGAATAAGGATAAATTATAGTGGGTTATTGCGAGATAACAATTGGACCTCATGATGTTGCAGGTAGAGTCTAAATTTCTAAACTGTAAAGATTAATGATAGACAACACTTTTCAGTACCTGAATATCGAGTTTCTGCCTCAAGAATAGTCCGACTGAGGTCGTAAAGGATGTTTTCATTCCCAACATCATTCTTTTGGGCAAGGAAAGAACCCAATGATCGCTCTACAGCTGTCACATAGAGAATTAGTTGTCTTCTTTCAATAGGTTTCATTAATACGAGTGGACTCAAGAGATATTTCTTGACGATATCGAATGCTTCTTTATATTCTTCAGTACACCGGTATGTGACTCCCTTCTTCATTAATTTGGTCAAGGGTAAACACTTGCATTCTCAATTGGCAATGAAATGCCAAATAGAGGATAAGTTTCATTGAAGTCATCTTAATTCCATCAAATTTCTTGGAGGTGACATGTCAAGGATTGATTTTGTCCTCTCAAGATCAACTTCGATACCATGATGTCATACTAAAAAGACCAGAAATTTTCCTAAGGTTACCCCAAAAGCACATTTCAAGGGGTTCATCTTCGAATTGTTTGGCGAAGTTTGTTGAATATGATTTATAGATCATCCAAATTATTAGAAAATTTTCTGGATTTAACCACCAAATCATCCACATAACATTCAACAAATTTCGTTAAAAATGGTTTCAAGATATGGTTCAGGGAACGTTGATACATTGCATCTGCATTCTTTAGGCCAAAGGGAATTAACCGATAAAAAAACACAACCGGATGAGCTCTAAATTCTATAGACTCTTCATCTTTAGGGTCCATTGGTATTTGATTGTACCTAGAGTAACCATCCATGAAGGAAAGAGATTCATAGCCAGCTATTGCATCAATTAAGAGTACTGTGATCGGAACTGGGAAATTATACTTGGGACAGTGCCTATTAAGATATCTAAAGTTAATAAAAACTCTTATTTTTCCATTATTATTTTTCACAGGGACAATATTAGTTATCCATTTGAGATATTGAACATGTCTTATAAAGTTATCCTTGATAAGCTTATCAAATGTAGCTTCAATTTTGGAGGCATAAGTTGGGTTTGTTCTTCTTACTGCATTCATGAATCCTCGATGTTCTTCTGGAAAACCCAAATTAGTAGTGGAAACATCAGGATCAAGACCTGGAATTTCTATATAAATCCAAGAAAATACATCTCAATTTTTCAATAGAAATGAAGTATTCATTTCTTTCTCTTCAAGAGTCATGGTATTACTAATTAATGTGGGGTGTGGATATTCTTTTGTACCCAGGTATATTTCTCTGAGTTCATCCACAGTGGTAGAGATACATTCTTCAAATGCTGGAGGAGCATCCCTGAGATCTTCCTCTTCTTCTTCAATATGTGTCACCTCATCCATTTCTACTTGCATAGTATATGATGAAGCATAATTTCCATGGTTATGGTAGAGGTTAAAATTTGAACATCTTGGATAAGAGGCTACCATTTTTGACCCTATTGATGATGAACAGTCATTCTTGGGTGATAGAGAGGAGATGATGAATTGAGAATCGGCATCATTATTTTCCATGGTATTTCTATACCTTATTCTATAATGGTTGATAAAGTATATAATAGATAGATTTCAGTGGATGAAATGAAGACATCTCTCTTTATGATTTCATCATTTCTTGGTGAATACACAATTTCTCCCATGGTGTCTGGCTCAATTGCCGTAAGAGAAATTAAGGAGGTTTCCATAAGAGTGTTTGGATTTAGGTCTATCCTGTCAATTTGACTGATAGGAAACACATAATATGTACTCACATGTATGAATGGGTTTATTGGAATCTTTTCCAAACCACATGGTGCATTAATTTTGGGTACCTTCTTTGATGTCAATTTTTCCTTTCCCTCCAAGTGATAAAATTCTACCTCAATGTATTGATATTAAAATGTTTTGAATGGGGATTTTTCACCGTACAATGTCCAAATTTGACCCTTGAAACAATATTTGAGACCTTGATGTTATGATGAAGGTACTACCACATGTTGATGTAACCAAGGTATTCCAAGAAAAATGTTGAAAGATGTGTCCAGACGAACAACCATGAAATCTGAATTAGATACAAGGTATCCAAACTAAATTTTGAGTGTAATTTTTCCTAAAGGTTCTTGATCATTCTTATCGTATCCTTGCAACATCAATGTAGAAGGAGATAAATGAGATTCGGTGAGGCCCAATCGATGAAGTGTATGAATTTTAATGAGATTGACTCTAGATCCATTATCATTGGAATCTCATCGGATGTCTATATCATTGAATTTTCAAGATAGATACAATGGTCTTATATGTCCATGTAAAACATCATCTTCATCTTCATCTTTAAAATATGTCACTACATGGAATTCTGCAAGATCATTCTCTATATGGTAGACTTCAGCCGCATCAATTTCAGTTTCTAATTCCTGAGGACTTGATAAAGACACAATAATTTCCTCCCAAAGATCTTTTGATAGATTCAAGGTATCTAGAATTGATAACATGGTTGGTACATGGGAAAAATGTTTCAATACATCATACTTTTGGTCCAAATGACTGAAATTACAATCATGAAAATGTGGTTTTTCAGGAGCCTTGGATGTTGATGCTTTGGAAGTAGATGCATCCAATATTGGGGGTAGGAGTTGGAAATACTCCTGGAATCTGTACATTAGACCGAATAGATCTATATTTTTTTTGATAGGAAGAAGTTGTCCCCTCTAAATGGTCTTCCAAAATAACTACATCGTGACCAAATCTACCATGTGTGGATGAAGTTTCTTATTCTTATTGAACCCACTGAAGGGATTTTCCAGTAGTTTCTTCAACATATATAGTTCTTGCAGGGGTAGGATTGAAATAGTGGATTCTAGAAAATCCACATCTTCCACTCTATCATAGATCTCTATCTCTTCCACTAATTCCTATGTTAGATACAAGTAACTTAGTCTTATCATAATCAAAACATTCATTGGCATATGAATATGTTAAATGAATAATATTAAAAAAAACTAAAGATCAATTCTTCATCTGATGAAGATTTTTCTTGATTAACCAGTTTAGGCTGTGTCGTTTGGTGGGGTGGTGCGAATTTTTTTGAAGTAGAGGGCATAAAATATTCTAGAGTCAATGAAAAATTAAGCTTTTTCATGAGCTCGTCTTATTCTAACTACACTTCTTTCTTCAAATTATGCCACTTATTTGAAGATTATCCTTATGATGAAGGGGGTTTTACTGTGGCATTCATTCCAGAAGAAACAATTGGTTGATTCAATTGTTTTCATAAAATGGCATGAGCGTGGTCAACCATTTTCCTAAACATAAAATCATCATATTTCTAGGCATTTTTACTTTTGACTTCATGTCACTTGACTTATTCTTCTAGAACAGTAGTCATAACACATGCTACCTGGGCTAAAAAACCATTCAGTTATACTTTTCTAGAGTCCCCCATATTTTGAAGGAGGTCTTTAAAGACAACCCAATCATGAATGGGATTCCACTACATCTAATTAAATGAGAAATAGTTTGTAAGATCTTCATCTCAATCCTTGTTCGGCCATTTGTTCCTTATCAACTACACCAGATTGTTTTCCAGAGCCAAGAGGAAGTAGCCTTAAACTTTTTCATTTCGGAAAAAATAATATTTTTTCTTAAAATAATCAAACTGTTTCCTCCATTAATCCATTTGATCATATTGAAAAGGAATCCATTGTTTTTGATGCTCAGGCAGTGGATACCTTTATTATGATGAAGATTTTAATGTTGAAGCAGGTACTGGTGCTTGTTTATGTGTAACTGTAGCAGTCTCTGATTTTACTGTTCTCCTTTCTGGAACTGATGGAATTACATGATTTTTAGCCTTAGTATTTATAAGAGAGTCTTCTATCTGCTGAGCGATTGATGTTACGTATCGAAACCCTCTTGTGTATTTCAAAGTGATCAACGGTGTGGGCAATTCATCACACATATTTTCCACATTGATTGGAAACAATTCTTCTTGAGGGAGTGAAAAACATAACAAACATGTTAATCCATTCCAGTGAGTAATGAAATATGAAACTCTTTCATTTTCCATTTTCATATAGTTGGTAATATCAAAAACTATTGTCTTTGGAAATGTTGAGCTAAATTGAAGATGTAACCTTTGACAAATATCTTCCCACCCAATAATTGACCGAGAATGCAGAAATGTATGCCAGACAATAGCAGGTCATTGTAATTACTCCATAATACACCTGATCTTTACTGCTTCTTGTTTGTGAAGAGTTCAAATCACAAGATCAGAACGAGAAATGAAATGTGTTGAGTGTTGTTCTGGATCTCACGAACCACTAAAAATTGGGAATGTGGTATTCAAAAATATTGATGCGGGAGGGATTGCATCCATCCATTAAAAGTAAGCCTTCTTTTCTGGTTGAACTTGAGGTCATTTTCCTTTTAGAGCATCCAACATATTTGTTAATGAATCAATGTTAGTCATTGATTTTTGAGAAGCATCTGGTTGAGCATGGACCAGAGAAGGTGTAATAACTAGAGTTTGGATGGGTGTGGCGACCGGTATTTCCACTATTGATAGTATTTTCGGTCAATGTCATGTATGACCCATAGGATTGGACCTGTGAGGGTGTACTTGTAAAGGGGAATATTCTTGATCCATCCCAGTAGCTACAAAAAATTCGCTTGATTGACTAACTCCAGCATGCTTAGGAGGAAGACTACCATGAAGTAGTTCTGCATTTAACATCCTTAATTCCTTCATTTATTCTTCTTGTTGTGCGAACCTTTCCTCTAATGAGGGTGATTGTCATTCTCCATAGGTTGGGTGGAATGTAACCGGACTTTTACCCTTTTCTTTTGGAATGTGCCTTTATGGAGAACGGAAGGGAATTACCCCAAGGAATGTTTTTCCCCTGGGCAACCCTCTGTCTTCTGGTACACACACCTCCTTCATTCGTTTCTGCATGTACAACCTCTTGAATAGGAACTTCTTTATCTGATCCCTTTGAGTGAGACTCATGTTTTTGGGTATTAGTGACAACGTCATTGATGACATTTATTTATTCATAATGCATTTCATCCCTTTTGTTAGCACTTCTGCGATACTTTCTTCTTCCATGGCCTTTTTGAGACATTTCCTTTTGTTTGGTTGATACTTCATGAACTTCCTGAAGAACCATAATTTAGAATGAATCTACAGATAATTCGGCTCTTCCTTCCTCTTGTGGCTTCTTCCCCAATCGAGAGAAGAATGACTTTCACTGAGGAAGAGATTGTGAATTTGAAAATGTCCCCAGTCTGGTGGACTCGGGCTGTTACTGTTTTCCTTCTCAACTCCTCAAATCTTGTCTGTTGATATCAAGGGTTGGATTAAAAGAGTCCCTAGTCTGGAAAGCAGAGGTAGCACTTGAGCTACTACATCAGAATCTTTCTTAAAATCTCCCATCATTTTGTGGGCTTTAGTCTAGAAATTAGCCAAATGCATCATCCGAAATCCACTCAAATCACCTGGCTCAGATGGCCGTTTTGATTATTTCTGACACTTCTTTCACCTGATGATGTGAATGCTCTAAACGAGAAGCTTGTTCGATGTTTTCATTTGGTTGATGCAAGATTAATGCGACAACTTTTTCTTTATATGCCTCACTTTGGGAAGAACTATTTGAGGCATGTTCTTTGGAAAGCCCTTGATTACACAGAAAACTAGTTAGATGTAGCCAGCTATGGGCAATAACATTGCATGAGACCACTTTTGGCAAGCTTTGTTGACTTGAGAGCACAGTGAAATGAAATGATCCATGAAATCCCCATCCACCAATATAAATACCAGATGAGGCATTGGTAATTAATTAGGACAACCTTTTTAATGCACTAAGCATGAATGTTGAAGGGCTCTATGCTGCTTTTCATCCTTTGGATGTTGGGAAACTAATTGAGATGCCAAGTCAATTTGGCGTTGCAAACCTTATATTATCTAGAAATGGTTTTTATATTCATTATAAGATTATATTTTATTTTTTAACTAACAATGAGTTTTCCATGTGTTGAGATGAATATCATGAATACAATCTTCTGTCATTGTTTCTGGAATATCATACCGAGAGTTAGCCAAAGGACAAAATATGACTAGTATCTCACCTTTTTCAGTTGTTTTCGCATATTCATCACTTCCTATTTGTCATTTTATGGGGATTATTCTACCTGATTAGAACAAAGATAGTGCATCTTTGTTGCTTCATCATATTCAACAATATTGGAACAAAATTCATTTGTCAAATTAGAAGATGATTGTCCCAGGGGTGGTTCAGAGAATGACCTACACCCCGGGCTATCATCTGATTGAGAAAGTATTTCAACTACTAGCAGTAAGTCATCATACATGAATGGCTTCGCATTTGCATGTTCCTCAAGATAAGAGGGCTTTCTCATTACTGTATTGTTCACTGAAGAATTTTCCAGGCAACGCAAATTACTACTACGGAGCAGAATTTCGTAGCTAAATTCATCGTCATGGGGAGGAAAACAATGGTGGGTTACAAAAAATGATGAAACCTCTTTCTATTTGGTCTTCTGGACACACAAAGGGTTATCATGGTTCTCATCCAAAGATAATACTTCGAGATTGACCAAATTTTCATGATGAAATCCTTCATGAGGAAGTGTCTGATGATGTCCATTGGAATAATTGTTGTTACTTTTGGAATCTGAAACTGAGGGAGTTGAATCACGAGTTTCAATAGACAATTGTCTGAGGGCTTCAAGAACCCTAGCATTGAGAAAGGACTTATTGCAGATTGGATCTTGATTTTTCAACTGTAATAGATGGGTATTTTTAATGGGTTCGTTCTTATTCACTTTGGAAACCACTTGTTGACAAAATTGGTTATTATGAGAAGGTGTATGTTACTTTTTGGGAGAAATAGTCAGGTTATGATGATTATCTCCATTTAAATCGTATATATGTGCCCAACATGATTGTCTGTATGACATGGGGGAGTATGCCCCATGACCCACCTGTACTAGAAAAAAGGAATGTAACTGCTCCGTAGTGACATGTTGATGAATCAGTCCACTAATAGGGATATAATTAATTTCTTTCCATGTGATTATTCTGATGTTGTTATAATATTTTTACTAGTATCCATAATATGGTTAGGGATTTGCTTCTACTTTTTCACCAATTTCAAAATGTGCTTGGTGACTTCAGTTGACAAACCAGGAATATACATCCATTCCGTGTTTGGAGTAGGTGTGTGTTCCTACTCCTACCCTCCTTTTCCTCTCAGTGAATTATGACAGTTCTCATTTGTGGGAGCATAAACTTATGTCTTCCCCCTATTTGTCATTGCAGCTTTCTAATTGACATCTCTGAGTTCTAACAAATGAGACTGTTGGTTAGCTTAATGAATCGTAGGTTTATGTGCCTACTGATTTTTCTCCAGCGAATATGATTGATGAAATTTCATCAATATTGGCAGAGGAGACTGCTGGCAGAATTGATTAGTGTAAGCAGGTGTATGTGCCTATTAATAAGAGGTCACCACATTTGATTTGGAAACATCTTTGGTTGTAGTCAAACAAGCCTACTAACTGGATAATGAATTATAAATAGGTGTATGTGCCTACCAAGAGTACTTCTCCAGAATTGCCTGGCGGTATTGACGTGTTACTACAAGACAAGTCTGTTGGGCAGTGAAATCCAGATGGAAGGGTGTATATGACCAATCATTGTTTTCCATCATGTTATATTGATGGACTTCTCTAAATGGGTAATATATAAGAACCTTCTCCCCATTGGATGAATTTCTCCTCTGACGGTTCGTCTTTCTTCTTCAGTTCTGAGGAACCTGAACCAAACACCTAGAGGCGATACCCTCATCATGTTGAGGGTGCACTACCGCACGAGTCTGGTGGAGATTGTTGGGGAGAGTCATCATGAAGGGATCCTATCTCCCTGAACAGAGTCCTTGAGTGATCTATTCATTCACCTCCCTATAATATGGGAGGGACTGTTTGTTGTGTTTTGGAGATCAAGACCCGAAATGGTTGGAGACGGTGGTTGGCACCACCTGCTTCCTGACCATTGGTTGTCGTTATCTCGACAACCAGGGTGAGTTGTTAAATTGGAGGGCTTTTCGAGAGGCCTCCAAAATTGGGATGGTACCATGTTGACGGTATTCCATCACCAATGCATTCAAAACCCAGCATTGAAGATGCTGAGTAGGTGATGTCGTCCTCAGAGCCAATGAGGATCCATCAGAAGTAGCGGCCGAGCCATTCAAAGGTGTGAACTTTAAAGGATCCATTCTGTGTTGTAGAGAGATCTTGGAAAAAAGTGCTTGTTTGATATATCAAACATAATCAAGATAGGTTTGGCCAGACTACATCTTTTGGATGGACACATATGTGTTTGATTTCTTTGTCGTCCCCCATATTTATTTTAATATGGGCCTAAGAAATAAATAAAACATCATTTAACTTGGTTAAGGACTCATGTCGGGTTCACCATTTTTTGTTTCTTATTGAAATTGGGATAAACGTTTTTTTATAAGGTTCAAAATTTCGATTCAGTTTCTAATGGGATAATTCATAGAACCAGAAACAGCTAATGATTTTATATCCATTATGACCTAATTTCCAAAGGTAGGTGGTCATTAGTTAAGGACGGATGAGGCTTATGAATTTTCATTGGTCGAGAGGATGGGAGGTCAGGATAATCACACCAATTTGGGGGGAATTAATTCCTTCTCTGGGACTCTCTTAATGATTTATGTTATGTTCAAGAATCCTTATTAATTCACGAAGCATGAAAATGAGTTTTAGACATGGAAATAAATGACTGATATGTATGGGATTTAGAGAATCCATTATATGTATTTGAGGTTGTTCATCGATATAGAATCATCCATATGTATTGGAGATTCTTAGTTAATGGTATCCAAAAATATATTATATAGAAATCTCTTTGTCACTATGATTACCATTCTGGTTTTAAATCCACCCAGTGGGGCACTTAAAGATTATTGTCTTTTAGAATTACAGGGATTATTTCAGAGTTGGGATCTTACCTACTGATGGGATACCAATTTATCCTCATTAAAAAGGACTCAGAACCCACGTAGTTCAATTAGAAGGATATAGATTAACGTCATATGGGATGGGAAATAATTAATGAAATATGTGCTTGAACCTTATAAAGGCTTCCTATGTACTCTACTTTTAAGGCAGAGATCAGAGCCCACGTAGTTTGGGTAAAGAAATGTAGATTTTATGCACGGTTAATGGACCAAGAAGAGATGTTGTGGTTACTTTTACACCCTAAGATCACTTGATTCATGCTCGGTGAGAGAAACAAGAGGTATCAACAAATTTGACAATGGTTCCATGAAATATGCAGTCATGAGAAATGATGTGGGGATTTTGTTTGTATGACTGCCTAAGTTGTTGAAGTCCAGGAAATACTTAAGGAACGAATCCTAGGTTTAGGGTACATAAAAGAATATGGACTTTATGGAGATTCGGATTTTTAACATGGGACTTACTCCTTAAAAGTAATCCCAAATTAAAACGGACTTATGATTGGATTTATTCCTTAGAAGGAGGACCAAATCAAATGAAATTAAGAATGGGGATTACTCCTAAGGATGATGCACAATGTTTAATGGAACTTATAACTTAGGGATTACTCCTGAGAAAGATGCCCAATGTTAAAGGAAATTACGACTAGGGATTACTCCTGAGAAGGGGGCCCGAGTTAAGTGGATTTGTCGAGAAGGAGGCCCGAATCAAAAGATCTTCTCATCTCAAAGGATGAGGTTATATAAGAAACCCCTAACCATGGTGACACAAAGCTTGTATGTCATGAGTTTTTTGGATAGGTTCTCACATAATTATTTTCAGATAAGTAATCCAACAATGGAACCATGTCATAAATGAATTTAAAGTGAATTTTGAAGCCTATTTCTTGATGATGAGAGGTGGATTTGAGGAAAGGAGGTGACTTGGAAGGAGGCGCGCAAGTATCGTTCTGGCATGAAAGTATTGGTCGTGCATGTAGACTATCATGACATGAGTCACCTTGGGCGATAAAGAATCTATAGAGTAATAATTGGGAGACTTTGATCTCAAGCCCTTAGTATCATCCCTTGAGGCTTCTAGAAAGGTGGCGCACAAGTTCTCTTAAGAGGGAAAGGTGGCGTGCAAGTGTCCTAATTTCCCTTAAGGGCTGGAAAATTTGGAGTGAATGTATAGATGAGTTCTAACACTTAGGCCTTATTCTTCCTCTTTAAAGCTTAAATTCTAGGTAAATAATTACCTTAGAAGGGTTTGGAAGTCGTCAGACAAAGACTTGGGCAACCAGATCTTGAATCTGAGTTTTGGAAAATTCATCCATGAAGTGAGGGGCACACATGGGATATTTATAGGCCACTGGGCACCTTGGGAGAAAAATGAATAGGGTGCACAAGTTACTTTAGCAACCCATAAGGGGGCGCACAAGTGACTTGCACAGTGCGTAGGAAACATGCGCGACTCCCTCCAAATCGGTTACTAGTCCAAGCCTTTTTCAATTTTTGATTTTCTTCAAAGGGTGGATGCTATTGTGCTTAAGGTATCCCCCTTTTCTAATATTTGGACTCTGTGACAGAAAAGAGCATCAACAAACACACCCTTTTTTCAATCTTGTGATCACCCCCAAGATGATTCACAATATCTTGTACCAGTAGAATCTTATCTATCTTTTCAATTTTAATTATAAAATCATGGCTTCCACCATTAATACTATACTCTAATTGATTTGTTAAAACATCATTTTAAAAGAACAACATGTATTCATCAATGGAAGGGGTATCCATGGATCCATTAGTCTGAATATGGATATTATAAGTGATCTAAATAGGAATAAAATGGGGGCCAGTGTGGTTTTCAAAGAGGATATGGATTAAGTTTATGATATAATGTTTCAGAACATAATTAATATTACCTTGAAGGGATACGACTTCACAGACTTGGTCATCAATTTTTCTGTGGTTCTCTTCCATTTGGTTCTCTATATTTCATATGGGCTGCAGAAATGGATTTTTCAAATTTTGGTTATGGTTTCAACAATGATAGCCATTACCTCATAGTCATTTTTGGCTCAATAGGTCCTCTGTAGAAACATAAAAAAACACTCCTATAATGACGATTGAGATATAAATAGTTAGGAAAGTGTTCCCTAGGGTACCACTTGACTTTTCACTGATATCATTTTCTTCATATACTCAATGGAAAATATCTATTCATGGTTTCAAAAATTTCATGAAATAATAAGGTAAATTAAGTGAGTAAATACTAATCTCTAGGTAAATAAGTGTGTACATATAATAGAACTGCACTCCCAGATATTCCAAAATATTAGAGAGGTGGATAAGAATTGGAAGATGATAATTTCCTTTGGATTAGTTAGGATGTATTCTGGATTTGGGGAGGGTTTATATTCACCATTTTGAATGGATATTGAATTAAATAACCTCTTGAATAACAAAATGGATAAATAAGTTCTTCCCTTTTAGGTGTAGAATTACATTTTTAAATTTTATACTCTCTTCATACCCATGTACATTATCTTGATTCTCAATGTTCATAAATATGTATTGTGGAATATTGAAACCATAGTTGAATGGTATGATTTGGTAATCTCATTAGGAAGTGGAATTCCATTATTAAATCTAGGCATGGATGGCTTGGAATATTAATGTGGAAGGTATTAATATTAAAAAAAAGGAAGATCCCATGAATCAAATGTAGGAAAATTTATCATCGGAAGAGGTAAAATGGAAAACTACCCAAGGAATTATTATCAAGGAAAAATATAGCAGGCATAAAAGCATTCATCAAGATGTGAAAGAAACCCCTCTCATGAACAACATTCAACAGTCTCTCAGGAATCTTCATGAGTAGTTCAGATGGATTGTGGGGAATGAAAACATCAACTTGTTGTCTGAATATTAATTCAATATCCTTCATCTTCCAGCATTCCCAATCTCAGACATCACCCTTGGATGTTTTTTTGACTATCTGATCTTCATCAACGTAGTATTTTACAAAAAAGGTTTTAAGGGATCATATCTATTTTATAGATGAACTAGATTGTTATAGGTTCAATTATTATTCTTTGGGATGATTCAATGTGGTAGAAATTCAGATGATCACATGTGTCCAAAAGGATACCTTAGTTTGTCAAGACCATTTGTGGAAAATATTGATTACACCCAAATGTTTCTTCTTAATTTAGATAACTTGCAGCCAAGACCTTCTGGAAAATGACAGCATATAGAGTGATGTCATTTTATTAGATTTTAAATTAAAAGTTTGTAGAATGTACACATTAAATAGAACTAACCATTTATTCATGGAGGAGTGTAGGCATGCTTCATCTTGAAGATTTTTGGAAACATCGTTGGATTAGATTTTCAGGATCTTTCCATAGAATATTTTATTTCTACGTGGTTTTAGGACCCAAGAAACTGAAAAACAGAGATCCAAAAGCACCATATGATGATAATTGTTCGATGTTAGGTCATATGGGAGGCCCGAAATGAAGATAGATGCAATGGTAATAGAATATTGTCAAATCATACGAAGCTTAATGACTAATCACTCATAGTATATTTTAACTACTTGTTCAAGTAATGAGACCTTCCCCTACACTCTAGAGTCTTACTCGACATTTTATTAGAGGGAATTTAATAAAATCTACTCTTCGATGATGAGTGAGCTATGTTTCCCCACCATGTGGTTTAAATGTAATTTCGATAATGCTTCTTTACAAGGAACCATGATGGATAGAGGAAAAACCCATGAATCCGAAATGATTAGTGGTCTTGGCATTAGATGTATTTTAAGGTAAGATAAATTCAATAAAATCAAAAGGAAAATCCACACATAATTTTATTTATCATTGTATCAAAATCAGTTTTAATCCCCCTGTGGTGGAAACAAAGTCATTATTGGTGTCCAAATTTCATTGTGGTACCAAAAAAATCCACTAGTTGATTGTTTATGAAACTTTAGATTCCACAGGTCTAACTAGTTATGGTATGGTTATTAGTCACCCTTTGAGAGAGTGTATAATTGAAAGACATGAACTAGATTCAAAATCCATGAAAAATGAGACCTTTATCACATATACAAGCATTATATATCTTCCTGAATACTGTAATAAAATTATTATCGGAGATTCACATGGGAGCCATCACTATTGTCCCCAATGAATGCTTGGTTTTATTTTTTATCAAGAATTCCATCATCTTTATCATAATAGATATATTGACTTTCTATTAGTTAGTTAACTTTTCACTACTGTAATCACTATAAAGTTTATTATTCCTTAAAAACTAAGTCTTATATTGAATTATGATGATGTTTGAAATCATCTTGAAAGGCAATAAAATTTAAGTGGTACCTTAGATAAAGTGACCAAACACATTATACATATTATTACGTTATCAAATTTAAATTAGGAGAAACATATCAGAGCATCAAGCCTGGATCAAAATCCAGCTCCATAGAACAATTATGGACACAAAAACCAAATTTCTAGGTGTTGAGGAGGAAGATTATTGCATTATAGAATGTACAAGCTACAAGTCATGTCCATCCCGAGTCCCATGTGTTTCCCACCATTTAATTTAATGGATAGTTCATGCACACCTAGAAACTGAAATTCCAAATAATGATGTCGCAAAACAAGGTGAAGATTGGCCAACTAACAATGATTGGTCACAATACACATTAGTTCCTTAACCATGATGAAACCTAAATATAAATGTCTACTATAATATATATCACTCTCTTATTCATATTCAATATCAGCGATGGTGATGAGTGAATCACATCAACAAAGATGTGCGAGAAGAACAAAAAATAGACAAGACGATTAAAAATAAAGATATCTGTAATGACAGACATGAAGAATTGTTATAGAATACTATATATCAAAAAATTATACCATTCAAACAAAGAAAACCCACAATCAAGGCATTATCTATGAAGATTCATATGGAATGTCGTAGGGTGTTATTGATTTCTAGTAATAAAATTGGGATTAGACTACTCTGGAGAAGTCCCTCTCATTCTCCATATCAACAATGAATATAGGGTTTTGTGAAAAAAATGAAGAGGTTAAAACTAAAAAGAATATATTTTAACTCATCCAATGTTCTAAATATTCATAATCACATCCTAGAAAACCAAGTCAAATATTTCTACCCATCAAATTATATCATCTCTTGGGATGGACTTCATTTCATGCTATGTTAAAATATAAAATCCCTCAACATCCCAAAAAATAAAATCATTTTCCTTCATGTCCAATGAAATTACCACCTTGTACTATGAATCTTCCAAGATAGCATCATATGTTGAAGAGAATGCAGCATGTACATTCCCAAGATCACCATTACAGATTTTTCATTTTGTTCATAGAGATTAAAAAACAACTTATAACCATGGTTTGATTCATAGAATCATCGGGAATAGGATTAAATTGAAATGGGGAGGAATAGAGAGTAAATAATAACATAACATGGTGTCCATGGTTCATGGAGACTTGTAGAAAACATTATTTATAAATGAATCAATATACACATTTTCCAGCTCAATGTTTTCCACCCCACTCTCAATCATGGCAGTGGGAAAGTGATTCAACTGAATAAATGTTATGGAATAACACACTATCAATATATTATTCGAGAAGTAGAGGAAAAATGTATGTAATTCATGGTCTTTTAGGGAATTTTGGGGATGGTCGGGGTCAGACAAGAATGGTCCAGGATAGTGTGGGTTGACTGAGGAAGGTCAGGGATAAATGGAGTTGTTCAGTGGGGAAAATAAGGTCAGTCCAACGGTCGCTGAAAGAGGTAAGAGGGTCACATTTGACGGGGCTATTGGCATATTTTGAGGGTCATAGAGGACACATAGAGGGATGTAGAGGGGGTAGATTGCAATAGCAGAGGGTGATGGAGTACGGTACAGGGATCATCAAGCGCAGTGGTGGTCGCGGAGGAAGCTGGGGGTCAGGGGAGAAGTTGGGGGTCCTGAAGGTTGAGGAAGCCATGGAGGATAGTGATGCTGGGGAATCTAGGTGGATGGGGTGGTTCCAAATTAGGGTTATTGATGTGTTGTGTTTTTTAAAAATTAAATTAAATTAAAAAAGAAACAAATAACATTATGTTTTATAAATTAAAAATATACTACATATATATGTTGAAATAGAATAAGATTTTATAAAAAAATAATTTTTTATAATATAAAATAAAATTTCAATACATGAATATCAATTATTAATAAAATATTATTATTAAATTGAATTTATTCTTCTTATTTGTTAAATTTACATAATTAATTTTTTGAATTTAATTCTCCTAGATATAATTTTGTTTATTATATATAAATATAAAAAATAAATTATCAGGTATATATATTAAAAATCATATATATAAATATATCAAATATTTTGATGTTTTTTATAGCAAATATTTAAACAATTATTAAATGAAGAATACTAAAAAATATAAACACTACAGATATGTTGTGAAAATTTAAAATTAATATTAATAAATGATATAATTTTAATAAGACCTCGGGAAATGGATATTGACTTTGGTCAAAAAAATAATATAAAAAATGTTCTTTTTCCGTTAGTTAGATATTAATAAATAAAATTTTTTATTGAATGGTTTATTTTTTTAAAAAATTATTTGTGGTAAATATTTTGAGGGTAATAGTTTAATTACTATCAAATTACTGTGATGTTAAAAAACATTGTTGGTATTAATACAATAAATTAATAGATTTAACCACTGGAAAAAGATTTGTTGGTTTTAAAAATTCAATATCAATAGATATATATTTTTTAAAAAACAACTATAAGTTCTTAAAATTAATTCCAATAAAAGATAATATCGTTTCTAATTTCCCATTTTTACAAACAAATTTATTATCTGTTGATAAATTTATGTGGGAATAAATCATTTTTTTGTAGTGAGTAAATCTATAATGTATATATTCAGTGATGATATTACCATGTAATGGTTGATAAGGAGGATATCCCCAAGGAAACATTTCAAAAAAGATACATCAAAATATGATTTCATATTCATGAAATTTTTACTCAATAATACTCTAGATATCTTCCTCGATATAATGTATTGATTCATTTGTGAATACATATTTATTTTATTAGTGGTCATTCTATCTGAATTTATTATTACAAAAAAATCAAGTAGTAAGATGAGGATATTACAAATGTTTTATTAATAACATTGTGAAATGAAAATTTCTTTGCAAAGTTCAATAAATGCAATTTTTGGGTAGACCATGTAAAATTTCTGAGGTATATTATAACTAGTAAAATAATACGATCCTTAAAAAATAGAGGCAATTAATGGTTGGAATAGGATAACATATTTGATAGAGATTCATATTTTCCTTGTATTATATGGGTATTATCATCAATTTGTGAGAATATTCTCACATTTTTTCATCACATTAACCAAGATGACATGAAAGGGAGTGATTTTTATCTATATTGATGAATGTGAGGTTATCCTTTAAGGGTAAATGAAGAGGCTAACAACTACACCTATGCTCACGTTACCCACTAGTGGGGAAGGATTTTTTATTTTAAAAAATTATTCTAAAAAGGGATTGTGGTGTTTTCTCAAGTAGGATGAAAAATAGATAGCTTTTTCCTCCCACTAATTAAATATAAATAAGTAGAACTATTCACACCATCATCTTGATTTGGTTACAGTGATCTTATCAATGAATATTTGGCTAGAATATCTCTAAGAGGAGAAGTGTTTCATATATATGGATAGTAAAATACTCAGGCATATATTCACAAAAAAGGACCACAATATACATTAAAGATGGTGGTTACACCTGATCATTGAATGTTATTGTTAAATTTATTAGAATCCTATTTTTGTAAAGAAATTGGAAGATTCACTGATTATTAAAGTCCCAAGAATCCTATCCATGATGAGTATTTAAAGGGATCCAATATTTTTGGACATGCAAAGGATTGAAATGGGAATAATAAAAGGATATACATCCATCCCTATTAAATAACTACATAACCATCCATATTGGGTGGATCTAGGAGGGATAAATGGATGATTATATACTATAGAAAAGGGATTTGAATTATTTAATGTTCAACATTCCTAATCTTTGAGTTACGTGGTTTGGAACCTTGATATGTGTCCAATTGGAATTATAATTTAAGGGGGAGCTTATGGATTGTGTGCATAGATCATCCTTTTCTACATATCAATAAATCACTAATATTTATATATATTTAAAGAAAAACATATGGATGGATTACATGAAATCAGATATTTTTGAATGTGTATCTCAAAGAATGTGGTTTCAACAAGTCAAGCCTATAGGACTAAATTCTAAGGATACAATGGAAAAATATTCTATACGAGAATTGAAATTGAATAAAATAATGATGTCTTTTTTCATAGGAATCTCTAGTATATATATATTCAATAACTCTATATTTGTAGTTGTTGATCACCATTAAAAATAGAACATTTCACTATTATAAAGGAATAATTCCTTCCTGAAAACACCTCAATGATATGAAAAAGAGATATGGTAATAATGGATGGAGTACAACACTCCACTATGCCTGATTGCGATAAGAGGTTTTCCATGTGGTTTTGGAGATTCCTTCATTAACAATTGGATAAAGAGCTCAAATTTAGTGTTTCATATCACCCTTATATGGATGGTCATTCTAATATTCCATTCAAACTCAATAATATGTTTATATATCCTATTCAATGTATTTTATTTATATTGGAATTAAAACCTACCCCTACTGGAGCTCTCATATAAAAATATTTTATTTTATAGAATTAAAATGGAACATTATGAGGATGTATATAGGAAGATGTAGTAGAATCCATCAAGATGATATGTAAATGGTACCAAATCATATCCAAGAGATGATAGGTACAGTTTAAACCATTAAACATCTTATGACATCTACGTAATGTATGTACAGAAGATATAAAGAGAATAATCGATGATACATGGAGTTTATAGTTGGAAATAAACTTTACCTTCATATATAAACATGGTTGAAAGTCATTATGTTGGGGAAGAAGGGAAATAATAGTCCCATATACATCATTCCATTTTTTATCCATGGTCGCATTGATGTTATAGACTATATACTAGAACTCCCACCTAAGTTATATAGTGTACATAATTTTCTCCATTTATCCCACATGAGGAAGTATATGCTAGACCACTCACAGGTACTAAATCAAGATGTGGTACCCTTGACGAATTATTTTTCATAGGAGGAGTATCTTGTGAAGATCTTATATCATATATAAAATGATCTATTAAATATGAAAACTCACATGGTTAATGTATTTTGGTGAAGCAAAAAGTTTGAGATAGAAACATGTAAACCCTATGGAGCAATTAAACAGAAGTACACTCATCTAATTAGTGTATGATGTTAAATTTGTAGGGTGAAATTTTTGAATGGGGAACAAATTTAAAGACCCAAACATTTATAAATAAAATTATCATAGTTAATGAATATATTTCTTATTATGTATTCTTAGTTACATAAAACACATAATCTACTTTGGTTATTTTAAACCGTGATAACCTGTTGGATTTAAAATGCCTTTAAGAATCATAACCATTGATAATATATCTACATTATAAAAATATTTAGATTACTATATATTATGGTTTATGATAGATTATAATTTATATAGACAAAAGATGAAATATCCTAGACCATTAGGATCATTCCATATAAATCTATTTTTTAGAGCTTCTGAGAGAGACAGAATCATAGAGAATTTCAACTAACAAACCCCAAACTACTATATAACAACTGACTCATGATATTTACCATTTATGGAATAAGTTCAAGATTATCCAGATCACCAACCACGCCATGTTTTTTGTACCATCCATAAAATTCATACCATCGAACACCTTAACCTTGGGGCTTATGCAGGTGTAATAACAGGTTATATATCAATACCACAAGAGTATGAGTTCTTTTATTTTATTTAAAACAAAATATTGTTTATATATACCATTTTTAATTTATATAAATTAAACAATGAAAAGCTTGCTAAAAGTATGATTTTTATCTGAAGAAACTAAAAGTGTATATTTTGGAAATACATAGTTACACTTAAAGAAGAATTTTTGATAAATTAAATATATTAAAATAAATGACATCTTAATGAATTATTCTTAAATAAAATTTAATTCAATATGAATGATAACATAAATTGTTTATGTATAATATAATTTATATAAGGGAAAAAATGGTTAATGTCTTATAAACTGGTATTTACCAATAAATAAGGAGTTTATTTTAAATTTATAAATAATCAAATATGGAAAATGATTTTAAAAAAGAAAATTTAATTTTTGAAATCATAATATCAAAATATGTTTTTTAATATTTCTCAATTTACATAGATAATCATGTTTTTTGTTTAAAAATTTAATATGCTATTAATATATAGACTGAATTATTAAATCATTATAGTCCAAATGTGATACATCAAATTTCATAGAAGCAATCTATGAAGAAATACACGTTTCCCCATTAAAATTATTTATATTTTATGTTCTTTTTTAGATTTTTTGATATTTTAATGAATCCTCTAAAGCCTATATTATATTTTATAAATTTTAAAATAAATTCTTTATGAACGTGACATACTTATTCATCACCAATGGTATTATTTTCATGAATTTGGGTCTTGGACATACAAAATATTTAATACTACTCTAATTTTGAAAAAAACACGGGAAACCCATCAGAAGGTTTTTTTAATTATTTTATTATATAGAGTCAAAAACATATGTTTATAAATTTATAAATAATTAACTTATATTTTTCTATAGATATCATTCCAAAATCCCACTACACTTTACTAAAACCCCATTGGGGAAGAATTTCATATACCTATACTTCTCTAGATCCCTCCCAAGGAGTCCCAATTCTTTTATGAAGCTCCTCACAGACATCTTGAAACACCTTCTCATGGTATGGAATTCTCTCCTCATCCTATTTATTCAAGAATTAACATTGAATTATTCCACTTTATTTTCAATTTCCCATGTTTCAGTATGTTTTTACACATCTCATTAACTATAATTATTATTCTATATAATTAAAAAAGGATTCATCTATCATTAATCCCTTCAAATATCATTATGACACCAATTATGTTGTCCCAAGTATCCTATAATTTTCCATACCAAACATTTCTAGGTTATATATTCTTGAAGTTATTATTTTATTAATCCTTTACAAGTTTATAGATCTTCCCTTTCTTATGTACATCTACGGGTTATGTTGTAGAGTATTTGATGATCAATGGAATATAATAACATGTTTTGGAGTTATTAATAATTTTTTTGTTCCCATGATAATGTAATTGATCTTTGATATAAATTTACCAAATAAACTAGGCCTCGGGATCTTCTAATATTTTATTACGTAGGTTTTTATGTTATAAATTTTGAGTTAAGGTGTATGAATGATTTGAGCTGTAATGTATCATGTATAGTATTTCACTCATTCCTACCATATGAGAAAATTTACTAAGAGTTTTGATCTCATTAATAGGTAATAACTATTCCATACTATAATGATAAATTATAGATATAATGATGATTTTCTTAATGGTATTGAAAACTGTTAAGTTATAGCAAACCATCATGAGATGGTTGATGTTTCATGATCACGTGATGGTGACTCATAATACATTGAAATGTTTTTTTTTCTAAATTTCTAACTGGTTGATCTCTAAGAATCATGTTCATGAAGATGGACCGATAAATAGAAATTTCAAATGTTTCATGTGTCATTCGATATTCCTACCTATAAACATGGGTATTGGTCCTTCGACTTGGTATTATTATTGATATGTATCAACAATCATATACGATGGTGTGTGGTTGAAAATAATGATGATATATTATTGCGATGAAGTAACATCTGTTGTGTGTGTCATAAGTGATATGTAATTTTTTTAATGGAAAATAAAATATTATTCAATTAATTATTATTAAAATAACATATCTATGAACTATTGATAGAAAAAAATGTATCTGTTATGAGAACATGGACATATTATTTTTGAAACATGTTAATTACTGTAATTCAAAGCAAGATAGATCATGAAATGTTGATGAAAACACAAGCATGTGTATTTCATGATGATATATTATCCAAGAAATGGATTATAATATATAAGTATCATTCAAATAAAAGGTTTCATTTCAATCACATCAACCTCATTATTTCTGAATGGGTGTGTTTCTGACGCTTTCATTGGGGCGTGCATGGACATGCTACGACACACTGATTTATGTTTCCCCACAATCCAACATTAAATGTTGTGAAACATCTATTAATTATTCAGGGACATTTGATCCTTCTTCGAAATGGGATGATCGGGTTTTGTTCTCTCCTTCCATGGATTCCTCCTTGGAATTCATCACCTTTTTCGGGTCTCCATGAAATATTATGACATTGTCTGTAAATCTATTCTTGGTTTCACGTCATTGTGGATGATGTTTATTTAAAATGACTCTATCAGAACATTAAATGTGGTGTTGTTCGGGAAGAAAGCTTTGGTCAGGGGAGTATTCACATTGGGCATTGTTGGTGGGTGTGTGAACTAAAACACTGGTGCAAGTGGATTTTCCCTCTAATGATAGGGCTTCTCTAGGAAGCGGATGCCCGAGGCATCCCATGTTGAGTATGGGGAATTTTATGACATAGACATGTCTCTAAGGTTTTCTTTAGCCTCCATGTTTAACAAGGCATATGATATGCATTTAAGGTCTAGTAGTGACAGATCAGACAAATCAGAACAATGATGAGTGTAGATCAGATAGGGGCATCCCTAGGTGGGAGAACCCAAGAGGTTTACAATATGTTTGGATCAGGATTCCTAATGAGGATGGACCTGATCTGGTGTTCCAAAAATAGGGAATATATCACACCATAAAGGTTATTCTGGACACCACAAAGGTGGATCAAAGGAAAATTAGGTCTTGAAAAACGGGACAACATGGTTTACCATTGGATGGGATTGAACCTCCGGGAGGATTCCTACATACCCTATATAGAATACAGGGATCAAAACCCTCGTAGTTTGAGAGGGTTAATCAAAGGATTGGGGTGTATAAAATGGAAACAATCTTGAATAAATGTTGTGGCTTACACATGGTTAGTAGCCCAGGTGCTACAAATGAGCAATGAGATGAATGATGCTTAAAAAGTTCTAGCTACCCAAATGGATGAAATAATTTAACTGGGATGTCAAGACCCTATTAATGACAGGATCGATATGGATGATGTAAAATAGAAAAGGATGAGTGGTGATAGAACTAAGGACTTCTTCACAGATGATGGGGTTGGGTTTGAACCTCAATGTGGTTTCATAGGAATCCACGGGCCAGGGAATCAAATTCCACATAGTTCTATAATGTGGTGATGGGTCACCTTAGAAGTCAGATCATGAGAATGGGTTCATAGATGAGACCCGAAGGAAGTAGAACCCTCGAGCAGGGGCATGACCTTCCCGACACAAAGAGGATCAAGGGAGATAATAGTATGGGACATGACTGATGTGCTTGAACCTCATAGAGGCTTCTTACATACCTTTATCAAAAAGGAAAATATCAAAGTCCATGTATTTTGGAAGCATACAGTTTAATATAATGAAATATGAAAGGTGGTATATAGTTTAGCATCATGCGGATGTGGGTGAGCGGTGTGAAGTTGTCGGGAATGATGAGTGATGTGCATGATCATCAGAGTTTCTTTTTTACATACCTTACACGAAAAGGGAAATTATTAATCTCAACATAGTTCAATTACTAGGTATGTGGATTAAGTACTAATGAGGCACAAATAGGTTGTTATGGTCATTGAATAACCTAATCTCACATGATTCATGCTCATTGTGAGAAACAAGAGGCAACAAATAACTGACTATCATGTCGTGAAAGTTCATCTATGAGTAATGGAATGAGGCTTACGCATGGTTAGTGGCCGATGGGATGGAGATTTGGTGTTTCTCTATAAGGGTTACTCGAGCAGGGGTCTACATGTACGAGAATGATATGGACAGCATACCAGAAACGCCCTATGAGTTTTTTTGAAAGATCAAATGGATACTATATGTGGTGTGCATGGGGACAAAGCTTAGAGGGAGAGAGAAGTGAGATGTGCTAGTGACCATCCCATTCATGGCCCCCTCTTGACATGACACTTATGTAGTGATCACAATTTAACATCATGTAATGGGGATGGGGGTTCTTGGTAGTTTAATATCCTATAAATCCAATGGTTAGGGTACACTCATCACTCCTAGGACTTACATAACCATCACACATTAACACTTGGTGAAGGGAAGGCACCATCAATGTAGTTTGGAGATGGGGTTGTGGTTTGATCCATTGAGGTGATTACATTAGTGTGGATATGTGAAGAATAAATAGCCATTATCATGCCTATGTAAAGAAGCATGAGGAAAATAAACTCAACATGTGGAACCACTCGAGGGACCTTGAAATCACTTCACACAAGCCCAGAGGGCTACATAGATGTGTGGATTGAAAAGTAAGAGACCGTATAAATAATGGATATTTGAAGAGAATGGCCTCAGTGAAGACTGATATCATTATGAATGAATGATAATTTTTTAAGGGATGTATGTTTTATAGGTGATGTGTCTTCATGAATTTTAGATCCTTCAAGAAGGGAAGGCCCTTCACAAAGAGTAGTACCTTCATGATGTGAAGCTTTTGATTGAGTAGAGATTCGCTTTAGAAAATACCTATTTGATTGGAGAGTACTTCATAAAGGATCTACGTGTCACAACTTCCCGAGCACCCCAAAGGGGCTCCCTCTTTTGTGAAGGTCGTATGCCTTCGCAAAGGAAATCCCCACCATATTTGGAGACCCTGAAGAACATGAGGCATGGTTCATAGTGACCAAGTACCTTGGGTGATCCATCGATTGGTTTCATGAAGTTCTATTCAAAACAGAAGCTCATAAGAAGAAAGTGCAGAGTTAAATTGGTTTAAAAGGGGTGATCCCCCTATTTATAGGCAATGAATGTTAGGGAGGGTTTGCAGAACTCACTATGGAGAGTGGTGATGCCACAGAGAGGATGTGATCCACCAAAATGAATCAGCCTCACATAGGGTTCATGACACCGTAGAAAAGATCTCTATAGCAGACTTCATAGATCAAGAGATGAAGATCGATGTTGCCGTGGAGAGGGTGCACTCCATCGGAATGTGTCAGACTCACTGATGGTCCCTCAAAACATGGATATGATCGTAGTGGTAGTCCTCGCGGAGGAGGGGCAACTATGCTGAGGGCTAAGTGAAGGATCCCTTTGGGATGGTTTTGATTGATTTGGGTCATTTTTTTGCCTTGATTATCTTTATAGTATTGATTAGTTTGCTACCTAAATGGGAAGTATTTTGGAACCAAAAAAGGACCCCCCACATAATTGGAGCTGAAGAGAAAGAGGGTCATATTCTGAGGGTAAGATGCCAAATATATTGGGAGAATATTACATGTAACGGTTTGTGAAGATGTAACACTAATACCATCAATTATTCATGTTGTAGAGGATACTACATAGTGGAATCGCTGAATGGACCTCACTATGAGGTGCCTCTCAGTACGGGTGAGAGGCACCGTGAAGAGCATTTGTGGGTTGCAACGAAGCAAGCACCGAACATGCCTATAAATAGGGGCCCAAAGTTGTTTTTCCACATCTAGATATCCATTAATTATTGTACTACTTTTCTCTATTCACTAACATATCCTCTCCACAAATTCATCTCTTTGAATTATAGTTATTTGGTTTGGTTCTTCACGAAATCTCTTAGTGAACCGGTGAATCACAATTTGTTGCTTCCACTCCAATAGAACCAGAAGTCTATGATTCTTTGTAGAGTGCACGTTCTTTGATACCATCTTCAAGAACTGTCTTCGTGGATGATTTTTGTGGTCAACCTTCGTGCGCTAACCATTAAAATTCAATATGTCTTTGGGATAATGGCCATCCAAGAGGTTCCACGATAATCTCTTGCTAACGCTACTTTCAAATAGGCCATGGAAATCAACATCAAAATAATAGAGTATATCCAGAGTACTTATGATCACTAATCATTGATGAAGCATATGAAGATAGTGCAGAAGTAATACCTTCTCTACAAGCATCTCCAATTAAAAAAATTTGGTTTTTGGGATAATGTTGCAATCCTTGACACCAGCAGTGATGAGCCTGCCTATTGTTTAAGAAGAACCCCTGAGAAATACTAATATTACATGGATATGGATGGCCACATTGGAAATGATCACACCTAGGTGACCACACATTTCATATACAATCATTTCAACAATATCGACGACAACACATTGGCGTAAGAGATATCTTCACATCTATACATAACAATCATCAAGGAAGGGCTCAAGCATCCAGAGAAGTGGTGGATCAGAAACTGGGATTTGCATTATGGTGAAAACATTACCAATGGTTGGGCCTAGGCCTACTGGGCATAGGCTTCATGTGAAGTAATTGAGAAATTATTTAGGTGAGTAGGCCTGTATAATGTGGATTGAGCCTCCAAATTAAGCATATCTCAACCAAATGAGTTTATACCATAATTCCTAAGCCAATGGTCACCAGACACCAACACATTCCACATGTATTATGGGGAGGATGTCATCAGACTCTGTGACCTTTATCAAATCTTTGGCATCCCAATCTATGGAGGGATGTATCACGAGTTAATCACTTCAATGAATGTCTAGGGTGAAAAAGAATAGATGCTTCTTTTGGATATGGAATTGCTGAGTCTAGTACTAAGTACAAACAAGGATATGAAGAACTCCCAAGAGGTCCACTTTAAGAAGTGGATAAACAATTTTCTGAATTTTCAACTGGAGGAGGAAACACTATCGGTAAGACCACCATTTGTCTTTGAGGAGCTTAGAGGGGAAATGGAGGCTCATATTGGAATATCATAGAGGATATCCAATGGAAAATTAAAGGGTACAACATCAATACTAGGTAGTAGCTGATAGTCACGATGGCCTGATTCATCTCAAACATGATATGTGGGTGGATATTACCAGTTAAAGATGCCCACCTGAGGTTGAGATCAAGTACATTTTTCATGTAAGCTCTCATATCTAGTGAAGACCACATCAAACTAGGGAAAATAGTGCCGATGAAGTAATACCATCTACTCAAGAACATTAGTGAGTGACAGAGGACACTACAGGTGTGCGGGCTGTTCCACTTTCTATATGGTTAGATTGAGGAACATATGGGGGAATATGAATATCTTAACCCTACAACTCTTCATGTGATACAATATCATTTAGTAATTTGAAATATTCCAAGGAGCTCCCCATTGAATCTGGAGGCAGTGACTGTGTTGGGTAATATGGGGTGGGTAGAACAATTCATCATATACCCATTTCCTTGGCCAATTGGGGCTTATACAGATGAAGGCATAGATACTAGTGACAAGTGGTAATATCTTCTATCATTCCATGGTTGTGTTTTTGTGGGACACCTATAATTTGAACCGATTTGTCGACCATATACCACACACCTGTACACACGAAAATTATGGATAATGTTGTGGTTGACCTCATACGTGCACATACACGTGCACCAAGAGAACCACATGTGAATCATGAGACAAATATGGATGTTGTTTAAAATGGAGTATGGGAATATGTGGATTGGTTGCCTCCATCCAATGTTGCATTCGGTTTGGTTCATGATTATGCACATAGCTAGGAGGCTGCCTACCATTGGGAGAAGCTCAAGTGACTAACTATCAATTCCAGCAAAGCAGTGGTCTATATACCTCAACGAAAAATAGTAACAGTGTGGAGATGTTAAGGGGGTGAGAACATTTGTCATGAAAATGAGGTCATAAAATCAGGTGTAGTAGGCCACAATTTAGTAGACCCCAAACTAGTGCTAATTGGAGGTAAAGTTAGGGAGGTGATGGTGTCGGTCCTAGTGGCTCTGCTTGGATTGGGGGAGAGAGGGATGTGAATCATCCCAAGTATTTTTCATGAGCCCCCCCCCCCCCCCTCATGCTACATGGAAGAAACTGAATCCGATAATGATTCCTTTTGTGGATTTATTTGTGGAGCCCTGGAAAGAATGGGAAAAGAGAAAACAGTATGTCGGTGTTAACGACCTATGGAAAAACATGATCATTCCCAATATAAAAATGGGGAACATTTATTTTTAAAATATTGTTTCAATTCTACCCATTATATGGTATGAATGTTTATGATGGAACTGGAGAACAAAATATACTCCCATGGAGACATGCAACCAATGACACACTGGGTAAGGGTACTGTTGAACATGACTACTCCTAGAGAATTGATGACCACTCAATTAGTTGTGTGTTTTTTCATGCCTGATCATAAAGATAAATCATTAGGGGAGAACTCAATGAGGGATATTTCCAATGATAAATGAAGGGGGCTTCTAAGGGAGCATATCCTAAATAAGGTGATATATTGTTCTCAGGGGGAATTTCCTTGGACAAGTATGTTGAAAAGGTAGAAGTGAGTTCCCATTTCCATTCGTTGAACCAGTTCACATCATACCTTATTTTGGATTATCAATTGAAATTTATCCATGTAGATGAATCCTCAGTCAACCACTCCCACCATAAGGGATGAAGGCATGATAGGCATGGAGAACCAAACACTGGGGCCTACAGTCACAGAGATAATGGTTGCAGATTCTAGCAGTTCCGAGGGGAGCAGGGGTAGCCTTCACATGATCTTCCAAGCCCACAATCATATACAGAGGACCATGTACTGGTCTCCAAATTATGATAGACCCTGAGGTGAAATCATGTGGGCGTCATTGGTAAGTCTTGTGATTCATAGTTGTACATATTTCCTGATCTGTCAAATTTGGCTAATACAACCCATGCATGCACAGTTCCTAGGAAGGTACACATATTAATGGAGAAAATTACAAGAGGACTTGAGCCTCCATTAAAAAGAGCTATGTTGTTTCCCATAGTACAGAGTTCCCGAGGTGACCAGGACATAGTTCCGTATGAGTGGCCAGTAGCGATGAGAAATAATGATAGTGATATAGATTCTGGTGTTAATATGATGTACACCATTAAAGTATAATCAATCAATGAAGACCAGCCCAAGGAATATCACATTACTATGCTCTTGGAGGCATTTACTAAATATGAACCCATTGACCTGGAGGACAGGGGAGAGACCAATTCTAATGAAGATGATAGAAATATTGTCTGCCTCCGGTTGTGGAAATTGATCAAATGTATCATAGATAACACCACACAATCAGAGTGGATAATACTGATGGGAAAATATCTTCCACAACTATGAGAACTAAGAAATTGATAATTGTATGCCTGACACCTTGAAATCCTCATTTGAGATTAATTTTCTAAGATGGTGTTGTAGGACGCGCGCGGGCTTAGTGTTAGTATGGAGCAGAGGAAGGCCATGAATATTTAGAAACTTAAATAGGATAATCATAATGATTGGTATTTGAGGGTGTGGGTTAATGACCATTATTGTTTCATCAATACCAATCATAACTTGAATATCAATTAAGGGCATAACTAATAATATCCCAGGATCTGATGAGGTCAACATCCCATGAGATGGATAAAATAAAAGATTATGAAGATCAGATGTGAATCATGGCCGATGAATTGTGCCATTCTTATAGTGAAGAGGAATGAGAGATTAATCAGTGAGAGAAATTTTTGGAGGCCATGCACCAAAGTGTAGTGGAACCAGAATGATCTATTATGAAGATCTATGCACTTATTGGAGGTGCCAATCCATGGGAGATGTCACTTGTTTGAATTCACAAGCATAATTTCATACTTGTTTGTTTATATATTTTAAGTGTGTGTCTAAAAATAATTCATGTTGTTTTATTTTAATTATTGTATCTCAATAATAACTATGAAGTAATTGGTGATCACTCCGAAAGCTCACGTGGCTCATACCCAATGTGAGAAATAAGGGATGACTACATAATTATTCACACTGTATATAAGAGTATCGACAACACTATTCGAATACTCTTTGTTCAAATGGACACCCGTAGTTTCTATGATAATGGTGGTGTCTCCATCGGAGAATAGAATTCTCAAAATAGAAAAAACATCCTTCATAACATAATCTAGGGCACGAGAGGGATGACACCACAGGAGTTAGAATCAATCTGAACAAAGGGTAATGGAGTTGTGAATCATGATTCTCAATCTTTAGAACCGAATGACAGTGGTGTGATGATGGTGGTAAATGTTGACCATATTTGAAACACAATCACCATACCAAGTTATCCTCTAATGAGGAAAAACATATGAGGGCCATCTGTTGACCGTATTCAAAATGACGGGGCCAAACTCAAAGTGTATATCCAATATGTTCTGATATGTTAGCCCAAAACCATAGGCAATCCCAAAGGCCGAGTATCCATATATTTTGGGGGTCCCATTAGACGTGAAAGGGAAAGATGATCCTAATAGGAGGTAATGTGATGCGTGGGGTGGAATGATGGATTTTTGGAATAGAGACCAACACTATCAGAATTACGCAACCAAGGATAAATAGAGTTGCGTGAGCGTATCGGTCTAAATCTAGATCTATCCTATTTTTAGATGGGATCTCCCTGGAGAGGAACTAGAATAACTTGTAGTTTTACATCAAGAAAATGAGGAAGATAAACACATAGTTTAACATCATACTATAAAGATGATGTTTACATAGTTTAACATCACACAACAATGATGATGTATGAAATAGTTTAACATCATATAACCATGATGTTTCTCTTAGTTTAAGGTCATTCTACCTAGATCCTAGACAACATTTTAACCTCATGTTAAAAGGACTGGGGACTCCGAATTTACCATCAGAGAGTTTGGAGCATAATTAGGGGTGGAGATCCAGAGGAGATAATGAACTTGTGGTTGGAACTAAGGTGAAATTACCAAGCATCACTACGTATCCAATGAGGAAAAGAATCAATACATACCTATTTCGTGAATATCGTGATGTTTAATTTCATATGGTGAGGACATGGGGGACCCCAAAGGAGAGCCCATAGGGTGTGGTATTTTAGATAATATGAATGGGGGAAAAAGAATCCCATATCACATTGTACGTTCTTAAAAGGGGTGGGGGACAATAAGGGCTATAAATATGAATGGTATTGAAACTGTATAAATGGTGAAAATCATAGGTGTAACTATGTATCTCAAATGAATGAAAACCCAGACACACATATTTCATAAAGGTGGAATGGAAGGCATCCAATACTGAAAAGGGACAACGTATTCTCATGTAAAGATATCATATGGTAGTGAAATTTATCATTACATAGCCAAGGTGTAGAAGACGTAGTTTACCATCATGTGATAAGGACATAAGAGACCTTAGTTTAGGTCATTGAACATGGACTAGAATGAAGAGAAATCCAAAGCAGAAATATGTATCATGGTTCTATGATGAAATACAGACCACATCAGAAATTTCTATGTGAACACAAAAAAATTAGATTCATAAGCCCTAGATATAGAAAGGAGCTTCTAGTATAAGGTCATAAACTTTGGACCGTAAGATAGTGTGAATATTTCTTACAGGTAGAAGCCTTGTCGACATCCCTAATCCCATGTGATCTATACTTGCGGTGGGAATTGAGGTCGGATAATATATTTATGAAACATTGAAGAAGACAATATTAGGAAAAGGTGTGGAGCCAAGGGTTTCCCAAAACATCGGCTCATCCTCCCAGCATGCAGAGGTGCAATGAGGGATAACACCTAGGGTGTCCATATTATGCATGAGCGTGATATAGTGGAAATGGACGTGAATCATGACGCCATTACATCTATCTTAATGGGGTTGGAATAATGATGAAGGATAACTGTAAGCATAGACATAGTGTAACCTATAATAGGAGAATCAAGTGAGGGTTGACCACTAACCAAATTCACTACAAAAAACCTATCTCATAATGACATTCAAAATCCTATAAGATGTTGGCCCAATGCAGTTGCTGAGACATAAGGCTAGACATCCATACCATTCAAGTGTCCTTTCAGATGTTATATATAGTGGGAACACAAACCAATGTAAATGTGCTACATGGAAATGGATTAACTATAGTCAAGGTAGAATTCAACACTCCATGTCCTAAACTACAGTACATTAGAGCATGTTGGTGAGGCTTGAATAGGGATGAGGTGTCTAGTTATGTGTGGTCGACTCAAGAAGGTGGGTGGAGGAAAATGGGAAAAATGAATCGATGGACCTAGGGCAGGACCCAAAAAAATAAATAGTTAGGTACTTTTACATATCCAAAGAGGGTGAGAATCAACCCACACATAGTTCTTGGATGCCATTATATTTAACCAGATATGGTAAAGAATTGAGAGATCATGGAAGGGTGATCCCCAAAGGGAAGTACATGGAATGTCTCTTATAAATCTGATGTTAATGAGGACCATAGAATCCAACACCACAATAGGTGGTTCCAACAATGATTGGGACAACAGGCCAAAATGAAGTGAGTATCTGAGGTACCTGGGGCTAGACCTGAAGTCGAAATGCTCAAGCATCCCTACATATCTCGTATGGATTAGAATCAATACACACATAGTTCTTGATGTATTGTGTGGTTTAACATTATGTGATAAGGATGAGGGAAAATGTGTATATCAAGGAGTAATGTGTATGGAGTCATAATAAAACCATGCGTAAATGAGTGTATAAGTAAAAAAATGCCACACGATTAACAATTCCAAGAGGGAACTTAGGAAAATGGTTAGAGTGAAAGAATGGAAGAACATGGGATAGACCCAAAGAAGAAATGTTCAGGCATTTATACCTATCCCATACGAATGGGAGTCAATCCATATGTAGTTCTAAAGCTTTCATGGTTTGAAAACAATACCAGCGGAAATAATGTGCTATAGAAACGGCCCATCCATAGAAATAAGTAGCATTTGATATATATTTTTTTCTTTAGAGAGTAGGTGTTTTTTTGTATCAACAAACTAGGATGGAAAATTAGAGCGTTACCATGAGAATAAAGCCATTTATAGATATTAGAAATTAGAATAGTGAAAGAGAGATTCCAAACATGATGTGTCCTAATGTAAGGACACCACAATGAATTGTTGTTTTCTCATCATGAATCCAAGATGCTAGTGTCATAATTTATGGCCGTATGACTAGACCATCCCATGAACATTAACATTGTGCAGCAAAGATGAAAAAATTTAATGTCATGTGGGAAGAGGAATTAGAGTTTAACGTCATATGGTTTGGACATAGAGAGAGGAATGATGTTATAAAGTGAATGTTCATGGAATAATAAAGCATATCCAAAGTGAAAGAAAACTTAAGTCCACACCACACCACGCACACTCCCAGGGGGGACCTCATTCCAAGGGTCTAGAAAAGATTGGGGGATCAGGGGATATACCCTAGAGTGAAATTCCAGAGCATTCCTAGACATCCCATAAGGATGGTAATCTATCCACAATTAGTTCATGAAATTACATTCATTTTAATGTGATGAGGTAAGGAAGATAATGAAAAGGTTATGTCTATCTCTTGATAAATATGTACATGGTGTGGTTATTTTATATAAAATGTTAACGAGGACATAAGTTCACACCACACCACATACCCCTGATATAACTTAGGAAAAGGGTCCATAAGGAAGAGATGGAGTATAAAAAATGAGGCTGGACCTAAAGACTAAATGTATAGGAATTCCTATATATCTCATGCGTATGGGAATAAAGCAACACATAGTTCTGAAATGTCGTGAATTTTAATTTCATGTAGCAAGGATGAAAGAGGTAGAGGATTCACAAGAGTGGAACATGTATGGCACAAAAGAATAACCCGATGTGAATGATAACAAAAAGAAGTATACATACCACACCATTCATAATATCATGAGAGAATGTAGGCCTGGGGAGGAATAATGAATAAAATAATGTGAGGTTAGACCCACAGACAAAATGTTCATGTGTTCCTACGTATTCCATAAATATAAGGAATCGATCCACACTTAGTTGTTGAAATTCCTAGAGTATATCGTCGTGTATTGATGATAGAGAATGGAGGTGTGTCTCAAGGGGATGTGTCTGATGTTGAATAAATAGCCCGATGTGAATGAGGATGTAGGTCCACACCGCACTGCATAATCCTATGAGAGAACTTTGGGATAGGTGGCCGAAATGGTTGTGGGACATGAGGCCAGGCCACTGATGTATGGTCCAGTTGTCACAATGTTTCTAGTAAGGATGGGAATCAAGATGTACACAACCCTTCCATTTCAATATAGTTTAAAATCATGAGAAAAGGATGTGTAAGGTCTTAATTTATTTTTATAGATCTCAAATCGTAGATTCCTCGTTTAGTGTACTATGCATGGGACAAAACGGAAGAAAAGGATGAATCACTGGGCCCATCCTTTGGGATATTATTGTGATGGAAATAATGATTGTGGATAACTACTAGCCACATTCACAACACAGTATCCATATCATGTGACCAGAAATGGGAAAATAAAATTGGGCATCGATTGTTGACCATATTCGCAACATGGGAGTTGTGTCAAATTTGGGTTAAAGAATCTCCAGGATGTTAGCCCAAAATGGTAGGTGAGCCAAGGTGGCCGGAGAGCAGGCCATTATGGGGGTCCTTTGGGATATGAAAGATGATGGAGACCTTTTTTGTGTGATATGTGATGTGTGTTGATACTCGTGTAGTTTAACGTATTGTTTTAAGGATGAAGGAGACCATAGTTTAACATTTGTAGTGTCCGGACCATGAGGTGCATTCACCATTCATAGTTTATCATCACGTGGAATGGAAGGGATCTTATTTTATAGTCATAGTGCTTATACCATTTTCCTTTTAGCATCTTGTGGGATGAGGATAGGTTGTTTGATTTCCTGCAGGGTGATAATATAGTTTAACGTCATGTGGGACAAGGCTGCCCTCATGTGTTGTACTACATGAATAATTAGGCATTGGTCGGAGGAGTAATATGCTCACCACCCATAGTGACCAGAGAGTATGCCCCATTGATGTAATACTTCTGAATTACATATGTTCTCTCCCTTTTGAGCTCGATCTTCGATAGCATCCTGCCAGGATTCATTGGCATTATCAGGCCGAACACTATATCACCATGTAATGAAGAGTGGAGGAGATCATTCTTATTGAATGTTTTGGATATCTTTTTTTGATTCCTCTCCATATTGTATAGGGCATGAAGCATGTTCTCGTCAAGCACTTTCTGTTCCGCAAGATGGATTTCATTTATTTTTTTTCTACTGCCTACTGATCATGGCTAATGTGTGTAGTGAGGGTAACTAATATTTATGTGTAGGACTACATCTATTCCATAAACCAAGGAATATGGAGTCAATAATTGGAATTATGAGTCATCATATAGTATGACCAGAGAGCATTTGGGAGTATATCCATCCTACTATTTCTGGTTCTGACCAAGCACCTTCTACAATATGTTAGAGAATTTTTTATTTGACACCTCGATCTACTAATTTTGTAACACCCCAAGCTTCTACGGTATGCTTCCCTTTGAATAATGTGATAGCGTGTGTTGTACGCAACACCGAGTTCTAACACACCATTACAAATCAAACTAGCCGTTATGAATAGTAATACCTACCTTTTGAAATTATATATATTTTATATTTCAAAATGGACCTCATTTTTGGATTCGGAATATCGAATTTATCCTAAGGCGAAATTTTGGTACTTTTCGGATAACTTTAATATTTTGATGAATAGTGAAAATTAATAAATTTGACTTAAAAACAATTTAAAAAAAAAAAAATTAATAGTGATAAATTATGATTTTGAGTGGCTTTAAAGTATATTTAGAATATATTTTTACCATTTAATATAATGTTAGTCATTGGAAATAATTTTAAAATTAAACCGGACATAAACTAGTGTCAATCTTTTGATAGTTATTATCTCTTAAAAACACGCATTTTGTTTTAACAACGGGAATTAATTTTAAAATAATTTCTACCAATTCTGTGTTTTGAATTTTAAAAAATGGATTTCATATTTGGAATCAGTATGTTCAAATTGTGTAAATAGGTAACTTTTATTTTTAGACATTTTGAATAATTACTTTGGAAAATATTTTATTTACCATGGTTAAGGGTAAATCCGGTAAATAACTGTTAACAAGAAATATTATAATAATACTAAATTACCCAAAAACGTGTCCCATCCTTATTGGTTGATACATGTTCGACCATAGGCATCTTTGGGTCTATTTTGGGACCCCATGGAGCCACATGTAGGGGATAGGGACACTTTATTTTAATTAAGTTAAAATAAGTACAAAAATGACATAAGCATATATCTTTTAGAAACACAATTTTTACATAGGGTTATATATGTTGGATTTTCGACTATAAACATTAATTATAAAGCTAAAAATATTTAATACATAATTATATTTTATTTATAATTTTTAGACTTTAAATAATTTAATTTATCTACAACACAATGATGATGCAGTAATTACCATAATAGCAATAAATTAAAATAATTAATATTATAAATACCCAAATAAATATAATTGGAGACTTTTAATGAATTAACTTAATTTTATAGGATACTATTACATATTAGGATTGATTTAATTGACTTTTTTAGAAGTAATAATTCTGTTATGTGTTTCAAAAAAAATGAACTGTTGAATAGTGTCAAAATTGACATAAAAGCGTTTTTAAAAATATTATTATATTACTAATTGATATTAAATTCCTAAATATATAAGGTTCGGAAAATATACATATATCAGGATAGGTATATCAATAATGGACCACTTGGGGGTCGCTTGGATGTATATAGTATGTTTATTAACTATATAATATAAAAATACAAAGTGACATGGTAAATGTCAAACCAATTAACTAAGAGTTAAATCTAAAAGATAAGGTTAATATAATGACTCAAACCTGTCTAAATTCTATTGGTTGAATGTTTTTCGACCTATACCCACCTTAAAATTTAAATAATCCACTTTGGAGCAATTATAAACCGAATATGAATTGATTATAAATTAATATTTCTAGCTTTTCCAAAGGTGCCGCTCACCCCTCTTATAAAAGGGCACTCCTCCTACTCATTTCTTCACACCTTCAAAGCCTTTTGGTTCGGCCAAACTCTACCCAAATACTCTCCCAACTTCCCTCAATACAACCTAGAGGCCTTTGTTTGATCAGAAATCCAACCTAAGAAGCCCTTTTGATCAAATCAAAAGGAAGAACCCGAAGAAGAGGTAATGATTTCACCACCCTTTCTCAAGTTCCTTTCTTCTTCCACTTCTTCTTCCTTTGTTATTACAATTCTAAAATAATAAATCTAGTATCATATATATACTTTTATGCTATTATAAATATGGTACAACTATATTCAGTTTTATATCCATCCTTTTAATAACATGTCACCATACGTGCGTACGTACGGCTTACCGTCTCCACGTCGTGGTGTAATTGTTATTCAATAAATTATTATTTGGATGGGTATACTAATGATATGTAACTCATTTAAATAATAATTCTAATATGCTAATAATTCTTTATATATGATATACCATCCAATTATATACTATTTTAATATCAAAAGAATGATATTGTCGCTCGTGCGTACATACGGACTACCGTCTCCACGAACGCGATGAGATTCATTCTCCATCATATCCATTCAAGTATAATTCTCATTTGATGATTAATAATAGTATATATGTACTTGATATCATTCTGGATATTATTAATATACAACCTATCCATTACAAACATGTCTTACGTAACAAATCATATAAAAGAAAACGAGTAAGTTAACACCCGAAACAACGATAATACTAAGATATTATTAACAAATCAATGTTAAAAGATAATATATGATATCATATTAATGTAAATGATTATTTTATAATTTAATAACAATTATTTTACCATTATAAAGGAGGTTAACATACCCTCAACCAAGGAAAAGTACAAGGTAAGGGTTATTTCACAATATCTTCATTATCCGAGGATGTTTATACGTAATAATTTACTAGGATCTCTTAATCATCCACATCCATGTTTCTTAAAAATGTATTTCTAAACATATTTACTATTTAAAATAATATTGTTTAAAGTCATTTTTACCCTTGTTTGACTTTTTATAAGAGTTTTATAAAGGAATATTTCCGTCATTTTCCAAACAACGTGCTTTTTAACCATTCGACAGAATTAAGGTAAGAATGTTTTTTTAACTTATATGGCGGGTGCTTTTATTTTCTGCCATTATAAAATCGTCGAAGCTTAACTTACAAGATTATAAGAATATATTCAATGAAAATGTTTTATTTTATAAATATATGACTCCTAAATGATTTCAAAATAGAAAGAGATATTTCTCTAAAAAGAGTTTTGATTTCATATATGTCAACATCCTTTGATGGATTTTACCCTTATTTGATGTTGATTTAATATGATACAAAATTTCTATATTGTATTACTGGTTTTGTGATATGTTTGACTATGGATGTTCTATTTTTATACCATTCATAGTTTATGGTGAAAGTATTGACATTTCGTATGCTAGTTGTAATACGAATGTTTATGTTATGTTTAATCATTTTCATATGGGAATGCATTGGACTTAATATGTGATGGGTGGAGCCCACTATATCTCCTTGATTAATCGGTAGGTATCTTGAGACAAAATTGTGTCTTGGCACAAGGCCTTGGAAGAATTTTATTTTTAGTCTTGGCACGAGGCTTTGGCTATGTGGTTATGATAGTCTGGCATTATGCATTCCATCATTATGAAAGTGGTTATTGATATTGCATATGATTATTCGGTTAGTAGAATGTCCATGTGAATAACTAAATGGAATTATTTCATTTTATTTTTTCCATACTATATTGATGTTCAAGTTTAAAAGGCTTTTTTTTAAGTTATACATTGCCTTAAATGTTTATTCTTATTTTGGAAAGTTTCTGCTATATTGTTATCCTTACTGGGCATTTGAGCTCACCCCTTTTCTAGGTTTTACTTTTCACAGGATGTGAAGAAATAATTATGAATGACCTGCAGGGATATTATGAGGGGATAATAGTGTGGTCTATGGAGACATTATGTTGTTGTAGTAGTTTTTCACTTTATGATGTAATTTAAAACTTTATGAACATATCTAGTGTTTCCAAGGCTACTAAACCAATCGGTCTTTCGAGATTTGATCATTCTTGTGATCATGCCAATGTTATGTAATAAGGCACCGAATCTAGGTAACTGGGGTCGGGGAGTTACAGTTGGTATCAGAGTAAGTTTAGCACAAACCTTGGAAGCTAGATTTAGATAAACTCTGATTATAGAACATAGATTTAAGATGGAATTTGAGGATTAGTATAGAAGAACTTCCCAGAATTTAGGTATTGTAGAGATTTTGTGAGTTCTCCGAGCAATAAATCCATGTCTGGATACGAGCAGGTAGAGGCGTCTCTGGAATAGATGTACCTAAGGGTAAAACCCAAAAACACCTCTTTGAGCTAGACTCAAACGGGAACTGGAGCACGAAAACGGTCCTTGGTGCACTCTTGGTTACGACACTCCCGGGGGATATGCTTAGGATAACTCTCATTTTCTTTACAAATAATTATGAAGGGTTTATGAGTATATACTTCCTCAAAGAAAACATTTTTATGATTATGGATTATATCCATAAATGGCGCCTAGTTGAAGAAATGGAAACCATATCAATGCACACGCTCCATGTAGGGATTTCTCTCCTACTCAAGATAATAATAGTGGAGCTGGTGATGCGATCATTGCCGATCATCTAATCACTATAATGGGACAACTCACTCAGGTTATGATTAATAACCTTACCCGTATGGAGCACCCTGATCCGTAGCGTGGAGGATCAATGTTAGATCGATTCATGAGGCAAAAACCACCAACGTTCAATGGGGGTACAAATCCCTTAGTAGCTGAGCAATGGAAAAATTCCCTAGAGAAAATATTTCAGGCTTTGGGGTGTAGTGAAATGGAAAAAGTTATCATGGCAGTTTACCACCTCCCTGTAGATGTTGAACAATGGTGGTCATTGATTCAAAATATGAAGGAAGATGATGAAGTATAAAATATTTAATGGAGGGAGTTCAAAGATCTATTTATAGAAAAATACTTTCCTCACGACCATCGAGCAGATTTGGAAAGGCAATTTCTGAGTGTGAGACAAAAGGAGGATGAGAATGTCACAAAGTATGAGGCTAACTATACAAGGGTAGAAAGGTATGCTGGAGATTATAAACGTAACCCAAGAAGTAATATTGATCGTTTCTTTGATGGGTTAAAACCATTTCTCCGTCGAGCATTAGTCTCACAATCCTTCTCGTCATATGAAGACATTGTCTCATGTGCTATCAAGACCGAAAAGGAATTCTCTACGTCTTATAACATTAAAGAAAAGCAAGAGAAGAAGAGATCTGCTGATCAATCTGGGAATGGAAATAAGGGGATGAAGGGAAATGTTTAATATCTATCATGTGGTAAATGTGGGAAGAAACACCCTGGTACTTGCTTGAAGGGAATGAGAGTCTGTTACAAGTGTGGTGAAAAAGGCCACCAAGCTCGTGATTGCAAAGGGAAGAAGGAAGCTACCAATGTTCAGTGCTAAAATTGCAGGGAGATGGGACATTATGAAAATGAATGTCCTAAGCTTCTGGAGAACTTACCTCAGAAAAGGCCAAGGGTTCAAGGCCAATCTTATGCTAGCACTACTGCTGAGGTAGAAGCTCCGAAAGACGTGGTGGCAGGTAATTTAATAGTTTCCTTAAGTTTAGAAAATGCATTATTTGATTCTGGATCATCACATTGTTTCATATCTTCCCAGTTTCCTAAGAAAATTAGATATTTCCAATTTGATTTAACAAGGGAGTTGTCAGTTAAAACTCCTAAGGGAAGTATCATTGCAACAATGTTTTGTGAATCAGTCCCCATTAGAGCACTTAAATGTTCTTTATATGCTTATCTCATCGTCATACCTATGATTGAGTTTGATATAATCTTCGATATGGATTGTCTTTCAGACTATGATGTGATGATTTATTGTAAGAAGAAGGAGGTTACTATTTTTGATGATGATGATAATGAACACTTTATCTTTAGACCAGAGTCATCACCACCTAATTCTTATCTAGATCCACCACCAGTAGCTCAACTAAATTAAATTATTGGGTAGGAAGAGAATGAAATGACTATGGGTGAGGAAAGGAATTTTAAAATAGAGGATGTACCTGTTGTCAAAGAATATGTAGATGTATTTCCGAAAGATTTACATGGACATCCTCCAGAACGAGAAGTTGAGTTTTCCATTGATTTAATTCCTGGATCAAGGCCTATATCGAAGACCCCTTATAGAATGGCCACTGTAGAATTAGTTGAACTAAAGAAACAACTAGAGGAATTGAGTAATAAGGGATTTATTCGCCCTAGTGTTTCTCCATGGGGAGCCCCTGTTCTTTTTGTTAAAAAGAAAGATGGATCTATGAGGTTATGTATCGACTATAGGGAGATCAATGCTATAACAATAAAGAAAAAGTATCCCCTACATCGCATTGGTGATTTATTTGACCAACTGCATGGAGCTCAATACTTTTCAAAGATTGACCTTTGATCTGGATACCATCAGTTGTGTGTGAAGAAGGAATACATTCCGAAGACAGCATTTTGAACCAGGTACGAGCATTACGAGTTTACAGTAATGCCTTTTGGATTGACTAATGCACCCTCTGTATTCATGTATCTGATTAATAGAGTTTTCAAGGAATATCTCGATGAATTTGTGGTGGTATTTATTGATGATTTCTTGGTATACTCCAAAAGCTACGAAGATCATGAAAATCACTTGCGTATTATCCTGAAGACTCTGAGAAGACATGAATTATATGGAATGATTAGCAAGTGTTAATTCTGGTTTTAAGAGATTTTTTTTGGCCATATTGTCTCTAAAGATGGAATCTCTGTTGATCCTTCTAAGACCAAGGCAATCCAAGAATGGCCAGCACCGACGAGTATAACTGAGGTACGTAGTTTTATTGGTTTAGAAGGTTATTATCGACGTTTCATCCAGAATTTTGCCCGATTGGCTAACCCATTAACGAAGCTTACACGTAAAGGGGTCAAATTTGTTTGGACAAAAGAGTGTGAAGAATGTTTCGAAGAATTGAAGAGAAGATTAGTCAATGCTCCTATATTGACTCTACCATTGGGGAATGATGGGTTCGTTATTTATAGTGATGCTTCGAAGAAATGACTTGGTTGTGTCCTTATGTAGAATGATAGAGTTATTGCTTATGCATCACGACAGTTGAAAATTCATGAACAAAACTATCCTACTCATGATCTCGAGTTAGCAGCTGTGATCTTTTCTTTGATGATATGGAGGCACTACCTCTATGGTGAAAAATGTGATATTTGTACTGATCACAAGAGTTTGAAGTATATTTTCTCACAAAAAGATCTCCACATGAGGCAATGGAGATGGCTTGAAGTACTCAAGGATTATGATTGTACGATACACTACCACCCGGGGAAAGAAAACAAGGTGGTAGATGCTTTGAGCAGAAAAGACCATAGAGTTTTGAACAATATGAGAATTCAAAGGGATCCAATTTTCATGGATCTAGTGAAGATGGACACGGGAATATCTAGGGAAGGTGAAACATCAATGCTTTTTTAAATGGTTTCCAAACCATCATTACTAGAAATGATTACGATTTCTCAGACCAATGATGGAGAATTTCAAAAGAAGATTAAAGCTGTGAATGATGGGAGATTGAGAGACATTGTGTATGAAGATGGAATTTTGAAATTAGGGAAGAGACATTGTGTTCCCGATATACCTGATCTAAAAAGGGAATTGCTGGATGATGCTCATAGTTAAAATTTCTCTATACACCCTGGGAGCACCAAAATATATAGAGATTTGAAGGAACATTTTTGGTGGGACAATATGAAGTGGGAGATTGCTGATTTTATGTGAAGATGTATGGTTTTTCAACAAGTGAAAACTGGAAGGCAACACCCTAGAGGAGTCATGCAACCTCTTCCCATACCGGAGTGGAAATATGACAATATTACGATGGACTTTGTCATGGGGCTACCAAAGACTCCTAGAAGTAATGATGAAATATGGGTTATTGTTGATCGTCTTACCAAGTCAACACATTTTCTTGCTATAAGAGAATATCTACCACTGGAAAGTCTAGAAATACTATATATTAATGATGTTTTGAGACTTCATGGAGTACACCTATCAATTGTTTCTGATCATGATCCCCATTTTACTTCAAGATTCTGGAATAGTCTTCATAAATTCCTAGATACTGAACTTTATTTGAGCACTGCCTAACACCCTCAAACAGATAGACAATCAGAACGAACTATTCAAACCTTAGAAGACATGTTGAGATCCTGCTCACTTGACTTTCAGGGTATGTGGGATCAGTATTTACCTCTGGTATAATTTTCCAATAACAATAGCTTCCATTCGATTATTCAGATGGCACCATATGAGGCGTTATACGGAAAGAGATGTTTCACACCAACCTGTTGGGATGACGTTGGTGAAAGAAAACTTGTAGGTCTAGAACTGCTGGAGGAAACGATGGAAAAGGTGAAGGTAATCCAAAATCACATCAAAGTAGCTCAATGCAGGCAGAAGATCTATGCCGATAATCAAAGGAAGGATTTGTAATTTCAAGTCAGTGATCATGTTTTCCTAAAAGTATCTCCATGGAAAGGAGTCATAGGTTTTGGTAAGAAAGGTAAATTGATTCCCAGGTACATCGGACCTTTCGAAATTCTAGAACGAAATGGGGTTGTAGCTTACCGATTGGCAATGCCTCCAAGTCTCTCCAAAGTTCACGATGTGTTCCACGTATCTCTGTTGAGGAAATACATGCCTGACCCAACACATGTACTCACCTATGAGGAATTAGAACTGGAACCCGATCTGCCTTATTGCAAAGAACCCATCAAGATTATTGATACAAGAGAACAAGTACTGAGAAACCGGACGACGCGTCTGGTAAATGTTTTTTGGAGAAACCATAAGATGGAAGAGGCATCGTGGGAACCCGAGGAACGTATGATGAAGAACCACCCGAGTCGTTTCATGTGATAATATTCTAGAAATTTGGAGGATGAAATTATTTGAAGGAGGGGAGAATGTAACACCCCAATCTTCTACGGTACGCTTCTCTTTGAATAATGTGATAGTGTGTGTTGTACGCAACACCAAGTTCTATCACACCATAACAAATCAAACTAGCCATTATGAATAGTATTACCTACTTTTTGAAATTATATATATTTTATATTTTGATATGGAATTTATTTTTGGATTTGGAATATCGAATTTATCCTAAGGTGATATTTTGGTACTTTTCGGATAACTTTAATATTTTGATGAATAGTGAAAATTACTAAATTTTAATTAAAAACAATTATTTTAATAAAAATAATTAATAGTGATAAATTATGAATTTGAGTGGTTTTGAAGTATATTTCGAATATATTTTTACCATTTAATACAATTTTGGTCATTAGACATAATTTTACAATTAAACCGGACATAAAAAAGTGTCAATCTTTTGATAGTTATTATCTCTTAAAAACACGCTTTTTGTTTTAACAACGAGAATTAATTTTAAATTATTTTCTACCACTTCTGTGTTTTGAATTTGGAAAAATGGATTCCATATTTGGAATCAGGATGTTCAATTTGTGTAAATAGGTATCTTTTATTTTTAAACATTTTGAATAATTACTTCGGTAAATATTTTATTTAGAATGGTTAAGGGTAAATCCGGTAAATAAGGTTTAAAAAATAATATTATAATAATACTAAATTTCCCTAAAACGTGTCCTAACCTTATTGGTTGATACATGTTCGACCATAGTCAAATTTGGGTCGATTTTGGGACCCCATGGAGCCACATGTAGGTGATACAGACAATTTATTTTAATTAAGTTAAAATAAGTACAAAAATGACAAAAGCATATATCTTTTAGGAAAACAATTTTTACATAGGGTTATATATGTTGTATTTTCGACTATAAATATTCATTAGAAATAGAAAACGATTTCATACATAATGATATTTTATTTATAATATTTAGACTTTAAATAATTTAATGTATTTATGACACAATGATGATGCAGTAATTACCATAATAGTGACAAATTAAAATAACTGATATTATAAATACCCAAATAAATATAATTAGAGACTTAAATTAATTGGACTAATTTTATATCATAATATGGCATATTATGATTGATTTAATTGACTTTTTTTGAAGTAATAATTCTGTTATGAGTTTCAAAAAAATCAACTATTGAATAGTGTCAAAATTGACATAGAAGAGTTTTTAAAAAAAATATTATATTATTAATTGATATTAAATTACTAAAAATATAAGTTTAGAACAAGAGACTTATTTAATGATAGGTGTATCATTACTGGACAACTTGGGGGTCTCTTGGATGTATATAGTTCGTTTATTAACTATATAATATAAAAATACAAAGTCACATGGTACATGTCAAACTAATTAACTATGAGTTAAAACTAAAAGATAAGGTTAATATAATGACCCAAACCAGTCTAAATTCAATTGGTTGAATGGTTTGCGACCTATCTCCACCTTAACATTTAAATAATCCACTTTGGAGCCATTATAAACTGAATATGAATTTATTATAAATTAATATTTCTAGAATTTCCAAAGGTGCCCCTCACCCCTCCTATAAAAGGGCACTCCTCCTTCTCATTTAATGAATCCACTCAAGACACCAGCTATATTTCATGGTGTTGCAAGTAATGTCGAAATTTTTTGAACTACCAATTATAGTGCAAGGAAGATCTTTATGATAGAAAAATATCTTCTCTCTATATCAAGGAGCATACGACCGAGATAGAATAAATAGTTCTCTATTCCCTCATTGTTCTTCGGGGTGAGAAGGGCGCCATAGGACCATTTCCGAGCAGTAAAATAGAGGAAAATAGGCTTTTCAGAAATGGGTGGAATTATAAATAGATACTATAATTTGTATTTTTTTATTTCTTCAAAAGTAGTCTCACACTCCTTATCCCACTGATAATCAGCACCTTTCTTCATGAGCAAGGAAAAAGGATTCCACTTACTAGATAGATTTGTAATGAATGAGCATATTTAGTCTAAGCGGCCTTGATCGCCTTAAAGCTCCCAAATATTTCTCGGAAGAGTGATCTCATTGATGGACTTAATCTTTTTTGGATCAATTTCAATACCTCTGCATCTAATAACGATGTTGAGAAACCATCCGGAGGTGACCCCAAAGGAATACTTAGATGGGTTCATCTTTATATGGCGATAATGGAGGAAGTGTAACAGTTTTTCAATATATCAGTGATAGACCTTATGATGGTGATATTTAACCACCTTATCATCCATGTAGCATTCCACTAATATCCCATGAATCATCTTGAATATGCGGCGCATGGAATGCTAATAGGTGGCCCATGAATTCTTTAGACATAAAGGCATTACCTTGTAGTAGAATGTATCATGTGGTGCCTTGAAGGTGGTATACACTTTTTATTTGGAGTCCATTCATATTTTATTATATCCAGCCAACCTATCCATGAAGAAGAGAGCATGAAACCTAGTGGTGAAATCAACCAACAGTTATATCACAGGTAAGTGAAATTCATCACAGGGACATTAATGGTTATGATACTGGAAGTTGATGCAGAATATGATATGTTTATTCTTCTTATTGAAAGGAAATTTTTTGGCCAACCATCTAGATTATTGGACCTCCTTGATAAATTTAGCTTTGATGAGCTTATCAACCTCTACCTCGACCATGGTACTGTAAGAAGGGTGAATTTTTTAGAAGGATTTTTTAACACGTGATGATTTTCCAGGAGACCAAGATGGTTGATGAAGACATGAGGATCGTTCCATGAAATCGAATCATAACAATTTGAAAATACATAATGATGATACCCTAGGAAATATAAATATTGTGGTATCTCTTATGTAGGCATAGTGATGCGGATCAGTGTTGGTTTCATATTCATCTCATTACTGAGGTTCACTTGTTCTAATTCATCGAGAATAATGGAGATGAATTCATTGAATGTGGGAGGGGTACATTAAAATATATCTTATTCTTCTATAGATTGAATATCATTGGCATGAGGCAGCTCATCTGAGTCGTCCGATCTTGAAGGGACTCTGGTGTTATCCTGATCCACAGTGGAAACCTCATCAGGGAACCACTACACTCTTGAAACCATGGTAAGGAATGTTTTCAACCTGATCCCATCTGGCCTATGGCCAAAGGGGCCATGTTTGATAATATCAAAGAAATACCAGCACATCATCTTGAGCTTGTTTATCCCATCCCAATGAAACATGAAATTATGACTTATTTTAGTTTCTTTGGGGTGTACATCCCAATACCTTATAAGAGTATAGGCCTCTAGGATCACTTGAGCATAAATTGTTTGAGAATACGATGTGATATATCAGTGTTTAATCGAATAAGGAACTCACTTCCACCTTGTTCTGAAGATAAAAAATCATTGACCCTTGTCTGGGGTTGTGGCCTGCAATTGGTGGATCAGTAAAACATAGGTGTCATCTAGACCTATCCATGGGCCAGTCAAATCCAAAGAATCCTCTTCCTCAATACACTAAATATTCATGTCCTTTATATTATATTATTCAACATTAAGGTAATGGGATTAACAAGAGGAAAATGGAGAAGCATCACATAGGATTAAACCTACACGACTATTATGGGAGTACCCAAGGAACTGGTGATATGAAGAAGGGACTATCAAATGTATGTGGAGCCATGGTCTACCCATCAACACATTGTAAGCAGTGTCTTATGAGATAACCATGAACCTAGTGCTAGAAACTAGTCACTGAATAGGGTCATAAAGTGGATCTTTCCAACCAGTGTCTACTTTTCCATTCATATCCTTGATTCGTTTGGACATAGGGGCTCATATAATTTTCAAATAGCCCCATCTTGTGGAGTTTTGGGACAATATAAGAATGATCCAAGAGCTCAGGTTGACTAAACATCGATGGACCTCCCAACCAATGAACTAGATAGTAATGCACATCAGGAAGATGTTCCCTTATTTAGTAGAACCTTTATCCTCACCAGAGAATAAGATGATGTCCTAAAATTCCACAAGATCAAATTCCTCAGCATGGAAGGCTTATGCGGCTGCTACTTCTATCTCAAACTTAAGGGGGCCTCGTAAAGCCTTCGCAAGTGATTCACACTTATTTGCTAATATTATTAGATACTAGGAGATATATATATTTTTAGGAATAGTGGAATGATGCTTGAGGGAATCATATTTTTGTGTCAGGTTTAAAATTATTCTAACGTAAGGTCTCTCAGTGGAAAGATGTACAATGACTGATATTGGTTCAACCGGTGGATTCAAGATGGTGTTGGGAATGCCCTGCTACTCACTATTCAAACCTCATGGAGTGTCTACTAGATGATGAAAATATTACTACCGTCTATCCAAAATAGAACATTTTGGATAAGATCATGGTCGTGGTGTCTCTTCATGACCATGGAGTACAATCGACGGTGGAGGCGTATCTAATGAAATGAGATGAGAAGGTTGGGCATGCTGAGCTCTATGATGGGAGTAATGTATGGTCTTTGTGGCATGCACAATGTAGCTGGAAGCACTAGAAAAATAATTCTAGTGATTCACATACCCACATCTTCATCGAAGCTAGCATCGACCAAGGATGCTGGGAGGGTCCACATGGCACTCTTCTTCATCTGGAAGCATGTAAGGGTTTACCATCTCCATGGTATTTATAGAAGTATACCCATAGTCATCACTCAAGGAATATTCAATTCATGGGTGGATTGTGGGGGAAATACACTTCGCTAGGTGCATGAGGTCACCTAGAGTACAGGATGAATTTGGAATCTATGGGTGACTTTTATTTCCCTTGCATCTTTGATGCCTTCCCTTATAGGAAGAGGACGTCAACTGAGATGTTGTTGTAGAGGGAGTACCCGAAGGTAGTGAAATGACTTTTGTAGTATTTGTCTGATTAAAAGGAGAAATAATAACACCATGGCCATGTGACACTACCTAGTTAACCATATAATCATCATATTTTGAGGACCACAATTATGAAACTCTTTCCATTCACCCTTACTGTCGCCATCAGGATTTATAGACACAGATTCCACCTCTTCTAGGGCTGGGAACAATCTAGCTATGCCATTATCAACAATGTCTTAGTGCCGATTTTAAACACATATCAAAATTTGAGGGTGTTCTCAAGGAATCAGTGATAGCGGCAGTAACTGGGGTGGTCAGTGAGATCCACCTCTTTGGGCCTCCTACATTCTGGAAGCCATAAAATGAAATGGTATAAGACACTACAAAAATGACCATGGAACTAAGTCTCATTAAATGACTTGAACCATTTCCTCATATCAGGAAAAGGGTATTTGGGATAATGGCCCTAGCGAGGGGTTGGAGGAGCATATCTAAGAGATGGAACATAATTATCTTGCCTTGGTGGTGGTGGCAGATTATACAGGGGTGCCTGCCGATTCTGAGGTTGGTGTTGCTGATCCAGAAGCTACGCCTAAGGTAGTGGGACTCTTTGAAGCTATAGAGGTGTCTCTACTAGTAACAATTATTGCTACTTGGGGGCCTCCATTTGTGCTACCGTGGTTGTATCTTCCTAGGTATATCTTTTTTCCGGAGCCATAGGAGGCAATAGACGAACCTTCATGGCATGATGCAAGGCTAACTCTAAACATTTCGGTCTATTAAAGAAATCCCATAAACTACATGGGATCTTATGAGTTATGAGAGAATGGACATGTTCAGCCCTCACATTACCCACCCAAATCGTTATAAGGTTCTACTAAGTCAGCATCATATCAAGAAAATTGTTGAGACCCTACCACTTGATGATGAAATCTACATCCCGCTCATCTGGAATCTATTTTCACGTGAAGAGGTCAGCGATACTAGTCTTCTAAATTGTGTAACATAATTTATAAAGAAACTATCTTCAAATATCATCCCAACAAGCTATGGGACCAATGGGTAACTGATTGTAATAAAAAAAATATGGCCCCTTCCAATGTTTGAATAAAACACCAATGTTTCACAGACTCCTACTTTGCGGGGGTTTCCAAAATGGGTCCACATCATAAAATTAAGTGGGAAAGATATTGCAGTGAGTCACTCATCCCATTAAAAGGGGAAGAGGTTGGGTTTAAAAAACATGGGGTTTTGGAATATCATCCACCCATACCAGATACATATTTTTGATAGGTGGGATTTCTATGTGTCGAGTTTCCAAAGCCTTGTGGTGGACAATGAGAGTGGCCATTGGATCATCTTGGAATGGATTCATGTCCTGATGTGGATGTTTGACCACCAGTTCTTTGGTAGGTTCTTCAAGATGGTATGTAGGCCCAGGGGATTTTTGTGAGCCTCGAGGGAAGATGGGAGAAATATTTGGGGTAATGACCTATGGAGTGTTTGGGAGAACCAGATATGGGTTCCAAGGAGGGTTATAATACAGATCAGGTGGATAATATGATGAATATTGCTCCATCTATCCATAAACTATGGAATCTACTCAATCTATATGGGTAGGATAGTCATTTTCACCCAATGTTAACTAATCGGGGGAGGTTTTACCAGCCTCTTCTTTCCTGATCAAGTTTACCATAATCTGGTCAGCACGTTTGGTGAAATTTTTATTGACCATCATTTTATGTTGTATGAGCTATTGATGCAACACATCCTTTTTAGGGTCATCTTTAATTTGTTTCACTAAGCCAGACATGCTAGAGGGTTTGATGGCCCCAATGTACTATTTACCCTTAGTGGGTTCTTGACCAATGGAAAATAACTTAGAAGGTATAGGAAGGCCCAATAAATTTATTTACTGGTGAATAACCCACCCAAAAAAACTAATGGGTGTGGCAACACCCTAGTGGGTATGTTATCTTCATTGATTCCTAGCCCAGTTTCATCCTCTAATTGACCAACCATGTTAATTGTGACTGTTCATGGAGTCATATACTCATCATCACTCTTAAAATTAGGTTGTCACTGGATTGGATTGAAATGAATTACAACATACTGCCCCTAACAACAAATATATATGTGGGTGGAATCCTCCTTAATAATTTTACGGATCATTTTAAATCTTTGGATGCATTGTTGCTAGAGGATCCGATGATGACCGGGAGATATAGGGTGTTGAACCACATGAAGTGAGGCCAACTCGACCAAGTGGAAATACATGAAAAAGTACTTATAGTGCACCTAACTCTTGGGTAAAGCTAACTGATTGATGGTAGAAGTAAATTCATCATCCCCAATCTTCGGCTGAGGCGCATAACTTTGTCTAGTGTAACAGACTCCAGAATGTTGAAGTTTGTAGTTGAAATTTCCCATAACATCTCTGGGAAATGATCCACTACGAGAATTTCTCACAAAATATTTGGATTAGACTCGATATTTGTCCCTGGATTTCCTTATTATCATAATTGAGGTGGTTGTGGGACTAGTAATAGACCTAAAGCAAACATTTGTGATAGTTGACTGACTAGTGGAGAGTACAATGTTCAAGATGACATGACGCCAAATCTTGGGCTGTCTTCTAATGAATGCATTGACTACACCACCACATCCATGAAAGATGGACTACTAACAACCTATTTCTAACATAGTGCTAGTGGTTGTAGGTAGTCTGTAAGACTATTCCTCATTCTCTTTCGATCCCCAGAATAAATCTCCATTATCATTGGGTGAGGCAGAGAATGATCTTATTGACAATAGGGAGGATTTCATGTCCAGACAATATAAAGGGGTCAAATCATCTCAACCTGTATGTATCTTTAGAGATATGGAGAGGTATGGTGGACCTCACATTCCAGAAGGATGATGCAGATATTTTTTTCCTTCCCTATCCCTCGACATAAAAGATCAGAATGAGGGAAACATCACAGACTAACACTCCACCTCAAAATCTGAAAAGATGGTGGGTTTGATTGTGCTGTGGGGATTCTCAGGATTCTTCCTCTGGAGGTGATGATTGGACCTCCTGCACAATGACAATTATTCAGGGAGGGTATAATTTTGAAATAGGGAGGACACCTCTTGAGTAGATGCTGGAGTGAGGAGGACCTCATCTTATAAAAGAAGCAATGCAAGGAGAACCTAGGAAAATGGTAAATGGGACATGGGTACGACCTCTATTATGAGTGTCAATGAAGGAGGGAGGGCCGCTGCCAGTGTTTATGATCGTGGCATAGGGAGGACCTCCATAATGAATAAAGAAGTTTCTTAGACCTCAAATATTTCTGATAATGGTATGGGGATTACATATGTAATGAATTTCATCATTGAAGGTCATCCCACGAAGACTACATCTTGCACCAGTGACTGAGGGGTCAACTCAACTTACTTCTAAAGTGGCTGGTGCCTCACTCTGAACAAGGATTGGAAGTTATCCTACATGGGGATAGAAATTAGGGGCCAATGTCATATACCCATGGTGGAACAATACATAATAGTCAAGAAATATGATTCAGCCTGGATGGTGTCTTCCTAAGCATAAACATGTCATTGACATCTGGTCAGCCAAACTAGAGTCAGTTATGTAGAGTTAGGGACAACATTCTCTTTGGTCTGCAGGACTGGCTGGAAACACTGATGCAACCAGGTGGGATCCCTCATCTGTGGCTCCCTGGCTGATGTCCAAGCTAGAGAGACTCTGAATTCCCTTACATTATCTACATAAGTGAGAAAATTGTAAGAGAACTCTAGATATAGGCTCCCAATGTTGTTGTAGGTCAGAGTGGGGAGAATCGGATCCCTGTGTGACCCTTGGGGGCAAAAACATTGACAGGGTACAGAGGCCTCCAAGTCATGATGGGCCATATCCCCTGTCTAGATAACCACCTCTTGTTCATATTGATGAAAATGAGTATTAAGCACCCTCATTTGAATAATTTCATAGGGTGATAGTGGGTGTGTCCACACAATACTTGTGGTCGTGCATGTTTCCACAGAAGAGATAGATTCATTCGGGACTACCATATTGACATTACCTCTACCCCTGTATTCGGGGGATGGAGGTGATCAGTTTTACATAGCATTAGCTTTGGACCTAAAAAGAAGGAAATTTGTCCCATTAATAAAAATAATTGGATAGTAGTGCCTAGATCCTAGGTACCATTCCATCGTCCATGGATGGGTAAAAATATCAATTCTAATAACATCGTAGACAAGAATTCAAAAAGATTAACATCCGCAACTCTTGGTGAGTTTCACACTAGGCCTACTATTTTCATGGTTGTAGCTGGTGCGAGATAGCTAGATCTGGTGAAACACTTATCTGTTGATGTCTCCAATGCTACTAATCTCCATATTTAAGAGAATATTCACATTGGGTTCACTATCTCTGTTTTTGATGCATTTGTTGGGTCGCACATCATCATGCTATGATGTACTAATTACTTGATTCCCCACTTTCATGTTCTCCAAAGGCAGGAGGAATCCACCAATTATTCTGGGACGTTTCTTCCTTGATTGAAATGGGATGGTGAGATTTCAGTATCTCCTTCAATGGATTCCTCTTCATTATTTGTCTCTTAGTCTAGGTATCCCTTAAAGATTAGGACGTTGTTCCTGAAACTCATCATGGTGCCATATCATTGTTGGTTATGTTTAATGACACTTCTTCTAGCGGTACATTCCATTTAGTCAAGTTAGGGTAGTTACATTCTTTCATGGGAGTAGTCACATTAAAAATCACTATCATGTTTGAGCACTGAAACATTGGAACGCATGTATTTCTTCCCCTTATGATAGGGTTTCGTGAGGGTATAGAAGCCAAAGGGATCTCAAGTTGAGTGTGGGGAATTTTATTCCATAGGAATTTCTATGAGATTACCAAGGCCTCCCATATTTAAAATATGTTATTTCATGAGTATAATGTCTATAGGAGATAGATTGGACTGATTGGAACACTGATGAAAGTGGATCAGATAGGGACTTCACTAATAGGGAGAAAATGAGAGGTTTACTAGATTGGTGGATTAGGACGCCTAATTTGGACATATATGAGGATGTGTGCCAAATAGAGTGAAGATATCACATCATAAGAGATGATCTGGAGACCTCAAAGGGAAGATTAGATACTAATTGGGTCCCAACAAAGTGGACACCAAGGTTTACCATCATTTGGGATTGAACCTCCGGGTGGCTTCCTACGTACCTTGTATAGATCATTGGGATCAATACCAATGTACTCCGAGAGGGTGAATCATTTGATCAGGGTGTACGCAAGGGAAAACAACCTAATTTCACGGGATTACACTTTGTTAGTGTCACGTGTTCTATAAAGGGGCTATAAGAGTAATGAGGATTACACATGTTCAGCTACCCAGATGGATGGCATGATTTCACCTAGATGTGGCGGCCCGGGTAAAGTAAGGATTGATATAGATGATTTATCAAAGAATGGGATATTTGGGGATGGAAATGAGGACCTATGTGTAGAAATTGGTGTTGGTATTGATCCTTGAAGTGTTTCCCCATGTATCGCCATGACTGGGAATAAATTTCCACATAGTTCTGGATTAGGGTGATGAGTCACCTGAGAAGGAGGCTTGTGAGAAGGGGTGAACGGATGGAACCTAAAGGAAGTAGAACCCCCAGGATGGGTAATGACCTTCCCAAAACACAATGGCTGAAGGGAGAGGCTAGTATGGGTCATGAGTGATGGTCTCGACCCATAGAGTTGCTTCCTACATACCTTGCTCAAAAAGGGAAAAGTTCAATGTCTAGATAGTTCAGAAGCAAGAAATTTAATGTCATGTTGGACGAAATGGGAGATATAGTTTAATGTCATGTATGACAAGGGTGATCCAACATGAAGTGGTTGGGAATTTTGGGTGATGTGTTTGAACCTCATAGAGGCTTCCTATGTACCTTTCCTATAATGGGAAATGATCAAGGTCTGTGTATTTTGGTTATGGAGAATTGTGCTTAAACACTAAGGAGGCACAAAGAGGATGTCATGGTAAATACTTACTCTATGATCACAAGAGTCATTCTTGTTGTGAGAAACAACAGTAAAATAATACATGATGATCATCTCCTGAAATGTGCATCTACGAGGAATGGAATGGGGCCTACGCAAGGTCAGTGGCCAAGGGAGAGAGAGATTGGGAATTTCTCTTGGAGGGAGGCCCGAGTTGGGGTCCTGATGTATGAGGATTATTTGGCCACCATCCCGTGAATACCCTACCATGTTGGGTTGAGGCGTACATTGACACTGCCAGAGGTGTGAAAGGAGACAAAGCTTAGAGGATGAGAGGTGTGAGAAGGCATTGCTACCCATCCCCCTTATAAACCCCTTTGGACTTGTTGGTTATGTGGTGATCATAGTTTGACATCATCTATCGGGGAAAGGAGTGCTTAAAAGTTTAACGTCTTGCATCTCAAATAGTGAGGGTTCCCTCCTCTCCCCTAGGAGTCATATAACAAGAACACTTTAACCCTGGGTGAAGATTAGGGCACGCAAAATTATGTATGGATATAGAGTTATGGAATGACCCATATAGGTCGTCACATTATTGTGGCTATGAGGACATAAAATTTCCATTAGTGTTCCCATGAAAATAAGAATGAGGAAACAAAACACATCTTGAGTCACAATTTGAGGGAGATTGAAATCACATCACTTGAGCTTAGAGGGCCACATGGAAGAGGGTTTTGTAATTATGGAGTCCTTGCAAAGATGGGTTTTGTGAAGATAATGGCCTTGGTGAAGACAAGAATCATCAGGAAGGATATGTCTTTCATGATGGGAAGGATGTTCATAAAGGGACGTGACTTCACTAAGGGTTGTTCCTTTATTAAGGGAATGGTCTTTGTAAAGATCCATACCTTTGAAAAGGGACGCATCTTCATGAAGCAAATCTTTACTTGGAGTAGAGATTCACTTTAGTAAATCCATCTTTATTTTAAGACTACATTATGAAGGATATACACTTCACAATATCTCAAGAACCCCTAAGGGGATCCCTCCTTTTCAAAGGGATTATGCCTTCAGAAAGGTAATCCCCACCAAAGGTAGAGGCCCTGAAGAACATGAGGCATGGTTTGTAGAGAACATGTAAATTTGGTGATTCATATGTTGGTTTCGTGAACACCATTGCGAAAAGGATACTTTAATGCTTAAAGAGAGAAGTGAAAGAGGATTGAGAGGGGTGTGGGGGGGGGGACAGAGGATGGTTAGAGTCACAGAACACACTGTGTAGAGGAGTGATGCATCATAGGAGAGGCTCTATGAGAATGAATCGGCCTCACATATGGTTTTTGATTCCACAGGGAGGATCTCTGTAGCGGCCATCATAGAGAAGGATATAGAGAATGATGACATCGCAGAGAGGATGTGCTCTGTCATAATGCATCAAACTCATTGATTTTCCTTGGCACAACAGTGACAATTGTAGAGGTGGTCCTCATTGAGGCAATCCATCCTTGGGGATGGATTCTCAATGGAGACCTTTCAGGATTTTTTGAGTGATTTAGGGCCCTTTTGAGTGTTGATTAACTCTACAACGTTGATGTTTTCTATCCCTAAGAGTGATGAATTTCAGCGGTAATAGGGTTCCTTGATCTGTTTTTAGATTTTAATCTTGAAATTTTGTCATGTTAAACCAATTACCATTGATAAATGAGCCTACATGGATGCACACATTTTTTATCCATAAAATCAAAAAAATATGTTTCCTGTATAAAATTATTTCTGATGATTTTTTTTATCAAATTAATAAATAAATAATATTCATAAATTAAAAGAAAATTTTATTTATTATAATAAAATAAATAATCATTATTAAATGTTCATTTTAGGATACAAACCGTGTATAATGATTAAATTGAATAACTAATATCATTTAGCTAGAATAATATTATTTTAAAATATTTATTTAAATATATTAGTCCAATAAATATATGTAATTTAATTATATGTTCTATTTCTATTTAATAGAGTGACTTCTGTTTTTATTATGGTTATATGAAATAAAGGACTAATTGCATTACTTTAATTGAAAAAAATTATAAAAATATTTTATGTCAATTTTTTCTATGGATTCCCTTTTTTTCATTTTTTGAGACACACCATCAAGATTAATATATAATAGTTTATCATAACATAGAGATAATATAGAGCTATCTTCCTCCCACCTCATGAATCATTGATAAATATTCTTAATTAAAAAAAGTAATGAGAGAGTAGATACAATTATTTATATTATTACATAATGGTAGGTGATGGATGTACCAAGAGTCTCATTGTACATGTTTGGATATGTCCTGATGGGTCTCTAGTTTGGACCCCCAATTGGTTGACTCTGACACCAAGGGATCATGATTTGTTCCATGAACATAGAAAATAGTGGAACATATGGTGGATTCATGAATCAATAGAGTTATCATAAGAGTTTAATTTCTTTTTTCTTGAAGTAATCACACAAGATATATGGGATGATTTGGGATATGATACACTCCTCAAAATTCAATTTTTTCCATTAAAATAATAGTTATTTTTAACTCTATTTTGAGGGACACCATACATTAAATTTATTTCCTAGTGGCATGATATGTCATTTAATGATTGATTATATGTGAATAATTTTAAGATTTACTCATCTACACAAGCTCTGTTCCATGAAGTCACATATCAGTGGTCATTCATTTTTTATTCTCAACAACGAAATTATATTTACAAGAACTCAAGTGGTGGGTGATGATATAGTCTCAATAAAATTAACGGTGTATATAATGAAGGTTTAATGTAATAGATATTTCCATATGAAAAATTAATTTTTTTTTCTAGTGTGGATTATAATTATAATTCTTCTTATTTTGATTAGTTAATAATAAATAATAACATTGATGATAAAATATTTACAATTAAAATGATATTATTATTAATAATAAATTGTAATAATAATAATTATTATTTTTTTAATTGTTATTATTATTATTATTATTATTATTATCATTATCATTATAATTAAGATGGGAGGGGATTATACTGTGCAAATCATATTTCTTATAAAAATTATTATTATAATTATTAAAGTAAGATGGGGGCATATTTGACCATGAATAACCTAGAGAACTCTACTTAATCTACATTTATCACCTAAAATGGAGGATTAATTCATAGATTGGTTCAAGTAAACATGTATTAGGGACACATGGAGAGAATTCACCAAATAGAAAGTGATTTAGAGAAATTAATAATTATCTTAGCCTACATATACTACCTTCAAAACCCATGCGCTGTGTGAACATCCCAATTGATATTTTCTCTACTTTATAAGAAATGTTTTTTTAATTTTAAACATTCATCTAATATATTATTTTCAAATGATATCAAAATTTCAATCTCTCAGTACCATTGGGGTCATTACATCGATACAAATAATTCTATAACCATTTATGATACAACATTTTGAACATTATTTTTATTATATAAAGTAATTTATTGACACTATAAATTTACACTTTATATATATTTTTTAAATTCCTTAATAGGAATTAATTTATAAAAAAATCTAATGAATTAATAAAATCTAGATAATTTTTTTGAAAAAAAATATTAAGTATACATATGTGTGTGTGTGTTTGAATATATAAACTTACATACATAAATACATATTACAATAATTATTTACAAATAAAAAGACATATATATAACTACATTGAACTATATGTATGTATAGGTATTAGTCAATGCATTATTGCACGGGCCTACGCCAATCTTCTGTTTATTAACGATTATATAAATATATATTATTTCAAATCTATATAAATATTATTAATGTATTTATGTATATATATAAGTGAATCCATGAAAGTGTACACACACACACATGTATATATGCATGAAAATAATTGTAGGTTTGTTTTAATTCTTGTATGCCCATTAATATAAATATTATCACACATACACACATATACTAATATACATAAAATTATTCCTGAATAAAAATATTAGTATATAAATACATCGATGCATGTATATATATTAATGTGATTCTTAAAATATATATATAAGTATATTAATAATATTATATACTTGTATATGTACATATATTTAAGTGTATCCAAATACATACATAAAAACATACATACACATAAATATAACTACATACATGAATTCTTGCATGAATATATAAATATATATTAATTAAACTATTTAGAAATTTATTATAAAAGTATAAGTTTGTAAAAGACCAATATATACATTTATATGTATATAATAAATTATATTTTACATTGAAAAATCTCTCCATGTGGATTTTCATGAAAATCTCTCAGTGGGTACTAGTCCTGCAAAACTCATGGTGGGGATTTTTCATGCCAATATCCCACCGATAATTTGTCCTAGGAATCTCCTGATGGATATTTTTCAGAAAATATCCCATATATATATATATTTATATATGCATTCATGTGTGTATAAACTTCTGTTTATATGTAAATAGGATTTTATTTTTGTATATATTATTATATATAGTTTTATGTATGTACTTCTACTAAAATGTACTTGCATATATGAATAATTGAACACATATGTATATATATGTATGTATATATGCATGCATGTACTGATATGTTTAAATAATAACATTATTTATATTTTCATATAAATACAATAATATATATTTATGTGAATTATTTAAAAAAAATACATTTTAGGAGTTTTCACAATAATGAGCATATAAGTACATTCATTCATGTGTCCATGATTGTATACACATGCATATTAAATTTTAGAAATATAATTTTTTATATGTATACATAAATAGAATTGTATATATATATTTATTCATTATACATATTAAGGACAAAAAAATTATTTTTATTACAAATATATGTAAATATAATTAATGTAATGACTTATAGATATATGTGAATGAATTCATATGTACACACACACACACATATGTATATAAAACTGAAAATATTTGTAGGTATATTTTAATGCGTGTACACCCATACATATAAATATTATTCCACATACATAAATACATATACATACAATCATACATACAAATAAATATGAGTATATAGATATATGAATGAATTATTATACATTAATTTAATTATTTAAAAATATGTATTAGTATATGCATAATCTTGTTTACTTGGAATATGTACATATGAATAATTGTATACAAAAAATACATAAAAACATACATACATATAAATAAGAGTACCAACATGCATGAATTCATATATATAAATGTAACTACTTATAAATGTAATATATAAATATAATAATGTAGAAAAACAAAAATATACAATTATAGATTTATAAATGTATACATTGTCCATTGAATATTTTCATCTATGTGTAAAATACTCTTAAAATGTAGATATGATTGTATGTATATGTGTATATATATATATAATAATATTTAGATTTATGTATGTAATTGTATTGAGATATACCTATAAATAAATATAATTGTGTATGCCTATATATATACCTACGCACGTATGCATTCATCTACATATATATATAAATAATAAAAATATATATATTATAAAATAAATGAAATAATATATATTTATGATCTATTATTAATATAGATTTTTATTTGTATGTATACAAGTACTTACACACACACACACACAAATTGAACTGTGTATATATATTGCTATATTAATTTTATATATATAGATGTATGTATGTTTTTATATAAATAAATATTAATATTTACATATTTATGTTGGTATGTATGTGGGTGTGTTCATTTGTTTTTATATATATGTGTGGTCAATAATTATTATAGGTATATACATTTATAAGTATTTATAAGAATATATTAATACAAGTCCATACATGCATTTAAATATTATTATAATATTAACACATACACATAGATATAAATATACATAAATTTAAACAGATTACAATTATTATTTTCCATTAGGCATCTATAGATGTATATCAAAGTATTATAAGTGTATTTTTGATATACAGTACATATAAAATTAATTTTGTATATATATTTATATAAATATTTATTTATGTATATGTGCATTTTGTGTATGTAATAATGTTATAATGTACTATATATATACATATTTATTGATATATATATATATATTTATGTCTACATGATCAATAATGTTTTTATATATTTATTGATATATTTGAATAAATAATTTAATTACTACATATTGTATAAATAATATATTCAATATTTTATTCAATGTGATTTATTATTTATGTATATTAATATATATTCTTATGTATATATATATAATTATATGTTATAATCGTGTAAGTGTGTATGTTATTTTAATTCAATATACTTTTAAATAAATATATTGGTAAATACTTTGAAATTTTCATTGTTCATGCATGTACATACATATGGTTTCATGAACTAGTAGATATATCTATTTGTAAATAATTATTGTAATATGTATGAGTTTAATTATATATATATATATTATTATATAAATGAATATATATATATATATATATATGTATACTCATTAATTTTTTAAAAAAATTATCTTATTATAATTTTTAATGTTTTTTGTTTCTATAAACAAATAATCAGTACGTTTTTTGGTAAAATATATCATAAATTTACTCTATAAATATGTATCTATAAATGAGAAAATTAAAATTATGAAAAATAGAATATATGATTCTAGAATTATTCATATCGATGAAACAATGATGTTGTTTCTGAAAGATTGAAAATATGATTCAATTTGAAATGAATATATTTGGTCAAATATTATGAATGGGGAAAACTTAAATTGATGAGAGAGTGCTATTATAGGATTTCTTGACATTATCTCATTTTCTCACCTTAAATAGAGGATTAATTCATAGGTTTGGTGAACCATAGATCTATCAATGACACATAGAGAAATATAGTTTGATTGATAGTGTTCTATTAAAATTAGTAATTATATTAGCATACCTATATTTCACTCACATACCATGTGCCCTGCACACAACCCAATTGACAATCTCTCTTCTTTATATGCAAACAATGCTTTCAATTATAAACGTTTTTCTAATATAGTGTATTCAAATGATGTTAAATTTAAATTCCTAATTACCATTGTAATTTATATACTGATATTAATTATATAGATTAATGTATGATACATTATTTTGAACATTTTTATATACATGTTCATATTTTCACTATATATTTTAATTTTATTTTTTCTCAATAACGATTTTTTTTATCAAAACATAAAATTATAAATAAATATCATATATATATATTTAAAAAAATTGGATATGTATATGTGTTTGTGTGTGTGTGTGAATGTATAAAAGTACATATGTAAATAAAAATATAATAATACAAAAAATAATATATTTATATAATTATATAAAAATATACATATATATTTATAACTACATATAACTATATGTATGTGCCTTCATGGGTCTATGCATTTATACACATGTTTATAAGTATTTAAAAATATAATTATTTATATGTATATGTTTATGGATATATATATATATATATATATTAATTAAATATATTTTCCAATGATTAACTAAATATATATTATTCAAAATAAATTAAAATATAATTATTGCAATTAGTTATGTATATATGTGAATGAATGAATGTGTAGTCACACACACACCCCCACAAGTATATACACATGAATATATTTGTAGGTATATTTTAATGTAGGTACACAAATGAATGTAAATATTATCCTACATGCATTAGTACATAAATAACTAAACATACAGTCAGACATAAAAATTAATATGAGTACATACATACATGCATGCATTCAAATATATTAGAGTAATTATTCTCCAATATATATAATTATATTCATAATCATATATTAATTCCAGTGTACATATATACATGTGTATACAAACACATACATAAAAAAAATTCATTTAAATATAAGTACCTGCATGCATGCATGAATATTTATTAATTAATTATTTATATATTTGATATATAAATATAATAATCTATAAAACTAAATATATCTAATTATATTTATATAAAAATATACATAGTATAATGAAAAATATCCCAGTGGGGATTTTTCTAGTAAATATCATAACCAGAATATTTCCTACAAATCTCTCAACATGGATATTTCCTTCAATGATCCCATATTAGATTAATATATATAAATGAATCCATTTATGTATAAAATTCTATTTATATTTAAATATTATTGTATGTATATGTATGTATGTCTATATTTTAATATTTAGATGTATGTATGTACATGTATTATAATATTATATTAAATATGCATAATTTAATACTCCTATATATATACATGTAAAAATCCTAAATTGGATCTTTTGGCATCAACCATCCTATGGGATATTGGATTGGCTATTGAAATTGCAATTAATCTCGACAGAGACTATATCAGTACGGTATATTCATTTTTATAGAATGTTGGTTGAGTTTGATATGTCTATACCTCTTGTAGAGACTGTTTATTATATTTCTAGTGAGTTTATATTTGAAAATGATATTAAAGTTGAAAATTTCCCTGTATTCTGCATTAATTTCTCAACTATTGGACATGTTAGTGCTAAATTTCAGAGAGGTTTGAAATGTTATAATTTTATGAAATATGGTAATATTGTGTTGATGTGTAAGTATAAGGTGAAAATTATTAGTGATCCCCCTAAGTGAGAATATTATAATGTTTATAGAGTTTATTCATATAAGGTAGTTACGGTATATTAGAATAATTAAGGGTCCCTAAATCAGGGACCTCCCACTTTTGATAATGTGGTAGCTGGAAAGATTCTTGATCATTCACAATGTGATTTAGTTTGCAGTGGGGATGTGCTGAGTGGAAAAACCCATTGTCTAATACTTATATGACTCATACGAAGAGCCCAGATAAATGAGGTGATATTACTAGTCATGATAGTTATTACAATTATCTCGTAGTGTTACTGGAGAAGAAGATCCCATCTAACGGAAAATTATACACTAGTCCTATTAAATGTGGCATTGTTCTTGTGGATATGATGCACATTTCTGAGCCTATTCAGGCTGAATTGGATTGTTATATGCATGTTTTTTCCTCTGAGAAGGATGTGTAAGCTCTTTTACAAGATCCCGGTTCTACCATGGCTCCTTGGAAGCATACAAGAATATCTGGTCATGATTTATTCATTACATTAGCCGGTTTTGGTGACCCTATCCCTCGATTGAGGGACTCCTTTACTTCTATTGTTTATATTTCGACGAAGCCAGTGTATGAATCTAATGTGACTGTTAATCCCAATGTTCCCATAACGCAGAATATGCTTCTTGAACCACTTTTACCGTAATTTGTGTAGGCTATTATCCCTAGTGCCTCTGTTACAACTATTTTTACAGATGCTACTGTTATTCAAGAGTAGCATGTGCTGCATGATTCTGCTACTGCCACTATGGAGAAGTGTGCATCTCATATTAATTACACTAATGATATTGTGGGTATGGTGTAGCATGTGCTGTTTGAAGATTCCAATGACACCATGGTGCTGTGTGTGCCACCTTGTGATGTGAATAATTCTAGTGTTGTGAGGCATAATTTTTTCACAATGCTTGTTTCTATCAACTCTCGTGTATCTGATGAATTATACAAGGATAGTAGGGAAAGGAAATGTAATAAAATTTTACCACCATTAGTATCTAATGATTCTAGATTTGAGTAAGTTGGCTCTGAAGAGAAGATAGAGGAACTCTCAATTGAATGACAGGTCATGGGGTTGATGGTGGAAGGTGTGTCAGGGGATATTGGTGTTGTTGTCACTCTAGTGGAAGAACAAAGTATTGTTCATAGTACTGATGCAATTAATGAACTGATGAATGTATGTAATCAAGGTGGTGTATGGAATATCCCCCCAGAAATATCAGAGAGGAAGACGCCCAAGAGGCTGTGGTGGTTTACGTGGATGTAATGGTGGAAATAATTGATTATTATTGTATCTGTCTTTGTTTTTTTGGGGGTGTTCTCCTACTTTTACTCGATACTTTCACATGTGTGCTAAGTATTTTTTATTAAAATAATTTCAAGGCTCATGAAGCTTCTCCATGGACTGAACTATTGGGTATATATGCATACATGCATGACTCCATGCATATATACACATGTATATAAATAATTAAAAATAAAATTATTTAGAAGCATAATTTAATATAATTGTACATATATATATTATATAAATTAAATATTACATAAATATATATTATTGTAAAAATATATAAGTATAATAAATTTAATTACTTACATATATAATTGAATCTGTGCATTTGTAGACCCACCCAATGACACCGATATAGGTATATACACCGAAAATAATATATAGGAATATTTTAATTCATGTACACACATGCATCGAAATATTATCATAAATGCATACATACATATACATACAATCATACATACCAAAAAATATGATTATATACATACATTAATGAATTATTATATATTGATGTAAATATTTAAAAATATATAACACTATAATCATAATCTTATGTACATTCATGTGAAAATATTGATAAGTGTATACAAACACATACACAAAAACATTCATAGATATATACATAAGTACCTTCATACATGTATTAATGCATCTATATTAATTTAGTTATTAATAAACAAAATTTAAAATTATAAGAATTAATTTTTTTAATAATGTTATTAATATATTAAAACAAACGTATCACATTTAGAAATCTCCATGTTGGGATTTTTCCTTCAAACCTCCTAAGGGTTATTTTTCATGTATATCTCCTAGTGGGGATTTTTTGTACAAATATCCCACATTAGATTAATATTTATAAATGCATTCATGAATTGTTAAACTATTAGTTATACATAAATATGACTCTATGTATATGTATGTTTGTATATATAATAATATTAAATGTATATATGTAATTCTATAAAAATATACTTACAAATATATATAGTTCTATGTGCATGTATATATACATATGTAAGAAATAATGCATGTAATTATATTTATAAATAATTACATTAATTATATTTTCATATAAATGTTATAAGATATATTTATGTAATCATATTAATATAGGTTTTTATAAGTTTGCACATATGAACATATACTTGCAGATATGTATTGAACTATGTCTGCATATGGATATAATAATTTGTAAGTTTAGATGTATGTATGTGTTTATATATAAATATATTAATATGTTTTTATATATTCAAGTATGTTTGTATATACATTCATTTATTTTTATATCTGTTTTGGTTGAAAATTTTTATAGATATATACAAATATGATTATTTATATGGATATGTTAATACATGTACATACATGAATCTAAATATTATTATATATACATAAATACACATAGATATATACATGCTTACATATCAATATATTCATGTAATTATTTATTGTTATAAATCTATATATGTATATACAAAACTTTTAAGTGTATATTAATGTGTATTTTTTGTATAAAGAACATATTGAACATAATTTGTATATATATATATATATATATTTACATTATGTGTACTAAAATATTTAAGAAAAATATATATATCTTCATTAATTTATATATATGTGTCTATACATGATCAATATTTTTGGATATATTTTTGGATATGTTGTTATAAAATATTTCATTAGTACACATAGTGTATACAAGAAAATACATTTTAAATTTTATACAATAAGATTTATTTTTCATGTTTTAGTATATATTTCTTATACATATATACATATGTTTATTTGATATATATATATATATGTATGTATGTATGTGTGTATGAATTTCTATTTATATATACATATAAATTAACATATTTTAAAATTCTTTGATATCTTCATGGTGCATGCATGTACATTCATATAGATTTATGTACTAATAAACACACACACATTTATGTAGTTATATGTTAGTATATTAATATGTATGTATGTAATTATTATATATTTTTACATGTATATTTATACTTGAATAAATGTTTATATATACACATATACTCATCAATTTTTTTTAAATTTATCTATATCCATTTATTAATATATTTTTTATAAAAAAATAATTAGGAAGAGTTTAAGTAAAATATATTTTATATTTACACTATAAATCATTATTTGTATACGAAGAAATCAAAATAAAAAAACAACACATATGGCTCTTGAATTAATCGTATAGTTGATACTATCACATCGGTTTGGAAAAATTGTAATTATCATTCAATATGTAAATAATATATTATATCAAATATTATGACTGTAAAAAATTAAATGTATGAGAGGTAAATAAATTTGGGGTTATCGCTTGAGGCTTTCTCATGTGGTATTCAAGAAAATAAATTTACATCCAATTAAAATAAACAAAAATCAAGGCTGAAGGAGATTGTTCCAACTAGTTGATGTACCAAAATCACCATATGAGGATCCATATTAATCCACTATTTTAGGTTGGTCATGGAGATGATGTTGATCATAGATCATTGTTCATCATCTCCATTTCCCACTTGAAATGGAGGATTACATAACAGGTCTGATGAAGTACATCTGTATTAGGAACCCATATAGAGAGATCAGGTGATAAAGAGTGTTTAATTAAAATTAATAATTTTATTATCATATTTATTTTTACCTTATAGACAATGTTCCATATGCATTAAACAAATGATATTATCTCCCCATCATATGGAAAAAATTAATTATAACCATTAATCTAATATATTGATTTCAAATGATAATAAATTTTCAATCCACCGGTACCATTGTGATCATTATGTTGATACGAATAATTCTAGACCCATATATCATATATTACAAAGAACATTAATTTTCTTATATATAGGTTTATATTTATACTATAAAATTACACTATTTGTTTTGGAAACTCTTAATACATGTGTGATTATAAAAACAAAATACACTAAATAAATAACATATTTATAAAATTATTAAAAAATTATTACATACATTTATATATATATATATATGCGTGTGTGTTTTTGTATGAATGTATAAATGTGAGTACATAAACACACATGTAATAATACAATTACATAAATAAAAATTACTATAATTATTTACAAATATACATCTATATATATCTACATATGTATATATATATGTATGCACATTCATGGGTCCATAAATGTATACACATGAATATAATTTCTTACAAATATGACTATTTATATCTATATATTAATTTAAATATTTATATATATTCATTATATATATTAACAATTAGATAATAATATATTATTTAGAATATATGTATATTTAAATAATTTAATTACATAATGTTATAAGGTAATGCATGTTGTGATTAAGAAATCACACATACAGGTATATAGATGTAACAATATCCCTATGTATATTTTAATTCATGTACACACATTCGTCCAAATATTATAATACAATAATAAAAACATACACATACATTCAACCATATATACCAATAAATATGTGTATATATATACATTCTTACATGCATATATGTTAATGTATTTATTTACTAATATATAAATTTAAATGAATAATCCTATATACATGCATGTTCACATATATAAAACAGTTACCAATCACATAAACTAAACAAACATACATATAAATATAAGTACCTACATTCATGAATTGTAACACCCTGTAACCTTCCTTCAAGTATGCGTTGTTTATGATTTTTCTATCAACTTTTGATTGGTTGCATTGTGCAGTTCTAGGGAATAGTGTTCCCTTAATGGGGAAAATTTGCTAAAAGTATTTGGATGTTTGATTATTTTTACTAACAGAGTTTGGGTATAATTTATTAAATGGGTTTAGAGGGTTCTCATTCAGACTATAGATCCATAAGTATTGGTTTGATGTTTTTCTCAAGAAAATAGAAGGTGAATTTCCAATTGGACCCATTCACACAGTAAATGATTTACTTGATGTGAATATGTTATAGGGAAGATACTATGAGTCTTGTATAGGGTGTATAATGTTTATAGGTCTTTAAACCATTTCATAACATGAAAACATGGATTGGGATTTTATTTACCCTAAGGAGATGCCTTTTTAGTTTATTTAAAATTCATGGGAGTTCATTCCATTAATGGGATTCCCAAAATGAATTCCTCAGGTTCATTTGTTTTAAGAATTTTTCACATTTTAATCTTTTGGAATTCAGTAAACATACATTAACCTAGAATCCTATGGTGATTTTGGGTCATCTCCAAACTTCTGGATTTCACTTTTCGGTGTCTGCATCCTATGATGATAGAATCACATATCTCTTGTAAGAAGTCTTTCCGTTTCATCATTAACATTGGTTGTGGAAATGATCATTGTGGAATTTGGGATTCTTATTCACGATTGAATTATGTTTTTTCCCATTCTTTGTATTTTCTTATTGTTCCCTTTATTTCAAAGGCCGATACATGTTTTTCAATCTCTATTTTTTAAAGGCCAATAGGTTTCTACCATTTTGTAGGTAGGGGTATCCATACACGTGTTTCTAATTCTTGAACTTCTATATATTTTTCTTGTCCCATTTGGGATGTTATTTGAAATTAATTTTCGTTTATGTAAAAATGGGTTTTCATTAAATGTGATCATGAGTTTTTGAAATGGTTTGAAGAAAAATATCACCTGGGGAACTATGGGTGTATTGGGAAATGGGAATGGGTAGCCATTGTGTTTCTGGATACACAAGGTTTTAATTTTATTATTAAAAAACGATATATCAGAAATAAATATTGGGTTCAAACATTATATTATTGGTTTAGTATTCATTTATGTATTGGTTGTATTCTGATAAGCTAGTACCAAAATGGTGTTCTTTGTCTTTAATTGCCAGATAATCTCATGGTTCATCATTTGAGGGATATTACCACACATTTTTAGTTTAACTAATTATCATTTATACCTTATATATTCTTGAATTGGGTGAATGTGGTATTTATTGATGGGAAACAAATCAATGTTTAGAAATGGGTTTATTTGTGAAAATTATTTATAATCTGGATTTCAAAATAAAGATAGAACGTTCTAATTCAAGATAATAAAACATATATATGTTCTTTTATTATAACCTACTATGTACTATGATCACACACTATTTTTTCCATTGGGTGGTTGTATACCACGTTTTTTAGGACACATGTAATATTAAGGGAATAATGTAACATACTAGGTTATCTTTTTTACCTATCAACTTTATTGTGGGATGGATTCATTTTGAAAAATAGTCACATTGAGATTTTTTAGTGGGGTCAGTTGTATCATCATGGCTTGATTTTTGTAGATTGATAATGTTTGTATCGTTAATATTTATTTTATTATGATTTATTTTTGATTTATTCTTATTTAGTTTTACAAGAGATGTGGATTATTTCTATATATCACCTTGTGGATGAACCCCTAGGGTGACTTTTCATGTTCACCCATGATGGTAGATCAAAAAAAGGTATCATATGGAATACCTGTCCTGAAGTGTTATTGAAACTTCCTTATTTTGTTTAATGGTCTTGGTATATAGGATTTAGGACACCCAGAATATGAATAGTAAATGTAGAAAAGTGTCATGTCTAGCTCACTTCCAGGAATGAATCCGAGTTACCACGGGTGTTGATGGATTTTTTTCAATCATGAGACTTGGAGTTTGAGAACACTTGAGTGAACTAGATGGGGGTGGTGGGTTATTTAAACCGACCAATTCCTTTTTAAATATTTTTTTCATTGAATTAGTAATTGATTTAAACACTTTTTATTTTAAATCATTAATATAATTACATGATGTTAGTCCTATGATTTTGGAATCATCGGACATTTATTAGTTTTTTTTATTGTGTTAGAAAATAAATTCTATAAGAGCCTATAAAAATATGAGTGGGGAAGATGAGAGATAATTTTCTGGTAAAAATTAATTGTTAGAACCATAATTGGAAGAATATGTAAACTATATTATTCAGACTATTTGTCAAGAAGGAATCATGAATGGAAGATGATTAGTGGGTCATGAATCATGATTTATATTATAGAATCTGCCTACCATCTATGGTGATAAATGACCAAATGAATATTACTATGTTCTTGAGTGTATTGATAGGATCTCAATAATTTTAATGAGTCTTGGGGAATCTAAGGTGGGTTTTTTCATGTATAAGATTGATGGACCAATAAGGAGATAGTGGGGCTCTATTCTGCAGGATAAATAACACATAAATCTTACTTGTAATTATAACAATAAAATATTCAACCAACAAAGTTATCTCTATTCATTTTTTGGAGAAATGAATAGGGGGTTTTACTATAGATTATGGACTGTGTTCCATTCTAGAGTATTCTAAAAAAATATGAGTTGGTACACCATACACCAAATCTAGTAACAAATTATTGACTATAGTATTAGAGGTTTGATTTGGGTTTAAGGGACAATTTCAGTCTGTTATGATTCTCATGTGCCTTCTGAACTTTGTAGAGGTAGTTTATAAGTAAATATTGGGGGAGGTTGACATTGCTAGAGAAAATTTTTTAGCAGGATCTTCAGTTTGTACTTTCATTACCTAGGTTGTATCTTATTTCAAAAAATTGAAGTCAAATCTTTTTAGTTTTCATTATAACCACTTTTTTGGGTATCAACAAGTTATTTTCTATCAATGTGGGATGTATAGCCTTACCAAGAATATTTGTATGGATGCACCAAATAATTTTTAGTGTTGCGGAAATCATATCCTTCTGAAAAGTTTTTCTGAAAGGATATACCTAGGTAGTAAGGTTGGATACACTTTACTAAGGCGATCACGTGTTCTTGATGATGCTTCCATGGCTAGTGGGTCTTATACTCAAGCTAAGGGCGGTGTCCCTGGGGATATTAAATCTCAATATTATGTGACACCAAATTTATTTAGGTGCTTGAATATAAACTAGTGGAATTCAATGCGAGGGTAGTTATAGTTGGAGGATAAATGTTAATTTTTTTTCATTTATGAAACTATAATTTTTTAATAATGGTGCTTCCCATTCTTTTATTTCATCAAATATAGTTGTTGGGTTGGTCTTGTTTTATATCTTATTCCATGGTTATTAGACCTTTCCAAACCATTGGAAAATAGGTACAAACAATGATTCAAGTGTCCTACAAGTCTAATTGTCATAGAAGACCATAAGGTGTAGTTGGAATTCATAGACTCGATCTGGAAATATCATAATTGATTACTGACATGGATTACATGAACTATGTTAAACACTAGAAAAACATTTACTACAATCAGGTTCTATTCTTATATGATGATAGGGTGGATCATTTTTTTCTAGGTGATTGGAACTCTAGATCGGGAAGCTTGGTGCATGTTGTTCCATGTGCTAGGGTAATATCATTCTAGTTCTCATATATGTTTCTTGATGTTGCTAAAACTTTTCTGGGGATATTTTCTAATTATGAGGGTTTGAGAATTCCCTGATATTTTTCAAAGAATTATTCTTTTTTATCACCCAAAATATGAGTCTAATTTACTACATACCAACCACCTGATATTATTTCCATCTCTATGAAATTTACTATATATTGTTTTTCTATATTGGTACAACATGAGGTCTTGCATGCAGATCTTGATGCTAATGGATTTATTCATCATCGCATGTCACTATGGGATTCTACTATCCTACATTACAAGAAGATATACGAAAACCTCATATTTTTTTTATAGACTATCAGAAGTTAAATTAAGTTTCCATAAAGAAAAAATATCCATTTTTTAGGACTGTTGACCCCCTTGAACAACAAATAGAGGCTTTTTGTTTTTCAGATATTGACCTGTTGTCAGGGTAGCACTAAATTAGAGTCCAAGTAGAGGATATAACAATGGAATTTTTTTAAATATTGTATGCGAATTTCATGTTTATATTTATTTTGTTCAGACTAAAAAAACCGATATGGTGTTTATAGATTTGATGAACCATATAATTCATTCGTTATTGGCTTCTGTTTTTGTGGTGTTATTGGAGGATATCATGGTTTACTGCATGTAATAGGAGCACATGGACTATTTTGATATCATTCATAAAACATTGATGAAACATATCTAATATTGTATGTTTTCAAAATGTGAGTTCTAAAATTAAGAAGTAATTTTTTTGGGGAATTTTATATTTGAGAGTATAATGTAAATGTATCCTAAAATTGTTTAGGGAGATATATCATGGATGTGACCTAGAAATGTTTTTATAATTTGAAGCATCATTGGGCAGGCTAGTTATTATTTGTTGTTTGTTCAAGACTTCCAATATTGGATATCTAATGAAATATTTAGACCATAAGAGTGTAATGTTTTAGTTCAATGATAGGTGTCAAAGATATTTTTGGGAAATAATGGCGTGATTGAATTCAAATCTAGTATTTTTCATTCCTGAACTAGGTTCATGTTATGAATATTTTATCATTATGTCTTAACAAAAGTAGAAATAATGTAAAACACCAGAGACATGTTTGTCTTTTGAATCCCTTTCCCTTTCTGATATGGAAATGGGATGATATTTCTACGTATTTTATTATTGGATTACCATAAAATCATTGTGGGATGGATTAGATTTATATAATATTTGATTGAACCATGAAATCGTTTCATTTACTCCCTATCAAAGATATTATGAAGGTAGGAAAACATGGGGATTTATATGTCTAAGTGATTATGAGACATCATGTGGTTCTCTATGATGCTTTTTCTAACGGGTATTAGAGGTTCCAATCCAGGGTTTTGAATGGAATATAGGTGGAAATGTATTCCAAATTGAAATTGATCACAACATATCATATGTAGACTTAAGGAAATATATAGAGAGCTATCCATGTACTTGAGGATATACTTCGGGATTATGTGCTTGTGTGCTTTATTTCAATGGTTCATGTCAAAAAATCATCCGTTAGGCATGTTTTCCTATAAGAATAGTTATCATTCATTGATTAGAATAGTTCCCCTAAAGGATTTATATGGGATTCCATGAATCTCTCCCTTTTTATTGGAAAATTTGGGAGATGGGTCCTTGGTTGTCCTGAGAATTGTTCAGTAGTTGACAAGAGGTTATAGTTGATCTAGAATAGATTTATTATTTAATTGAGTCATAAAAAATTTTAAGTGAGCAATAACCACATCTAATAGATTTTGAGGTTGGTGATGGTGACTTTTATAGAATTTCACCTCACATAGGAAGTCATCAGTTTGGTATGTTGGGGTTGATGGAATCGATGATTGTGGGGCCCTTTGAGATCATTGGACAATTAGGAAAAAATGACTATTAGATGTACATTCCATATAATTTGACATTCATGGACAACATGTTTCAGGTTTCATTGGTGAGGAGGTATCAACTTGATACATTCCTTTAAATTGAATTGCAGGATGTCAATCATGAGATCAACATCACTGCGGTTGTTAAAACGGTTTTTATTATGGATTCCTAACAGAATTTTTTGCACAGTAAGAGGATTCCTTTGGTATGTGTTCTTTGATAGTGATGAAATGATATCCATGTGACATCGGAGTGAGATTTATTGATGATATTGTAGTGGAATTAACTTTTTGTAAGCCTAATATATTGAATTTTTTGTAGGGATAGAAATATTTTATTGTGGAGAGATTATAATACCCTATTACATTTTTTGTGGTATTCTTCATTCCAGGTTTTGGTTTCCCTTTTTTTGGGTACATTCTGAGATTCTCATGAATAGAGTCACTTTTCTTGGTAAAATGACCTAAAATTTCAGGCATGTATATATTTTTAGAGTAATTTATTTTGGGTACAAATGTTTAAATTTATTTAGAGGGATATCCTTGGGATTTTTGATCCCTATGCTATGGTTTGAGGCTTATCTTAGAAAACTGGGCATAGTACTCCCTACTAGAATCATTTCCATCATTAATGGGTTATTCAATAGGAATATGATATAGAGAATATTTCCTTAGTATCATGTGGGGTTTCAAGGGTTTATAGGCCATGACACAATTAGAGGATTTGATGATTTCAATCAGGAATTTTTTTGGTCTGAAGCATTGGTATATTTATAATATGTGAGATTTCATGCCCTAAAAGGGATTCATTAAATGAATTTCTATAGTTCAGTGGTTTTCAATACATTGAAAACCTGAACCATTGTAATTCAATGCAAATGATTTAATCCTAAACCCAATAACGATTTTAGGATATTTATGGTCATCTCTATCCTTCCATATCACTCCATTCAGTGTTTGACCCCTATGGTGGTTGCATCACCTATCCCTTATAAGTAGATATTTATCTTCGTTGTTTCCTTCATCCATGATGATGTAATAATATATTTTTTTGTTCTAATTCAGGATCAATTAATGTTTTCAATCAATAAATTGTAGGTTTTTTTGAACCCTTTTGTTTAAATGGTCAATGCATAGTTTTTTAATATTCATTGTCTAATCCAGATAGGTATCCATAATTCATTTGGTAGGTATATCTATGAAAGTGTTGTTAATTATATAATTTCCATATCTCATTATTTACCCCATCGTGTTGTTCTTTAAAATGGATTTTATTTGATGTAAAAATGGTTTTAATTAAATTTTTTCATGGGTTTCAGAAATGGTTATAGAGTAACAAATTATGTTGGAAACCATAGGTAAATTAGAAAATGGATATAGATGACCATAGTGTCTGTGCCACCACTAGGGCTTACATTTAGTATATTAGAAGAATTTGGTACGACTCAATATCAATTGGTACCAATATATTTGTTTTTTTTTTATTTTTTTATTTCTCATATCAATTCCCATATGCTAGAGCCCAAATGGTGTGTTTTTTATTTAATACAAGGTAAAGTTACATAGTCCTAATCCAGGTATCAATGAGAGGGGAAGGGGAAAATCAAGGATATTTGTTTATTTTATGTTTCTATTTTTAAAATAAAATTATCCTCTAGTAGAAGTCTTATTTCCCAATTGAACAAGAAAAACTAATGAACTTATGATTTACAAGGTTCACTAATCAAAAGTAATTGTTACGTCTGTGGTATGGTAAGGAAATAATCTTGTACCAAAAAATCCACTATGAAAAAATATTTTGATTTGGAATACAATGAGTATGATATTCCTTTACACTCATATAGAACTTGAAAACAATATGAATGTTTGTGTTCAACCTATTAGCACAAATAAATAATTATAGTAATTCAGTGATTCTTTACAATTTAACAGGTGCATTATCTGAAGTACAAATCTTCACTATCATACCTTGAAGCTGGTATGAACTATCTTATGCACAACTAAAGACATGCGAGGAACCCAAATCTTCTGCGCACCCTTTTAGGTTCCTTGCACGCAAATTTTATACCACACGCACAAGATTTTACTTTTGTCGAGAAACACCTCTTGTGCACAACATCAATATTTTGGGCTACTCTCTTCTTACAAAACACTTCTCTTTATTATGTGCAACTATATTTCTTCCACCCAACTCCCTTTAAATAAAATTCTTATATAATTTAGATCTCAGGATTTCTCTATAATTAGATCTTATTAAATTTGAGGGGGTAAACTCTTTTTTATAGACCTCATCAAACCGCACACACAATAACCGTAATGTGTCACACAATACCTCATTTGACGTTGCATTGTGTGTAAAAGTCACTTTTTCACAAACCTCATCTTTCACACATTTTTTCAATCATTAGCATGCTTCATGACTTTACCATTTTTCAATGTTCTAACCTTGAATAATGCCTGCATAAAACATTCCAAACTCCCTTAAATATTGCGCGCAACATCCATTTCCCCAAAACAAATTCTCCATCTCCTGATTTCCAGCACCAACAATTTGGAAAACACTGGGAAATGGTGCCATCGTAAAATATTCTTTTGCAATAAAACCAATGCTTATTCAGTTTCGTCTATCTTTTTAAACAAATAACTACTTTAATCAGGAACATTATATTCTATAATATATAGATATTTATCAAACACCTTTAGCATTTTAAAATTTTAAATGGGAAGTACTACACTATCCCTATATTCCAGCTACATCATTATTTCCAATCAAAACTGAAAATGAATGAAATCGTCTTTTATCCTCGTTTCCTCTATAAGGCTTGCATCACAAGTTCTCTTAACTTATGATATTTGTGAAATAAAATATAGAAATGAATCGTCTCATTTACTATGGAATGTATTATAACATTCATGACTTTCCTCCCACACTTATGAAAAGTGAAGTGATTTCATTTATTCTCAAACATCCATGATAACAAAAGAAATACATCATCCTTCCAAAAAAATCATCAGCCAACTTGGTCACAACACCTGTTTTATCACATGATGGTTTATTTTTTGACATTTTATCACTCATTGAGTATAACTATTTTAATTATGTATGTGATATATTTATGTATTTGGTGAACATGTTAGGAATATATGTAAAACATAGTAATTTTTATAACTATTTTTATTTGTGAAAATACATTAAAAATTGAATTTTGTTATAATGATATAACATATAAATTATTAATAATATAACACATATTGATTATTTAGTTTTATACAACTGCTCTCAATGCTCACACCCTCCTTTTTTAGTTGGGTGGGTGCAGAACCTGTTTTTTAAGAAGTGGGGAAAGGGTAGCGATCATTTAGTATGAAAGGTTCTCTTTTTCATCTGTATCTTTTGTGGTGTGATGGATTTGTGTGGACGTATTTTCCCATGGATATTTATTTGGTCTATTATGTTTCAACTTTATGTTTTCACTACTACAAGTCGAGAAATTAATAGCATAAGTAAGAAGAATTTATCAGTGCTTCAAAAGCACTAATATTATAGTCAATGATAAAAGTCAACCTTTCATAGCTCTAAAAAAAGAACGTTTAAAGGAAACCTTTAACGGCACTAAAAAATAGCTACTAAATCCACTATTTATCAGCATTTATTTTAGTGTTGTTAAAGTGTTCCTTTAACACCTCTTTATTAAGAACTATTAAATGGTTCGATTAAGAGCTATTTTAGAACTCTTAAATGTGGTCTTTTAAATGCACTAAAAATGAACTATTAGAATTTTTGGAAAAAAAATTTCACACACCCCCAAAACCCCTTACTCATTTCTTTATCCCACTCTCCCAATGCCTTCTACTACTCATTCTCCATCATGGACCCCACCCCCTTCCGTAGCCCTAGAAGGCTACCCAAAATACTAACATGTGTCAGGATTTTACCCCAGGACCTCCCTTAGAGAATGGATTCTATTTACCAATATATTATTAGTGTTTTGTTATATATTTAAAGACATTTATATTTATTTTAATATATTTTTTAATGTGTGATATTTAAATATACATTAAATTATTTGTATTTAATTTGTTTATACATTCTTATTCATTTATATATATTATAATATATATATATGAATGTATTTGTTTTTTAAGGAACCCACATATGTACATATAAAAAATAAATGTTCATATTATTTCATTATTATCAGGTAAATAAATTGTTTAATTTTTTAATTAAAATAAAATTAATAATAAATATTTATTTTATATATTTAAAAATAATTTTTTCTATAAATAAGTTGATATATGTATTTATTCATGTGATTTATTATATGTTAATATAAGGAAATATGCATATATTTTATTATAAAACAACATGCATTGTGAAAAATGATTAAATTTTAGAATACTATCATTAATATGAATGCCATACCTCGGAATAAATTCATTCCCCACTAAAAACTGCAAAAATAACCCCTTAATTGAGGAATAAGTCTCATCAAATGTTAAAAAATTTGGGTTCCACAACAATAACTCAGGTTTTTAGGCATTATGGGACTTTTTGGACCTGAAGAATGTGATTGAGGGTTCCCATGGACAACATGACATGGATTTCATCGCAAGATTCAACTTGATATATGGTAGAGTCTAAACAGACACACAGATCAAAATAAATTAATGTCTGATTTTAGAGTTATGTTTTCGACTTATTTTATATCCTTTATTATTTTTTTTATAATTTTTCGTTAAATTGTAATTAAATGACTGTTACTCAACAATAGTTTTCATTTTATTCAATAAAAATATTTTTTATAAACATTGAATAATCATTTTAACAAAATATTTTATATATTTAGTTTAAATGTCTTATTATCCTTATATATAACATATTTAATATATATATATATTGGTATTTATAACAATATAAATATATTTATATATTATTTTTAATGAAATATAATTTATTTTTTAAATATTCAATTTATTTCTACTAGTAAAAAATCACTTTTATAGAATCCCCCTTAATCATGGATTTCATATAAGCATTGACAAAGTCCCCTAATTATCAATGTCTTTTTACCAATGGTTATAAAGGGCCCCTCTTTATTATCCCTTTCTTAATAAATTTTGTTAGGGAAGTTATCTCGGTCTTTTTATAAGAACTAATAAAGTTCCCCCAATAACAATTCTTTTTTAACACTCTTATAGGATAACTTTAACAGTGCTAAGAAAAAGCACTAACAAAGGGGGACTTTAATTGTGCTTTTAGCTAGAATTGTAAAATCCCTAGATTTAGATATACATTGTTTTGTACTATTATTTGGATGGTGTGGATTGAATTTTTATGTATAATGGATAGGTATTTATTTATTCCATGATACACTTTGATGTTTCTTTAGTTTTACATGAGATTTGTGGTTATTTTCATTGTCTCACAAAATGGCAGACCACACAAGGTGACTTATCTAGTTTCCTTGATCTGGTTTCTTATATGCATGAATGCATATCCATTTATATATATATTTATCTAATTATTTAAAAATGTATTGTATAAATATAATAATATAAAAAACAAATATATACAATTATATGTACATAAAAGCACATATAGTATATTGACTTGTCTGTAAGTGGGGATTAGTCCTCCAAGTCTCCCTCTATCCCCCATTATTGTATTTAGGTATTCTTAAACCCTCTTTTTGATTGATATTTTTTTGGGTCTTTTTTTTTGATGTTTTGGTTTGAAAATTTAATAATCTTGAAAATTATTTTTTAGTTCACAATATGAAAACTGTTTTCCACACCATGCACCCTGCTATAGAAAATGGAATGTTTTGGACAGAGAGATCCACAAAGAAAGAGAATTTTTAGTCTTGTAATGTATCCCATTAAGAGAAAAAAATTCAACCCATTTATAATGTTCATACGTTCTACACATAGGTTTAATAAAAAATGAGCTGATTCCTAGGAAACTATGCAAATTAGATTTTAATTAATCGGATTTTTTATTAAAAATTCCGGAACCCTTTTTTCAGTATTGGATAGACCTCATTCAACCCAGACTAGATTCTCTCGAACATTGAGCTCAAATGAAGGATTCATTGACCCTTATACCCTTCATAGATGTGATCCAAATCATGAAGAACTTTGGTAGATCCTTCTGTGGTTAGTTTCAACCTCTCGTTCATGACCTTCCACAAACTCTCTCTTTCATCATAGTGTTTTATAAATCCCAGCATGTTATTATGGGATATAAAACCCACTATTTTTTATATAACAATTTCTTTGACTCGTTGTTCTCCCAGGTCTCATTTTTTTCATCCTTCATTGAAGAGTATCAGCTATGGTTAGTGGATCCAAGATTCAATGATCCTGAGGTAGGTGGTTCTATTTCAATGTGATATTTTTAGTAACCCTATTTTTTTTAATTTTAATTGTTTTAATTGAATAATATTATCTAATTTTGTATTAATATGTCTTTAAATCCATTGATTTTAAAAACAGAATTCCACTGTTTTGGGGTTTTTATGAAAAATGGGTTTTTGGAATGAAATTGGAAAACCACCAACTCCATTGAATTGTGTGGTGTTTATAGAAATTGTGGTAATTAAAATTTTATATTTGAATTCTATTTTGGATGTTAATTGAATAAATTTAAATGTGTAATTTAATTATATTATTTTTTATGGAATGATTTGTGAAAATCCGGAATTCTATTGAATTAGGGGATTGTGATGAAATTGATGGAATTGGTTGAAAAATTATGTTTGTTGAATTAAATTGTATAATAGATTGTGAAATATCTTGAATTTGTTTAAATCCCTATTTTATAAAAAAAATTGAAATGAATTTCATGAAAACCCAATGGTTTCATCTTTTTGATAAATATTTTTTTTATTAAAAAACCCATTATGGGTTTTAAAGGGAATATTGGAATATTGAAATGTAGTATGGGATTTAATTTTATTATAAGCAGTATGAAAATAAATTTCTGATCATTTTTTTACTAGAGCACAAGAAATAATTAGGTAGATAGTGTGTTATTTTGTACAATACTTCACGACATACAATGTTCTAAAAAATCATATCAGCACATCTCATTCCATTGGCGTTGATGTTGAATCCTCTTGGCCATGGATCAAGGGATAAATTTACACAATTTTTCATATTCAATGTTTTGGGTCCTTATATCCTGGAACTATCATACCCACTTGAAACATGGAAATGTTTTTCTCTTATTTAAAATTATAATGTATATATATATGCCAATATTGTAAACTATTTTACTTTCCTTTAGAATTTAAATAAAGTGTATTTTATAAAATTGTTTTTAATCTATTTTTTAAAAATTACCATTTGTGAAAATAACCCCTTTTATTAATGGACAATTACATCTTTTGAAATGTATTTCCATAAATTGAAATTTGAACAACAGTTTTATAAAGAATTTACATATTTTATATTATAAATCAAGATATTTTTAACTATGTATTTGTAAATTCCCATACTATTTATTTAGATTTGAATGAAAATTATTGGTTTATTTGATATTATACTCTTGTTATAGAATATTTTTTGAAATCCTATGAGGGTTTCGGTTTCACCCTACTTGTTCCTTTATGTGTTTTTAGATTATCTCATTCTAGGTTTGAGCAAGGGGAAAGGATCTCCTGGAGGTGGATCAAGCAGTGGAGCTGTAGAATTGGTAAGTTGTTTCCTTAGAGACATTGGTTGTGTTTTCTTGTTTTGGTACATATGTTTTAGTACTTTTAACTTTAAATCCTAATTTTCTTTTTTGTAAATTCTCTTGGTGGTGTTTCATTATTTATACACACTACCTTGTTTCATTTAATTCTACACTCTTACTATATATTTTTTTCCCACTTTCATATTGTACGATGTTAGCTGGTAGTCTCCAACCAATGGGGATCGAGAAAGCCCTTTTGGTTCTGTCAGGATGGGATCTTTTATCGTGTTCCGAGGGTATCTAGTTTGGTTTGGAGAAAGTGGTATCAGAATGAGGTATATCATTTGTCGTGAAGTCAGTGTGAATTTTTAAAATCTTATCAAAATTTGGGAGGTAGTTTCTATTGAATGACTATATAGCTCTCATCATAATAAACCTTAAGTTATCATGAGTAGTTAGGGAAATATGTCTTTTGGATTAAAACAAGTCCTTCCTGGTTTTTTTGGATTGTTTGATATCCAAATATGGTTATTTTATCTATTGGGATTAATTTCCATATTTCGGTATTTGAGAGTTAATATGATTTAGTACTAGTTTTCTACTAATGTTTTGTAGAATAATGACTCTATGAATAAATGTGAAATGGATCTTGGAAGAATTTACTACTGAAGCTCATGGAGTGAATCCTCTTGTTTACTCGAACATGGTTGAAGTGATCATCAACATTTTCCGTGCTCTGGGACATGCACCACCTCCAGTTCTCATTCAGGATCCATCTATGGAACCTCATAGGGTCGTTATCCAATATAGTTATGAGGATTTGATTCACCAAAAACCAACCACGTTTAAAGGATCAAATGATTCTCAATAGGATGACAGGACATTGAGTATTGTGGAGTATTTGTTTGGGTTCTTGGACACACCAAACAAAATTGAAGCTAAGTGCCCCACCATCGTACTGGAAGGACTGAGAAGAAGATGGTGGGTCACTATCATGATGATGAATAAGGATGATATCATGGGCTGGAAAGACTTCATGTTTCTTTTCATTGATCATTTATACCCAGACTTAGTGATTTTAGTTATGTCCACTAGGTTCATCAAACTCGATAAAGATGACCTGACCTTGATAGTGTATAGAAATCATTTTTTAAAGCTCGTACACTTCGAACCAAAGATATTATTGAATGAGATTATGAGGGATCAAGGATTTGAGTTGGGAAATTAAAAGGATATTATTTTAGAGGTTTTATTGATTAATATTCCTTATTATTATGATATAATAGATAGAGAAGTTATGGTTAAAATGGATCTCTCTCAAAAGTAAGGTTTGTTGGGAGATTCTTTATCATCAAGTAACTACAATATTTCATTCAATACAAAGTTTAGATGTGATGATTCTCATTTCATTTCATTGTAAAAAGTTTGTTCTAGACCTCATATAGTAGTAGGATGAGGTCCCTTGGTTGAATAAATATGTGGAATGATATGAATTTAGAAGATAATTTGCAATGAGGAACACAAGAACTGTGCCTCCTGTAGCTGTTCAGGGAACTTGTAGGGATTTTTGTCATATTTATTCCACTCCACATAGTGGAACATGATCCTCATATCCTCCTATAACTATAGTGTAACTATATTTTTCATGCTAAAAGGGTTCCAACCATAGGAACCTGGAATTAATCTTCCTCACATAGTGGAAGGGTCTCTTGATGAAGTACATACAGGTTTTGTGACTGTGAGAGGTATCATTACTATATCATAATCATTAATAACTACTCTATTTCATACTAGTGCATCTCATATATTTATTTCAACCTTTTTTGTTAATATGAAAAATATTCTTATGAATATTTATTTATTTTTAATGGATATTACTACACCCGTTATTATGAAGATAGAGTATGGACTTTATAGTCCCACTTGTGTTTTCTCTCTATCAGATGTTGAAATAGATTGGAAATTCCTAGTTCTCAACATCAGTCCCCTCAATTTCATTTTTGAAATGGATTGGATCATCAACAATAAGGCTCGGACTGATTGTTATGAAGGACAAGACTCTATCACTACCCATTGTGGAGTGTGTTGTGTCATTTAAGTAGAATGGGATTCATGATAGAGTAGAGTCAGAACATCTTATATAAAGTTTGGGAAAGTGATATGTGTGTCTTAATTTGGTCTGGAATGGTAATATTTGAGTGGTTATATCCCTCTATTCATCATCGAATTTTCCAATGAATTTTTTATACATATAAGATTTTCCACTAGAAAGTGAGGTTAAATTTTCCGTTGAATTAATGCCTAGTACCCAACTAGTTTCAATTCTCTCTAACCACATGGAACTAACTAAAATGAAAGATATGAAATCCAAATTGGATTTTATTCTTGATAATGGATTCTTAATCCAGAGTGTATCTCTTTAAGTGGAGTCGGTTCACTTTTCTAATAAGTATAATGGGTCACATTTTCAATGTATTGATTAAAGAAATCTCAACCAAGTTACCATAAATAACACGTAATTTTTTGGTATGATTGCTGATCTGTTTGAATAGATAAAATGGGTAATGTGGATATTGAAGAGTTTTCTTCACTCTGATTACCATCAATTTAGAATTTAGGAATCTAACATTGAAAAAACCAATTTTTGGAGCATGTATAGTCATAATGAGTACCCTTTCACACCCTTTCGTCCAAAAAATTCTCCTAAAATTTTCATTTCATCACTGTACTATATTTTCCATGGCTATAATCATACTTTTATGGTGGTCATTGCTGATGAAATCCTTGTATACTTTAATCCCTAAGAGTATCATGTGAATTATTGGATAATATATATAGGATTAATAAGAAATCCCCGAATGATAGACATTCATTCAAAATGTGATTTTTGGATTTGGCAAGTGAAATTATTATGACAAGTTGTATTGGAAAAAGTTATATCAGTTGATCCTGAGAAGGTGAATACTGTTATGACTTGGGAGATACAAAAAAATTTCTTCAAGATTCGATGTTCTTGTCCTTATCTAGGTACAATTGTAGGTATTTTTGAGGACTTATCATATTTTTCTTATTCAGTTACTTCACTAACATGGATGGGATTAATATTCTCTTTAGATGAGAATTGTTAGAATACTTTTATTGAGCTGAAACATCTTTTGACTATGGAATCTATGATGACTCTTCTAGATGCAAGAACATGCTCTGTGGTATTCTGTTCTACATCGGGTTGAAGCTTGTATAGTGTTCTTATGTAAGGTAACCATTTAATTAAATATGAATTCCACTAGATTAGGCCACAAGCGAAGAATTATCTATCCTATTACCTATAACATTCAGCAGTGACTCATGTGTTTAAGAGTTGGTGATATTACATTTTTAGTGAAAGGTTTATTTTGTTTTGAGACCACAAAATCTTGATTTATATATTCTCTTAAAAATATTTGAATATTTTTCATCTGTATTGGGGGGAATACATATATTATTTTGACATTGAAATCAATTATTCACTGAGTAAAGGGAACATTTTTAAAGATGAATTGAGTAGGAAGATTCAAACCCATGAAGTAAAAGAATCAGTTGATCTGTGGAACATATTGGCTCACATTGCAATGATGATTTTTGGAGATTATGATAAACGGGATGATGTTTCAATGGATAGTGTTCAGTTTACATATACTCTTCCTTAATAGATTCTATAGGCACAATAACTTGATGATGAGTTTCATAGGATTATATACTCTCTTTATAGTGTAGAGGTAGATTCTCATTTGTCGTTCAACAAATATGGGCATTAAATGTTATCAGAATAATTTTTTGGTACCATCACTAGTAAGGAAAATTGAAAGGGGGTATTCACATAGTTCCTAGTGGGTAGTGCACCAACGAACAAAAAAACATTTCTTGGACATGTGGAAATACATCTAGTGTAATGGTATGAGATGGAGCATTAGTGAGTTTGTTTCTCATTGTTATACATTATATATGGTTATAGATGAGAACCAATAACCTTTTCTTTTACAACATCTATTCTGTGTTCCTACTTGGTGTTGGGAGGATATCTTTATGGACTTTGTGTTTGCGTCACCACATTCCAAGAAAATAATGAATGTGATATGTGTTGTGATTGATAGGATGATGAAGTCATATCACTTCTTCTCCATTCATGATATAATGAATGTTGAATAGTTGGGAAATACCTATGTGAACAATATTGGTCATTTTATGAGAGTTTAATATGTTATAGTATATTAAATATATTACTAGTTAACATATCTCTTTTGGAGGGGACTTCACGAGGCACTGAGAACTCACTTCTGTTTGAGTAGGATATACCACCCACAGTCGGATGACCAAACAAAAAAAGCAATACTCATTTTTTAGGTCATGATCATTGCTTGGGGTCTTGACATTGCTGGAGCATGGGATGATCATTTGGGGTTGGTTGAGATAAATTGGAACAATAGATACCAGTTCTAGATTAGGATTTCTCTTTTTGAGGCCACGTATGACTGACCTTATAAATATCTGTATGGTTCATCAGAGTTTTTTGAGAGTTCCATGACTCTCCTGAGATTGGTCTAATAGTGGAAAATAAAAATTTAGTTGATTCAGAAAAATAGTGTATATCAAACAGTTTTAATATAGATCTTATGATGAACATAACATTATACCATTGTAGTTCGTAGTTTGTGACTAGGTGTTCTTGAATGCTTCACGTCGGCTGGGTCATCGAAGGCTTGGGAGGCAAGGGAAGATTGCTTCCCATTTTTTGTACATATTTTGGTTGTTAAGAAGGTGGGGAATGTTGTGTGTAGTTTTTAACTACAAACTCATATGACATAAATACATAATTTGATTCATGTATATTATCTTTTAAAGAATTTATCTCATCCATCTCATGTTCTGAGTTGGAGTGGCCTTGTAGTTAAACCTGATTTATCTGTGACTGAATGACCAATTAAGAATTTTGATTCTAAGATCAAGGTGTCGTTTCATAGGAAGATACCACTGGTTTGGGTTCTATGGAATCATTTTTATAATCCTTATGAGATGTGGGAGAGGGTGGCACTAAATAGAGAGAGTATTGGCCTTAGCCTTTTGATGTATACACCTTTTTTTAGGCTTTCTGGGGACAAAAGTTTTTCAGGTGGGGAGGTTGTAACATCCAATTACTATTTTTAGGTATTCTTAAACCATAATTTTTATTAAATTTTGTTTGTATTTTTATGGATTTATTTGGGTTGAAAATTTAAAAACCTTTAATATTTTTGGCTCGTGCACAGTTGGCACATGTCTGGTGCATAGATTAGAAAATAGTGTTCACTGCTACAGAATAATGGAATGTTTTGGACAGAGATATCGAAATTGATTTCATATATTTATTGAATTCATAATTTCCATTAGGATAACACATGAACCCCATTTATAATTGGATCATGGACTTTTCATAGTTTTTCCAAATTGTGTGTCATTTCCCAAGAAACCCTGTAGATGAGATTTTAATTAAATTGGATTTTTGTTAACAACTATCAAAACCATATTATTTGACCCATACGGATATACTTCGAACAAATATAGTTTCATTAAAACTTGGATATCCAAATAAGAATAATTTTCTCCTCTAACCCTGAATGGATGCGATCCGAATCTTTGTGAATGTTGGTTGTTCCTTCTTTTGTTAGTTTCCTGCTCCCATTCTTGATCTCCTACGATCTCTCTCTTTCCCATTATGGTTTTGTAGATCTCTAGTTTTTTGTAGAAATATTTAATACTAACTAATAAAAATATAAATATATGGACCAGAACACATTTTCTCGGATATGGAGCCTTATTTTATTACATTGAAATACAAAGAAGGAAAATTCATACTGAAGGACCGAAAAATTCTCAAGATAAATACAATTTTACTTTGAAAAGTTTAGATATTTTGGGAAACTATTTTTATAAAACAAGAAGTGATGTACTAGAGTATTTTAATAAAAAAATGTGATATTATATAAATATAATTTTTTCCTATAATATATTATAATGTGCCAGTGTTAATAGGTAAGAATATGAGGAATGACCTTAAATCTGGCTCGTATTTCAGGAAGAATTTTTCGAAGATCCTTTTAAAATGTATAAATACCCACAAATGAAGGTATAAATATTGATGGTACAAATATATAGAAAATTAACACAGAATATATGAGGAAATAATATGAATAAATAATAATTTAATAGATGTATGTAAGGAATAATAGTAACCCAAATGAAAATGGAGGTTCATGTAGAAATCCATTACATTAATTCTGTTGGTTTTCCACACTTGAATATTAATGACCCGAATAATAAAATTTAAATTTTAAAATTAATGGTTACATAAACTCAAATATATTTAATTTATTACTTATAAACTTATTAGGGTCATTCATGGAATTTTAGGGGTTACGAAATTCAATTAATTTGTTTCGGGGTGTTTTCTTCCTTGGTTTTCAGGATCGGTTTACGTATTTTCATGTATGGACAAACATGAGGAATGAGAATTGTTTCCTAGAATAGAAGTTGTATTTTATTACAGAACAAACATAACATTTCGAGTTCATAAAATTAATTTGGTTATTGGTAATGAATAAGAATCATTATATAAAACTTTATTGACAATTGTTTCGGATAATTCACAGTTCGTAATCACAACGAAGTCATTGTAATTTATAAATTAATATCATGTGTAAAAAGGATTAAGACACCTAAAATATGTTATAATACAAATTTTATTCACTGGTTCGACCATCAAAATGGTTTTATGAGAAAAATTGTATAGGGTAATAGAAATTGAAAACCCATTGTCCTTGAATGTGATAAATTAACACATCACAGATAATGAATTCATTTTTAGTATAAAAGATGGGGAAATGGGATGTCATGAAAAATTATTCCATTATCATAATAAAATTTTTGTACATTTAAGGAAATGGAGTAATCACAAAATTTAAAGGATAGTGGGAGAGGAAAGAAAATGAATAGAATGAAACATGAAATGAAAGAAATGAAAAGAGGAATTTAACTCTTGAAGTAATCTTAATTGAGATCCTCTTAGGGGAGAGTTTATGGTATTTTTATGAGAACAATGGATTTTGGAAGTAGGGGAGGAGGTTAGAAGGTAATATTGACAAAATATAGAAAATTAACAAGTCTTGAGAGGAGTGAAGAGAATATAGGGTGAGGGGGCCTTTTTATAGTGCAAGAGGGGAGTGTTTTCCAATTATTTTATTATTTTTCCAAATACATCCCATAGTAGTGATTCATATGACCATGTATAGTAATATTTTCATTTAATTTATAAACAAGTGGGATTATATCATCCATGATTTTTGGAATAGTAAATTTAACCGATAATGTATATATACCGTAAATTATAGTATTTTACTATTCATAAAAATTAGTATTTCATAAAAACCCCCAAAATTCACCGTATTAATTTTGTGACATGTACATTTATAAAATGAAATCCATTTTTTAAAAATAATTTTCTAAATATTATTAATTTAAATTTTCAATAAAATCATAATTTATTTGAAAAATAATAATTTTAAAACTATAATTCAGTTTTTTATCACCATGAAAAATTAATCAAGAACTCATTATATTATAACCATAAGAAAATAAAACAGTAACTTATTTCCTATTCATAACGGTCATATTACTATTCATATTAATATTCATAAGGGTATGTTACTGTTCAAAAAAATAATGTTTTTCTTATCAGACTCTAAATATCTTACTAAACACAACTGTATATGTCAGTTTTTCGGAATTCAAATTACAAAGGTGGAAAATTATGTTTATTGTCTAGGTTATAATAAATAGGTATTATTTAGAGATACAATGATTCATGAATTCAATATTAAAATTATTTTCAAAAATCCATGGGTGTTATAATAAACCTAGGTTTGAGTCTTGTTTCTCATGGATCACGTGGTTGTAGTCCTTCTTTGATGAATCTAACCTAGGGTTTGGTGATAAAAGAATTGTTGATCCTGATGTAGGTGGTTCAATTATGATTTCCATTATTTATTAACCCTAATTCATTTGGATAATTTTAATATATTTAATTTTATGTAAATATTTTATTTTGTTTTAAAATGTAATTTAATCATTTTTTGGTAAAATCCAATTTCGTTGATTGTTGTTTTCCAGAAAAATTTGTTTTTTGAATGAAATTAACCCCCCCCCCCCCAATTCTATAGAATTGGGGTGCATTTATGTAAAATTTTCTAATATAAAATTTTAGATTGAAATGGTATTTTTTATGTAAGTTTAATCTATTTAATTGTGGAATTTAATTGAAGAAACTATTTTGGTGAAGAGGTTTGTGAAAACCCCCAATTCCAGTGAATTGGGGGTTTTGATAAAATTGACGGAATTGTTTGAAATGTAAATTTTGTTTAATTTAATTATGTAATGGATTGTCAAATTTTCTAAATCGGTTTCAAATCCTTGTTTATGAAAAATGGATTGAAAATGGATTTAATAGAAACCCAGGGGTTTCACGTTTTTGAGAAATGCATGTTTTTGATTAAAAGTCGATTATGGGGTTTCAAGGGAGAATGGCATATTTAAATGGAGTATAAGATTTACTTGTATTTTAAGGAGTCTTAAAAAAATTTCTCATTGTTTATTTTTACTGGATAACATGAAATCCATAGGTAATTATGGTGTTATTTTGGGATACACTTCCTGAAATAAAATGTTCTAAAACATCATATCATCACATCTCATTCCTTGGGAGATGGTGATGAATCCTCTTGTTCTTGTTTCAAGGGTTTTATGTACATAAATTGATGATTTCATAGTGTTGGGTCCTTATAACATGGAACTATCATACTTCTTTGTACATGACAATGTTTCACACTTTTTTGTAATTAGAATGTATATATATGCCGCTATTGTAAACAATTTTAAATGAATTGGAAATTTATAGAAACTATATTTATAAATAAATATTTATTTAATAAATTTTGTAAAAAGTATTATTTGTGTAAAGAACCACTTTTAGTAGAGGTAAATTCCATCTTTTAAAATGTATTTCAATCAATTGAAATAAAAACATGATTTTCTAAATTTTTTCTATATTTTAAATTCAAAAGAATGATTTTTTATATATGATTTTTTAAATTACTGACCTATTTGTTATAAAATTGAAATATCAATATTGGGTAATTTCATATAGGTATCTAATAATAGAATATTTGGTGAAATTAAGCTAGGATTTGGCTCACACCCGAATTGTGCCATTAGGTGTCTGTAGGATGTCTCTTTCTAGGATGGAGTAAGGGGAAAGGATCTCTTGAAGGTGGATCTAGTTGTTGAACCATGGACATGGTGAGTTGTTTCCTTAGGGACTTGGGAAATGTTTCCCTATTTTGGTACATGGATTGAAGTAATTTTGGATTTAATTGAATTTTTACATCAGGTAGATTCCTCCCAATTGAGTTTCTTTTGATAGGATTTTTTTTTCTTTTACTTATACATTTTTAGTGGAAACATCATTACCACAATCATGATCTGCGATGTCAAGTGATAGTGGTCAAACCATGGGGATTGAGAATGCCCATCGGGCTATGTTAGGACCAGCTCAGTAATCAGGTTAATAGGGTAATCAAGATGGTTTGTGAGAATCTTAGTGGTGATTTGTCATGTAAATCTCCTAATTTTTATTTGTCCTGAAAATCACCCAGTTGGGATTTTTCATACAAATCCCATTTTTGGGATTTTCCCTAAAAATATCCAACCAAATATTTTTCCTAAAAATATCCCATGTTATATTAATATATATAAATTCCTTCAGGTTTGTATAAAATAGTTTTTATACAAATATTATTTTATGTACAAATGTGTATATATGTATAATAATATTTAGATGTATGAATGTATTTTTATTAAAATATACTTACTAATATGCATACTTTTATATGCTTTTATATATATGTATTTTTTATATGAATGCATGTACATATATATGTAAATTATTACATTATTTATATTTTCATGTAAATCAAATAATATATATTTATGTATTTTTTGATTTAAAAAACAAATACATATTATTTTCTTTCAAAATAATTAAAATAAACATATTTAACGAAAAAGATCCATGCATGTGTGAAATTTTGTTTTAGTATTAACAAATATAATTATTTGTAAGAATATATTAATATAACTATAAATATATAAACATTTATATTAATTATATATAATAAAAATTATATATATAAATATAATATTGAGAATATATGTAAATATATTTAATATAATTACATACATATACATGTTAATTAAAGAATTTTTAGACTCACACACACACACATAAAGGTATATACACCTCCCAAAACAAATTTGTATATTTTAATGAATGTAAACTCATTAATCCAAATATTACCGTATATACATAGAAAACATTAAAATAAATCATAAATAAGAATAAATATGTTTATATAAATACATCACCGCATGATTATATGTTAATATAATTATTAATATTTATATATATGCATAATATTATGTACATGAACCTGTACATATATATAAGTGTATACAAAAATATACAAAAAAACTTACATACATATAAATATATGTAGATATATACATGTATGAATGTATATATATTAACTTAATTATTTATAAAGGTAATATATAAATATAACAATGGAAAAGAGAAAATAAATACAAATTTAAATATATACTTCATACATTTTACATTTAATATATCCAGATAGGGATTTCCCTATAAATCATTCATATTACATTAATATATATAAATTCATTCATGTATGTATGAAATACTACTAATATGTAAATATGATTATATGTATATATATGTTTGTACATATAAGAAATATTTAGATCTTTTTATGTATGAGTATATAAATATACTTATAAATATGTATAGTTGTATATTCTTGAATATATATATATGTATGTATTCATTCATGTAAATATATCCTAAAACAATTACATTATATATATTATCATATAAATGAAATTAAATATATTTAAGTACTCAGATTAACACTGATTTTTATTTGTTTGTATGAATGTATGTATGTATGTTTGTACTTATACATAGAGATATGTAATGAACTATATATGTATATTGAATTATTAATTTGTATATATATGCGGGTATGTATTTATTTAGATATAAATATATTAATATCTATATATGTATGTGGGTCTGTATGTGTGTATGTTTGTACTCATCGGTTTTTTATATGTGCATGATCAAAAATTGTTACATGTATATTCAAATAGGTGTTTTTGAGGATATTTTAAAACATGTACATTCATAAATCTTAAAATTATCACATATACATACCTAAAAATAGATATAAAAAAGAATACACATACATATATTCGTGTAATTATTTAGAATTAAACATCTATATAAGTATATACAGATATTTTATGTGTATTGTTTGTCTATAATACATATTGAACTTAATTTCCACATATACTTATTTATATATTTTTACATTATATGTATGAAATTATGTAATATATATATATATATATATATTTGTTGATTTAAATGTGTTCTTCTGTACATGACTCATATTTATAAGATATATATATATATATATATATATAATTTAATTACTACAATAACTATATACAAAAAAATACATTCTAAATTTTATATAACAGTTTTTATTTTTCACGTATAATTATATATATGATAATTTAAATATACATATGTTTATATGATATATGTATGTAATTTTATAAATATTTTAATTTATATAAGATTTTAAATAAATATATTTGTATATACTTTGATATTTTTAGGTTTCATACTTGTACATACATATAGATAAATTTTTTGATATATATGTATACCTTTATGTATTTATATTAATATGAATTTATTTAATTATACTCTATATAAATATATATAAATATACTTGAAAATTTATGTATATACTTGTATAGTCATTAATTAACAAAAAAATATCTCTATCTATTTTTAATATATTATGTTTGTATAAAAAATAATTAGTAAGAGATTTGGACACATATATTGTAAATTTATAATGTAAATTTGTTAATTTGTATGAAAAAAAATAAAATTAAAAAAATTATGATATATGTGTCTAGAATTATTATTATTGATGAAACAATCACATCTGTATTAAAGGAATTATATTTTGATTACAATTCAAATTAATATATTAGATAAAATATTACGAGTATAAAAAAGTTGATTAGATAAGAGAGTAATCAAATTCGTGTTACCATAAGAGGCTTTCCCATGTAGTATTTTGGTTTTTAAAATTATTTCCAAATAAAATAAACAGAAAAATACACTAAAGGAGCTGTGATATAAGGTTAATGTCCATGTGTCCCCATCCAATGTTCAAAATTAATCCACAATTTGATGTGGTAAATGGAGCTGATTCCAATTCATCCACGACCCCATTCATAAATCTGCCCCCAATTGTGGGATAGTATCCTTATATAAAAATTGTATATTATTTGGATTTAAAGTATGTGATTTTATTTTTCAAAGATAAATCTTATCGCTTACCCAACACTCCTCCCTCATGTTGCATCTACAACATATGAAATAGAACATAGTAACGTTCCGAATAAAAACAAGAACAAAAAGTTAAAATGGAAGTGTATGAACCACATAATATGTTTTGTTTATGTTTCTGGAAACAAATATCTTAAATCCCATCCAAATAGAGGAAACAATCAATATTCACTCCAATAAAGAACCAATAAAATGGATAGAGAACTCAATATAATCCCCATGATGTTAACATGTTTTATAGTTTGTTATAATCAATAGGAAACATAAAATTTAATAGAAGAGTAAAAAATATTTTTACAATTCGCTCCCCCATGTTACATGTATCTAATTACAGATACACTACTTGGTATTAATGGAAAAATACATTACGGCAAATAAAAAATTTAATATAAAATGTTCTCTTATTTTTAGACATCCAAAAAATAATCCCACATCCACCCAATTTGTAGGATAGTTTTGCAGTGGTCATTGAGTAACATCAACATAAATACCATCCAATCGTCATTTATATCCTACAATTCATCTTGTTTTCCATTAGCTACCCATATAATTAAATGTGGGTACATTTAATTCTCTATGAAAAGTTATTGAATTAAGAACTCATTCTCCCACATCCACACTTCACTAATAAGTATTTCTCACCACTTATCCCCCCTTTTTCTGGAATATGGTCCAATTTACCACTATCCAAACAAACCAAATAATTTAAGAAGCTACACCTTTTCATAATGTTTGATAATGAAAATAATTTATCAAAAATATAATAATCTAAAAATTAATACCACATTCAAGGTTTCACCAAAATTTCCACCACGTTAGTAGTAAACATGTCTCAAAACATATTTTCTTCATTTCACTTGTTCATCCCATCATGTTATTCTATAATCATTGTGTAAACGAATTATCCACACCTCAAAAAAGTGAAAAACATCACCAAATTTTACCAAACTATAAAATTTATGATGTAATTTTCTAAATTGAAATATGGAAAAACTGTTTATTATTATTTTATTCTACCTTTCACAATCATTAAAATGATGTAGTATGGTAGTGGAATATTGTGTTCATCAATATTCTAATAATTTTCTGGCTATAAAAAATAGTTCTATATTTCCTTTAGGTCCTTTGATTTCCACAAAAATAAACTCCAAAAACACCATCCCTTCCTCTACATGTTTAATGTCAACATATTCAACAACCTCAATAGAGTAGGATACTACTAGTTCTAGTCATGAGAATCAACTTAAATTGGTTCCTTTGAATGAAAACATAAATCCATTTGTGTGTTTCATTGAATACATATAACTTCTAAATCAAGCATTCATAATTCTCTATAAAAGATCATTCATTTGGAAAAAATTAAATTTTCCACAGAATAATCCACTTAACGACCTACTTGTTTCATTTACTAGAATATCCATATAACTACTAACTAACCCTATCACATAACTAATATTCAAACTTGTTCATGTCCTATTATTGATCATAGATCCCATGACTAGTGTATATGGATTTTGTTCCATCTAATTACATGGATTATCTATTTATAGTTCTTTCTACATTTATAGTTTAAAATGTCTAGAGAGTGGGTTCTCATATGTTTCGACCCAATCATTTATAATCTATCCAAAAAAATTTCGTTAAAAATTGACACAAAAAGTAATAATATTATAGATCTTTGATCATTTCTAATCTAGAACATCAACATTCACTTTGAGAAACCAAATCAAATTATCTTGAATTTTCCAGACAAATATGACATCGAATAATCTAGTCTTTCCATCAATAATTTATCTATTACGATATATTCATAATCAAGAATAACTATGATGAATCATTCATTTATATACTTCTTTAAATAAACAAATCATCATCATATCTCTGTATAAAGCATTATTCCATCAAAAAATTAAAAACATATAGTTAAACTACATTGGTGTCTTTGTATGACTATATAAAAATCATTTGAGCCTTGAAACCATACATTTAATTTTTTAATTCACAAAACATTCCAATTTGTCATTTAACAACTATTTATATAAATATTCTGGTAGAATCAAAATTATTATATAAAATTATTATAGAAAAAAACTATTCATAACAATTATGATGAACACCTCCAAACAAATTCAGTTCATAGAAAGATGAGAAAAAATCTCAATGAACATCACTCCTTCGACTGTTCAAAATCCCTTCCCATCAAAATATTCTTTGTACTATTTCTTATCATTGGATTCATCCTTTATATGATAAACAAAGTCAGTTCATTGAATTTTGTTATAATGATATAACATATAAATTATTAATAATATAACACATATTGATTATTTAGTTTTATACAACAGATCTCAATGCTCTCACCCTCCATATTTATTTGGGTGGGTGTAGACCTTGTTTTTTAAGAAGTGGGTAAAGGGTGGGGATCATTTAGTATGAAAGGTTCTCTTTTTCATCTGTCTCTTTTGTGGTGTGATGGATTTGTGGGGACATATTTTCACATGGAGATTTATTTGGTCTATTATGTTTCAACTTTATGTTTTCACTACTACAAGTCGAGACATTAATAGCATAAGTAAAAAGATTTTATCAGTGCATCAAAAGCACTAATATTATAGTCAATGATATAATTCAACCTTTCATAGCTCTAAAAAAAGTACAGTTAAAGGAAACCTTTAACGACACTAGAAAATAGATTCTAAATCCACTATTTATCAGCATTTATTTTAGTGTTGTTAAAGTGTTCCTTTAACACCTCTTTATTAAGAAATATTAAATGGTTCCATTAAGAGCATTTTTAGAACTCTTAAATGTGGTCTTTTAAATGCACTAAAAATGAACTATTAATATTTTTGAAAAAAAAATTCACACACCCCCAACACCCCTTACTCATTGCTTTATCCCCCTCTCCAAATGACTTCTACTACTCATTCGCCATCATGGACCCCACCCCCTTCCGTTGCCCTAGAAGGCTACCCAAAATACTAGCATGTGTGAAGATTTTACCCCAGGACCTCTCTTAGCGAATGGATTCTATTTACCAATATATCATTAGTGTTTTGTTATATATTTAATGGCATTTCTATTTATTTTAATATATTTTTTAATGCGTGATATATAAATATACATTTAATTATTTGTATTTAAATTTTTTTATATATTCTTATTCATTTATATATATTATAATATATATATATATGAATATATTTGTTTATTAAGGAACACACATATGTATATATAAAAATTAAATTTTCATATTATTTCGTTATTATCAGGTAAATAAAATGGGCAATTTTTTAATTAAAATAAAATTAATAATAAATATTTATTTTATATATTTAAAAATAAATTTTTCTATAAATAAGTTGATATATGTATTTATTCATGTGATTTATTATATGTTAATATAAGGAAATATGCATATATTTTATTATAAAACAACAACATTGTGAAAAATGATTAAATTTTAGAATACTATCATTAATATGAATGCAATACCTTGGAATAAATTCATTCCCCACTAAAAACTGGAAAAGATATCCCCTTAATCTATTAATAAGTCTCATCAAATGTTAAAAAATTCGGGTACCACAACAATAACTCAGTTTTTGAGGCATTATAGGCCTTTTTGGCCCTGAAGAATGTGATTGAGGGTTCCCATGGACAATATTACATGGAGTTCATCGCAAGATTCATCTTCATATATGGTAGATTCTAAACAGACACATAGATCAAAATAAATCAATGTTTGATTTTAGAGTTATGTTTTCGACTTATTTTATATCCTTTATTATTTTTTTATAATTTTTCTTTAAATTGTAATTAAATGACTGTTACTCAACTATAATTTTCATTTTATTCATTAAAAATATTTTTTAAAAACATTGAATAATCTTTTTTACAAAATATCTTATATATTTAGTTTAAATGTCTTATTATCCGTATATATAACATATTTAATATATATATATATATATTTGTATGTATAACAATATAAATATATCCATATATTATTTTTAATAAAATATAATTTATTTTTTAAATATTCAATTTATTTCTACTAGTAAAAAATCACTTTTATAGAATCCCCCTTAATCATGGATTTCATATATGCATTGATAAAGTACCCCAATTATCAATGTCTTTTTACCAGTGCTGATAAAGGGCCCCTCTTTATTATCCCTTTCATAATAAATTGTGTTGGGGGACTTATCTCGGTCTATTTATAAGAACTAATAACGTTCCCCCAATAACAATTCTTTTTTAGCACTCTTATAGGATAACTTTAACAGTGCGAAGAAAAATCACTAACAAAGGGGGACTTTAATAGTGCTTTTAGCTAGAATTGTTAAATCCCTAGTTTTAGATAAAATTTGTTTTTACCTCTATTTGTATGGTGTGGATCTAATTTTTATGTATAATATATAGGTATTTATTTATTCCATGATGTACATTGATGTTTCTTTAGTTTTACATGAGATTTGTGGTTATTTTCATTGTCTCACAATATGGCAGACCACACAGGGTGACTTATCTATTTTCCTCGATCTGGTTTCTTATATGCATGAATGCATATCCATTTATATATATATATATTAATAGAATTATTTAAAAATGTATTGTATAAATATAATAATATAAAAAACAAATATATACAATTATAAGTACATACAAGCATATATAGTATATTGACTAGTCTCTATGTCGGGATTATTCCTCCAAGTCTCCCTATATCCCCCATTATTGTTTTATGGTATTCTTAAACCCTCCTTTTGATTGATCTTTTTTGTGTCTTTTTTGGATGTTTTGGTTTGAAAATTTAGTAATCTAGAAAATTATTTTTTAGTTCACAATATGAAAACTGTTTTCCAAACCATGCACCCTGCTATAGAAAATGGAATGTTTTGGACAGAGAGATCCACAAAGCTCGAGAATGTTTAGTCTTGTAATTTATCCCCTTAAGAGAAAAAAATTCAACCCATTTATAATGGTCACATGTACTATACACATGTTTAATAAAAAATGAGCTGATTCACAGGAAACTATGCAAATGAGATTTTAATTAATCTGATTTTTATTAAAAATTTCTGAACCCTTTTTTTCTGTATTGTATAGACCTCATTCAACCCAGACTAGATTCTATTGACCTTTGAGCGCAAATGAGGGATTATTTGACCCTTATACCCATCATAGATGTGATCCAAATCTAGAAGAACTTTGGTAGACCCTTCTCTGGTTAGTTTCATCCTCTCGTTCTTGACCTTCCACAAACTCTCTCTTTTATCATAGTGTTATATAAATCCCAGTATGTTATTATGGGATATAACACCCACTATTTTTTAAATAAAAATTTATTTGAATCGTTTTTCTCCCAGGCCCCATTTTTTTCATCCTTCATTGAAGAATCTCAGCTACGGTTAGTTGATCCAAGATTAAATGATCCCGAGGTAGGTTGTTCTATTTCAATGTGATATTTTTATTAACCCTAGTTTTTTAATTTTAATTGTTTTAATTGAATAATATTATCTAATTTTGTATTAATATGGATTTTAATCCATTGATTGTAAAAAAAAATTCCGCTATTTTGGGGTTTTTAAGAAAAACGGGTTTTTGGAATGAAATTGGAAAACCACAACCTCTATTGAATTTTGTGGTGTTTATAGAAATTGTGGTAATTTAAATTTTTATATTTGAATTCAATTTTGGATGTTAATTGAATCAATTGAATTGTGTAATTTAATTATATAATTTTTGATGGAATGATTTGTGAAAATCCGCAATTCTATTGAATTAGGGGATTGTGATGAAATTGATGGAATTGGTTGAAATCATATGTTTGTTGAATTTAATTGTATAATGGATTGTGAAATTGCCTGAATTAGTTTAAATCCCTATTTAAAAAAAATTCAAATGTATTTCAGGAAAACCCAATTGTTTCATCTTTTTGATAATTTACTTTTTTATTAAAATACCCATTATGGGTTTTAAAGGGAATATTGGAATATTGAAATGTAGTATGGGATTTAATTTTATTATAAGCAGTATGGAAATAAATTGTTGAGCATTGTTTTTTACTAGAGCACATGAAATAATTAGGTAGTTAGTGTGTTATTTTGTACAACACTTCACGACATACAATGTTCTAAAAAATCATATTAGCACATCTCATTCCATTGGCTTTGGTGATGAATCCTCTTGGCCATGGATCAAGGGATGTATTTACACAGTTTTTCGTATTCAATGTTTTGGGTCCTTATATCCTGGAACTATCATACCCACTCGAAACATGGCCATGTTTTTCTCTTATTTACAATTATAATGTATATATATATTCCACTATTGTAAACTATTTTACTTTCCTTTTGATTTAAATAATGTGTATTTTATAAAATTGTTTTTAATCTATTTTTTGAAAAGTACCATTTGTGCAAATAACCCCTTTTATTAATGGTCAATTACATATTTTGAAATGTATTTCCTTAAATTGAAATTTGAACCATGATTTTCTAAAGAATTTACATATTTTTAACTATAAATCAAGATATTTTTAACTAAGTATTAGTAAATTCCCATACTATTTATTTAGATTTTAATGAACATTATTGGTTAATTTGATATTATACTCTTGTTATTGATATTTTTTGAAATCCTACAAGGGTTTCGGTTTCACCCTACATGTTATTTTATGTGTTTTTAGATTATCTCATTATAGGTTTGAGCAATGGGAAAGGATCTCCTGGAGGTGGATCAAGCTTTTGAGCTTTAGAATTGGTAAGTTGTTTCCTTAGAGACATGGGTAGTGTTTTCCTGTTTTGGTACATATGTTTTAGTACTTTTAACTTTAATTCCTATTTTTCTTTTTTGTACATTCTCCTGGTAGTGTTTCATTATTTATACACATTATCACGTTTCTTTTAAATCTTCATTATTACTGGAATTTTTTCCCACTATCATATTGTACGATGTCATATGCTAGACTCCAACCAATGGGGATCGAGAAAGCCCTTTTGGTTATGTAAAGATGTGATCTTTTATGGTGTTCCGAGGGAATCTAGTTTGGTTTGGAGAAAGTGGTATCAGAATTTGGTATATCATTTGTCTTGAAGTCAGTGTGAATTTCTTAAATCTTATCAAGATTTGGGAGGTAGTTTCTATTGAATGAATATATAGCTCTCATCATAATGAACCTTAATTCATCATGAGTAGTTAGGGAAATATGAATTTTGGATTAAAACAAGTCTTTCCTTGTTTTTTTGGATTGTTTGATATCCAAATATGGTTATTCTAACTATTGGGATTAATTTCCATATTTCGGTATTTTAGAGTTAATATGATTTAGTACTAGTTTTCTACTAATTTTTTGTATAATCCTGACTCCAGGAATAAATGTGAAATGGATCTTGGAGTAATATACTACTGAAGATCATGGAGTGAATCCTCTTGTTTACTCGAACATGGTTGAAGTGATCATCATCATTTTCCGTGCTCTGGGACATGCACCACCTCCAGTTCTCATTCAGGATCCATCTATGGAACCTCATAGGGTCGTTATCCAATATAGTTATTAGGATTTCATTCACCAAAAACCAACACCTTTTAAAGGATCAAATTATTCTCAATAGGATGAGAGGACATTGAGTATTGTGGAGTATTTTTTTGGGTTCTTGGACACACCCAACAAAATCGAAGCTAAGTATCCCACCATCGTGCTGGAAGGACTAAGAAGAAGATGGTGGGTCACTATCATGATGGTAAAAAAGGATGATATCATGGTCTGGAAAGACTTCATGTTTCTTTTAATTGACAATTTATACCCAAACTTAGTGATTTTAGTTATGTCCACTAGGTTCTTCAAACTCGAGAAAGTTGACCTGACCATGATAGTGTATGGAAATCATTTTTTAGAGCTCATACACTTCGATCCTAAGAAAGTATTGAATGAGCTGATGAGGGATCAAGGGTTTGAGTTGGGAAATTAAAAGGATATTAGTTTAGAGGTTTTCATGATGAATATTCCTTATTATTATGATATACTAGATAGATAAGTTATAGTTAAAATGGAACTCTCTCAAAACTAAGGTTTGTTGGGAGTTTCTTTATCATGAAGTGACTATAATATTTCATTCATTAGAAAGTGTAGATGTGATGATTATCATTTCATTTCATTGTAACTAGTTTGTTCTAGACCTCATATAGTCCTAGGATGAGGTCCCTTGGTTGAATAAAAATGTGGAAAGCTATTAATTTAGAAGAGAATTTTCAATGATGAACCAAAGAACTGTGCCTCATGTAGATGTTCAGGGAACTTGTAGGGATTTTTGTAATATTTATTCGACTCCACATAGTGGAACATGATCCTAATATCCTCCTATAACTATAGTGTAATTATATTTTTCTTGGTAAAAGGGTTCCAACCATAGGAACCTAGGATTAATCATCCTCACATAGTGGAAGGGTCTCTTGAAGATGTACATACAGGTTTTGTTACTGTGAGAGGTATCATTACTATATCATTATCATTACTAACTACTCTATTTCATACTAGTGCATCTCATATATTTGTTTCAACCTTTTTTTGTTAATATGAAAAATATTCTTATGAATATTTATTCATTTTAATGGATATTACTACACCCCTTGGTATGAAGATAGAGTATGGTCTTTATAGTCCCACATGTGTTTTCTCTCTATCAGATGTTGAGAGAGATTGGAAATTCATAGTTCTCAACATCAATCCCCTCAATTTCATTTTTGAAATGGATTGGATAATAAACAATAAGGCTCGGACTGATTGTTATGAAGGAAAAGACTCTATTACTACCCATTGTGGGGTGTGTTGTGTCATTTAAGTATAATGGGATTCAAGACAGAGTAGAGTCATAACTTCTTATCTAAAGTTAAGTAAAGTGATATGTGTGTCTTAATTTGGTCTGGAGTGGTAATATTTGAGTGTTTATATTCCTCCAGTCATCGTCAAATTTTCTAATGTAATTTTTATACATATAAGATTTTCCACTAGAAAGTGAGGTTAAATTTTCCATTGAATTAATGCCTAGTACCCAACTAGTTTCTATTCTCTCTTACCACATGGAACTAACTAAAATGAAAGATATGAAATCCCAATTGGATTTTATTCTTGATAATAGATTCTTAATCCAGAGCATATCTCCTTAAGAGGAGTCGGTTTAGTTTTCTAATATGTTTAATGGGTCACATTTTCAATGCATTGATTAAAGAAATCTCAACCAAGTTACCATAAAGAACACGTAATTTTTTGGAATGATTGATGATCTGATTGAATAGATAAAATGTGTAACGTGGATATTGATGATTTTTCTTCACTTTGATTACCATTAATTTAGAATTTAGGAATCTGACATTAAAAAAACTGGTTTTTGGAGAATGTACAGTCATAATGAGTACCCTTTCACACCCTTTCATCCAAACAATTCTCCTAAAATTTTCATGTCATCACTGAACTATATTTTCCATGGCTATAATGATACTTTCATGGTGGTCATTTCTGATGAAATCCTTGTATACTTTTATCCCTAAGAGTATCATGTGAATTATTAGATAATATTTATAGGATTAATAAGAAATCCCCGATTTATAGACATTCAGTCAAAATGTGATTTTTGGATTTGGAAAGTGAAATTATTATGACAAGTTGTATTGGAAAAAGTTATATCAGTTGATCCTGAGAAGGTGAATACTGTTATGAATTGGGAGGAACCACAAAATTTCTTCGAGATTCAATGTTCTTGGGATTAGCTAGATACAATTGTAGGTATTTTTGAGGACTTATCAAATATTTCTTATTCAGTGACTTTACTAACTTGGATGGGATTAATATTCACTTTAGATGAGAATTGGTAGAATACTTTTATTGAGCTGAAACATCTTTTGACTATGGAATCGATGATGACTCTTCTAGATGCAAGAACATGCTCTGTGGTCTTCTGTTCTGCATTAGGTTGAAGCTTGGGTAGTGTTCTTATGTAAGGTATCCATTTAATTTCCTATGAATTCCACTAGATTAGGCCACATGCGAAAAATTATCTATCCTATTACCTCGAACATTCAGCAGTGATTCATGCGTTTAAGAGTTGGTGATATTACATTTTTAATGAAAGTTTTATTTTGTTTTCAGACCACAAAATAACGATTTATATCTTCTCTTAAAAATATTTGAATCCTTTTCATCAGTATTGGTGGGAATACATATATTATTTTGACTTTGAAATCACTTATTAACAGAGTAAAGGGAACTTTTTTAAAGATCAATTGAGTAGGAAGATTCAAACCCATGAAGTAAAAGAATCAGTTAATGTGTGGAACATGTTGTCTCACATTGCAATGTTGATTTTTGGAGATTATGATAAATGGGATGATGTTTTAATGGATAGTGTTCAGTTTAGATATAGTCTTCCTGAATAGATTCTATAGGCACAATAACTTTATGATGAGTTTCATAGGATTATATACTCTCTTTATAGTGTGGAGGTAGTTTCTCATTTGTCGTTCTACAAATATGGGCATTAAATGTTATCAGAATAATTTTGTGGGACCATCATTAGTAAGGAAAATTGAGAGGGGGTATTCACATAGTTCCTCGTGGGTAGTGCACCAATGAACAAAAAAACATTTATGGGGCACGTGTAAATACTTCTGGTGTAATGGTATGAGACGGAGCATTAGTGAGTTTGTTTCTCATTGTTATACAGTCTATATGGTTATAGATGAGAACAAAGAACCATTTCTTTTACTTCTTCTATTCTATGTTCCTACTTGTAATTGGGAGGATATCTTTATGGACTTTGTGTTTGGGTCACCACATTCTAATAAAATAATGAATGTGATATGTGTTGTGATTGATAGGATGATGAAGTCATATCACTTCTTATCCATTCATGATATAATGAATGTTGAATAGTTGGGAAATACCTATGTGAACAATATTGGCCATTTTATGAGAGTTTAATATGTTATAGTGTATTAAATATATTACAAGTTAACATATCTCTTTTGGAGGGGCCTTCACGAGGCACTGATAACTCACTTCTGTTTGAGTAGGATATACCATCCATAGTCGGATGACCAATCATAAAAAGCAATACTCATTTTTTAGGTCATGATCATTGCTTGGGGTCTTGACATTGCTGGAGCATGGGATGATCATTTGGGGTTGGTTGAGATAAATTAGAACAATAGATACCCATTCTAGAATAGGATTTCTCTTTTTGAGGCCACGTATGACAGACCTTATAAATATCTTTACGGATGATCAGAGATTTTTGAGAGTTCCATGATTCTCCTAAGATTGGTCCAATAGTGGAAAATAAAAATTTAGTTGAATCATAAAATAGTGTATATCAAACAGTTCTAATATAGATCTTATTATGAACATCACATTATACCATTGTAGTTCGTAGTTTGTGACTAGGTATTCTTGAATGCTTCACGTCGGCTGGGTCATCGAAGGCTTGGGAGGCAAGGGAAGATTGCTTCCATTTTTTTGGACATATCGAGGTTGATAAGAAGGTGGAGAAAGTTGTGTATAGTTTTTAAATACAACCTCATTTGACATAAATACATAATGCGATTCATGTATATTATCATTTAAATAATTTATCTCATCCATCTCATGTTCTGAGTTGGAGTGGCCTTGTAGTTAAACCTGATTTATTAGTGACTGAATGACCAATTAAGAATGTTGATTCTGAGATCAAGGTACCTTTTCATAGGAAGATACCACTGGTTTGGTTTCTATGGAATTGTTGTTATAATCCTTATGAGATGTGGGAGAGGGTGGCACTAAATAGAGAGAGTATTGGCTTCATCTTTTTGATGTAGACACCTCTTTATAGGCTTTCTATGGACAAAAATTTTTTCAGTTGGGGAGGTTGTAACATCCAATTACTATTTTCAGGTATTCTTAAACCCTAATTTTTATTAATATTTGGTTGTATTTTTATGGATTTATTTGGGTTGAAAATTTAATAACCTCTAACATTTTTGGCTCGTGCACAGTTGGCACATGTCTGGTGCATAGATTTGAAAATAGTGTTCGCTGCTACAGAATAATGGAATGTTTTGGACAGAGATATCCACATTGATTTCATATAGTTAATGAATTCATAATTTCAATTAGGATAAAACATGAAACCCATTTATAATTGGATCATGGTCTTTTCATAGTTTTTCCAAATTGTGTGTCGTTTCCCAAGAAACCCTGTAGATGAGATTTTAATTAAATTGGATTTTTGTTAACAATTATCAAAACCATATTATTTGACCCATGAGGATATACTTCGAACAAATATAGTTTCATTAAAACATGGATATCCAAATAAGAATAATTTTTCCCTCTAAACCCTAATGGATGCGATCCGAATATTTGTGAATGTTGGTTGTTCCTTCTTTTGTTAGTTTCCTACTCCCATTCATGATCTCTTGCGATCTCTCTCTTTCCCATTATGGTTATGTAGATCTCGAGTTTTTTTTGTAGAAGTATTTAATACTAACTATTAAAAATATAAATATATAGACCAGAACACATTTTATCAGATATGGACCCTTATTTTATTACATTGGAATACAAAGAAGGAAAATTCATACTGAAGGACCGAAAAATTCCCAAGTTAAATACAATTATTCTTTGAAAAGTTTAGATATTTTGGGAAACTATTTTTATAAAACAAGAAGTGATGTACTAGAGTATTTTAATAATAAAATGATATATTATATAAAGATAAATTTTTCCTATAATATATTATAATGTGCCAGTGTAAATATGTAAGAATATGAGAAATTACCTTAAATCTGGCTCGCATTTTAGGAAGAAAATCGCAAAGATCCTTTTAAAATGTATAAATTTCCAAAAATGAAGCTATGAATATTGATGGTACAAATATATAGAAATTTAACACAGAATATATGAAGAAATAATATGAATAAATAATAATTTAATTTATGTATGTAGGGAATAATAGTAACCCAAATGAAAATTGAGGTTCATGTAGAAATCCATTACATTAATTCTGTTGGTTTTCCACAATTGAATCTTAATGACCTGAATAATAAAATTTAGATTTTAAAATTAATGGTTTAATAAACTAAAACATATTTAATTTATTAATTATACACTTATTAGGTTCATTAATGGAATTATAGGGGTTAATAGATTCATTTTCATTATTTGGGGGTGTTTTCTTCCTTGGTTTTTAGGATCAGTTTACGTATATTCATGTATGGATAAACATGAAGAATGAGAATTATTGCCTGGAATAGATGTTTTATTTTATTACAGAACAAACATAACATTTTGAGTTCATAAAATTAATTTGGTTATTGGTAATGAATAAGAATCATTATATAAAACTTTATTGACAATTGTTTGGGATTATTGGCAGTTCTTAATCACAATGAAGTCATTGTAATTTATAAATTAAAATCATGTGTAAAAAGGATTAAAACACCTAAAATATGTTATAATACATATTTTATTCATTGGTTCAACCATCAAAATGATTTTATGAGAAAAATTGTATAGGGTAATAGAAATTGAAAACCCATCGTCCTTGAATGTGATTAATTAACACATCACGGATAATGATTTCATTTTTAGTATAATAGATGGGGAAATGGGATGTCATGAAAAATTATTCCATTATCATAATAAAATTTTTGTACATTTAAGGTACTGGAGTAATCAAAAAATTTAAATGATAGTGGGAGAGGAAATAAAATGAATAGAATGAAACTTGAAATAAAAGAAATGAAAAGAGGAATTTAACTCTTGAAGTAATCTTAATTGAGAGCCTCTTAGGGGAGAGGCTATGGTATTTTTATGATAACAATGGATTATGGATGTAGGGGAGGAGGTTGGAAGGTAATATTGACAAAATATAGAAAATTAACAAGGCTTGAGAGGAGTGAAGAGAATATAGTGTGAGGGGCCCTTTTTATAGTGCATGAGAGGAGTGTTTTCCAATTATTTTATTATTTTTCCAAATACATCCCACAGTAGTGATTCATATGACCATTTATAGTAATATTTTCATTTAATTTATAAACAAGTGGGATTATATCATCCATGATTCTTGGAATAGTAAATTTAACCGATAATGTTTATATACCGTAAATTACAGTATTTTACTATTCATAAAAATTAGTATTTCATAAAAACCCCCAAAAATCACCCTAATAATTATGTGACATGTACATTTATAAAATGAAATCCATTTTTTAAAAATAATTTTCGAAATATTATTAATTTAAATTTTCAATAAAATCATAATTTATTTGAAAAATAATAATTTTAAAACTATAATTCAGTTTTTATCACCATGAAAATTTGATAAAGAACTCATTATATTATAACCATAAGAAAATAAAACAATAACTTATTTCCTATTCATAACGGTCATATTACTATTCATATTAATATTCATAAGGATGTGTTACTGTTCAAAAAAATATTTTTTTTTCTTATCAGACTCTAAATATCTTACTAAACACAACTGTATATGTTAGTTTTTCGAAATTCAAATTACTAAGGTGGAAAATTATGTTTCTTGTCTAGGTTATAATAAAGAGGTATTATTTAGAGATACAATGATTCATGAATTCAATATTAAAATTATTTTCAAAAATCCATGGGAGTTATAATAATCCTAGGTTTGAGTCTTGTTTCTCATGGATCATGTGGTTGTAGTCCTTCTTTGGTGAATCTAACCTAGGGTTTGGTTATGAAATATTTGTTGATCCTGATGTAGGTGGTTCAATTACGATGTCCATTATATATTAACCCTAAATTATTTGTATAATTTTAATTTATTGAATTTTATGTAAATATTTTATTTTGTTTTAAAATGTAATTTAATCATTTTTTGGTAAAATCCAATTTCATTGATTGTTGTTTTCCAGAAAAATTTGTTTTTTGAATGAAATTACCCCCCCCCCCCCAATTCCATAGAATTGGGGTGAATTTATGGAAAATTTTCTAATATAAAATTTTAGATTGAAATTTTATTTTTTATGTAAGTTTAATCCATTTAATTGTGGAATTTAATTGAAGAAGCTATTTTGCTGAAGAGGTTTCTGAAAACCCCCAATTCCAGTAAATTGGGGGATTTGATGAAATTGACGGAATTGTTTGAAATGTAAATTTTGTTTAATTTAATTATTTAATGGATTGTGAAATTTTATGAATCGGTTTCAAATCCTTGTTTATGAAAAATGGATTGAAAATGGATTTATTGGAATCCTAGGGTGTTCACTTTTTTGAGAAATGCATGTTTTTGATTAGAAGCCCATTATGGGGTTTCAAGGGAAATTTGGCATATTTAAATGGAGTATATGATTTAATTTTATTTTAAGAAGCCTTAAAAAAATTTCTCATTGTTTAATTTTACTGGAGAACTTGAAATCCATAGGTAATTATTGTGTTATTTTGGGATACACGTCCTGAAATAAAATTTTCTAAAACATCATATCATCACATCTCATTCCTTAGGCGATGGTGATGAATCCTCTTGTTCTTGTTTCAAGGGTTTTATGTACATACATTGATGAATTCATAGTGTTGGGTCCTTATAACATGGAAGTATCGTACTTCTTTGTACCTGACCATGTTTCACACTTTTTTGTAATTAGAATGTATATATATGACACTATTCTAAACAATTTTTAATGAATTGGAAGTTTATATAAACTATATTTATAAAGAAATATTTATTTAATATATTTTCTAAAAAGTATTATTTGTGTAAAGAACCACTTTTAGTAGAGGTAAATTCCATCTTTTAAAATGTATTTCAATCAAATGAAATAAAAAACATGATTTTCTAAATTATTTCTATATTTTATATTCTATAGAATGATTTTTTATATATGTTTTTTTAAATTACCGACCTATTTTTTATAAAATTTATAGATCAGTATTGGATAATTTCATATATGTATCTGCTAATAGAATATTTGGTGAAATTCAGCAGGGATTTGGCTCACACCCTACTTGTGCCATCAGGTGTCTGTAGGATGTCTCTTTCCAGGATGGAGTAAGGGGAAAGGATCTCATGAAGGTGGATCTAGTTATTGAACCATGGACATGGTGAGTTGTGTCCTTAGGTACTTGGGATATGTTTCCCAATTTTAGTACATGGATTGAAGTAATTTTGGATTTAATTGAATTTTTACATAAGGTAGTTTCCTCCCAGTTGAGTTTCCTTTGATAGGAATATTTTTTTCTTTTACATATACATTTTTAGTGGAAACATCATTCCCACAATCATGATGTGCAATGTCAAGTGATAGTGGTCAAACCATGGGGATTGAGAATGCCCATCGGGCTATGTTAGGACTAGCTCAGTAATAAGGTTAATAGGGTAATCGAGATGGTTTGTGAGAATCTTAGTGATGATTTGTCATGTAAATCTCCTAATTTTTATTTGTCCTGCAAATCACCCAGTGGGTATTTTTCTTATAAATACCCTTTTTGGGATTTTCCCTAAAAATATCCAACCAAATATTTTTCCTAAAAATATCCTATATTATGTTAATATATATAAATTCATTCAAGTTTGTATAAAAATAATTTTATATGTAAATATTATTTTATGTACATATGTGTATGTATGTATAATAATATTTAGATGTAAGAATGTATTTTTATTAAAATATACTTACTAATATGCATAATTTTATATGCTTTTATATATATGTATTTTTTATATGAATGCATGTACATATATATGTAAATTATTACATTATATATATTTTCATGTAAATAAAATTATATATATTTATGAATTTTTTGATTTAACAAACAAATACATATTATTTTCCTTCAAAATAATTAAAATAAACATATATAAAGAAATAGATCCATGCATGTGTGAAATTTTGTTTTAGTATTAACCAATATAATTATTTGTAAGAAGATATTAATATAACTAGAAATATATAAACATTTATATTAATTATATATATTAAAAATTATATATATATATATATATAATATTGAAAATATATGTAAATATAATTAATGAAATTACATACAAATACATGTTAATGAAAGAATTTGTAGACACACACACACACATAAAGGTATATACACCTCCCAAAAAAAGTTGTATATTTTAATGAATGTAAACACATTAATCAAAATATTATCGTATATACATAGAAAACATTAAAATAAATCATAAATAAAAATAAATATGTTTATATAAATACATCACCGCATGATTATATGTTTATATAATTATTAATATATATATATATATGCATAATATTATGTACATGAACCTGTACATATATATAAGTTTATAGAAAAATATACAAAAAAACGTGCATACATATAAATATATGTAGATATATACATGTATGAATGTATATATATTAACTTAATTATTTATAAAGGTAATATATAAATATAACAATGGAAAAGAGAAAATAAATAAAATTTTAAATATAAACTTCATTCATTGTACATTTCATAAATCCAGATAGGGATTTCCCTAAAAATAATTCATATTACATTAATATATATAAATTCATTAATGTATGTATGAAATACTACTAATATATAAATATGATTATATGTATATATATGTATGTACATATAAGAAATATTTAGATCTTTTTAGGTATGAGTATATAAAAATACTTATAAATATATATATAGTTGTATATTCATGAATATATATATATATGTATGTATTCATTCATGTACATATATCCTAAAACAATTACATTATATATATTATCATATAAATGAAATTAAATATATTTAAGTACTCAGATTAACACTAATTTTTATTTGTTTGTATGAATGAATGTATGTATGTTTGTACTTATACATAGAGATATGTACTGAACTATGTATGTATATTGAATTATTAATTTGTATATATATGTGGGTATGTATTTATTTAGATATAAATATATTAATATGTATATATGTATGTGGGTCTGTATGTGTGTATGTTTGTACTCATCGGTTTTTTATATGTCCATGATCAAAAATGGTTACAGGTATATTCAAATAGGTGTTTTTTAGGATATTTTAAAACATGTACATTCATAAATTTTAAAATTATCACATATACATACCTAAAAATAGGTATAAACCAGAATACACATACATATATTAGTGTAATTTTTTAGAATTATACATCTATATAAGTATATACAGATATTGTAAGGGTATTGTTTGTGTATAATACATATTGCACATAATTTCCACATTTACTTATTTATATATTTTTAAATTTTATGTATGAAATTATGTAATATATATATATATATATATATTTGTTGATTTAAAAGTGTTCTTCTATACATGACCAATATTTATAAAATATTTATATATATATATAATTTAATTACCACAACAACTGTATACAAAACAATACATTCTAAATTTTGTACAATAGTATTTATTTTTCACGTATAATTATATATATGATTATTTAAATATACATACGTTTATATGATATATGTATGTAATTTGGTAAATATTTCAATTTATATAATATTTTAAATAAATATATTTGTATATACTTTGATATTTTCAGGTTTCATACTTGTACATACATATAGATATATTTATTGATATATATATACCTTTAAGTATTTATATTAATATGAATTTATGTAATTATACTCTATATAAATATATATAAATATAATTGAAAATTTATGTATATACATGTATAGTCATTAATTAACCAAAAAAATATCTCTATCTATTTTTAATATATTAAGTTTGTATAAAAGATAATTAGTAAGAGTTTTGGACACATATATTGTAAATTTATAATGTAAATTTCTTAATTTGTATGAAAAAAAATAAAATTAAAAAAACTATGATATACGTGTCTAGAATTATTATTATTGATGAAATGTTCACTTTTGTATTGAAGGAAATATATTTTGATTACATTTCAAATTAATATATTAGATAAAATATTACGAGTAGAAAAAAGTTGATTAGATAAGAGAGTAATCAATTTCGTGTTACCATATGAGGCTTTCCCATGTAGTATTTGGGTTCTTAAAATTAATTCCATCTAAAATTAACAGAAACATACACTAAAGGAGCTGTGATATAAGGTTAATGTCCATGTGTCCCCATCCAATGTTCAAAATTAATCCATAATTTGATGTGGTAAATGGAGCTGATTCTAATTCATCCACGACCCCATTCATAAATCTTCCCCAAATTGTGGGATAGTATCCTTATATAAAAATTGTATATTTCTGGGATTTAAATTATGTGATTTTATTTTGTGAATAGAAATCTTATCGCTAACCCAACCCTCCTCCCTCATGTTGCATCTACAACATATGAAATAGAACATAGTAATGTTCAGAATAAAAACAAGAACAAAAAGTTAAAATGGAAGTGTATGAACCACATAACATGTGTTGTTTTTGTTTCTGGAAACGAATATCTTAAATCCCATCCAAATAGAGGAAACACTCAAAATTCAATCCAAAAAAGAACCAATACTATGGATAGAGAGCTCAATATAAACCCCATGATGTTAACATGTTTTATAGTTTGTTATATTCAATAGGAAACAAAAAATTTAATAGAAGAGTAAAAAATATTTTTACAATTCACTCCCCCATGTTACATGTATCTAATTACAGATACACTACTTGGTATAAATGGAAAAATACATTACTACAAATAAAAAATTTAATATAAAATTTTCTCTTATTTTTAGTCATCCAAAAAATAATCCCACATCCACCCAATTTGTAGGATAGTTTTGCAGAGGTCATTGAGTAACATCTACATACATCCCATCCAATCGTCATTTAGATCCCACCTTTCATCTTGTTTTCCATTAGCAACCCATATAATGAATTGTGGTTACATCTAATTCTCAATGAAAGTTATTGAATTCAGAACTCATTCTCCCACATCCACACTTCACTATTAAGTAGTTCTGACCACTTATTCACCCTTGTTCTGTAATATGGTCCAATTTACCACTATCCAAACAAACCAAATAATTTAAGAAGCTGCACCTTTTCATAATGTTTGATAATGAAAATAATTTATCAAAAACATAATAATCTAAAAATTAATACCACAATCAAGGTTTCACTAAAATTTCCACTACATTAGTAGTAAACATGTCACAAAACATATTTTCTTCATTTCAATTGTTCATCCCATCATGGTATTCTATAATACTTGGGTAAACGAATTATCCACATCTCAAAAAAGTGAAAAACATCACCAAATTTTACCAAACTATAAAATTTGTGATGCAATTTTCTACATTCAAACATCGACAAACTGTTTGTTATTATTTTATTCTACCTTTCTCAATCATTCAAATGAAGTAGTACATATGTTTAATGAAATTAATCTGGTAGTGGAATACTATGTTCATCAATAATCCAATAATTTTTTGGCTATAAAAAATAGTTCTCTAATTCCTTTAGGTCCTTTGATTTCCACAAAAATATACTCCAAAAAAACCATCTCTTCCTCTACATATATAATGTCAACATATTCAACATCCTCAATAGATTAGGATACTACTAGTTGTAGTCATGAGAAACAACTTACATTGGTTCCTTTGAATGAAAATTTAAATCCATTACTATGTTTCATTTAATACATATAACATCTAAATCATGTATTCATAATTCTCTCTAAAAGATTTTTCATTTGGAAAATATTAAATTTCCCACAGAATAATCCACTTAATGACCTACTTGTTTCATTTACTAGAATATCCGTATAACTACTAAATAAACCTATCACATAACTAATATTCAAACTTTTTCATGTCCTATTATTGATCATAGATCCCACGACTAGTGTATATGGAATTTTTTCCAACTAATTACATGGATTATCTATTTCTAGTTCATTCTCAATTTATAGTTTGAAATGTCTAAAGAGTGGGTTCTCATATGTTTTGACTCAATCATTTATAATCTATCCATAAAAATTTCGATAAAAATTGTCACAAAAAGTAATAATATTATATATATTTGATCATTTCTAATCTAGTACATCAAAATTCACATTGAGAAACCAAATCAAATTATCGTGAATTTTCCAGACAAATATGACATCGAATAATCTAGTTTTTCCATAAATATTTTTCTATAACGATATATTCATAATCAAGAATAAATATGATGAATCATTAATTTATATACTTTTTTAAATAAAAAAATCATCATCCTATCTCTGTAAAAAGCATTATTCCATCAGAAAAATTAAAAACATATAGTTCAACTACATTGGTGTCTTCATATAACTATATAAAAATTGTTTGAGCCTTGAAACCATACATGTAATTTTTTAATTCATGAAAAATTCCAATTTTTCATTTAAGAACTATTTATATAAATATTCTGGTAGAATGAAAATTATTATATAAAATTATTATAGAAAAAAACTATTCATAACAACTATTATGAACACCTTCAAACAAATTCAGTTCATAGAAACATGTGAAAAAATCTCAATGAACATCACTCCTTTGACCGGTCAAAATCCCTTCCATGAAAATATTATTTGTACAATTTCTTATCATTGTATTCATCCTTTATATGATAAACCCATTTGTTTTTCAGTACCCTATTTACTCATGATAAAATTTTAATCCCCAATATTTGAGAAATATGTAAGTAAACATTTTTTACAATTATTATTAAACCTCACTATAATAAGTTAGAAAAACCTCTCACCAAATCTAGGAATCTAGTATACCAATTATCTATATATAATAGAATGTTTATTTTATAATCAAACCTTTGTATCAATCTATTGAACGTGGTATACTTACATAACTTATATAGATCATCTTATTCTAGGATTAATGTTTTTTAACTGAACATAGATCTTTTTTCCCTCAAGAATTATCAAATATCATGCCATGGTACTTATAGAAATAGACCACTAAGTTATTTTATAAAACACAATTATAACTGCAATACTTCTCTTGTACTCCTTGAGTATCTTGACACTACCTTCCCATTATTAAAATCAATATTGGATTACAAAATTATATAAATTATTTGAATATAATTTCTAGCCATGTTCAGATCCTTCAAATGGATCATTTTATTGATGTGGAAATACTACACTATAATAATTTTTCACTGATTGTTATTTCAATGTAAAAATAAAATGTTATTCTCATAATATAAAAAAGTAACATGATTGCAGATAATCTAATAGATATGGGAATAATGATATGGATGTGATGACCCTTCTAACAGGCATCCCCAAAATCCAATTTATGAAACAATGATTCCATCAAGAAGATTTGATTAAAATAAATCTTCAATTCAAAATGTATTTCCTTCACAAGACCATATAAGATGATACCATTAATATAGATAAAATACACGACAAAATACATATAAACATAACGATTTTGGAAATAATAATTTTTTACATTACTTCGTATCAAATAATATTCCATTATGAAAGCACCAATCATGTCAAACCACTATATTAATTACTAGTTAAGAATAACATAATTATGGTTGATACCACACACTATACCTTAAATTCAATTTTAAATATATCTTTCGAGTTTAATAATGTAAATTTCTTACTATAAATATCCATGAAGGAAACAAATATTGAAATACAATTGTTGAAGAAATATTTATTCCAAAGCATCTAAATTTTTATATTCCTGACAAGAATACATAAAATATCATTGAAATTAAGTATATTTGATTATTTAAGTCCTTTCACAATAATAAATTCATTATTTAAGTTCCTAAAATTGACTATCTAATTTATAAAATAAGCCAATTTTTTTAATAGGTCCCTCTTAACTATATGTAAATCAATTAGATCCCAGGTATTGGAGTAATACGAGTAATAAATTTTTCATTCGATATTAAATATTATTATAAAATGGAACTAAACAATAATTAATCTTATTAGATTTTAGGTTCTCCACTATCTATAAGTGGAAAATATTAATTATGCAATTAATCAACTACACTAGCCTTTTAACCATAGAAGACTTCCTTAACAATTAGGTTACCACTCTTTATATGATACAATTTTTCACAACATTACAACATTCTTCTACATCTATCAAAAATTATTCTTCAACAATGAGTTATAATTACTATATTATATAAATTTTCACAATTAAATAACCTTTTTATAACCCATATACTTATCACATTGACCCAAAGCACTAATATCCCACCTGAACTCCATTAAAATCATCATTGTCTTACTCTATTGGTTTTTTCTACAATGATTGTCCCTAGTATAGTTTTAACCCTTCTATGGGATCTTATTTATGAATAGGAAATTCTAAAATATAACAATTTTTTTGATTTTTTTTCCACAACATAGAATTTATTGTTTTCATCATCATTAAAAAAAACATGTTTGGAATTTATCTTTTAAATTATTCCATTTATTATATTCGGCATGGGATTGTGTGATGCATCATAAAATTTTCAACTGAGAAAAAATTAGAAGTAACAGGAAAATAATATTCCTATTGATCCCATCCTAATGATGTATTCACATTATATTTAATGGATAATACATAATAACACACAATAATCATCATATCTAAGGAATTTTACCACAGATATTCGATAAATGAAATCAACGAATATAGAGAATATCATTTCATAATAAATTTAAAATTATGCTAATAATAAAAATTGCCATAGTTATACGATTCATTCTTTTGTGAAGATGTTGATCATTCAAATCCCATTAATGTTTTTTTCATTGCTACATGAGTATCAAAAGTAAAACACCTCTAGCTATAAGCCACTTATTGGACTCATCCTAGATGTGTTATTGGGGATACTCAAAGTGATATCATAGACATACTAGTCATCTTTAATGTCATAACTATAATTATGGCATGGTCCTTCATAATTGATGATTGTATCGCTAGTTATCTAAATATTTATAGGTGTTAATAAGGTAGAAAACTTTTCTCAATCTTGAGGGAAACTCTAGTGATATTAATTATTGATAGAGTTCAATATGAAGATTGTATGGTTCACAAATGAATGAATTATACGCATTCTCAGAAATGATATTGGTGGGAATATATAGTACTAGTGTAATAATATTTATAATTTTATGTAGTAAATTAATCTAAAATTAAATTTTAATTTTTACCCCTAATTATATTATTATAAGGATTGAATTATATTGAATTTTTGATCCCCAAACAATGTTAAATATCATTTAATTAAATAAATTGATTCATTTAAATATTAATGATATCTGACACTTATATCATTTTTTAATGGTCACATTAATGGGAACATCCTCGTTTCTTTTTATTTTAAAATAATCAAATTATAAATAAATATTATTCATTTAATAAAAAAATATTTAATTCACATTCATAAAAATAAATATTATATTAATTTTGAATTCAATGAAATAAATATTTACAGAATAAAAAATTACTTATTACCATTATAGTAAATGAAGAGATAAATAAATATTATATTTTTTTGAATTGAATCTAAATATTAATATCATATTTATCTCACATATATATTGTTTTTAAATATTATTTGTCCTTAAATCATAAATAAATATTATTCCTTATTCATGTGAATACCAGATATTCAAAAATATTAAATTTGAAAAGAATTTAATTGAGATAAATGGAGACTCTAAGTTTATGAACCTCTTGGAAACATATTCAATGGAAATAGGTAGGATTTCCTAAATTATATTGCTAGTATCAAGAATCAAAAAAATCCATCCATAGAGGAAAATGTTAACATCACAATAAGAAAACAACCACATAGAAATGATAATTGCGTAAAATAATTCCTTTATCGTGATATTTATTAAATAAAGTATCATAGAAATTTTACCAAGCTATATGCTGGATATTTATTTATTTTAATTTTATAAATGAACATGTCAATCAAAATGGTCATGGAATTTACTTTTATAGTAACATATCGATCAGAGGTCTGAGAAACCATCTACAAATCTTGGAAGGGAAAATACATAATTGATTTGTTAAATAATATAATATCACTCATTAACCACCCAAAGTTACATAATTAATTGTGATCATATATATTGATTGTTTTTAGAAACATCAAATTTGAATTCCCATGTTATATATTAATAATAATATCATGTCAAAGGATCATTACACATGTTCACATATATCAATATCCAATTATATATAACATGTGTAATTCCAACAGAAGTACCTATTCCAATAACCTCCAATGTTCCTGACTATCATGTGTAAACTTAATGATATGATGTATCGTCATATCATAATAGTCAATAACAAAAAAATTAAAAATACTCTATTTCCTATCAAATATTATTATCCTACCCAAGAACACAATTTCATGAATATTATAATAGATTTTTAGGATCTCGTTATGGTGGGGAACTTCAAGGTCATTTATATACAACATGTAAACTATGGACATTATCAAAATTATTTTACATTGATGAAAAAACATAAAATGATAATATATTCAATTAATGTTTCTATCATTGAATATTATTGTAATATAATTTAAAAATTACTTTTTCTAGGGAACAAACTCCAATATACACAAACATTCACTAGGGCCAATTGTTAACCAAATCCATAATTTTCACATGTTAACATTATTATTCAAAATATGGATATTTTTACTTAGACTTACACATTTTAATTCAATCTAATATAGATGGGAACAATGTTCTATATATGATGACATATCTAAACTACATACTCAACATAATATTTTCATAACAATGATCCTTCATCTAGAGTCCTCTAAATAAATCTGAATTTAAATCATACAGTATTCACATAATCATTCTATCTTAATTGGTATCATCAAAACTGAGAATAAATATGATTAAATAATCATTAAAATACAACATTAAATAAGATTAATGGTTGTTATGTAATCATAAAGCCTTCATTCATAATAATATTTCAAATATATAGTTCCACTATAGAGGATTCTACTCAAGACTATACAAACATTGATTGATCATATATTATAAATCATCTCTTCCATTTAACATGAAACTCTCTAGTTCCTATATATTTATATCTTCCTAAAGATATATATCAAAGAAAAATAGTCTTAATATATATTTTTCATGAAATAAACCACCCACAAAAACCACAATATGCACTTTATAAATATTTCTGACCTTAATAAATGGGGGGGGATACCATTGATACTAAATCCTTCATATTATTCAAATAACATCTAAAAAATCATAATGTGTTCCATTTTATAATATACAATTCCTCTTTTATATGATAAACCCACATATTTTTAGAAAACCCTTTGTTAGAAAAAACACTATTAGATCATATGCATTAGAAAAATGAAAGGAGTAGATTTATTCTATTATTTTAATAGTCAATACAATGATTCATTTTGATATATTACATCCTCTAAGAATTTAGGTTTTTCCCCTTCCATAAATAGAATAAATTGCATTATACAACTGGACATTTTCATTAGTAACCTAACTTGGGTAGACCACCTAAACTCATGACGATCCTTCTAGGATCTATGTTTTCAAAAATCTACCTGGAGTGTTTTAATCCCTCAAGAGTTATGGTACATTGGGAAATTATACTTACGCAATTGATCAACATCCAATATTCCAAAACATGGTTTCAATTATCTTTTTTCTATTGTGTTACTTGAATATACCTACACTACCTATCCTCAATTCAGGTCAACCTCATAATTATTCATCGGTTCATTTCCTTAAATAGAATAACTTTTAATGTTCCAATCCTTCTATAATTTTTTCTCATTAATGTGGAAATTCTAGAGTATAATAACCATTAATTAATTATTATATATAATTCAATAAACAATTATTTTCACATCATATAAAATAAATGGAAATTATAAATCTACATGGATTGAGGTGGGAATAATGTTTTTGATCTTATGTCCCTTTCAAATAGCATCCCCATTGTATTCTTTATGACACCATGATCATCACTTAGAATGATCCAAAAATCCAACTATAACTCTTCGAGTCATTCATTTTTTAGGCTAGCTAACAGAATATTATAAATATATCTTGGAATATGATAAATATTCTATAATAACACTTATTGGAAATAGAAATGTTGTTCATTTCTCTATATTGAAGCGTTATTCTATCTTGATGTCATCAAACATTTATTTACAGTATCTCTGTTTCTAAATGTGAATATATTAACTCTATTTGAGAATTCACACCACATATTACATTGAATTTAACATATATCATTATATTTTGTCTATGTTAACATTTTTGTACAACTCTCTATGAAATAAAATAGTCATGAAATATTGTTTTTCTTGAAAAAGACCATCCATAGATAACATGATTAACACTATCTAATTTTTTTCTTTTGCTTAAACATAAGGCATAAAATCTCACTAAAATAATATTAATACAATTCTTGATGTATAATAACAAAAATCAATTCATTTTCACATTTAATATATGTTGAGTCAAAAGTTCTCTTTTGACTTTTATATCTTGTTTTGGAAATCACAAATATCTATGACCATACTGATCATGATGAACGTACTGACTATGTTGATCGTACTGATCATGCTGATCGTACTGACCATGCTGATTGTACTGATCATGCTGATCCTACTGAACATGCTGATCATACTGAGCATGTTGATCGTACTGACCATGCTGATCGTACTGATCATGCTGATCATACAGACCATGCTGATCATACTGACCATGCTGATCGTACTGACCATGCTGATCGTACTGACCTTGCTGATCGTACTGACCATGTTGATCGTACTGACCATGTTGATCGTACTGACCATGCTGATCGTACTGACTATAATTTTCTTACTTACTGGACATCGAATTAAATCTATTAATCATACTCATAGTTATCATCTTAATATATCTTTTAACAAAAACGATGTCATGGAGTTAGTTATAAACTAATAAAATTGATGTCTTGTTTTCTGTTTCAATATAACCATTATAATGCCAGGTGTCCAAGTCACTCTGCGTTTTCTAGAGAAATATGACTGTTGGAGGCAATGTGACCATTGGGACCTAAAGTCTATAAATAGGAGGTCATTTGAAGGCAATACATGCATGTTTGAGACTGATCATTTTGTGATATCAAGTTCTATATAGAGATATTGTGACTTCTCTCCTTCTTCGTGCGAAATCCATGACACTACAAAACATGAATGGATCGTTCTTAGTTTTTTTATTTCTATAAGTGATTTTTTTTGTGTGACCGATCATCGTATTGAGGTATTTCATGTGATTGAAAGATATAGGTGCTGTTTATCTACAAAATCGAGGGTTTCCGGGGATAGGCAGACAGACGAACTGATCATCGTATTAAGGGCTGCCAGGGATAGGCAGACAGACGTACCGATCATCATATCAATGGATTACCAAGGTGGTGGTAAGACAGACCTCTTATCCTAGGGAAAAGGATAACTCTTCTCTTTGGGTTAAAATAATTGTAATACTTTTACCTTTCTACTGCCAATTGTATTAGAAAGAAAATTGTTTCGTTTCGTTTTCTGTTTCATATACATTCGTAATTATTCCAATCACACTTATACTATTACATTTCATATGGTTAGATTCTATATAATTTATGATAGAATATCACATATTTACATTACACTAATTATTGTATTCTTTTGAATACAATTGTTTTACATTTTTTATGGTATTACATTGTATCATACCTTTATTGTAACACCCCAGGTAAATAAAGAATATGAAAATTTATATTTATCCCTATTTGTGAATAAAATTTTAATATTAATTTAAAGGGAATGCTATGCTCGATGGCTTACCCAATACCCAACAACGAGTTCCTTTGAAATCATACATTGCACTCTAATAAATAAATAATATTATTTTAAATGGTAGTTAACTCATAGCTGTTGTATTGACAGGAATTAATAGAAATAACTAAAATATGATTATATATATTTGTTAAATGTTTTTACTTTTATCCAATAAATTTTAGAGGATTAAAATACAAATGAATCCAATCTTAAGCATTGAATATACTAGTAATTTTAAAAGATTGTTTTACTACCTTTTGATGGAAAACCATTCATTAAATCAACCTTTTTACAATTTTATAAGCTCAATTTTTCAAAATAAACATATTATTTATTATTGGGACATTGAAATTTACCTTGGGATAATGTTTGGTATTTTTCTGACAATGTTCAATTTTCAATGAATAGTGAAAAATACTGCATTTTACATCAAAACTGCTTTTTCATATAACTTAATTATATAGTTATATCATCTTTTAAATTTGTTTTAATGTGTAATTAGAATATATTTTTACCATGTAATTCAATGGTGATCATTAGGATTAATTTCACTTTGGAATTAGGCATAAACAAGTGCCAAACTTTTCATAAATATTGTTTCTAAAAAACCCGCTATTTGTTTTGACAACGGGAAGTTTTTTTAAATTAATTATTGCAATTTATGTATTTGGAATTTGGTAAAATGGATTACATATTTGGAATAATAAGGACCAAATTATGTAATTTAGACTCTTTTTTTTGGACATTTTGAATAGTAATGATGATAATTATCTTTAATTATATTGATTAATGAGTAATCAGGTAGATAAAGATAATAAAATAATATCATAATAAAAAAAATGACCACAACATGTGTCCTAATGCTACTGGTGGTCTCATGGCGGACCATGGGATTCCTTGTGCCAAACTTGGGGGCCCAATGGAATCACTTTTGTCAAAAAGTGACTCTTTATCTTTTTATTTTTAAAGAATGTTAAATGAAACAAAGAATGTATCACCTAAGTAAAATATTTTTACTTTTATCTCCATAAATTATCTTTTTGACTATAAATATTAATTAGAAAGATAAAAATATTTCCTACATAATGATAATTTTTTCTAATTTTTAGACATTAAATTTATTAAATTATTTATGACATCATGATGATGCAGCGATTACCTCATTAATAAACGATTTAAATAAAATGGAAAGATAATGTAAAATATAAGACCTACACATGTCCAAAACCTATTTTATGGGTGTATTTCGAACCCTTATCACCTTATCCTCGAAAGACACCAATGTGGGACCATTAAAATCCGAAACCCATTCTCAAATAATGTAACATTTCCTTACTTTCCAAGAGTGCCCCTCCTCTCCTCTTATAAAAGGCCCCCACATCTACCTCCTTACCCATACTTCCAAAGACCTTGGCTCGGCCAAACCCGAACCATTTTGTCTCTCCAAATCCCTCTCTAACTCCTTAAAGCCTCACTTTGGGCAGAAGTCTTCCAAAGGAAGCATTTGAGCTCAAACCAAAGGGAGTTACCCGATTTTAAGGAAATGTCTTCACTTTTGTCCTTTTGTTTTATTTTGCTTCTCCAACCCCCTAAACTCTTTTTATTCATCTATTTTGTAACAAATCCAGTATCTTTAATATAATATGATGTCGTTATAAGAATTATTCGAGATACACTTACACACACCTACAACTAATGGTTAAAGAACATACTGTTTCTGTGGGTGGTGAATTTCTACCTCACGAAACGATGATTGTTCAATATTCTTCTAACACCTTCAAAGGTGGCCATTAAGATGACAATATATTTATATATGATATATAATATGTTTATGTTTTACTTAAGATTCCATATTTTTCATTTATTTCATACCTTTATGTTTTCCATTATGGGTAAACACGATATCTTCATTTAAGGAAGTGCGTACTACAGCCCCCTCAAAGTGATTTGATTCGTTAATACCATATGTGGTACATGTAAAGGATATATTTAATAATATTATATATGATAACACACTGGAATTAAAATACTATTATGTATAATTATGTTTTAATTCCATTAAATATGAAATATAAATGGAAGTAGCGTTCATGCGTACGCACGGCTTACCGTCTCTATGAACGGTACATTTCATTTCTTATCTCAAAATGTTATGTACTACTATAAGTACATATATATAATGGATATATATGTAATATCTTACATCTAAATGATTGATATCATTTTGGAATTATAACACATATATATATCTCTCATTTTGTTTTAATTCCATTAAAATGACATAAAATGAAAGTAGCGTTCATGTGTACGTAAGGCCTACCGTCTCCATTAACGGTGCTTTAAATTTTTATCTCCAAATGTTATGGAATAGTATAAAATGAATATATACTGGATATATATGATATTTAAAACATCAATACTATTCTTGATATTATGTACCTATAACTACATGGAACATTATTTTCGAACAAGTTCAATTTTTGACTCATGTACCAAACATCCACAAAAACGTCTGATATGAACTCATATTATTAACCAATTATTATAACAGTAAAATATGTTATATGAACTGAATAATAATATTTATAGGAGGTCCTTATGCAATTATAAATTGACCAAAGTTTATTATGTATGAATATAAAGATATGAACAAGACAAGTTGGACTTGAGGTAGGGGATCCTACTCCTCTCTTTCTTTTTTAAGTACACTCTTTTATGACATTACTTTTAAGCTCATCTTTCTTGTGATTGGGATATTCTTTTAAATTAATATTACATTAATTTTTATTTTCATATGATGAGAGACCCTATTCTCTCTCATCAATCCATTTTGGATGTTTTGAGTGGCGCTGTTAGGCTGCCGAATCTTCATAAGAGATCTAACCTCTCTCTTTCTTTTTAAGTACTCTCCTTTATGTCACTTCTTTTAAGCTCCTATTTGTTATGTTGGGGGATGTTATTTTATATTCCTCTTGCTGTAAACATTATGTTATTATTATGAGAGACACTATTTGATCTCATCAATCCATTTTTGTAAGTTTTAAGTGGCGTCGTTAGGCTGCCGAGTTTTCATAAGGGATTTTTCATCTAACTTTTATTCCCGTGAGATTTATGCTACATTTGCCACAAATTCCTTTGAGTTGTGTATGTACTACAAATTATTTTACTAATTGTGTAATATAATATCATTTATGAGTATTTACATCAATGTTTTATTGTCCTTCTTTCACGGGGTGTATGTTTTGAAAGATACCAATGTCGGTAAGGGAACCTTTCACCCTCCTATTTTAAAAGACTTCTTTTGTTATGTCTTTTAATTCAAACACTATTATGTTGGGATATGTTATTAAATATCCTTATTGATGTAAATTTTATGTCCAAGTGATGAGATACCATTTTTATCTCTCATCAACTCATTTTCTGAATTTTGAAGTGACACCGTTAGGCTATCGAATTTTACCAAGGGAACTATTTAACCCAATTTCGATTTCTTTGGGTTCAACATGTAGTTATTGAATATGTCATCCTTTGAATATGTTTGAATGACCTTTTATTGTTTTTCACTTAATATCCACTTATATTGGGTGTATTTATATTTTTCACACCTAATTTTGAGATTGAGTTATCCTTAATTTAAGGATACCTTCTTTATAAAGGATTTCATCGCATTTTACATTTCTATTGAGACTTCATTGTTGTTACACACCAATTCACTCTTATATGGTGTATATACTGTCCTTTAGCATATTATATCATGAATATATTTATTCTCATGATATTATAAAGTTCTGATTAAATGTTATTTCTCAATTATTGTATTCAAGTGTCTCTAATTTTGGTAAAAACCCTTTAACCAAAATATCTCTTTGAATGTTTTAATGATTTGTTCTTATTAATATCCATGTTTTCAAAATGGTTTTTAAAATTTATTTATATGGATATTAATGGTTTAAAATGTTAAAATCTTCAAGGTGGTATGGGACACTTTGATTCAAAAATCTCTTTATTAAATGTTTTAAATGGTTTTGAAAATGGTTTTTAGAATGGATTCATTATTTCAATATCTTAAAATTTTATATTGTTTTTGCAATATGGGAATGTAATCTTTCCTTTATGCTTAAGTTATGTGCTATGATTATGTTATGGTTCTTGGGCATTGTTATGAAGGAGGGTGGTTCCATGATAAATTAAGGGCGGGTGAGCCCGATATAGCTCTCCAATGCATTAGGTAACGCGAAGGAGTGAAACATTAAGGTTTCTTCAAAGAGATTTAGGGAATATACTGTGGTGGGTATTCCAAACGTAACCAAGAGGGTTACTCCCTATGTAAGAATGTTATGAATGCCTCAAGTTACCTTTATGTCTTATTATTTCTATGAATTATTCATGATTTGACGAGGTATGTTAAAGTGATTATGTTTTATGAGTAAAGTATGATTTCATTGATTCCTATGTGTACATGTACTCATGTTTCCTTTCCATATATTTTTATATCCCTTAATGAGCTTTTTATGCTCATCCCAAGTTTTTAAAATGTGTTTCACAGGTCAAGGGAAGGGTACATGATATGATGATAGTGTCAATGAAGTGTTAAGAAAGAATCCATGTTTTATTTTAAATATGTTTCCATTGATGGGAAAAATGAAGACTATCTTTTATGTAACCACTTTGTTTAAATGTGGAATGTAATGTATGTTTTATGATCTAATTCTCTAAAACTCTGAACCTAAAAAGATCCTCAATGTGTAATCTTGTATTAACTCAATATTAAGTAAGGTTTAAGGCTGGTGCCTTATATTTATATTCAATACAATTGTGGGTTTTTGATTCTGTGTTAGTTTAAGATCATTTAAACTGATTTCTTAAGTATTTGATCAATGTTTTTAAAACTACAATTCACCCCTTCTTTTATTGTTCTATATAATATACATATACATCTACATATTCGATCCAACAATTGGTATCAAAGCAGGTTTCCACTAATTTGTATTACTTTCTCTATTTCTTTCAAACAATCATTTTAACTATTTAGTACACTAACGCGTGGAGTGGAAAGACATTGTCTTATTAGATGGAAGGAATTAATATTGGGTTAATTGACAATCTAAATCCAACTAGACCACCAATCTTTTATGGGAATGATTATGAATACTGGAGAGATTGAATGAAGACATTTTTTATCAATACTGGTCTATACAATTTTATTACGCTTACTGGAGGATACAAAATCCCTGACAAAGAAGTCAGTACTTTCACTAATCAAGAGAAGCAAGAATATCGACCAAATTACAAGGTACGAATTACATTACTATGTTCTATGACCATGAATATATACAACCAGATATATTATTGTGAAACAACAAACTATATTTGGAAGAAATTGGAAGTCACACATTTTGGTACATCCAGGGTTATAGATACAAGAAGAGAAATGCTCTGATTAGAGTAGCATGGATTTACTTTTACTTATAGAGAGCCAGTGTGTAAAGTTCAACAAATATTTATGAAAACTGTCAACAATTTACAATCTATGGGAGAAAAAGGTCTTGATGATGAAGCACTTGTTGACAAAATTATTAATATAATGCCAAACGAATGGGAGTCAAAAATGACTTCTATTTATGAAAATAGAAAAGTTTCCCAAATTAATTTCGAGGAACTATTTATAACACTTCTACAGCACGAGACAAGAATGAAAAGAGTTACTAATTTCAAAAAGAAGAAAAATGGAAATGGAAGTGCAGCTTTTACATCTAAAGGAAAAACACCTGAAAGGATAACAAGATCTAATGCCATGAAAGTTGTTATATCTGAATCAAGTGATAGTGATCACTCGGATAATGAGTTAGCCAATCTTTATCGAAGGATGGACAAGATTTTGGGAATGAAAGACTTCTAATAGAAATTTAAAAATAAAGATATGAAGGATAAGAATGATTCAGAGGTAACTTGTTATGAATGTAAGAAAGTGGGTCATATAATGCCTCATTTTCCTTTACTGAAGTGAAAAGACAGAAAAGAGAAAAATTCTAAAAGGAATAAGAAAACGTATTAAAAGAAAAAGACAGAGAAAGTATTGAAGGAAAATGATACTTCGAGTGAAAGTGGTAGCGATTAATCAGATAATTATTCAGAATATGAGTCCTCAGGACAATGAAATATTGGACATATAGCCAGAATACCAATTAAAGGTCACTATTTCATGGCAAATGTACACAATGATGAAGCTATTTCAAATGTTTCCTTGAATGTAAAGTATATTGATAATAAATATTATGAATCATCAAATGATGATTCTTCGTCATCAGATGATAACAAATTTCCTTCATTTAAAGAAGTATATATGTTTTCTAAATTACATGAGAATGAAAATTCTAAACTCAAGAAAAAGATTGATAAATAAAATTCTAGAGTTTCAATTTTAACTAATGAAGTATCATATCTATTTAATGATCTTGATATAAAAACTTTGGATTTTGAAATTATTTCAAAAACCCTTGAGAAAGACAAATCTGATAAGGAGAAACTTTATAAGGATCTAGAAAATGTAATTTCTATGAAATTTTTTTGATCCAAACTCCAGGTTAAAATCAAATGTTTTGAAGGATAAAAATCTAGTTTTAAAACTAATGTCATAAATCTCTTCTTTGAAAAAATGTTTTTCAAACTTTAATTATGGAATGGAGAACTTTGACAAAATGTATTCCCAAATTCGACCTTTGATAAATCATTCTAGACTTTGTTATACTCATTCCAAACTGGTTTTTAGTAATAATTATTTTGTTCCTCAAAATAACCCTTTTTGTTGTAAGTGTCAATGTGGTGGAAACTGGAAAAGAGAATGTTCTCTTAATAGAAATCAGTCTTTATGATTTCATAAAGCTCATTTTTCAAAACAAATGTGGGTTCCAAAAATTCTTTTATCTAACTCTTCTGAATCCAATCAAGTTTGGATTCTAAAAAACTAATTATTTCTTATTCAGGAAAATGAAAAGTGTACCAACAAGAATATTTGGTACATGGATAGTGGTTGTTCTTGACACATGACTGGAATCAAAGACTTCTTTGAAAAGATTATCAAAACAAAAGGTGGAAAGGATACCTTTAGAGATAATTCTCAAGGAACGATGATAGGGATAGGTAATATTGTATTTCTTGGAAAACTTATTATCTCAAATGTTTTGTTTGTTAAAGGTATTAGGAATAATCTCATCAGCATAAGACAATTATGTGATGAAGGATACCTTGTAATTTTTAGGAATGACAAATTTTAGTTCAAAATTACAAGGATAAGTTCATTCTATCTGCCCATAGAAAAGAGAATGTATACCCTATTAACCTAGAAGACCTTAGGATCAAAAATTTACCCTGCAAAAATGCAATACCAGACCCATCATGTCTATGGAATAAAAGTCTAAGACACTAAAACCTAAGAATCCTGAGTAAACTCTCAAAGAAAAGACTTGTAAAGGGACTACCAGATCTTAGATATGATTCGTCAAAAGTCTTTGATTCTTTTCAGTTTGGTATGACACATAAAACTAGATTTAAATAAATTAGTGGAGTTTCATCTTCTAATGCATTACAGCTAGTGCATATGGAAATTTTTGGTCCTTCAGAAACTGGAATCATTGGAGGAAAATACTATATATTTGTTTTAGTTGATGACTTTACTAGATATACATGGTTCTATTTTCCAACAATGAAATATGAAGCCTTTTCCTATTTAAAAACTTTTAGATCCCAAGTTAAAAATGATAAAAACCTACCATTGATAACTATTCATAGTTATCATGGTGGAGAATTTAAAAATTCCGAATTTGAATCTTTTTGTAGTAAGAAAGTTATTACTCACAATTTCTCAACTCCGAGAACTCCTCAGAAAAATGGTTTTGTTGAAAGAAGAAATCGTATTCTTCAAGAAATGTCTAGAACTATATTGAGTGAATACTCAATTGATATGCACTTTTGGGCTGAAGCTATTAGTATTGCTTGCTATACTATAAATCATGTTTTAACCAAACCGTTTCTTAATAAAACACCTTATGAATTATAGACTTTCCAAAAACCTAATGTTTCAAACTTTAATGTTTTTAGGTTCAAAGTATTCATTTTTAATACTAAAGATAATCTACAAAAAATTGAACCAAAATATAATAAAGGAATCTTTTTAGGATATTCTAAAACTTCTAAGGCATATAGAGTTTTTAATAAAAACAACTATACTATTGAAGAAACAGTACATGTTAAATTTGATGAAACAAATCCTTGTGTTTTCTACCAAACCCAACCTACCTCATCAGATGTGTTTTATAAAAATGTTTATCAAGCTCTGTTAGATGATTCTTCTGACAGGAAAATGTTCAATAAAGTGTTCCAAAAACATTTATCCTAGCATATTTTCTTCCATATATTGATGAACAGGTTTTACAAAACCCAAATCATTTGTTTCCTAGGAATCATCCTAGTGATAACATCATTTGTGATGTAAATCAACCTGTAAGGACCCAAAATTCCATAAGAAATGAAATAGAACATCTTGCCTTTATTTCTCAATCTTACCCTAAAAGTCCAAGTGAGGACTTAGGTGATAAAGATTGGATTAGTTCAATGAAAGATAAACTAAATGAATTTGAAAGGAATCAGGTATGGACTTTAGTTGAAAGACCTAAAGAAACAACTATAATTGATGTAAAATGGGTTTTCAGAAATAAATGTGATGAAAATGTAATCATTGTAAGAAATAAAGCAAGACTTGTTGCTAAGGGCTATAATCAACAAGAGGGAATAGACTATGAGGAAACATATTCTTTGGTAGCTATACATGAACCTATTATTATTCTATTATCCTTGGGAGCTTACGTTAAAATCAAACTTTTTCAAATGGATGTTAAATGTGCTTTTCTAAATGGTTTTGTTCAAGAAGATGTCTTTGTCGAACAAACTCCTAGTTTTCTAGACCAAAAATATCCTAATCATGTTTTTAAACATACCAAATCTCTATATGGTCTTAAACAATCGCCTAGAGAATGGTATTATAGACTTACATGATTTATCTTACAAAAATATTATGCAAAAGGTAAAGCGGGTCCAACCCTTTTTATAAAAATAGAAAATAAAAATGTTTTTATTTTTCAAATTTATGTTGATGACATCATATTTGGATCAACTTATCAATATTTAACTGATTATTTTTCATATTTAATGAAATCTGAGTTTGAAATATTATGATAGGTGAGTTAATATTCTTCTTAGGTTTTCAAATTTCTCAAAAACCAGAAGGAATATATATATATCAACATAAGTATATTAAAGATTTACTAAAACTGTATGGTTACAAAAACACTAAAAGTATTAGCACTCCAATTGGTACCTCAAATACACATGATCTAGATGAAACTGGGAACCCAGTAGATCAAACAATTTTTTGAGTTATGATAGGATGTTTTCTATACTTAACATCTAGTCTACCAGACTTAATGTTTTCTGTATGCTTATGGGAAAGATAACAATATAATCCAAAAGATTATCATTTAAAAGACGTAAAGATAATCTTTTTGTATTTTAAAGGAACTATGGATTTAGGACTCTTTTACTCTTCTGGAAATGATATTGTTTTAAATACCGACTTTGGTGGTTGTAAAATGGATAGAAAAAGTACATCTGGAATATGTCATTTCTTAGGAGATTCTCTGGTTTCTTGGTCCTACACGAAACAATACTCAGTAGCACTTTCCACTACTGAAGCTGAATATGTAGTAGCTTGATGTTATTGTGCTCAGGTGTTATGGATGCAACACATACTCACTGACTATGGATTGAGTTTTTCCAAATCCCAAATTCTATATGATAAAACTTGTGCAATATCTCTTAGTAAAAACCCAGCACATCACTCTCGTGAAAAACACATAGATATTAGGCATCCGTTTCTAATGGATCAAACACAAAAAGAGATATAATTTTACAATTCATTAGAACGTAAGAACAACTTGCTGACATTTTTACAAAACCATTACCTTCCGATAGATTTGAGTTTATAAAACAGAAGATATGAATGATTACATTAAAATAATAATTCATTTCTACTTCATGTTTTCTACCTCTCCTTACATAAAAAAACGCCTCTTAAAAATGTGGGAGAATAATTTTTTAACTTGATATTTTTTGTATATGTATATTCTCCTGGTTTGTGTTTTTTACTTCTTTGATTATCGTATTGTCTGTTTTTACTTTTTGGTCTATTGTGTGGACTGTTTTTACTTTTATGTTTATCATATTGATTAATTAGTTACAGTTTTTATCTTTTCATTTCCATCAGTATGTCCGTTCATGGTAATGATTTTCTTTTCCATCGGCACGTCCGTTCTTGGTAATGAATTTTTTTTCCATCGGCACGTCTGTTCATGGTAATGAATTTATTTTCCATCGGTATGTCCGTTCATGGTAAGTAATTTCTTTTCCATTGGCACGTCCGTACATGGTAATGATTTTCTTTTCCATTGGCATGTCCGTTCCTGGTAATGAATTTCTTTTCCATTGGGACGTCCGTTCATAGTAATGAATTTCTTTTCCATCGTCTTGTCAGTTCATGGTAACAACTTTTTTTTCCATCGGCATGACAATTTCTGGTATTATTTTTCTTTATACGATTGTGTTTTCATTCCCTATTAATATTATCTAAACCAACAATTACCTTATGATCTATGGCAGGTGCATACTTTCCAATTTTTTCTTTAAATATTTTTTCTCATTTTAATCTTATCCGTTGATATATTTTCTTCTAAACCTCAACCGTAGAAGACCAACGGTCATTATTTTGCCACCTATATATAGATCCCACTCCCCAAACCCACACCGATATTTCAGGATTTGTGGCGAAGCTCTTCCCCATCAATTTAAGACTTCGTACAATCTTTGAAGCGGCTTCACCTATATGTCTCAGTCCTCTGCTAATACTCCCACAGAAATGTCTTCAAAGACTTTTTCAGAGAAAAATTTTTTTAGAGAAAGGTTATTTTCTTGGGACTTTTTTGATTCATACGATTCTACAATCAAAAGAATCATTTTTTTCAATGATGGGAGCATTTAAGTGTTGAAAAACCTATTTCTCAAGTTCTGGTTCTTATTGATGAAGACATTTAGTTCTACAAAATTGTATCTTTTGATAAGAACATGACTATCAACTTTGCTATGTACGATAGAAAGTTATCTATGACTGTGAAACAAGAAGACCATTTCCAAAATGTTCAAATAGAAGGTGATTCCTTCTGTCCATCTCAGAAAATACCAGAGGAAGTTGCTACGTTTAAAAAAGAATGTGCTGAAACGTTTTTTCATTATAAATGAAGAAAAGAGGAATGTGGCTCATCTTTCTCTAGATAACAGATTTTTGATGCTATGGATGCAAGGTTTTCTTATCCCAAGGAAAGGGGATAGAGATTCTTTGAAGGTTTCTGATATTTTCATGATGGACTATCTTGTCAAAATGAGAAAAGTAAATATCATGGGATACATCTTTAAAACAATTAATAATGTCAAGTCAAGAGCAATCAAATCCCATTTGATTATGTATCCATCTATTCATAAAATGTTCATTCTAGAGAGCATGAAGTTTTGTAATATTCCTTTGAAAGGAAATTTTGTAGATCTAAAGCCATCCTGGATTAGTAAGAGTACATTGAAAAAGTGGAATGTTTGTTTTGATCAGAATTCATAGATTTTGTAAAGGATTTAGAAGCTAATTCGGCTCAGAATAAATCGACACCTATGCATGTCAAAGACAATCCTTCTGTTGGTTCTCCTCAAAAGTCAGATCTGCAAACCAGTTCAATGCCTAAAAAGAAACTGAAATACATTAAGGAGTTTGTGGCCAGGTGGAGAAAAGACAGATAACAGAGAAAAGAAGGTGAACTGATGTTCGGTCTTGACCCAGCTGAAGCTTTTGCAGAAAGAATAAGGGTAGAGGAAACCCTTCAAGATGAAAATAAAAAGAAGACTCTTTTGAAAAGAAAGTATCAAGACTTTGATATCTCTAAAGCCATAAAAATGGTTGAGGATGCTAGCGCTCAACTAACGGAATAAGTACATGAAGAACCTATCGTACAGAGTCTTCCAGAGAAAGAAAAAAGGAAATAGATGTTGGAATAAATACAAGTAGTTGAAGAAGAGGAAGAATATTTTCGTTTATAATTCCTTCAAAGTTCTAAAAAGAGTAGAGAATAATCTTACCAAAAGTAGAGTGAAGGTATTCAACAAGTTCCTCATGACGATCAGGCACCTATTGAATCTTTTGAAACATCGGATAAAATTTTTTCTCAAGAAAAACAAGGTGTTCAATCTTCTCATACTGAAAAACTTATTATCTTCAGTGATAAAATAGAAGAAGAAAGAGAGGAGAAATAAATAGCAAAAATAAAACAACCTATTGTTAACTCAAGTTGATCAAATGAACTGGATTCCTTCGATGAAGATATTTATTCAGAACAAAAAATCTCTCTCAAGAGGTGTGATTACATTGTTCATGTTTTAAGAAGGTTTGAAAAGACTATTCCCTATTTTCCTAGGATGGAAAGGAAAATTGATATTATCATGGACAATCAGAGAAAGATGTTCGGCTCTATAAGATAATTGAGAAGGAACATTTTGTCAATTGAATCCAATTTGAAAGTTCTATCTGATATTTTGGCCGCTCGTAATAAATCTTGCAACAGGATGACCAATTGGTCATACAAAATAGAGAGCTCAGTGAATGACCATGAGATGGAAATTGATGATATAAAAAGGTTATCAAATGATCTTTCCATTTTTTTCAATAAACTTGACAAAGAAACTGATGAGAGACTGAATCAAGTAACTCATGGCGGCGATATTCCATCAGTGAAATAATTGAAAGAGAGGATGAATGATTTTCAGTTTGAGTTTTCGAAGGTTTCATCATTCAAAGATGAAGTAGTTTTGTTGATGAAACAAAATTATGTGTTATCCAAAGATAACAAGAATTTTCAAGACAGAATTGATACCCTTGAGGGTGTAATCAGAGTACAGGAGGAGACCATCAAGAATCAAGATCATCTTTTTTCCAACCAATAAGAGCATCTCAGATCTCATGATGATTCAATTTCTGAAGACAAGAATGATATCAAAAAGATGAAAGTTGTTCTTCATGATTTGATAAAGAAGGAAAAGGAAAGAGAAAACAAATGACTATTTCTTCTTCTTCTTGGGAAACCTATAAGTCTTGGTTATTATAATGACACTTATGCTACTCCTTTTGTTCTACAATTATTTTCTAAATCTTTCATGCAACACAAGTTACCCCATTCTTTTTGTAAATCAAAAAGGGGGAGAATGTTTTATAAAGGGGAGGATGTTTTACAAAGGCTGAGGTTATTTTATAAAAGGGGAGTGTTAAAGAAAACACTTCTAACACAAGGAAAATCTATGAATACAATCCTTGGGAAAGTATATACCTAAGGGGGGATTAGTTGTATTCAATTTAATATTCATAAGAGTTTCCAATAACTCGGGGGGGGATATGTATTACTTATTGTTTTTACTGTGTGTTTTGTGATTTCAAAAAGGGGGAGATTGTTGAGTCAAAATTTCTTTTTTGAATTTTATATCCTGTTTTGGAAATAAAAAATATCTTTGACTACACTAATCATGCTAAACGTACTAACTATGTTGATCATATTGATCATGTTGATCTTTCGGACCATGTTGATCGTACTGACCATGCTAATCGTACTGATCACGATGATCATACTGAACATGCTACTCATCGTACTGACCATGCTGATCATACTGATCATGTTGATCGTATTGACCATGCTGATCATACTCACTAGGATGATCGTAGTGACCATGCTGATCGTACTGAATATAATTTTTTTACTGATTGGAAATCGTTTTAAATATATTAATCGTACTCATAGTTATCATCTTAAAACATCTTTTAACCAAAAAGATGTCGTGGAGTTAGTTATAAAATAATCAAAACAATGTCATGTTTTCTATTTCAATATGACCATTATAATGCCAGGTGTCCAAGTCCCTCCGAGTTTTTCAGAGAAATATGACTGTTTGAGGCAATGTGACCGTTGGAACCTAAGGCCTACAAATACAAGGTCATTGGAAGGCAAGACATGTGTGTATGAGACTGATCATTTTGTGCTATCATGTTCTAGAGATAGATATCGTGACTTCTCTCCTACTTTGTGTGAAATCCTGGAAACTACAATATGGGAACGACTATTTCTTAGTTTTTGTTTTTCTATAAGTGCATTGGTTGTTCTTTGTGCGACCTATCATCTTATCGGGCTTTCATGTGATTGAAAGATAGAGGTGTCGATTACCTACAAAATAGAGGGATGATAGGGATAGGATGACAGGCGAACTGATCATCGTATCAAGGGCTTCTAGGGATAGGCAGATAGGCGTACCGATCATCTTATCGAGGGCTTTCCAAGGTGGTGGTAAGTCAGTCCTCTTATCCTAGAAAAAATTATAAACCTTCTCTTTGGATTAAATGAATTGTAATACTTTTACCTTTCCGTTGCCAATTATATTAGAAAGGAAATAATTTTGTTTCTTTTTCTATTTCATATAAATTTGTAATTGTTCCAATCACACATATACTATTACATTTTATATTGTTAGATTGTATATGTTTTATGATAGAATCTCACACTTTTATATTAATCTTATTATTGGATTATTTTGAATACAATTGTTTTACATTTCTTATAGTATTACATTGTATCATAACATTATATTCAATACAATCGTGGGTGTTTGTTTCTGTATTAGTTTAAGATCATTTAAACTGATTTCTTGAGTATTTGATCAAACTTTTTAAACCTACAATTCACACCCTCTTGTATTGTTATATCTAATATACATATACATCTACATATTCGATCCAACAATATCATCTTTTTTATATGTCTAAAAATAATCCCATTTATTCTATAGTTACCACTCAGGTAGAGGAAACATTGTTTCTTCTCATGTACTTTTTAAATACAAGGAATCAATTTTGTCCATAAAAAACACATAATATAACAAGTCACTCAACATTATTAAATCAACTAAAATTATAGGTCTCCATAATTAATATGTAAAAAAAATTTAATTCATGAATAAAACATTTACAGTTGTTGTATAACCATAGTGGAAAATGTTATCTCTTAATGTTCTGCTCCTTCTGGGATCTATTTTTTAGAAACACATCACCAATCATCAATATCCATAGATAATTATAGAACATTTATAAATTATACTGCATTAATGAAATCCATAAAATATAAAATAAAATATAATTATACCACTCAAATGTCTCTTGTTCACCCAAATAATTTTGGAACATCCTACTAATTTTTCAAATACAGCTTAGAATTTTATATTGGTTCCTCTATCCCATTATTATATATAGTATGGGTTTGATCCTTTCAAGTGTTCTACTTGTTAGTGTGGACATTAAAAACACTAATAAAATATAATCTATTGTTATATATTGGTTATAATCTAATTATCTCATTCTCAATTACAAAAATGCAACATGTATGGGTCTTTGGTTCCAAATTATCCTATTATATGGAATCCATATGACCACAAATGATTCATCTGAATATTTTTATGTCTGTAAAATCTAATGTTTCTTTGCATAGTGATAGTGTGTTTTTCCTATATCTAAGGATTTATTTTCCTTGTATTTAATGGATAACATACAATAACATGTAAATTTATAATAATGATAAAATAATTTTTGTATAGAAGTAAGATGAATGTAATCCTCAAACATAGAGAATATATTTTCATGTTAAATTTAAAATTAATTCAATGACAAAAATATTTGTTATATAAATATAATGATCATTCATATGTAGTTATGCATTACTATCATTTCACTAAAAGGACATAAAGTGTAAACCCTATAGTGTTAATATACAAAAGCTACTCAATCTCATATAATCATCTATGTTACTCTATGTGTTAGAACAGAGATATTGATATACATTTATTTCCCTCATTTGATAAAAAAATCTTCATGTTGATGATTTTTTCTCTTGTTCTATCAATATTGAGTGGATAGAAGGTATAAGAAACCATCCTTAAAACAATATATAATCTTGAATTTTATTCAAGAGATTAATTTATTTAACAAGAGGCTGTTTTCAGGTTTAGAGCTTTAGATGTTTATGACATAATACATATATTACACACGACATTGATAAAAAAGGGTACTAATAAAATAGTATCCATTTGTTTCAAAATATATAACATTAAAAATAAAACAATATTTCTTTTGAAAATATACATAACATTCATCATGAATTATTTATTTCTCTTACCCATCAATATAACCTATGATAACATTTTAAAATAATTTGTTGTGTAAAAAAAGATAAGGGATAAAAAGAAGGAAAACGTTAATCAAGTGATAACATAAAACCCATTAAAATGAATTTCATAAAAACTCCTTAGAATGAATAGAAATATCGTGATGTTTTCATGGAAAAAACATACCAAATAACACTTATATTCACCATTACCATTATAATTACCTTTCTATCAACTTCTATCTTGGGAATACCCAATTCATTAGAGAGATATAATGGGGATAACCTGTCATATATTGATCTATAATCGGCTCAACCCAAAATATATTGAGCTAGAATGGGGATAAAACCTTAATATCATGGGCTATAATGGGATCAAACCAACATAAACAATATAGAAGGAATATATCATGATATAAAATACTATATCATTCATTTAAACCCTTGATCAAAACAAATTCATATTTCAAAATTCAATATTTTTCATAAATAAATAAATTTTCAAATATAAAAACCATGCTCAAAATAATGAAATAAAATTATTCTAAAATAATTGTAAACCATATAATGGAACCACTATATTAATAAATCATTTCCAATTCTAAATAAAATTTTCATGAAAAAAATAACAATCCTTCTAATTTTAATAAATGATACATTTAAAAGGATTTTAAATTGATATCACTTACAAATAAAACATCATTTAAGAAATAATTAATGAAATGAAAGGAATGTGTATATTCACTATATATTTACATAATTAAATACAATATATTGATATTTAATTTTAACAATAATCATAAAAAGACAAAATAAATGAAGTAGAATGTTAACCCAAAGAATGGAAATTCTGTTAAGAATTCCATTACCTCAGGTATGACTTATGTTAAACATGTCCAAAAAACATGTATAATTCCTAAAGGAGTTTTATTAATATATTAAATAACTATATTAATATTTATAATATTTTATATTATCATTTATAAAATACTTTACCACATTTATTAATGATATTCAATTATTTCTGTTGCTTCGTGTGAGTTCTTTACATGGTTTTCAGGGTCGGTTCGTTATGGTATTTCATGTCAAATGGAAGATAAAATATGAAAATCGGAATAAAATGGTATTTAAATGTTTCAAAAACATTAAACCATTCCATTTTTCTATTTTTCATATTTGAGAAGAATTCATTTGAAATCACATTAATGATATATGTTTAGATCATTTTGATAGTTCTTTGATCATCAAGACGTAGTTTCTTTTTATAATTTAATATTAAGAATATATGTTAATTAAATAACATAAAATATGATATAAAATTAAATTTACATCTTGTATCAATAATTAAAATGGATTTATGACCAGACCTAGAGGAATTAGAGGAAATTAAAAACACATCATCCAGGAAGTTGGTAAATCGACACATCACAGACGATGTTTTTATTTTTAGAATAAAAGGGAAACAAGAAGATGTATGATGATGAAGTTTTCCATAAAACGAACAATATTACAATATATATTATATAAATATGTTTTCATGACTCTTGGATAATGGGAGATAAAAATTCTATGATAAAACAAAATGAATTGAATAAAATAAAAGAAAATGAAAGAGGATTTTTACCACATTAATTTTTGACCTAGATAACCTCTTTATGGTTTTTGGTATTGGACGTCTTGAGATACCAATAGACCTTGGACTTGGGTAAGAGCCCTGGGATGATGATTTGGAAAAATTTGAACAGGGATCAAATATTGATAGGTGTGAGGAGATGAGGGGTGAGGGGAGGTATTTTTAAAGGAGGAGAGGGGGGTATTCCATTTTAAATCATTATTATATTATTTCACAAATTACAAGTAATAATATTGGTTAATGTGAATAAATTAATTAATTAGTGAATGTTATTTATAACAAAGGTGTCTTACCTTATAATATCATCATCCATGTCTCAATAAATCATGTATTTAGCTTATTTCATAAATTATCATATTTCTCTGTTTAACAATAATTCAAGGATTTTAGAACAAATCCTAGAAATTCACCCCCACAACTTTTATTCATGTAAAATTCAAAAATGAACTCATTTTTATGTTTTTTTTAAAACTTTTATACTTTTTATTTTTTAATTAAAATAATAATTTATTGAAGAAAATAACAGTTTTAAAAGTATAACTTCTCTTATAACACTACGAAAAATTAATTATAATCTCATAAAATTATTTTCTAATAATAAGGAAAAAAATTAACAATTTATGAATATATTTTATGAAAATATATTTTCTTTTATATATTTATTTTAATTAATAATTTTAATTAAAACTTTATGAATTACAAAATAAACAACAACTAATAATTAATTTTTAAAACATATATTTACTTATTCCAAGGTATAAATATATCCAATTTTCACATATAAGATACATTAATATTATTTATACATTAAAAGGTGGTTTTAATATTCTATTGAACTAATTACTATTCTTAAGGGTCTTGTTAATATTCTTAAGGTCATGTTATTATTCTGCCCGTATTAATTCCATAAAATAATACCTATTTCATTATAAATTTAAAAATATTTTAACTATTTAATTTAAAATATTAAAAAATTATTTTATAAGTACATGGGTTCTTAAATTATCCCTACCTTTAGAAAATTATGTCTTCATAATTTTTAATCAATTATTCAACATGTTGTAATAAATTACCCTAATATAATTTTTAGATTACCGTGTTTATTTTTCATCTATGTGGTTTATCTATAAAACTATAACCTCTAAATGACCTTATTCCATAATAATTTCTCTCTCTGATAAAAAATCATAATAGGTTTCTATTTATATGAATGGTTCTCTTCCAACTAAACTACTAAAGGGCTAAAAAAAATAGTTGGATCTAGAACATAATTTCTCAGCATCGAAACATGAAAAACATAGTCTAATTAAGATAAACTCAGAGGAAAATATATTCTATAGGCAACTGGTCCAACATTATCAAGGATTTCAAAAGGATCCATGAATCTTGGGCTTACATTTATTTCTTACCAAAACATATAATGCATTTACAAGGAGATATTTTAAGGATAATGTGATCACCTACCTAGAATAAATGGTATTTCCTTTTGTTATCTATATAACTTTTCTATCTACACTGAGATGTACTCATGTGTCACTAAATCATATTCACATTCTCAACTACTTTCTCTAATTGTTATGTTCAAATCCAATTCATTTCCATGACTTCATCTCATAAAATGTTTGAGTTTAACACCGCTACCCAAATAATTTCTCCAAATGTTCAATCTATTTACTTGAATGAAAACTATTATTATATGAAAACTCAACTAAAAATGATGTTGTTCAGAATATCCCTGGTAATCCATTAAACAAGATCGAATTATTTCCTCTAATGTCTAAATTTCTTTTTTGGTGTTTCATTTAGATTGGGGATGAAATGCTATGTTGAAATTTTATTCTGTTCATAATGACTTTTGAATGCCTTTCCAAAAGATGGAAGTGAACATAGGATAATAGATAGATACATTGGATAGAGGAACTCTATGAAACATGACAATCTATTTTAGGTACAACGGAGAAAGATGATAAAGATAATGGGTTTCTAGAATAGGATGTAATTTTGTATATTTAGTTATCATTTAAACAATATCAAAGATCACATTGTTACCTAAAGAAGTCTTTAGTAGTCCCACCATAATTTCTGTGGATATATTTTCTGATTTCTACTCTGGCATTTGAAAAGGCTAAAACTTCCCATTTAGTAAATTCCAATCAAACTTAACCTGTTTGAAATTCAAAAATTTCAATGTAAAATCAGAAATATATCCTCTTTTTATATCCCACTTGTAATACACTAAAAGTTATATGTACATCATTATGTTTCAAGGATGAACTGAAAATGAAGAACTATGTGCTTCACATAATAAATCTTTGTTCATATAAGAATCAAAAGGAATTAATATTCCCTTACAAAACCCAAGAATACAATCATTATCAACCTTAAACTCCCCCAACACACCCTTTCGAACCAAATCAACCTTTTTCTACAACTCATAGTCTTCCTTCTAATCATGCTTTATTATTTCTAACAATTCATACTGCACAGAAACCTAAAAAAAAAATGATAAATTTCCAGCACCAACAAATTTTAAGACAAAATTCATCAAATAATTACATAAAGGTTCATGGGATAAATTTATCATGGTAAATATAGAATTAAATTTTAGACACAATACATCAGAAAATATGTTTTCTTTTCTAGGATGGTAATGAATCGTTCAATCATAATACATGATTATTTCCACCCATCTTATTTGTCTCATGTTCATATGCTTCTGAGTAAATATATAATTCAAATTTGTTTTCATAGTATATATTTGATTTTTTACTCCATACAAATGATTCCTTTAAATTTACAATGAAAAAAATAGTACTAAATTTGAAATCATTTGTAGGGCAATTTAACCCATTAAGTTTCAACTAACCTGAAACCTATGAAATTTTGGAATCATTATGAATTTGGTAAAACCCATGGCCTTTAAATGAAAGATAGTTTTATAGGACAAAATCAACATTTTAGGAAGGAAGGACCATAACTAGATCATTCACCAATCTTATTTTTGATTCCAAAATAAAATCATCACACAAATTTTTCCATATGAACATAAAAACTTTTAGAGTTACCTTTGTTAGTGGGATAGAAAACTATGAATGGGTTTTAAAATTAATCCAGTAACAGCTTTCTAAATCATGGATACAATGAATCCCAGTTATATTTTTCAGTATGGTCATTAATAAACATTTCTTTTAGTAGGATCAATAGTTATGATATATTTATAAATAATATGACCAAGGAAAGAAATTTGTTGAAAGAAAAAAATCACACTTATTGAATTATTGGTATAGTTTCTTTTATATTAAGGATTGTAAGATAACTCTTATATGTATTTCATGTTTCTATTTAATTTTATAATATACCAAAATTTCATTAATAAACACAACCACAAAATTATCCAAGAACTCATGAAATATTATATTCATATGATCAATTAATACAAAAGGTGAAATTGTTATCCCAAATGACATAACTAAAAATTCATAATGAAAACATCAATTAAAACATGGTCTTTAGAATTTATGCCTCTTTTAATTTCAACTAATGATTCCCTGCCCTCTTGTAAGACTTCAATAAATATTGTGATCCTTGGAACTGATCAAAAAATTCATCGATATGTGGAAAAAGATATTTTTTCTTAGTAGTTATTGTATTCAATGATCTATAATTTATATAATGTCTCATTGAACTATATTTATTTATAAAAACAAGACAGGATCACCCAATGGTGAAGTGCTATGTCGAATAAAGCCTTTATGTAATAATTAATATAACTAATTTTGCAAATTTAATAGTTCAATTTGATCCATTTGATAAGGGGGTTTAGAAATTGGATTAGCTGTGGGAACAATGTCTATAGTAAATTCAATATCTAAACCCTGAAAAACACCTGGAAAACCATCATTGAAGAATCAATATACTCATTTACTACTGACACATTATTAATCTAAACAATTCCATTATTTTCAACAATATGTGAATGATAAATTTAATTTCAATTTTTTAATATTTTCTTTCCTACCTGATATGTTTTCAATGTTATTGGATCTTTCATCTACACAAACTGAAACACTTAATGAAAAAAACTACTTTATCTAAACAATAAATCTAATAATGATTAAAGGAAACCCATTCCATATCCAAAATAATGAAAAGATATATATTAAGAAATACAAAATGGTTAGAAGGTAAAATATTTCTATAGACAATGACAGATTATTATAATTTATTCTTTGCCTCAATATTTCTGCAAGGTGTTTTTACAATTAGTTCTGGTTATATTTCTCGAGGGGAAATTTCCAATTTTTTAGAAAATTTCTTACTATTGAAGGAATGTGTATACCCTGAATCAGAAAAAAATTGTAATATTTGATTAAAAACAAGAAATATACCCGATACCACTTAATTTTATGGATCAACATCTTTTTATGCAGTTGAAAAGGATTTTTCCACACCCTTCTTCATCCAAACATTCTGATTTCCATCTTGATTGACTTGATTTGGACACACATTAACAAAATGATCCAATTATTTACTGTTAAAAAATCTTTCCATTGACTTATAATTGTTTGTATGAACATTTTATTTTCACTCATGAGATATTTTCACCGACATTCAATATCAGTAGTATTTTTCAGAACATACACTAAATTTCCTTGGACACTTTTTACAAAACATTTCCAAAGAAGGGAAATTTATTTTCTTACCTATAGACCTATTTGACATGTTCTACCCAAAATATGGTCAAACTAACCATATTTAATTCATTCTATCATGAGGCACATATGGGTCAGAAAACACTATCTCTATTTTTGTAGAACAACGAACCAATTTCTCATAGCATTTGAACTATCATTTATCTAATTCTATTTGTAAAAATAGTTTTAAACCAGAGTGAAATATATTAATCTTAATATCAATGTCATGAGTAAAATCTAGTACATACATATCTAGTCTCATAAAATAGGCTCTATAATATTCCTTGAAAATATCATATTTCTACTACATTTCCATGAATTTTTTCTTGATTCTGAGTCAAATAAGTTTACGATAATAGTTTTCCTAAAACTACTCCTAAAAAATCCCATTCAAATGTATCAGAATCATATTTTTCTCTTGTAATATTAATCATAAACCACCTTTGATCAAACTCACCATCAAAATGATAAATGGATAGGGTTAACATTAAGCATTCAAAATATACACTAACTTCTAATTACTTTTCCATAACATGGATCCATCCCTTTGCAACCACTGGGTAAGATGATACACTAAAGGATGGAGGATGTTTCCTCGATAAATTATCCCAAAAATAAAAGTTCCATCGTGGAAAATTAGGTTCCTCTCTAGTATAAACACCACGAATATTTATATCCCACGTCAACTGAGCTATCATTATAACAAATTACATGGATCAAATTCCCACTATTCCAAGCTATAGATTCAATCATACACAAAATTATCAGTGCCTTCCTACTTCAGATTCCTTGTTTTTTGTTCAGAAAAGCATTTTAAATAGACATATCATATTAAAAAAAGTTAATCATGAAATTATATATCATTTAAAATTATCCATAAAGTAAATAATTATTTTAGTATTTTATTAACATCATCCCAACCCCTAATGATATCTAAATCATTCTTTTATAACAAATATAATGAATCAACCTTAAAACATTACATAATCAGTAAATTTATTCAGGATATTATGTTATTTTACATTGGGTATATTTTTTGGTATATATTTTTCAATGATTGGGACATAATACATACATAACATACCCCATCCATTCATAGAAGACACTATTAAAACAATTTCAATTTTTTCAATTTTAAAGCATTATAAATAAATCAAAAATTTCTTGGAAGATATTAATAACATTCATCATGAATTATTTCTATCTCTTACCCATCCTTTTAATGTTTGAAAACATTTTAAAATCTCTAGATTAGCACAAAAATCTCAGTAAGGGAAATACTGAAGGAAATAGTTAATTATATGACAAGATAAAAGCACAAAAACCCTTTTTATAAAATTATCTTATAATCAAAATAAAATAATAATAAAAATTTATAAATGTAATTTATGGAAATATATTTTCTATTAAATAAATATTTTAATTATAAATATTTAAGTAAATATTTATGAATTATAAAAATATCAACACTTAATTTATCATTTTTAAAACATTTATTTACTTATTCCATGATATAAATATATCATATTTTCAATTATATGATACATAAATATTATTTATTCTTTTCTCTATAAGGTTACTATTCTATTGTCCAAATTTCAATTCGTAAGGGTCATGTTACAATTCCTAAGGTCATGTTACAATTCCAATACTAAACATTCCTTAAAATACAACTTATTTTATCAAACATTTATAATGAATTTATCTTTTCAATTTCAAAAAAATAATTTATTTTATAAGTACATGGGTTTTTACAGAAGGATATGGATTAATTCCCTCAGTCATAAGAGGAACCTTATATATTTTATTTTTAGATAGAACTCTATAGGGAGAAGATGTATTTTGGCACTATAAAAATAAATCATCACATACTATTAAATGATATATGCAGGTATATATAAATATAGGGTTTCAATATTGATAATAAAACATATTCTATTAATCACGTATGAAATTTAAATTATTCCCCAAGACAACAATATTCTAATTTATATTATATTACATGAGTTATCCTGCACAATGAAAAATATTATTTTATTAAAAAAATAAAATACATTTTGTTATATGGTATCCATCATTTTTATCATATAGACCCCCAATTTTACTATATACAAATGTTAATTGTTTAGATAGTTTCCCTGGTTAAACAAGACTCTACTAAGAAGGACTATAGTTATTAATCATATAACATTATATTGTGTCATGGGTTGTTCTTTCAATACACATCTAAAAAAATAAGATTATTATGACCTCCCAATCTTGCTAATGTTCCATAACTAGTGAAATTCCAGAGTATCTACAATGTTTCTCCATATTTATAAACCAAAATCATGACTAAGAACAAAGACAATGATTATCATAATATTGATAATACTCATAATGTTGGTATAGAAAAAAAATGTAACATTTCATTACTAACACTCTTCTTATGATGCATTATATGATAAAACATAATTGATTATTTTAGGTAAGGAAACCATAATATATATTATTTTTATATTTAATATTACATTATATTTATTATGATCAATGATCATAATTATCATACTGAAGTCTACTGTAAACCTTCTTAAACTCTAGTATTCATATTTCTTCTTTTGATTGAACTCATCAAGTAATTATTTATCAAGTATGGTAAACCTATTATTGTTGGATGTCAATGTAGTTAATCAAGTTCAATTTTATATCTTCCTATAATTATTAACAAATAAGAAATATCAAATCCTCAAACATACTATGGAATATTAAAGTGATTTATTGAAAGTAATATTTTTAATTTCTACTCAAATTCATTTTCATGTCTTGAATTTTTTTATCATTTAAATGTAAGCAGTATGACTGGATATATCAACCCATTGATCTATGTTGGTAGATCGTGATCTCTAGAACATGGTTTCTACTTTAAGAAATTCAAATAAAAATACATTCCTTAGTCATAACATTCCAGTAAGAATAAGTTTTTACATTACATATTTTATAAATAAATATATCTTGTAAAAAATTAAAACTCACCCTATCCTCTTATAGACACATGAAACACCTTCATTCTAGAAAAATATTCAATAATTATTTTTCATGTTTATATCCATAAATGATTTTTGTTTCAATCAACATTTCTTATTGGTAGTAGATTCATTCACAAAGGCATATGGTTTTATAATATTAACTTGGTCTTAAGGGTATCTATTTGGGTTTCATGACATGACATCCGAACACCAAATTTAATAGTTATATAATATTACTATCATAAGTACAATTTCAATAGATGTATCACTGAATTTAGATTAATGGTTTTTTGGACTATATATAGTAGTAAAATAAACAATTAAATAGTCAATAATACTTTTTTAGAGCCATAATTTATACATATTCCATGATTCAAATGAATACACATAAGAAGTTTCATGTATACAAACATCCAAAATGAATAGCCCATAATGTTTCCTCCATGGGATCCAATATTATATTTAGAAACACTAATTGATTTTAGATGATATCTACTTAATTATTACATCTAGGTTTAATTATTTTTAATAATAATATATATATACACATCAGCCATAGTGGTGAAAAAAACTAAATCTTTGGTTTCAATATTTTATATAGTATATGTATCGAGAAAAATTTCTCCTATCAATAGTTTTGGATCACATGTTCTTGTTACACCTCATGTTCATCTAGAAAATAGGATTCATTAAAATATAGCCTCCAACCACTATCTAAAATAGTGTATTGCATCCTTCATATTGAAATATAGTTTTTCTCGACTAATATTGTATTATCATAGGGATGGGCTATACAAAGGTTTTTTGGATAATTAATAGAGATGTATTTATTATTTTCCATGATGTATGTTTTTTATTGTTGAATGGAATATTAAAATAAGAAGACATTAATTTATGACCTAACAGAAACTATATCATAATGATATGATATACATTAGTAAGTATATTTTGGTACACATATATGAACTATACCCATAAACCCAAGTCTGTTTCTAAAAAACCATAGGCTTTAATGTGGAGTGAGATTTCACAAAACAAACATGCATTTATTTCACAATGTTTTTTGAATTTAAACATTACATTTAAAAATTAATAAAAAAACCGAGAGAACATAAACATTAGTATATTTCTAGGATTGAAATATAAATAAATTATTTTACATAATTGTGAACATTTCATCATAATCACACAATTCATAGGTTTTACTCCATGTTATAACACAGGGATAGAAAACATAAGAAATATGAGATCTCAAATTCTGAGTAGGGGAAATAATTATTAGAAATCATAAAAGTTTTGGGTGTAAATATATTTGAAAATACATTCATGGTAGGGAATCTAATTAAAAAGATCAATGATTTATAAGAGTATCACATATTGTATGAATGAAGAACATGTGCACTCAAATGATAATACATATACCATTTCATAATATTATAGAATCATAAGACAATAAAAAATGATCCGTATATCATAATATGGGTATATAACAAAGAAAAATTATATAATCATAAGCATATGAAATTATAACATTTGGAACATAACTACTTGAAGCCTTGTCCACACACAACCTTATGATAAAAATAAAATATTACAATGTACGTACACACTACATTGATTAAATCTAAACACAACCATGTCTATAGACAATCATTTGAACAATGCTAAATTAAATAATCTCCAAAGTGAATATTATAAAGAATCTATGTTCAATCCTTTAGACAACCAATATTATGATAAATGATAAATGAAATGAAGTCCATCCCCAATCATATAAAAATTTCTAAATGAAATCATGTACATGAATAATCTCATGAAAAATTATATTCATAGTAATTTCCATATATTATCTTATGAACAAAGATAATCTCATTCATATTTATCAAAAATATTCTAAATATCATGAGATATAAGTCCTTAACCAATGTATTATTGGGATACATAGGACCCCAACCATCACATAGTAATCAACCAAACATGTTTCCGCCATAAAAAATCAATCATTTATCATATTATAAATGACCCATTTATTAAACATGGGGTTTATTAAATTTATAAAAAATATCAAACAAAACGACCTAAAGTATTTCAACAATTGATACAAAAAGGGTAAGATTCCAAAATAGAAGTATTTCATAGGGTATTTATAGGGTTATTAATGAAATATAACACAATAGAGGATACATACTTTAATAATGGAGAGTAAAATGGGAGAAATATCATAAAAAACATATTTCATAAAACATTACTAACGTTATTATAAGAGAATATATTATAACTGAATTTCAATATAAATTTCAGATAAGCTAAGTTGAAACCAATTTTTTTAAACATTAAAATAAAATAAAAATAATGCAACACTGAAATGAAATAATTTTTAGGTAAAAAATAGTGGAAGATAAAATATATGACCATGAAAAGAAATTAATTTTCAATATTTCAATGTACCCTTTTTGAAACCCAAATAAGTCCTCAAATTAATACTTATTCCTTTTGAATAGTATAAAATGGAAATATTTGTAGGCCAAATACAAAATAGAAAGGGGGAAAAGGTCCTTTAAAATTAATTCTAGAATGATACTAAAGAATTAATTTATTCAACATAAAATCAATTTATTTAAGAATAAACTAATAAATTTATTGTCAACATAGAATAAAATATAACATCAGAGATACTCAAATAAAAAATGTAAATTAATAATATAGACAAAGAAAAAAAGAATTTTGGATAAATATAAAATGAGATTCTAAGTCTCCTAACATCAAGTCGGATTGAAAATGTTTAATCTACCCCTTTATTGTAACATATATCATGAACCAAAGATGAAAAATGAAACCCTTGGTTTTAATAGAAATCAAGAAACAAGAAAAACCCCTGGTATTAAGGTAAACCAAGAACCAAGATACCTCTCTTTAATGATTTAGTGAACCAAATTCAGAAGATATTGTTTCTTTAAACCCTTTATAATGAAATTAACTGGATATAAAGGATTTAAATGAAAATAAACATTAAGAGAGAGGGGGAGAAAAGGTAGAATAAGAGGAGATCATTAAAATATAAAATAAAGAAGAAATTGACTCAAATTGAAAGGGGAAAATAAATATTGTATTGTTTTCATTGAATCCTAATTTTACTTGAGGTAATTGTTATTTCTATTTGACATATCTTGAATATTAATATCATGTTTCAATGCAGAATAATCTAGTCCTAATATTGGATCATCATATTTCTTTGAGATCCAATCCTCATTAGGTCTCTATTTAAATCATTTATTTATGTTGGTAATATTCATGATTTTTTATGGTTTATTGAAGATGTAAAAGACTATATTGAATAAATTTTGATGATAATTTATGATGTTATGGGTGATTGAATTTCCTATTTCATGATGTGATATGGTTGGTCAAGATGTGAAAATATTCAATAATGAAACCTAGAAATAATACATGATTATCCATGGTATAAAAGAAGCTTCCAGATCTGAAAGAGTGTTAAGAAATATTAATAATATCAAAACACCATGTAAATATCATTTGAAAAATGAACTGAAATATCTTGTGAAAATTCATCACTTGAGTAAGGTTTTATAATTTGAGGTAGGTAATCATTGAGTTAAAAAACTAATGTGCACCCATGAAAATATTAGAAAACACATTAAGTGATTTTGATAATAAAAATACATTATAGGTCAGCAAAATACCCATTTATGATGACAAAAAACACTCATTAAATATGAAAATAAAATATTATAGATATGAAATTGGTGAAGATAAAGTGGGAAAGGTTTCATAAATGTATAAGTTTCCCCTTTAAATGAGATCCTACTCTTAGACATATTCCTCCTTTTTGAAACATCTAGTCTTTACTCCCCTTTAACAATAATCCTTTACATTGCAAATAAATTAATCATTTATCCTTCATAAATAATAAAACATTATTCCCATTTAAGATTATATTAAATAAACATAAAGATAAATACGGCCTGCTAAATAATGTGGTTTTGTGAAGATATCAGTTAACTAAAAATGTGAGATAATGTATTCAAAAAAGAAATATATATATAAAAATTATTCTCTCAAAATGTAATATTAAATATAAATGTGTTTAGTGAGTTAATGATTAATAGGATTTATAGATATTTATATTGAACTATAACTATAATATTCAATTAGAACATGAAGAAATATTAACCCAAATTCTAATATATATTTTTTAATTCATGTTTCTTGGGTACATCAACTTCATACAGCTATATAATTTTCTTTGTATTATGAAATAGAAACTAAATATTTATTTTCACTACTAAAAGTGATTATTGAATGTCCAAAAAGGTGACATTTACCACCTATACTCTTCCTATCTGGTCATTATCATTTAAAATCGTTATTGCAGAAACAAGAAACATTAAAAGTTTATCTTTTAGGATAGAACAATCATTATTTTTATAACCTTTAAAACAATATTAAATAATAATTTTAGATATTTAAAATAATATTATTTAGGGTAATATTGAAAAAAATCATAAATAGAAAAACTAATCATAATTTATATCTTAGTCAGAGTAAGGTAATGAGAGCTCCCAATCATACTTATAAGATAGATATTATTAATCAGTTTACCTAATTCATCAAATTTTTTCTTATAATAAATACTCATAGGATTATTTATTTTTAAATCATGATACCTAAAAAACGTTTATTAATTTCATTAGTGTAATTACATTGGATGAGAAAATATCTGAACATGGTTTAAGAGATTTGAAAGTCAAATAATATTTTTTTCTCACCGAGATAACATATTTAAAATTCTTCTCTAATAATATTTTTTAAATTCATTAAAAATATATTATTTTTTGATATGAAAAGTATATCACTAAAATACATTTGAATGATTATAATATCCCTTGAAAAAAAATTTGTTAATAATTTTAAATAATTGTTTTTATTTTCAAATATATTTTTAAAATAAGACTAGTTGACCACTAATATGATGACCAAGGAGAATTTTTTAAAACTAAATAAATCTTTAGCTAAAAATACAATGAATTATTTAAATTTTGGAATTTAAAAACTATGTTTTTAATTAACTAAAACATTTTCTGAAATAAATCCATTTAGAAATGCTATATGATTAAAAAATAACTTTATTATTTTAAATATATATATGAAAAAAAGATATCCCTAGAAAGACTAGAATCAAATCATCAGATACCATATGAGATGGTAGAACCATTGAAGTATAATTTAATAATTTTATATACATTATATTTACATAAATTCTATGGGATACTATTTATCGCACTAGTAAGATCATCCTTAATAAGATCGTAAAACCAATAAGCCATCGTGTTTGAAAATGGAATATAATCCTCAATTATTATTTGAACATCATTGATACCCCTTACCAGGATTGATCTTTCTTATTGATACATTATGTCATATCATTATTAGATTCCATAAAAAGTAGTCGCTCATCAATCTTATCAGAATCATATTGCAAGGCATTAATTGAGAATGACTACACAAATATTTATTCCTCACAGTGGATGAAACGTTAAAGAGGTTTTACATTACATATATCCTCCTTCCTTGCCTCCCACTGCGAGTCAGTTTGTGTTCCCTTAGTGAGATTTTATTGAACAACGGTCTTCTCACTATAAGAGTGTTACATGAATAATCTCATATATTCAATCCATGAAATGACTATGATAGTCTCACGATAATCAATTTATAATTCTTGATAATATAATTTTCTATGAGTTTTGGATTTTTAAATTTTGATATTACTATTCTCATCTAAATTATTTATAAAAAACAATTTTGTACCCATAATTGGATGATTTTCATGTTTTTTAACAAGAGTCCAAACATTATTATTTTGTTATTGGACATGAAATTTTTGAAAAAGACATATTTTCATAGATAATAACATCATCATGGTATAAAGGTTCTAGATAATAAATAATAGATCAATTCTCAAATTCATATAATATAGATATTATATTATTCATAAAATTTTTAAAATTTACATTAATATTTTTAAAGGGATGGTCTTAATATTTTTCCAATGAATTTGGTAAAGGAAAATAATGATATGTCACCTCAATATTTTTAGGAAAATAATGACCATTCAAGTTCAATGTTTTAACATTATCCAGATCCTCAAATAAGTATGATGGTTCATAAATATTTTTTCAAATTTTGAATGAATAGACTCATCAATAGATTTTGTTATTTTATTGAACATTTTATGGGATTTATTCTAATTCAACTACACATGAATGGGGTCTTTAGAATATTTTAGGTAAATTTTCCATATGATTTTAATGTGTTATGAATATAACATTTACAACCATACACTTCTGAAAGGAAAACTTTTGTTATTTTGTTTTTCTGAAGTTTATAAGGTGTTTTAATCCATTTTTAATGAGAACATCGTTTATGATATAATAAGATATATTAGAAACCTCAAAATATAAGTACATATGAATTTTAAAATCATTCAGAATAGTTCTTGATATTTCTTGAATAGTTTGATTTCATCATTCAATGACCCCATTTTTGTGTGGTTTATGATTGGATTTTTTCTGATTATAACCCCCCAAAGTAGAGAGTTCATGCAACTCTTTGATTTCATACTCCCCCCTTGATCACATTGAATGAGGTTGATCATAAAATATTATGTTGTACATGCTCAATGTATTTATATTTCATTAAATATTTTTAATGTTTGAGTGACATTTTAATACATACCAATTTTTTAGGCTTAAAAAAATAATTCCATGAAATTCAATTTTGTTAAATCTCATACTAATTGATGTTAGTTGATATTAACAGGTGTTCCTATGGAATAGTGTTATATACACCTATAAAAAAATTCAGGAATAAATATCTTTAATGCTATAACATTTAATATTTTTACAATAAATAGATTGTAAGTTGATAATGTAAGGATTGTTTATTATAAAAAATGGTAAATAAATGCTTTCTTTTGGAATAAAAAAATAGAAAAGATTATTTTAAAAATATATTTTAAATCCATTATCACTAAAATGACTAATTAATTGAAAATATTATTTCAAACCATCAAATAATAATATATTATATATAATTATTGAATTGAGGAAATATACTATAATTATAATGATGATTTTTAATCTAGAATTGTCACTGAAATACATGGTTCCTCCATTGAATATTTCATGTTAAATAAATTAATAAGAATTAACACACATGTTTATTTAAAATATACTAACCATGTACAACATTTATATTTCATATTTATTTTGTATACATGTTTCGTAAAAAAGAATTAAATCATGTTTTTTTGTACCCTGATTTTGGGTCAACATATGTTTTTTTTTATTTTAGTACCCAATGTGTTTTTTGATTTTTTTATATGTGATATGGGAGGAAATATGGATACATTTATTTCTAAAAATCAATTTTCGTTTTTTCAAATTACATTCAAGAACCAAATATCTAGTTTTTTAAAAAAAAAATTAGACATTTTTGCAAATTCTTTTAAAGAAGATCCTTTCTCGGATGAACTGTTATTATTCAAAAACCCTAAATCAAACTTATTTTTATGGGTTATAAGAAAAAAAAATTGTTTTTATTGATTATTATACCTAGGATAAATTCTGAAGATAATTTTGATATTATCAATAGTTAATTTTAAATAATTTAGATTCACCTTAACATTTAATTTCACTGATATTTTAACTTTTTTTGTGAGTTTATCTTTTTTCTTAATGAAACATATTATAATTATTTTTAATATATTTTTACATTGAATTTAGTTCATAAATACATTCTTTATGTTGGTTATTATTATATATTAGATCATTATAATTTATATGATTTGAATAAGTATATAAATTAGAGGAATTTGAAGAGGAAGATGAGGAAGTAGAGTTAGAGTTTACTTTTTCACTTACCTAAACCTGAGCCATGATATAATTAGATCTATAATCACATTATTATCTTAAGGAGAGATAATATACCCTTGAATTAAATATTAAAACCTTAAAGGATTTTTTTATAATTCATGTAATTTTTTTCTTTTTGATCATGGGGTATTCAATCCTTTTGAGTCCCTTATTTTTTTCATTCATAGCATCGAACTTCGTGATCACTTTGATCAACTGCCTTTCCTCCATATTGGTTGGTATTAATGTATTCTGGATACATTAATCTTATTATTTGATTGATTATCCATTTCATCATCATTGTAATAACCCTTATTATATTTTTTGAAATAAGTATTTCTTTTCTCCAGGACTTCATTATCTTCTTTTACTGTCTAATCTCTTCCTTGGGATCCCACAAAGACCCGAGGGATCAAATTACCTTCCCAAATATAATGTTATTTATATCATTCAGTTCATGTATTTCAATCACATTTGGTACCGAATTTTTTATAAAAACCTGATGGATATTTTTGAGTAGTTTTTTTAGTAATAGTATCACAAGAGATTTTCATCAAATGTAAATCTCCATAAAGGTCATAAAAATTTTAGTAAATGATTTATTTTGATTGAAACTAAAAACATAAAAAATCATACATATTCATACCATGTCTATCGTCATTTAAATTATTTTTTCATTAATGAGTATCTTCTTGAAGTTTCTATAATCCATTAAAAATTTTGAAATTATATATATGATATAATTCGTTATTGTCTTAATCATAATGCATGTTGTTCATTTCATTATAATCTATCTGAAAACTAGCAATATCATCGTGTTTCAATTTTTCTTTTTTCAAAATAATAAGAACAAAACCATTAATAAAAATTTAATATATAAGAATATAAATATATATATGGTAGTTTCCCATATGAGTTTTCTCACAACTACAATAATAGCCATAAAAATAAGATGCAAAACCCATATATTTTCATTTGGTTTACTTATGGGTCTTTAAAACAAGTACCATTTAAAAAGTTAAAAATTTGAAATCCAATAATATTTTGGAAAAAAAATTCTGTTTTTGAATAAAAGATATTTCATGAAAACCTAAAATATTTACTCTAATAAAAAATACAGGTTTGAAATAAAATATAAAGATTGTGGATTAATATACATTAATTTTTTAATGGATGATTTATAATAAATGATTATAAAATGGATGAAATTTATTTTTTTATAAAATAATCATGTTAGAGTGACTTTAGTTTTAAATAAATCATTATTAATATTTTTTTAAAAAAATAGAACATTAAAGTGAACAAATTGAAAAATGAGTTCTAATATATCTCGAAAATGACCACCTATATCTCATCCCATCAATATGTCTTTAGAAGATAATATTTTACCCATGGTATTAATAGAAAAAAGAACCATATAATATGAATGATTCCCTTGATTTTAAAAGAATCAGAGAACTAAATGAATATAATTGTTTTTAATAGAAACCATGTATCCAATGTTTAATAGTTGTGAGCTCAAATAGAAGGGGATGAGAGTATATTAGACTATTTGTATATTCAAATTATATTTAACAAATCAAAATCTATGGTATTTTGAGGAAAATTAATGATTAAGAGACGTACATACATTGAAAACAATGAAGAGTAAGTGGCATTATGAAAACACAATAAGGGATCATTTGGATAATATATAAAATGGAAAATAGAACTTGAATTGAATTCATTGAATCCAAATTTTCTTTTTACGAATTAGAAGTTCTCCTTGACATTATTTAAAAAAATGAATCTTTGATTGATTCTAAATAAGGAGTCATGATTGAGGATATAATTCATTATTGAGATTCATGCATCCTTAGGTCTATATATATATCATTTATAAGAAATGGGAATCTTCTGGAATTTATTTCCATTCATTGAATCCATGGGATTGTTTACTAAAGTAAATTTGAACATAGAGCCAATATATAATATTTATAAGAGTAGTTATATACACCATATAATAGACAAAACAAGTGCATAACAAAAATCATGTCGTAATGAATGAAATGTGAGATGATAAACCAATAACATTACTATAAAAAATCATGAAAGTGTTTTCACCTCCTATATAATAAAAATACGCATATTAAAAACAAATTTCAGAACCTTATAGCATTTAATAAAAATATTTACATTAATTAGAGTCACTCATTATGCATTTTATAATTATTTTTTGTTAAATTATATCAAGGTATGCTAGTAACCATTATTACTTCATATAATATTCATAGTGGAAATATCGATCATTTTTCATTGATAAAAACATCACTGTTACCAGAATATTTGACATTATGGAATGGAATGCATAATGTTATTTATAATGTTTTAGTATCATTCCATGAGGGCTTCAGTTAGTATTGGATATAAATCCAATGGATAACGGTGTACTGGAGTGGGTGGAAGTTAAATCCTTTATCTGTAAAAGGGATATTTCCTTAGAAACAAATTTTAGGTGTGGGGTATAGCTAGAATCATATGGGAGTCTGGAATGTTATGAAAGAAAAGTATGTTAATATATGTGGGTATGAGTTATCACCTAAAAAAGGTATTTCTAAAGGTCAAAGTGTATATTTGGAATAGAAAACATGGACCAAATTTAGGTTACCCATTTCAGCTTTATTATCCATGATTAAATATTTACTATAGTAATAATATTTTTTACTAAAAATGTATGATGAAGAATATAAATTAATTTATACATGAATAATATGATAATTCACTACACATAATCTAATTCAATTTATAATTATTAAAATATTAAATTTTAAATTAAAAAATTTAGTATAGAGAGAATATTTTTTTGTAGATAAATAGAATTTCTAAATTATGTGTTTTTATTGTTATTTATTACAATATAAAATTTAATTGATATTTTCTATTAGTTAAAAATTTTAAACACCATATTAGAATCATAAAATATGTCATTTTATCAGATAAACATTTCACAACATTTAAAGAAATAATTCATTGAACAATTATTATGTTATTATGTTATATAACATATAATTTTAAAAATATTTTTATATTAAGAATTAAAATGATCATATTAAAAGATTTTTATATAATGATTAAAATATAAAAATTATTTTATTAGACTCAATTTCTTGTGTGGATTTTATTTAATATAGGATTTCAGAATGTAAAAAAGTAAAATTATTTGTGAAAGCATTTTTAATAAAAAAAATTTACTTATTTATTTATTTTCATTTAATATTATCAATACATTTTTAGTAAATATAACCATCATTTAGAAATGTGAAATGATTAAAAATACATGTGATATACGAGTATTTTTATAAATTGATATTTCTTATATATATATAATATCATATTTTCATATACTCATGTAACCCCTCAAGATTTATATATTATAACTACATATAAGATAAGAGGTGGAAGTTTTCTCAAGTAGATATTCATCTATCATGGATATCATACTGATTTTTGGGAAGTTGAACTTCTCAATAAAATTATTTCTCTAAAACTTCACTTGAAGGAGTTTGGGTGAGGATGAGTCTACTAAAATTCCTAGTGATGTCACCTCCTTTCCAGTATTAAATAAATAAGTCCTATAAGTAAGACTACAAGTCCTTGATTCCATTTTTTACAAGTTCTATACTAAATTCTATATCTATTTACTTCTATTTCTGTTCACTATTTCAATGACTACATTATAATGATAACTGTTTAATAATTATAAATTTTACCAACTAAAATGAATCATTGTTCATTTTAGTTTGGTGTGGTATGTGGATAAGTATTTTAAACATAGTATTATATAAAAGGAAAAATATTCTAAAATCTTAGGGCATTAGATTCTACCACCATAAGTAGGTTTCTATTATGAAATGCTAAGTTCCCTCACTAATGAAAATATAAACATTATTCGTACTATAGTCATGAATCAAAAAATAACTTACAATGAAATATTATTCTCACAAACATGGTTAGTCCATGGAAACTAATCACATTATAGATTTTTAAAACCATATAATGGAAGTAATCTTGATATAGTGTTCATAGTTTTAGTTTCACGAATAGTTTATCATAGGATGATTTAGGATATAGAATGTGCCATACTTATTCCATCGATTGATATGGGATATTATTAGATATATTTAATAAATATACAAAATCACATCAAACTCCATTATAAATTGAGTAATAATATTGTCAATAATCATGTATAAACTTATATAGAATAATATTAGAGACATAATGTTTAAATATTATACTACTAAGAGTTATCAAAGTTAATAAAATATCTAATCATTACATTATATATATAAGGGAGTGGGTATGACCAGAACCAAATAGGATAACCAATGCTCTTGAGATGATGATGAGTTTACATTTTTATTTCATTTTTATGGACCACATTATCAATAGTTATTTCATAGGCCTTTTATTACTCCCTTTTTCTTGGAGGTTTCTAGATTGTATTATCCTCGTTAACCATAGGGTTAGGGGGATTTATTTTCATAATTCCCAAAAAATATAAATTTTAGGAATTAAAGTGACAGTGGTGAATTATATTGTACCTTATTCTTCTCTATTCCATTTTTCATCCTCTATATTTGATAATCAAGATAATTATATTCCACCATTCTACACACAAAAATCTATCCTATTCTATTTCGTTATATTATTGGTTGATTCCTATCAAAATTTTAGAATGTATGTAGTTTAACATTATTTCCTCAATGATAGTTTTCATTTGAGTCTCCATAAAACTGCATTATCCTTTTCTTGTCCCTAGAATAATAATAATCCCAAAATTCCATCCTATTTTGATTCTGATTAGTAAAATCATTTCATTTTCCATTACATTGATTATTAACTCAGTTCCTCCATGATATAACCATATTATTAAATAAACGTATATGAAGGTATGAAAATACTTAAATTATTAAATGTATAAAAGGTAAACTATAAACATACAAAACTTTACTCATAATTGTTGTGTATTCATTACAAATATCATTTTTTAATCAAGGTTACCCATGGTCATATTCTAATTAGTTTCTTAAAACACTCCATGAATATATTACATTTTCAAGTTCCATTTAAATCATTTTTAAATCTCCAGAAAAAAATAGGGAATCTAACAAATCAAATTATTCGGTTGTGTCAACCCAACATTATAATATGGTATATTTTTTGGATCAAGAGAATATTTATTTAATACCTCACCATCCATTCAAAGGATTATTATCCCTAGGTGTAATTTAGCCAAATAATGTTATCTTGTGTTTCAGATAGGGATGTCTTTTCTATGAAACCACATATTCTCTACATTAACAAAGTTTTAGTATTTTAACTTATATTTAGACATATCCCTTTGTTTTTAACTAATGTTATCCATTTTAGATAACATAATATAAATAAACCCTACTATTATTCTAACTAAGATTCCTTAAACCATGTCCACTGGTTCCAATTATAAAAAACATAGGCCTTGATATAATGTGTGATTACCCAAGAAATATTTTCATATATTTCATATTATTCACATAATTTAAACATTAAATCCCACAAATAATCACACAACCATGAAAAATGATGTTTTAAAAAATTTGGAGATCATACATATAAAAATATTATTTCTGTTAATTATGAATATTTCTCTATAATTACACAATACAATGTCCCCTTATAAAATAATCCCAAGGTTATTCTCATCTTCAAGACCTAGGGATAGAAAAAAAATAAACGGGTGAGATAATATTATCAATAAAATAAAAAAACCTATCAATATAAATGGGTTAGATAATTAACATTTTGGAAAACACGAAAATGAGAAAAAATAAAAAATTAAAATAAATTATACACCTAAGAGTACCCCATAAGGTATGATAGAAGGATATTCACCCACAAATGATAAAACATATTCCTTGGAAACATTATTTTATTAATGAAATAATAATCATGAAATATGGATGATATTATAGTAACACAATATAGAATTATATTATAAACATATTTAGAAGAAATCATCACATTAGGATCCTAGATACCCAAAGTTATGTTGACACACAACCTTAAGAAAAACTAAATACACAATTGTGTATAAACACAATCTTGTGGAAGAAGACAAATATGATTCTTTCATTTAGAAATCTTGTGGAAATATGTGAAAACAAACATAAATACACACAATATTGTTAAAATGGATAAACACCGTCTTGTAAACACAAAATATTTTGAAATAAATAGTACACATTCATTTCAATTCCCAATATTGTGAGAAACTCTAAATGAAATAATTTCCATGAAACATCATGTCAATATAACTAAATTCAATTGATTACACTCATGATACTATTAACAATGATAAATACAATCATGTCCATACACAATTTTTATTACCTTGTTAGACATAAATATATAACCAATGCATTTAGGGATATATAGGCCCCCAATAGTTACATAATAATAAACCATCCATTTGAGATAGGTCCAATTGACATAGTGATTAAAAATTATTAAAAATAATAATAATATATTTTATGTATAATCTAAAATTCATCGTAAAATATTATGTTAAGATTCATTTTTTAAATTCATTGCCAAGAAGGTAAAAAAAATATTTATTTAAATAACAAATTTAAAATTAATAAAAACTAATAGATCATTGAATTGAAACAAATGTCATGTTAAAATGTTTTTAGTGGATGATAAATGATATGATCATTGAAATAAATTCCTTTTGTATTTTAAAATATTTTCATTAAATCCCAAATCATTTAAAAAAATAATGATGATTCCTTTTTCAAAGTGTTAAAATAAAATATGAAGGTATCATGATATTATAAAAATTTTTGGTTTCAATTTATAAAAGGAATATAATTATATAAATGAATAGTTTTAACCTAAATATAATTATCCAACAGAAAGTTTAAGGATTATTCTTAACAATGGTTCATTTTAATGACGATTGAAATCCATTATGGAAGAAGAGTTGGTGTAAATATTCTTAAACACATGTCCTTGCTAAAAATTGTAAACATAATGTAAATAATGTGAAATTAAAAGATAATATAAACATAGGTTTTAGTAAAAAAACATAAAATAATTAATCTCAAAATAGATATAATATATTTAAAAGAGATGATTCTGAGTTATGAATGAATGGTTGTGCCTTTGGTATCATATAAAGAAATACCTTGAAATTGATATCATAAAATTGAAATACAAATTTCATGTAAAAATGTATAAATGACAATTTGATATTTCAATGATTAAATATATACAAAACATAAACAAATAGGTGAATAATAAGACACATATCCCAAATAAGGGAATTTTAAATAAGAAACACATATATTTAAATTGGACATCCAAAAAAATATTGACCTCCTATATAGTAATAATAAACCCCTTTATAACATATTTTATAACCTTAATCCTATATATTACCTTTTACACGCATTAATTATAGTAATATCTTATGAATTTTTGAGTTATTTGTTTATTTTCATCATTAGATGCTTGTAACCATGATTGTTCGGTAATGTTTTTGAACAAAAATATCAATACTTTTTTATTAAAAACATCATTCATATATTATTCAAGGTAATATATTTCAAGTTCCAAAATTATTTATATTGTTCTAATATCATTATGTAATAATTTTATGTATGATTCCAGAATATGAAATCAGTGATGATCTTTATTTGATGTATTTTAACAAATGAAAGATGATGAATTAATTAAAAAAATTAAATTTAATACTAAAATTATAAAACAAAAAAATACATTTTAAATAAATTAATATCTTATTATATTATTAATTATTTTTCCATGACCATTCACAATAATGTTTTTTTTCATTATTCAAGTTGGTAGTTAAACATTCATAAACAAGAACATATTATAATCAATTATTAAGTATGGTAATGAAGTTCTTATGATATATCATTAATGAGGAATTATGATATAATTTTTATTTTATTAATTAGATAAATGTTAAATTAGAATAGTTCTATGAATAAGATCACATAAAAATAAATTTTTACGAAGAAGAAATCACATTTTCTCTTAGTATGTTTGTTTTAGGCGATTGAATTTGAAATGATATTTTTTTCTTATGTTGTTAATATACTGGGTAATTTATATTTATCAAATCATAATAAAGTTATAATCATCGTATTTATTAAATAAATAAATTTTAAAAAATACCCATGATTAGCGATGATGAATAATGATATAAATTATTCATTGATTTGACAGTCAACACAATATAGTAGCAACATTTTCATTTTTTAAATGGATTAGATGAAGGTAGATAATGGTTATTTAGATAACAAAAAATAATTATATTATAGTATATATACTAATGAATATAAATTATAATATTTATAATATATTTGATTGAGATTGATATAGAAGATAAGGTTAGGAAATGGGTAGTATTCGTTTTGAGAACTAAAATCTTCTCTAAATGAAATCTAGGAAATTGAGGACATTAAACACATTTGTCTAACTAGGGTAAATAAAATGTGTGGTGATGTTCTAGAAGAGGTAAAATAGGTAGGTTTTAAAGATTAAATCTATGGATATTTGTTGAATTATTTTTTTGTATCTGAGATCCATGTATAGGTGAAAAAAAAGTACATTTCCTTATAAACTGAAGTTAGTTGAGGGGAAAAGATTGAATCACATATAATTTTAGTGATTTTGATTATGAAATGATAGTGAGATATGTGGAATTTACATTTCCAATGAACAATGGACTTATATAATGATTAAATTTAGGTAATCTTTGGCCAATTTGATCCAATTTATGATAACCATTTTACCCTTATTACACTTGATTAAATATTTACCGTGGTAATAATATTTTTATTTAAAAATCAATATAACATCTACCAATTAATTTCATTGAGTTTAATCTAAATGTGGTCTATTTTTTATCTAATTGAATTTCATTATAGGATAAAATTGTATTCTAAATTAAAATATAATAAATAGAGAAAATATTTTGGGAGAAAATGTGTTTTTATACAATATATTTTATTATTTTTATTTATTATAAATAAATAAATAATTAATTTTTAATATATTTCATATATATTTAATAATTATATTAGAATCATCAAAAAGTTATCAATCTATTTAGGTAATAATTATACAACATTTTTAAAAACAATTGTTTGATATATATATTTTTTCATGGTAACTATTATTTAAATTGATAACAAATTTATATTTTAAAATTAGAGATTGCCTTATTTATAAATATTATATGAAAATTAAAATATTTTTTTTTCATAGAATTAATTTATAGTGATGATTAATTTTAATATAATCATGCATTATGCATAAGAAGTTAATTTTTTTTATAAAATTCATTATTAAGTATAAAAATGAATTATATGTTATTTCGATAAATAAATTAAATAATATAACTATATATTTTATCAAAATAACATCTATTTTTATTAATATTATATATGAGAAATCTAAAATAAACACATGTGGTATATAAATAAATTTTTACATTGATAATTATAGGTTTACATATTCTTATCTACAAATTTCATATCCCTTAAATATTTGTGTAAAAGAACTAGTGATTTGGTATGAAATAGTGGTCCTCATATATGGTGGTTTAAATACATTATATCTCCAAATAATGTTCATGAGCTTTAACTTCTCCGACAAATTGTTTCACTTAATCCATATATGATAGAGTTTTTCTTGGAATTGGTCTAGGGAAAACCCTAGTGACTCTACCTCCTTTCCATGGCTGGATAAATAAGAATGGTCAGGAAGAATAATACTAATTGATCTTTTTTTCCTACTATAAATAGATGTTTTACGTTATTGTCACTATTATTGAAAACCAATAATTTTGTAAATACATTATAATTGTAAAATTATAAGAGATCAAATTTTTTCTTTATTATATGTATCAGAGATAATTTTAGTATAATTTTGTCAATAGGGAAATCTATACAACATAGTATTTAATTAGATTAAAATATATATTAAAATTTAATGTAATTTCATATATAGAAATTTTTTATAAAAATATTTGAGAAAAATATCTGGTATGAAATCATGGAATGTGTGAAATACATATTAAAATCATCTTGAATCTACCGTTTACTATAATTATATACATAATGTTTGTTATATTATATATTTTAGGAATACCTTCAATCAAAATTTTAATAATTTGATGAATATATGGTGAATTTTTATTTTAACAATCCCATTTTAAGGATCTATTACCTTTTAACATTTATATTAATTAGTTTAGTAAGATTTACTAAATATTATTAATATAATATCATAATGTCTATGATCCAACATCTAGTTTCCCTTAATAATCTTTCATACGGTCTTACCTAACTAATTCTATGTGTTTTTTGAGTAAATTTATCTCTACAATTTTACCATTTTAAAACATGATAAGTATGTTTTTCAATGTACCTAGATATTTTGCTCAAAAGTGTTGAAACACCCTTTTGGACATAAAATTTTTGAAATCAATCAATTTTATTTTAAAAAATATTATTTTTTATAGAAATTGGTAAGTAATGGGTTTTATATTTTATATACACCATTATTTAATGATTGATATTAGGGATTCCAATATTAATGAATTTATAGATGTGTATAAAATAATGTAAAATTTTTTATCCCATAACAAAATAATATATTGTTTTGTCAAAATGGAAACCTGGAGAAATGTTTTGGTATTACTGATTACAAATAAGAACCAATCCAAATTAAAAATAAAATGATGTTTCCTCCTTTTAGTGGACTTCGGAATAACCCTTTCTCGTCTATTTAGAGAGTTCACCTTAACACATGTAATATCTTGGTCAGTTTATTTATGACCATATATGTGAAATTAATACTATGTTTAATAAAAAATAATTAAAAAGGAATTTATACATAAAATAATGAATATACCTAAATCGTAATTTATTTATTTACTCTCCATAAATTTATTACTATTCATCTTTAAGAGAAATAGGTTTAACATGAGAGGATGAAAGAATCCAGTTAACTTCTATACCTATTAATCCTTTATATAATTAAAGGATATTGTAATTTCACCATGTAAATTTTATTTTCCAAGGGATATTAAAGATGATATTACATTTTGGTCACCATATGGAGTGATGACCGCTGTTTCAAGAAACCCTTATCTATATGATAAAGAAAATAATGAAAATCCTATGAGATTTATTAATATTATAGATCCAACAATCCTTGATGAATATGGAAATAATAGATTGAAAGGTTGATAATATGATATTGATGGAAAATGTTTTATTTATATATAAGAAAAACATTGAATATTGATAAATGTTCTCTTGAATTATGAATGCATGATCACCTATTAAACATCACTATTTTAGTCTACACTAGTACATTGTAGGGAAATATCATTTATATTTATTTATTCTTTATCTATATCAGTTGATAGGTGATGAGTGAAAATTGTTTAGAAATATGAGTCCTCATGTTTCTACATAAAATCTCAGTATATAACAGTTTTTTGGTAGGTAGCCTTTCAAACTAATAGTTTCTAGCTCCTTGATCTATAGAGTAAACTCCCTGATATGAAAATCCTAACTCATATCTCCTCAATACTTTCCCCCAAGTTTATATTGAACATGATATGACCATTACACTCAATGTTGGTCTTATTATGTTATCCCTTTATATTTTTTTTCTCACTCATAATTAAGAGTTACCTTAACCATGGTTTGATAAAAAATTACAATAGACTGATATAAACATAGGTAATGGAGAGATTTTGACTTAATATTAACTTGGGGGATTTTTTTTGTGGACGCATAATTATTTTATCATTTACATGTATTGTAAATGTTTTATGGATTTCATACCTAATTAACAATGAATTTGGAAGAATAATTATACACAATATATTTAATTTATGTTTTTTTCATTCCTTGTTATCTTATTTATATTATGAGATAAAATATATAATTAGACAAAAATACACTATATAAAATAGATAACCCTGTATTTTGAAAAAAAAATTAACTTTACCATGAGTTTTCTAATGGTTTATTTTTTATTCCGATGTTAAATCAACAAACGAAGCATGTAGAAAAACATATTGAGTTAAAATTTCAATGATTTTTAGATTTTCACCATTGACCATATAATCATCTTTGTTGGTTTCACTTTATATTTGATCAAAACTTCTTCCTCTCCTTGGTTATTCATGCTTTACATGTTTTATACTCACACAGATGTGACAAGAACAAGGTTTGATGGATACTTAAAATAAACCATTGGAATATAAATACTATATAATAATGGTTGGATTTATTACTCATATGGAATCATATTATATTTAGTAAAACATTATATCATATATAAACCTATTAAATAATATTAAAATAAATAGAAAAGTGACACATACATTGGCCATTCAATCTCATGGTCAGTCACATACATATAATAATAACCAATTATATATACTAGAATTTATTTCTAGTCAATATAATTATCACAAAAAATTCATCAGAATTAATAATTAATTTCTCAACTGATAAATTAATTCATTATCTAAATTCGTAATCTTATTATTTCTGGAGATACATGAGTCTTTCATACTTGAAAATTTAAAAAAATTATTTTATTTAAAATTAATGAGTACATGATATTTAAGCGAAGGATATATATCAAGTATCAATTTGAAATACATAGTTTCCAATCAAGTTGGGTACTGTGAAATTATATGATATATAATATATTTGGAATTTCACATCATTACATGATGCATAGGTCTATATATCAATCCAAGTAGTCATAATAGAGTTTAAAAAACATGAAATTCATTAATAGATATGACGTGTATTATTTTTAATCACTATGAAGGATACACCATATAAAATACCCTTATATGACTAGTTTTTATACAAAAAATATAGTATTAAATTACACCTTAAATACTCTTGAAAACCCAATCACGTGAATTGTATAGAAGATACACACTACATAGTTTTGTTTCTAAATTTTAATTAGTTTCAATTGTGTAAATTATTTTAAATGGTGTATAGTTTCGAATGGCATGTGCACGGTGTAAATGGGTATGCATTACATGTTTTGTACATCTAGTTACTCATCATGTACTAATTTCTATTTTACACCATGATATATGATTGAGGACTTTACCAATAATCCATTCAAGATATTATTATTTTTTACAGCTTGTATTCATGTTCTGCATTGTTTGACGGTAGATTTTATGTGTTTCATAAAAGGTAGGTTACATGAAGCATGTGTATTAATCACAAAACACATCCATTGACCACATTACCACCACATCATGTATTGTAAGTTAGCTCATATTTGAGTTACATGCTACATAACCCTATAAACTATGTTCCACCAAAGTTGTTAGTATACGGTGTAATTACACACCACGTAATAACCCCCACACAACTCGACCCAATGGAACAATAGAGTTGAAATATAGTTTATCGAAACTCTATGATATGTAATTAGGTTACACATTGTGTAATCATGTCATATATAAATGATCATTGACAGCTTCGTATGGAATCTCCATGAACCCTTCACATGTTCATGGATAGTTCCAGGTTATATGATAAAGAATAAACTCATTATATCAAATTAATTGGTCATTAACGAAAAATTAAAAGAAAATATAACAAATTAATCATGATATTTATCCAAATAATGAAATAATTAAAAATTTAAGTGTGGTTAATCTAATAAATCTTGATGTTTCTTGGAATAGTATAAGTTAGTCATGCCAATGACTAATGATGGATTTTCTTTCGATTTAATTGGTGATCCATAAGAGCAAGATGATTAATTTTTAAATATAATGATTATAACCAGTGAAATTAGGTGAATGGAATCCCAATACAAAGAGTTTATCACACATTACATTTAACTTTAATTTATTAACAAGAATTACCTCAGTCTTGTGATTCATTCTTCTATGACGATGTTGATTTTTTATCCCCTATTTAGTTATACCAACATTTCACAAGGAGGATCCAAAGTAAAATCCATTAGTATTGATCTACATATTCTCCTCTATATTGAATCATAACTAATGGTACTTCATGTTTTATTATATAGGTATCATGTATTGTTCATTGCTAACCTTTGACCGTAAATCAATCCTTCATGTTGAATGATTGACTCTATTATTACAACAACAATGAGAGTGAGGAATGAGGTGGAAAATTTAATTTATCATAGAGTGGAACACTAGAGGTAATATTCAATGAGATAATTATATAGGGATTGGATGTGACATTCAAAACAAAGATAATTTCACAAAATCATTAAAATTATATAATTAGATATATATACGGATGGGGTTTTAATATTCTTAATTACACATAGGCCTATAATCAGATATCAAATATAAATGATTATCAATAACAATAAAAATAATGATAACAATTCATTGAATGTATTAACATTTGAAATGAAAATTTACATTATATTTAATAAAAAAATTAATATTCATTTAAATGATATCTTACACATATATGATTATCATTACTGGGTTCTTGACTAAGCCCATCCTCTGTCATGTTTTTTCCAATCCTTAAATAATAATTAAAAATTATTCATTGGATAGATAAAAACACTAAATTTGTAGTCCTATGAATAAATATTAATTAAAATTCATGAAACTCAATAAATATTTATTTAATATTAAGAATTGTTAATTACCTATAGAATAAATCTATAGATAAATATATACACTATTAAATATTCTCATTAAATTAATATTTACATAATATTCAAGTCTAATAAATATCATGACTAGATATTTATGATCCAGAAATACTGAATTAATATTATTCATTTTTCCTGAGAATTGAACTTAGTCTAAGTGTTATATTAATTTTTTAAAACAAAATCAATGGAAGTTCTTAGTTTTTGACCCTAAAGGCCACGTACTAAATGGAATTAAGTCATCTTGCCAACATTTCAATATTAATATCTAGAATTAGGTAAATACCCTCAAATAATAATTGTTTAATGTCGTAATGATAAAATCCTCATATGAATGATCACTGTATAATATAATCCCTTTTTCATGATATCTCATTAAATAGGTTACATAATCATGTAATCATTCTATATTCTCGATATGTCATTCACTGAATTTTAGGAATGAATTCAACAATAACTATATCCTTAGATTTTTGTTTTATAGTTACATATTTATAAATGGATCAAGATATAATCTTACTTTATTGGAATGGAAAAATCTTTTATTTCCTTATAAATTAATTTTACATAACTTGGGGTACACCTAACATATAATACTTCTCCCTGATAATAGTCTATCATGGCTTTGGGAAATATATGAATATATAAGACTCATTATATTTACTATCAAAAATATCAAATTGAATGAAAATTATACATTTCAAAAAATACGAACATCAAAGGACGCATAACATGAGGAATTATTATAGGAATTTTTTAATATCATCATCTCTTGGAGAATACCAAATGAGACCTCCATGAGGTGAATTCACTTGATAATCAAATATACAATTGTACCCATCATAGAATGTTATATGAATGTAGAAAATGTATTCAAGAATACTGTTAGTGAGTTTCAAGTACCTCATAATCATAGGGAATTAAAATTTCTTTTATATCTAAAAAATTCTCTAAGTATAATTATCAAATTCATGTAATATAGATGAACAATAATCATGCAATAAGAAAATTATTATGCTAATTTTTATGGAATATTAATATAAATGATATCAAAATATAGTTCATTCTAGGAATGAACTTCTATAAATCAAGAATCTATTTGGATTGAATTTCATTTAGATGTTAATTCTCTATTATTTTGCAAGAACTTTTATTCACAATATAACCTACATGGTGAATCTCTACGCCTCAATATTTATTTGGAAATCATGAACATAACCACATGATGTCAGATCTATCATTCAATATATGATGCAATCATTTCAACAGAAATATTTTCTCAATTTTCTTTAGAAGATACCTTAAAATATCAATTTCATTCATCCAACATAATTTATTAAACTCCCCTCCTTCATGATTATCAGTTTTGTAAAATTCATTCCATTTCTACATAATCCTTGTATTGGATTCCCCAATGTCATTCTATTTATCGACTATTCTTTAAACTCCAAAATACTTTTTTTCAAATAGAACCAAAAAGATACATGAGGAAAAAATGATTAATGAAATACAATATCCTTCACTGATATAATATTGAAAAGGTTCTTGTCCTAATATATCTGTATTAACCCACTAGAACTTTTGATTCTTGATTACCATGCATAATTGAGCAAAAACCCCTATATTACCAACCAATTATGAAACAACCACATTTCCTATACTCCTTGTGACCATGCATTAGAAATCCCCTATAATTCAACCTCCATAATACCATCTTGAATTTGGGACCATGAGGACCATGACACTGCATTATTGTTTCACATGTTTTCATTGTATGTTAAATTAACAAACTCCTGGTTAGGTATAATTTTTCATATTTCACATAAAGATCCACCTCCATTCAACCTTATTTGACAAACTATATATAAAAATAGTTAAAACCTTCACATAATCAACTAGGACAATAGAAATTATGTTCTTCATAAACCATGGATGTTTTGAATTCCTTGGAATTAGGGTTATAATTCATTTTTCATCTGGGACTCACGTCACCATTCCTAAATCCCAAGTTTAATTACCAATCCAAAAGGTGTACTCTTCTTAAACGTATTGGTATATATATTCTCATGTATTATTTATTGGAAATAATGTTAAATGATTCTTTATAGTCAATGATTTGTTACTTCATTTGTAACAACACATAATTTTATCAATAAATTTTCCCTATAATTATATAATCGTTTCTTATTTAGTAATGTATTATATTTAACATGAACCATGTGACGAATCCAAAAAAATATTAAATTACATAAAAATTTACATTTAGAGATTACTAATTTCCATAATAAGTGAAAATATTACATTGGGGTAAAAAATAGAAAACGGGATAACTATAATTTGAATATTTATAGTTTCTAAATCAACTAGAATAACCTCACTCATGAACAACACTATAGAACTGTTGTTGAAAATTTCTATTTCAAAATTTATCTAGAAATATAATATATAAATAAATATATATATATTAGATAAAATAGAATTTAATGAATAATGATAGGAATAATAAAGTTTTATTGGAATTTGGGAACCCATATCATCATTAGAGTCCTAACCATTGCAATTGTAATCTGACCATTTTTAATAGTAATCTAACTGTTAAGAATAGTAACTCTACTATTTGAATCGTACCTTCACCTATGAAAATGTAAAATAATATTTTGGTGTCATATAAATAAAAACAAGACATATTTAAAAAATGGTGAATGTAAATAAATGTTTTAGAATAGAAAAATTAACTATTTTAATTATTTGTACAACATAAATTTTTTAATTGAACATATACAATAAATAAAATTATTTAAAATTAATTTAATTTTCATAAAATAGATTTGTAAATTAATATTAATATTTAAAATAATTTTAAAATAATTTTATATACCATTTTTAATTATTCAAAGTGTTAATAAATTTATCATAATATTAAATTTGGTATTTTTAATCAAAAAAGAGAATTTTATTTTATAAATAATTATTAAATATTTATAACGTTATTTCTATAAGATGGAGTCAAAATTTTATATAGAATCATTGAAAATTGGATAGGGATAATTTTTTATTCCTTCCTAAAATAGTTTATTTTTTGTTAATGGTTAATATGGTAAAATATTGTATTTAACTTTAAAGTCGAAATACATGATTTTTTGAGTCATGGACTTTATTAGAACCCACTAGTTTGAATGTAAATTCACAATTAAGTTTATATAGTCATAATAATGAAAAATATTGGTGGGCTTGATGAAAATTATATATTGATGAATATAATATTCAAGAACAACCGTCTCCTCCCCTTATAAATACAACCCATCACCACTACTTATCCTTACTCTTTATAATCCTTGGAATTTAAAAAAATAGTATAAAACTTCTTTCCTAACCATATTTCCAAATCATTAGTTCTTTTGGTCTCATCAAAATACCTTTCCAATTATCACTAAGGGGCATCCTAAATGGAGACAACTCGATGGATAAGTAAACTCTAAAATATATTTATTTTAAATGTATTCTCCTTTTAACACCCCAATTTGTTCTCCATATACCTAAAAATTGATAATTTATATCATAAATAAAATTATATATTATTATTATGGTGTTATATACATCATACACGCTCCTCTAATTCATTTATAAAACTAATTGTTTTCATCACAATATGGTTTATTCCAGACCTCCGTCCAAAACATAACTCATTTTTCTCTATTTCTATAAAGTATAATTATGGATAAAATATTATGGATACGTAATATTATAATATGTATATAATTAAAAATTTCATGTAATTTGATTGTTAAAAAAACATTTAATAAAATAAAATGACTCTTATTCCTGAAAGTCGGTAAACATCGTAAATGAACAAACAACATCATATAAACATTTTTAGTAAGTGATTCATCTTTATATAAGAAAACATATGGGTATTTTTTAAAATTTAAAAATATGGAAGAATATGAATAAAATTTAATTTATCTTCTGTATTTTTTGTACCATTTAACATGCACGTCTCTAATTGTACAGAAGTGATCCTACCATGGAACCATGAAATGGACACCCATAGAAAACCGAAATGAAACTATATTTCTCAATAAAATCATAATAAATTCACATAATAAATAATTATAAAATCATATATAGATAGAAAATATATTTAATTAGTTAATAAATGGATATAATTTCATCATCTCAGATACTAAGTAAAAGTGAAGAATGAATATCGAACCTAAGGTAATAAATTTCTCTAATTCAACCATTTTCATTAGGTTATGATGTTTCTTTGTATAAACCACTTTATATGTCTCTATCTAAATTATGGTTTAGAATTAATCTAAATTTTTCATATAATTTAATTACATATATACCTAATTTATTATCCCATCATTTTATGGGGGTAAAACATGATTTATGTTCATTTCATAAAAATGTTATTTAAAATCAAAATTGATTAAGGGGGAATTCTCTCTCCTTTAAAAAGTTTATGTAACACTGTTTTAATCTATTTATTCCAATTAATGATTTTATAAAATAAAAGAATGATTTAGGTATAACCATTCTACTTTACTTATCATTTTAAAAAAAAATCTCACATATTATTTCTTTTAACCTTTTAAAATGAGTCCATATGTACCTATTTGAATGTTCAATTCTATATCCAATTATTTACCCTTTCTCATAAAATAAATAAACAAATTAACACCATATCATCAGAACTATTCAAATTTAATTTTATATGAACATAAAAAAAATTTAATTCCTTAGTATCTTTTAAATCATCCAGAAATATTCTTTGATTGTAATATGACACAAGATTTTACAGCGCAATTTTTTTTTGTTTTTGTTTTTTTCTTAATAATCAGATTTTTTTATTCGAAGTGATGAAAGGATGTACAAGGGCTCCAAAAGGGGCCATGGAAAAACAAAATTACAGATGTTTAAAATAGTGAAGTCTGAGAGAATCCCCCCAATTAATGTTAATCCACCTTGGTTTCAGACATTGAAGAGTATGACAAACAAGGCCCTCCGATTCAGAAAAAACAAGTGAAGAAAGGTAGTCCGACGCTTTGTTTCCTTCCCTCCAAGAATGCGATACGGTAATGTCAGAGTTAAGAAATCCACGACACTTATGAATCACATACTCAATAGACTAGTGGGAAGCCCCAATACCTTGAAGAGCATTATAAACATGATTTTAATTGGTTTTGACCTCTACTAAATCCAACCACCTCTGCCTATACACAGAGAGACCAACCAGCATTGACTTCACCTCTGCTAGAAGAGATGGGTCGGGACATAGCCCAATAGATAAGGTCTGGGTCACTGATCCATTGTTCTCACAAACAAGACCTCCCATGCGCATACTATCCACAACACATGATCCGTCGGTGTTGAGTTTAAATCCCCCCAAAGGAGGATTCCATGGAACCCAATTTCCAGGAATAGAACTGGACGTAGGGGATAGATCATGCAGGATAGGAAGAAGTCATTGCACAGTGGGGGCCTCCCTCCAGGAGTAGATGGACCGATCCATATCCATGATGAGACTCTTGGTTCTAATAGAAATTGATCAAATAGAATAGAAAACCCCATCATGGAGATAGCCCTTCCGAGCCTGCCACAAGGACCAACATCCAGCATGAAACACCATAGTACGCGCTCGATTTTCATGTCCCTCGCCGCCCATTCCATGGAACCAGTGGATACGGAAGGGATGGTCCACCATTTATGGAATGGAAAGGCCAGTAAAGTCACCAAAAGTGTTACAAACCTCATGCGCCCAATCACTATCAATGAACAAATGATCTGAGGATTCCTCCTTATTCTTCTTACAGCTAATGCATTTTGAAGCCAGGTTCACCCCGCACCACTTGATGTTCTCCTCAGTGGGTAATTCTCTGTTACGGATTCTCCATGTAAGAATGTTGAATTTTGTGGGGATATCTTAATCCCACAAAGCCTCATGCCTAAAATCCACCCCTTCCTGCGAGACAGATAGGCGGTAGTAATCTTTAGAGGTGAAACAGCCTGAGGAAGATAAGGAGAACACACAACGATTTGGATCTGTGGACAGCACCACTAGGTTGAACAGATCCATCTGGTTCTTGTCAATGTAGAATTTATGAATGGAAAGAATATACTAGATTCCTTAAAAGTTATGTTAGTGACCAGACAACTCGGATAACCGATCACCTGGCCACACCAATTATAATTCCAGAAAGAAACATCCCCTATGACGATGATCCAGCGGACATGTGGACGGAGAGAGTTCACAAAATGATCGATCACTCACCAAAGGGGGGAAGCATGTCCATCTAGAACCACCCTGATACCACTGTATCATGCATGCATGGTCCTCCCCCACATCATCCGTATTTTCAGAACTTCTCATGCCATTTTTGCATGCGAGCAGGCGAGGACATCCCCTAGATTACGTACGTTGATGCCACCCTCACCTATGGGCCTCGCCAACTTCTCCCATGAAGCCCAGTTCCTACATCCCTCATTCTTGGGGTCCGAAATAAAACCAGAAAAAATCCCATCCAATTTTCTAATAACTCCATTAGTAAACTTAACAGCCGATAAGGCATGAATCGGGGTGGCCATGAGGACCCTATTAACCAAGCCTAGTGCCAACATCCCTCATTACTGGGATTCATATATCACTCATTTATATTTTGTATTCACCAAGTTATCTTATGAAATTTTATTATCTTAGATGGATTTAGGATCTCATTATGGAGAATAAATCAATTATTTTGTGAATTATTTTATTTTTGAAATATTATGATATTATCCTTTCCAAGACACAATTTATCATTATATTTGGTTTTTTCTGTTGGAATTTTATGTTTAAATTGATGTACTGAAATTTTTAAATGGTCAGGTTCACTTTATTTGGTATCCGATAGAGGAATAATAATTTTTTTTAAGATTAGTACATGGATACCTTAGTGATAATCATAACGATACTTCTAGGTAAATGAAAATATCTGAAAATCATGATGAAGAATAGTGTTAGTTGTTTCAATTAAATTGCATATTTTTCGGGATACTAAAAGTGTATGTGGATCATGCATATATTTATCTAGGGATTATACCCTATAAAATTGAGGATTCATTATTAAATCAACCATCAAGTAGTGAATATAATAATTGATGTTTTTGTAAACCTAGTCTGACACACTCAGAGGATATTGTTTTCCAAATTCATAAAATTTATATAAACTATTATTGAGGACTTGAATATATTTTTAGGTTCATAATACTAATAGTAAAATTACCATGGATATCCTAGATTATAGGATTGATACTCATGATTTAGTGTATAATTTTCATATATGTGTGATTAATTTTATTTTCATATTTTATCATTTATATGAGGGAGTATTATCTTCCATTTTTGTATTCCATTATATAAGTATATGGCATGAAATTGGAGAAATAGTTCAAAATAACCAATGTAATAGGAAATATAATGATCCCCTTAATGAGATGTCTAACCTGATGGGATCAGGGGATACAAATCCATGGAAGTACTGGATCATTTGACCCAAATTATGATTAATAATTGAATCATATAGAACTTAGTCCTTCTCCAAATAATGGGAATATTATGGTCTAATCCTTTGTTTGAAAAAGGCCTCCAACTGTTAGTGGACCTTCTGATCACTTAATCATGAAAAAATTGATAATACTCATTGAGAATATATTCTCTGTCCACAAATTCTTGAATAAGAGAAAGTCATGCTAGTTTTTTATCATCATAAAGGGGAATCTGATCAATGGGGGAAACTGATCAAGAAAAAATATATACAAAGAAGATATTTATTCATTGGAATTAAAAGGAATCAATACTATATATTTCAATAAATACTTTCCCCAATCTCTCCATATTATAATAGAGAGTGAGTTTATCAAACTGAATAGAGAGGAATATGTGTATATTGGGGTATATAAGGAAAATTTTTAATGTCTTGAATAGTACACATCTATCATTGTCATTAACAGAAAATTTAATGTGTGTTTTCTTTTGTTAGTTAAAGATGAGTCTATGAAATGATTTTGAGACTTGTGAGATTACATGTTATGAATTTGTTTTTGTGTTTACAAGGTTGAGATAGATATTAGAGACTCATAGTGATCTCATGGGCATATAGAAAGAAATTCTGAAATATATTTTTCTTTCGGGGATCAATGGGTAACTCTCTATGAGAAATGAAAAAAAATCCCACCAATAAAAATTTAAATAACTTGTATCATAGAAATTTTATAATGGGTACTAGGATATTATTTAAATTTTGATAAAATGGTCATTTGGATTATCAATGTCAAAGGGATATGAAGAAATTTGATAATGTTATGGATTAAAAGAAGGTTCAATTCAACAATCATCTTAAAGTTTAGTGTTTCAAATAATATAACATGGAAATTATATGAACTAATTCCCTCGGGAAAGGGTTTTCTAATAAAATTGATGAAAAAAACCTCTATGCCCTAGGGAAAAAAGGAAGGGAATGATGTAACACTACTGCTGAGGAAAATCCTGTTAATGATATGGTGGTAGTTACACCATTTATTCATTCAATAAAAGAGAAAAAATTATATTATTATAGTTCTGTGAATTAATTTTTGTCATGAATGTTCAATAGAACTATTCAAACCTCATAAACAAACATGGGGTTATAGCTATCTGTGACAATTAAAATCAATGAAATTATTTCATCCCATGTTTATAAATCCTCCTTAGAAAATGTTTTATGATTGAAACTCTCAAAAAATATTCTCCTACTTCATTTAGTAGAGTTTGATGATATATTGGGAATGTTTTGGTTGTATATAAATAAATCAAACATCAAGTATTGGGTGAGAGACATCACTATGCACATCCCGATTAATCCTGCAATTTTGTAATGTTTTATGTAGGGGATGAATCATTTTCATAATATTTGTTTCAATTGGGGGTATTATTTTGTTATGATAAAGAATATCTATCCCAATTATTGAGTCAAAGGATATAATAATGCTAAAAGTTATTACAATTTTGATGGATTTTATTGAGGTATTTCCAAAAGCCTTGTCGAGTGTTGTAACACCCAAGGTAAATAAAGAATATGAAATTTTCATATTTATCCATATTTGTGAATAAAATATTAATATGACTTTAAAGGGGACGCTATGCTCGATGTCGTACCCAATACGCAACAACGAGTTTCTTGGGAATCTTACGTTGCACTCTAATAATAAAATAATATTATTTTAAATGGTAGTTAACATGTAGCCGTTGTAATGGAGGGAATGGATAGAAATAACTAAAATATGATTATATATGTTTTTAAATGTTTTTACATTTATCCAGTAAATGTTAATGGCTTAAAATACGGAAAGAATTCAATTTGAGGCGTATATGCCCTCGTTTTCACTAAAGGTTCACTTATCACCTTTTGATGGCGAACCGTCATTAAATATAGTTTTGATCACTCTTATACATTCTTTTGGACCAAATAAAACTCTTATTAAGAATCGGGACATCAAATTTTACTTTGTGTAATTTTTTGGTATTTTCCAATAAAGTTCATTTTTTAATGAATAGTGTAGAATGTTGTGTTATAATTCAAAACCACTTTTTAATCTAATTTATTTATATGATTAGATAATATTTTGAATTGGTTTTAAAGTGAAATTAGAAAATATTTTTACCATTAAATCCAATACTGTTCGTTGGAATCAATTTCACTTTGAAATCAGACATAAACTAGTGTCAATCTTTTGATACTTATTGTTTCATAAAACACGCTATTTGTCATGACAGCGGGAATTAATTATTAAATTAATTAATGTGACTTATATGTTTTGAATTTTGTAAAACGGACTTCATTTTTGAATTCAGAATATCAAATATAGCATAGGGTGAATTTTTGGGATTTTTCTGAAAAACTTCAATTTTTGATGAATAGTGAAACCACTATGTGGTACTTATAAAAACTGATTTTCCATTTAAATGAAATGTTGCCATCATTGTGTTTTGATTTTCAAAAATCCGACATACATGGTTGTCATTAAGAAGTAAAATGTGGTTCAATGAGATTAAAATAATTTTTTGGTGAATAGTAACTTATTAAGTTTTTAATCGCGATTAGAGGTAATTAGTGTAGTTTAAGGTAAAAATGATATTATAAGAATATGAAAACACCATGACACTTGTCCTACACCTATTGGTTGTATCATGGCCGACCAAGACAAGCCATGGGTAAACTTGGGGTCCCCATGGATCCACTTTGGTTGGGAAATGACATAAATAACTTTGTATTTAATGTAAAAGTAAAAATGACACAAACATGATATGTTTTACTAAAACACTTTTTAAGTGGGGTTATACAAGTCATCTTTTTGATTATAAATATTCATTGGAAAGATAATAATATTTCCTACATCATAGTAGTTTTTTTTATAATTTTTAGACATTAAATAAATTAAATTATTTATGACATAATAATGATGCAGCGATGACATCATTATTTGACGATTTAAATAAAATGGAAAGATAATGTAAAATATATGAACTACAAATGTCCAAAACTTATTGGATGGGTGGATTTCGAACCCTTAACACCTTATCCACGAATAATATCAATTTGGGACCTTTTAAAACCGAAACACATTTTCAAATAAAGTAATATTTCTTACTTTCCAAAAGTACCCCTCCTCTCCTCTTATAAAAGGACCCCACCTCTACCTCATTTCACACATTCCTCAAGCCTTTGGCTCGGCCAACCCCTGCCCATTTACTCTCTCACATCCCTCTCCTCATCTTAGAGGATTACCTTTGGGCAGAATCCTTTCAAAGGAATCCTTTAGGCTCAGATCAAAAGTAGTTAAACTTTTAAAGGTAATTCATTCTCTCTTGTTCATTTATTTTATTTTGCTTCTCCAACCCCCTAAACTCTTTTTATTTACTTATTTTGTAACAACACCAGTATCTTCAATATACTAGGATTTTGTTATAAGATTTATTCGAGCTACACTCTCACACAACTACATCAAATGGTTAAAGAACATAAGGTTTCCGTGGATGGTGAAATTCTGCCTCCCGAATCGATGATTGTTCAATACTCATTTAACACCTTCAAAGTTGGCCATTATGATGTCACTATTTTTATATATGATAGATAATATTTTTATGTTTTATTTATGCTTCTGTATTTTTCATTTTTGTCTTACCTTTATGGCTTCCATTATGGGTATACGTGATATCTTCATTTAAGGAAGTGCGGACTACCGCCCCCTCAAAGTGATTTGATTCGTTAAATACCATATGTGGGATGTATAAAGGATGGAAATATGATATTATATATTATATTATACTGGAATTATAATATACCTTTATATCATTATTATCCCATTCTATAAAAGACGAAATAGAAATGAAAGTAGCGTTCATGCGTACGTACGGCTTACCGTATCCATGAACGGTGCATTTCATTTCTTACCTCTAAATGATTATGTAATGTTATAAATGCATGAATGTACTGGATATATATGACATATATGATATCTACATAATGAATACAATTCTGGATATAATAAACATTTGGCCACACGAACAACATGTAATTGTAAGAAGTCCACTTTCGACTTAAGAACCAAATATCGGAAAAACAAATATTATTAACTTAAATGATTACATAATGTTTATGACATTGTAATAAGTGGTATAAAAGTAATAATTAACTTGAAAAAGGTTCTTAAGGAATTATAAATTAACTCAAGTTTATTATTCAGGAGATTAAAGAATGATCGAGTCAAGTCGGACCCGAGGTAAGGGATCCTACTCCTCTCTTTGTTTTTAAGTATACACTTTTATGTCATTCCTTTTAAAGCTCATATTTCTTGTTATTGGGATGATCTTTTATATTAAGCATACTGTAATTTTTATTTTCATGTGATGAGAGACCCTATTCTCTCTCATCAATCCATTTTGGAGGTTTTGAGTGGCGCCGTTAGGCTGCCGAATTTTCGTAAGGGATTTTTCATCTCACTGTTATTATCGTGAGATTTATGCTACATTTGCCACAAATTCCATTGAGTGGTGTATGTACTGCCCATAATTCTACTCTTTGTGTAATATAATTTCGTTTATGAGTATTTACATCAATGACCTATTGTCTTTCTTTCATGGGGTGTATGTTTTGAAAGATACCCAAGTCGGTAAGGGAACCTTTCACCCTCCTCTTTTTTAAAAGACTTCTTTTATTGGGTCTTTTAATTTACATATTTTTATGTTGGGATATGTTATCATACATCCTTATTGATGTAAATTTTATGTCCAAGTGATGAGATACACTTTTTATCTCTCATCAACTCATTTTGATGTGATGCCGTTAGGCTGTCAAGGGAACTTTTTAACCCAATTTCGATTTCTTTGGGTTCAACTTGTAGTCATTGAATATGTCATCCATTGAATATGTGTGAATGACCATTTATTTTTTAACACTTAATATCCACTTATATTAGGTGTATATATATTTTTCACACATATTTTTGAGATTTATTTGTCCTTAATTTAAGGATACCTTCTTTATAAGCGATTTCATCACATTTGAAATTTCTATTGAGGGTTCATTGTTGTTATGCACCAATTCACTCTTATATGGTGTATATACTGTCCTTTGGAATATTATATCATGAATCCTTATATTCTCATGATATTATAAAGTTCTGACTAAATGTTATTCCTTGATTATTGTATTCAAGTGTCTCTAATTTTGGTAAAACCCCTTTAACCAAAATATCGTTTTAAATGTTTTAATTATTTGTTCTTATTAATATCCATGTTTTCAAAATGGTTTTAAGGATTTATTTATATGGATATTAATGGTTTAAAATGTTAAAAGCTTCAAGGTGGTATGGGACACTTTGATTCAAAAATCTCTTTATTAAATGTTTTAAATGGTTTTGGAAATGGTTTCTTTTTGAATGGATTCATTATTTCAATATCCTAAAATGTTATATTGTGATTGAAATGTGGAAATGTTATGTTTCCTTTATTCATGTTTATGTGATACAATTATGTTATGGTTCTTGGGCATTGTTATGAAGAACGGGTGGTTCCGTGATAAAGTAAGGGCGGGTGAGCCCGATATAGCTCTCCAATGCATTGGGTAACGCGAAGGAGTGAAACGTTAAGGTTTCTCCGAAGAGATTTAGGGAATATACTGTGATGGGTATTCCAAACGTAACAAAGAGGGTTACTCCCTACGTAAGAATGTTATGAATGCCTTAAGTTACCTTTATGTATTATGTTTTCTATGATTTATTCATGATTTGATATGCTTATGTTTTATGGGTAAAGTATGATTTCATTCGTATGTATATATGAACTCATGTTTCCTTTCCATATTTTTATAACTCTTACTGAGATTTTTATGCTCATCCCATGTTTTTGAAATGTTTTTCACAGGTCAATGGAAAGGTATATGATGTGATGATAGTGTCAAGGATGTGTCAAGAAAGAATCTGTGTTTTATTTTAAATAGGTTTCCGTTGATGGGAAGAATGAATATTGTCTTTTATATAACCACTTTGTTTAAATTTGGAATGTAATGAATGTTTCATGATCTAATTCTCTAAAACTCTAAACCTGAAAAGATCCTCAATGTGTAATATTGTAATAACTCAAGATTAAGTAAGGTTTAAGGATGGGGCCTTATAGTTGGTATCAAAGTCCGGTTTAGATAACTTTAGAGGTTAGGGTATTCTTTAATCATAAGTGACATTACCATAATGGTTAGGATTTCAGAAAGAGTCCTAGTTTTAGATAAATTGAATGAGTAAGTATATCTTAGTGTTTACCTTCCTCATTAGTACATGATGGTTTTGTTGATATACTCACACTGAACTTTTTGGTTTTAGTAAATAGCTGGATCTAGCAGGCACCAAAGTGACAATGAGTTTGAAGGAAACTGTGGTGGTTCTCTGATTAAGATACTGGATGAGATGGGGGATTCAATGAGGAATCTCATGGTTTTTCTAAACCAACTATCAAGGAGTCATGATCATCCACTTGAACCTTGGTGAGTTCTCTAATGCATCATGTACGAGATGGCCAACTCGATGTGGAAATTCAGGTAATAATTATTAAGGTAACAATTAGGGTTTATATGATCCTTACTTTTGAGGTAATTATGGGTTATTATATGATATGATGGAAAATGAAGGGCATGAGATAAACTTGAGGTTAAAATATGTTATGATTATTCTTGAAGATTTTATCTCATTTTGGGGAATGTTTTAAGAATTATATAGTTTTTGAAAAAGGACAACACGTAGACCGTGTGACTACCCGTCGCGTCGGACAAAGCTGCGGGAATCGAACCCACAACCAAAGTGCGACTGGTATTTATCGCCTACCACTGGACTACGTGAAGTCCCTGGTTAGTTTGACTGATTCTTTCTAGTTATATGATTTTATGAATTAAGAGTAAGTTGATTTTGGGTTATTTATGAAAATGATTAACCTATCTTGGAGGATATGTGATTAGGTTAATTACTTTTCAATGCGAGACTTTAGGAGCAACTGATATTACTTGGAGATAAATGTTACAATTTAACTTGGAAGACTATGTGACTAAATCCGTCAAAAATTTGGGTTTCAATCTTAGATTGTTTTACTTTGAAGAATTTTATGGACAAATTTTTTATCTAATGGTCTTCGTTGAACTTTGGGTTTTGTTGGTCAAATTTTGGAGATTAAGGATAGATTTTCTTTTTAAAGGGTTATCCTTTTCTGGATTATCTGATCTTGTAGTAAAATTTTTGGTTTTAGTTTTGGTTAAGGTTTGAAGACATGGGAATTGTATAGTTCTCTTTTGTGGATTAGGTGAATCTCTAGAAGTTGATTATAGTACTCTTAATGTGAACAAGTCTCCCTAAATACTCGTCTTTTGGATAAAATATGAGTTTATGTAAGGAATATAATAATGGTTGAAAGTCAACATGATAAGTGATTATGTTTCCTTATGAATAAATTCCTCAATAAAAAGTAACCTAAAACAAAAATGTTGTCTATTAACTTTTCCTACTGGGGAATCGAATACCGTTTAACCCATCACAAGTTTCTGATTTTCTCGTGGTTAACTCTCTCCTAAACATGTTTTCTATCACTCTCCATCAGAACATGACCCTTTGTTTTTTCCTCCATGTCCATATTTTCATACTTGGAATCCTAGTATGGGTTAACTCGGGTGACCTTTGTACTTATCTTTCTTTATTTTAAAGTGATTGTTTTACCGACTCTTGTTCCGATGTGGGACTTTCAAGGATGTTTCCAAGCTCAATTTTAAAATTGCGAGGACGCAATTCCCAAAAGGGGGGAAGGATGTAACACCCCAGGTAAATAAAGAATATGACATTTTCATATTTATCCATATTTGTGAATAAAATATTAATATGACTTTAAAGGGGACGCTATGCTCGATGGCGTACCCAATACGCAACAACGAGTTTCTTGGGAATCTTACGTTGCACTCTAATAATAAAATAATATTATTTTAAATGGTAGTTAACATGTAGCCGTTGTAATGGTGGGGATGGATAGAAATAACTAATATATGATTATATATGTTTTTAAATGTTTTTACATTTATCCAATAAAAGATAATGGCTTAAAATACGGAAAGAATTCAATTTTAGGCGTATATGCCCTGGTTTTCACTAAAGGTTCACTTATCACCTTTTGATGGCGAACCGTTATTAAATATAGTTTTGATCACTCTTATACATTCTTTTGGACCAAATAAAACTCTTATTAAGAATCGGGACATCAAATTTTTCTTTGTGTAATTTTTTGGTATTTTTCCGATAAAGTTCATTTTTTAATGAATAGTGTAGAATGTTGTGTTTTAATTCAAAACCTCTTTTTAATCTAATTTATTTATACGATTAGATAATATTTTGAATTGGTTTTAAAGTGAAATTAGAAAATATTTTTACCATTAAATCCAATACTGGTCGTTGGAATCAATTTCACTTTGAAATCAGACTTAAACTAGTGTCAATCTTTTGATACTTATTGTTTCATAAAACACGCTATTTGTCATGAAAGCGGGAATTAATTATTAAATTAATTAATGTGACTTATATGTTTTGAATTTTGTAAAACGGACTTCATTTTTGAATTCAGAATATCAAATATAGCTTAGGGTGAATTTTTGGGATTTTTCTGAAAAACATCAATTTTTGATGAATACTGAAACCACTAAGTGGTACTTATAAAAACTGATTTTCCGTTTAAATGAAATTTTGCCATCATTGTGTTTTGATTTTCAAAAATCCGACAAACACTGTTGTCATTAAGAAGTAAAATGTGGTTCAATGAGACTAAAATAATTTTTTGGTGAATAGTAACTTATTAAGTTTTTAATCGCGATTAGAGGTAATTAGTGTAGTTTAAGGTAAAAATGATATTATAAGAATGTGAAAACAGCATGAAACTTGTCCTACACCTATTGGTTGTATCATGGCCGACCAAGAAAAGCCATGGGTCAACTTGGGGACCCCATGGATCCACTTTGGTTGGGAAATGACATAAATAACTTTTTATTTAATGTAAAAGTAAAAATGACACAAACATGATATGTTTTACTAAAACAATTTTTAAGTGGACTTATACAAGTCATATTTTTGATTATAAATATTCATTGGAAAGAAACTAAGATTTAATACATCATAGTATTTTTTTTATAATTTTTAGACATTAAATAAATTAAATTATATATGACATAATAATGATGCAGCGATGACATCATTATTTGACGATTTAAATAAAATGGAAAGATAATGTATAATATATGAACTAAACATGTCCAAAACATATTGGATGGGTGGATTTCGAACCCTTAACACCTTATCCACGAATAATATCAATTTGGGATCTTTTAAAACCGAAAAACATTTTCAAATAAAGTAATATTTCTTACTTTCCAAAAGTACCCCTCCTCTCCTCTTATAAAAGGCCCCCACCTCTACCTCATTTCACACACTCCTCAAGCCTTTGGCTCGGCCAACCCATGCCCATTTACTCTCTCCACATCCCTCTCCTCATCTTAGAGGATTACATTTGGGAAGAATCCTTTCAAAGGAATCCTTTAGGCTCAAATCAAAAGTAGTTAAACTTTTAAAGGTAATTTATTCTCTCTTGTTCATTTGTTTTATTTTGCTTCTCCAACCCCCTAAACTCTTTTTATTTACGTCTTTTGTAACAACTCCAGTATCTTAAATATACTAGGATGTTGTTATAAGATTTATTCGAGCTACACTCTCACACAACTACATAAAATGGTTAAAGAACATACGGTTTCCGTGGATGGTGAAATTCTGCCTCCCGAAACGATGATTATTCAATACTCATTTAACACCTTCAAAGGTGGCCATTATGATGTCACTATTTTTTTATATGATATATAATATTTTTATGTTTTATTTATGCTTCTGTATTTTTCATTTTTGTCTTACCTTTATGGCTTCCATTATGGGTATACGCGATATCTTCATTTAAGGAAGTGCGGACTACCACCCCCTCAAAGTGATTTGATTCGTTAAATACCATATGTGGGATGTATAAAGGATGGAAATATGATATTATATATTATATTATACGGGAATTATAATATACCTTTATATCATTATTATTCCATTCTATAAAATACGAAATAGAAATGAAAGTAGCGTTCATGCGTACGTACGGCTTACCGTCTCCATGAACGGTGCATTTCATTTCTTACCTCCAAATGATTATGTAATGTTATAAATGCATGAATGTACAGGATATATATGACATATATGATATCTAAATAATGAATACAATTCTGGATATAATAAACATTTGGCCACACGAACAACATGTAATTGTAAGAAGTCCACTTTCGACTTAAGAACCAAATATCGGCAAAACAAATATTATTAACTTAAATGATTACATAATGTTTATGACATGGTAATAAGTGGTATAAAAGTAATAATTAACTTGAAAAGGTTCTTAAGGAATTAGAAATTAACTCAAGTTTATTATTCAGGAGATTAAAGAATGATCGAGTCAAGTCGGACCCGAGGTAAGGGATCATACTCCTCTCTTTGTTTTTAAGTATACACTTTTATGTCATTCCTTTTAAAGCTCATATTTATTGTTATTGGGATGATATTTTATATTAAAAATACTGTAATTTTTATGTTCATGTGATGAGAGACCCTATTCTCTCTCATCAATCCATTTTGGAAGTTTTGAGTGGCGTCGTTAGGCTGCCGAATTTTCGTAAGGGATTTTTCATCTCACTGTTATTCTCGTGAGATTTATGCTACATTTGCCACAAATTCCATTGAGTGGTGTATGTACTTCCCATTATTCTACTCTTTGTGTAATATAATTTAGTTTATGAGTATTTACATCAATGACCTATTGTCTTTCTTTCATTGGGTGTATGTTTTGAAAGATACCCAAGTCGGTAAGGGAACCTTTCACCCTCCTCTTTTTTAAAAGACTTCTTTTATTGGGTCTTTTAATTTACATATTTTTATGTTGGGATATGTTCTCATACATCCTTATTGATGTAAATTTTATGTCCAAGTGATGAGATACACTTTTTATCTCTCATCAACTCATTTTGATGTGATGCCGTTAGGCTGTCAGGGGAACTTTTTAACCCAATTTCGATTTCTTTGGGTTCAACTTGTAGTCAATGAATATGCCATCCATTGAATATGTTTGAATGAACTTTTATTGTTTTACACATAATATCCACATATATTGGGTGTATATATATTTGTCACACATATTTTTGAGATTTATTTGTCCTTAATTTAAGGATACCTTCTTTATAAGCGATTTCATCACATTTGACATTTCTATTGAGGGTTCATTGTTGTTATGCACCAATTCACTCTTATATGGTGTATGTACTGTCCTTTGGAATATTATATCATGAATCCTTTTATTCTCAGGATATTATAAAGTTCTGACTAAATGTTATTCCTCGATTATTGTAATCAAGTGTCTCTAATTTTGGTAAAACCCCTTTAACCAAAATATCATTTAAATGTTTTAATTATTTGTTCTTATTAATATCCATGTTTTCAAAATGGTTTTAAGGATTTATTTATATGGATATTAATGGTTTAAAATGTTAAAAGCTTCAAGGTGGTATGGGACACTTTGATTCAAAAATCTCATTATTAAATGTTTTAAATGGTTTTGGAAATGGTTTCTTTTTGAATGGATTCATTATTTCAATATCCTAAAATGTTATATTGTGATTGAAATGTGGAAATGTTATGTTTCCTTTATTCATGTTTATGTGATACGATTATGTTATGGTTCTTGGGCATTGTTATGAAGTTCGGGTGGTTCCGTGATAAACTAAGGGCGGGTGAGGCCGATATAGCTCTCCAATGCATTGGGTAACACGAAGGAGTGAAACGTTAAGGTTTCTCCGAAGAGATTTAGGGAATATACTGTGATGGGTATTCCAAACGTAACTAAGAGGGTTACTCCCTATGTAAGAATGTTATGAATGCCTCAAGTTACCTTTATGTCTTATGTTTTCTATGATTTATTCATGATTTGATATGCCTATGTTTTATGGGTAAAGTATGATTTCATTATTATGTATATATGAACTCATGTTTCCTTTCCATATTTTTATAACTCTTACTCAGGTTTTTATGCTCATCCCATGTTTTTGAAATGTTTTTCAAAGGTCAAGGGAAAGGTACATGATGTGATGATAGTGTCAAGGATGTGTCAAGAAAGAATTCGTGTTTTATTTTAAATAGGTTTCCGTTGATGGGAAGATTGAATATTTTCTTTTATGTAACCACTTTGTTTAAATGTGGAATGTAATGAAAGATTCATGATCTAATTCTATAAAACTCTAAACCTGAAAAGATCCACAATGTGTAATCTTGTAATAACTCAAGATTAAGTAAGGTTTAAGGCTGGGGCCTTATAAGTGTTCCCCCTAACTGATATATTGGATTCTCAATTGAACTTATACATAGATCCCTTCCCATACAGATGACTCCATACAAAATAACCACCATTGAGTTTAAAGAAGTAAATAATATGATAATATTGAATCTGTAAAATGATTTTATACATCCAATTTCATCTCTCGGGATTGTGTTACTCCTATTCATCCACAAGAATGATCGTTCAATACACCTCGGAATTGATTATTGTGGGATTAAAAATTTAATAGTAATGAAAATACACCCCATTCCATTTATAGATGAATTTTATGATAAATTATTTGTGGCCTTTTGTTTCTATTAGGTGGTCCTTAAGTACTAATATCACCAATTAATGTTGAATAAGGAAGGTATTCAAAAAAATTTCTTTCAAACAAGGCATGAACACTACGAGTTCAATGTTATTATCTTTCAAACTCACTAATACTCATGAAATAATTATATACATAATGATTATAGTTTTAAGCCACTACATATAAAAATTTATGTAATTATTTATAGTTGATAATTTCCTATACACCAAAATGAGGGAGGAAAATTGATATCATTTTTCTATTATGATAAAAAAATTAATAAAGGATAATTTGTATATAATGTATAGAAATTATGAGTTATGGAAAGGGTATGTATCATTCATTGGGACTGTTATTACTAGAAAAGTTATGTTTGTGGACCCTTCTAAGTAAAAATTAATTTATGATTGGCCTAAACAAGTATCTAAAATGGAGACCCATAGTTTCTTTAGATGAACATGGTATTATAGATTATTTATGAGAATCAAATTGTGATTAAAAAACTAGTTGACCAAGTAGCTTGAAAGGGAGTAATATTATTCATGAATAATGAATTAAACGATAGATTTATGTAATTAAATTTTTGGCTTGTCACTACACAATTACATATTATACTCACAAGAATGGAAATCGTTATGGTAAATAGAGATGCATAAATGAAGGTCATAGGCTATGTATGGATGAATAATGATAATTTTATAGCCTATGAAACAAGGTAGATGAAACTTATTGAGTATAACTGTCCAACACATTATCCAAAGTTAGATTCAATTATCCTTGCATTGAAAATATGGAGTCATTATATTTCTCGGGGGATTTTTGAGATATATACAGATCATAAGAGTGTCAAATAAATATTAAAAAAAGATATTAATAAGTTCTCATGAATATGGTTAGTTATAATCATGGATTATGACTCCCCAATCCACTACTATCCTTGGAATGAAACAAATGTTTATATTACCTAAGATGAAAGGATTTTATAACCATATGATTTATGAGAATTGAGACCAATCCATTCATCATAAACATTCAATGAATAGACATGAGATTTATAAGGGTGTTAATATCCTCTTTCCTTTCACATGTTATTTTTCATCCATCCCTTCTAGAGAAGAAAAATGATTCTCAAGGGGATGATATGTAAATTCCAATGAAGGTGAAAGCTGCAAAAAGGGTAAATACTTGTATTTAAAATTTTATAAAGGAATTTTAAGATTCAGATAAAGGCTTAGTGTACCACAAAATCTTGAGATAAATATGGATCTTTTTAATGATTCAAATATCTCGGACTTCACCAATCAACCGTGGGTTATAAATATGTATCGATATCTCTATGAGAACTATTTATAGGTAAATATGAAGAAGGATATCGAATATTATATGACTAAGTGAATAGTTTATGATAAAGTGAATTATAAAAGGTTAAATTGTAAGGGGTGATTCAACCATTACCCATACCAACATGGAAATGGGAAAACATTTCCATAGATTTTTTCTCTTTTTTTCTATATAAATATAATGAAACTAATGAAATATTGGTTGTGGTGGACCATCATACAAAGATTTCTCATTTTGAATCTATTTTATAGGACTTATTAATTAATAAAAGTTCAAGAATATACTTGAAACAAATTTTGATTATTCATGGAACACCACAATTAACTATATTTGATCAAGATTATAGATTTAACTCTCTGTTCAGGAAGAGACAAAAACTTTAGCTAAACAATTAGTTTAACATCAACATGGATTATCACTCATAAATTGAAGGCCCGTATGAGTGGACTATCTAGACACAAGAATAAAATTTGAAAGAAGGATCAATGGAATTTAAAGGTGGATATGATAAAAATATGATTATAGTTGAGTTCTCGTGGAATAATAGCTCTAACTAAAGAATCAAAATTGTTCTATATGAATCATTTTGTGGGAAGATGTGCATTACATAGACATGATGGGATGAAGCTGGTGAACAAAGGATAATGGGACCTAAAATGGTAGATTTATTTTTTTAAAAGGATAATACAATTTGGAAAAGCATCGGAGTAGATCAATTTTGACATCAGAACATTGAAAAAACACATAGAAGAGAGTTTTAGTATGATATTTGAGATAATGTGTTATTTTTATATCAACATGGAAGAGAGTATAGAGACTCTTATAGAAGGGGGAGGTATATCCCGGGTACATATAACCCTTGGATGTTATTGATCACATTGGGGAAGCACCATATTGACTAGAACTCCAACCTACCCAATCTAAAGTACATGATATATTTCTCATACACATCTCATGAAATTACATACCATATACCTCACATGAACTGAATTCAGTGGGTATTAAATTATAAAATTATCTCTCATTTGAGGAGTAATCTGTGAGGATCATGGACAGTAATGTTAATCTTCAATGAAAAAAACTACTCACATAGTGAAAGTGAAACGGAGAGATCATAAGAATGAGGTGGAAACATGGGAATCTTAGGAATAAATAATTTAAAAGTATCCTAAAATATTTTCACACTAGAATATTAAATGATATTTTGACTGAAAAATTTTATATGTGGGAAAGAATAAAATAACCTAGATTCCTTTCAATTAAAGATCCTTCTTATTATAAAATTGTCTCATATTTATAATGTACTATAAGTCACATGTATCACTTAATGAAACCAACAACATCATGTTACATTAATTTGAACAATAAATTTTTAGTAGAAAAAATATTATAAAAATTTTAAAATTTTAAAATGGGATATAAAATAGATGTCAACATAACTTATCTATATATCATTGGATTTGTATAATCCACCGAAATACCTACACTAAATAAAAACATTGTATCAGAAAAACATGATATTAGTAATTCAAAATTAATATTGAAATATATATATATATATATTTATTATAATTTACTTTTCAAATATGAATTAATAAAATATGATTTATTTATATAAATGGGTAAAAAATATGTCCCTCACAAATCTAACCATCAAAATAGAAATCTGATCATTAGAATATTAATCTGTCCATCGAGAATTGTAATATGATAGATATAAATAATTACATGACTGTTAGAATTGTAACTTCACAAATGGAAATTTTAATTAATATCACGGAGTAATATAAATGAAAATATTATATATATATTTCAAGGTAAATGTAAATGAATTATTTGAAAATATAAATTATGTGTTTGTATTTTTTTTAGATAAAAAAACTTTCAATTTTAGTTTTATAATAAATAACCTAATATAAGAGGATAGATATTTTGATAAAATTAATTTATAATATAATATTATGTTGTATTATTATGAATATATACTTTCATGATAGCATATGTAATTTTTAAAAGGGTGAGAAAATTTTTCAAAATATTAAAACATATAATATTTAAAAAATATCTTAAAAAAATAAATCTCTAAGCATTAAAAAAAATATTTTCATAATATAGATTTATATCTTTAAATGTAAACATCAATAAATTGTTAATTTTATTTTTCAACACTTTTTTGAAATATTTTATTTTTGTGAATAGTGAAATACATAGGAATATAATATTTAACATTATTGGCTAAATACATGATACTTTGAGACATGAATATTGTAGAAAACCACAATTTCATAATAACATACACAATTTTCAATTTATTATCACAATAATCAATATTATTGGTAGTCTTGAGCCATAATAATAAACAAATGAATATAATAATCAAGACCCCCTCCCCACCCCATATAAATACCAACCATAACCTATCATTCTCCCTTCTACTTATAACCCTTGAATATTTCCAAATTTATTTCCAATTAAATTAAAAATTATATCCTCTATTTCCTAGTACTACTGGTCTCATTGAAATATTGTTCCACTGAGCCTTATTAAGCAACTTCCAAGGAGACCTCCAAGGGAGAGGTAAACTAACAACAAGATGTATTGAAATTTTATTATTCACCAACCTCTCCCAGATTTTCACAATCAATATAAACATAGAATAATGTATCTTAAATATACTATTATTTTATTATAATTGTGTTATATATATCTTATAACATCCCAATACATTATTATAAATTGAAAATGGTGTTCAAAATATGGTTGGTTCACCACCTACAGAAAAACATTACTTAATTTTTATCCACTACCTCTATATATGGATACCAATATAATATAATGAATAAATATGATTAAAATTAAGTAAATTATAACTTAAATCAAGTTACATAATGTTTAATCAATTATTAATTAAAATAATAATTATTCTTTTTCATGATGGATGGTAAAATCACCTAAATGAACTAACCACATAACATTAACACTTTTACTAAGTGAATCATACCAATGTTGGAACACATATAGGTTTTTGGAACTATTTTAATTTATATAAGTGAATAGATAACATTAAATTATATTTCTATTGTTTTAGTACTATTTTAAAATTAGTTCCATAATTATATAGAGGTTATCCAACCATGGAACCATGAATCAAATGCCCATGGAAAAGTTAAATTAAAATTTATAACTTAATGAAATGTTAGTTAATGGACATAAAAAATGTATAATAAATTTATTAAAGATTTACTTTTTTTAATTAAATAATTAATGAATATAATTTTTTTCTCAATGATGCTATGTTCATGTAATGAATGATTCTAGAATGTAGGGTAAGGGATCTCCCTGAATAACCCTTTTCCATTTCGATATGACGTTTCTCTCTCTAACCAAATTTTTGTCTATATTGGATGTTATTGAATGATTATAAGTTATATATACATATGTATTTATATATTAAAGATATTCATATATTATTCCTCATTCCTATAATGGAGTAATACATTTTTAAGAGTTTTTCAAAAAAATGTTTATTAAAATGAAATCTGATTAAAGGGAACATTTATATACCATAAACCCTTTTTCTAAAAATCATTTAATTTTTTTATTCACCTACATATTTTCATTTGAAAAAAATTATTATGAATAAAAATTTTCATTTGTCTTTGGTTTTCAAATAAAATTACATTCGTATTATTTCTCTAAAAGTATTTAACCAATTCATTAAATCTCAATTTTGAATATTCAAATAAATACTTTATTATCTACCATTTCTACAGTTAGTTTTTTAAATAAACACCATATTTTGAGAACCATTATTACTTACTAGGATATAAATTTACAGAATATATAATTCCTTCTTCCCTTTATAATCGTTATGAATACCTTAGATTATGATATGATGAAAGATTATGCAACTCATTTCATTACATGAGTAATTCTTATGATAATTCCATATGATTTATTTATATTTGTGACACATGTAATCATGTAAATGATATGATGGGTGCACATAGATAGTGTTCTAATTCCTGGGGTAATGTTTTTTTCTTATGATATGGTATATAAGTGATGAAGGAAAACATAATCCACAATGGGACTCAATACATCATGATATATGGTCTTGGTAGTTAGTATTAACTTATGATTATGTTATATTTTCTATTACATCAAATTTATGTTGTTGTCTTGATCGTATGTTACCATTTTCATAATATGGTGATTTCATGAGATTATTCATGATACATATCTTTTATGTTATCATGTTAGTATGTTGGACCCACATGTTATGTTGTTATAATATTTATTCCCTTATATGGAATTATAACTCTTCCCTTTCTTTTAAGTATTACATGGGTTATCCAATGAAATTTTAGGAGCTCAAACATATTTACAATCTCTTTATTTAGAATAAAAAATGATGAATTTAGTTTCTATTCTATGAATTATAATTCTAGAAATACAATTAAATTATGTCTCACAATCTTTTGGTTATGTTTATTGAGTGTTTTTGTTAAATATCATTTAATGATATTTGAAAAATGCTTCAGTCGTTGTACTATCATGATTAAAACATTTATTAACAATGTTTCATTATCCCCTTATATTGTAGACTTTATAGATGAAATTAAATCATTCCTTATATAGTTAATTTGTATATCCACATAGTATTTATAAATGTTTACATTACTTCCACAAAGCTGACATGCAGTGTCCCAACTGGACCAAACAAGGCTCAAGAAGCAACTACCACAGACCTTCCACTATAGTTCAGGGGGTAGTGACAAGTTTTGAAAGTCATAACTAATATGGGATACCTTTTCCTAAATTACATGTATGCAAACACAAATCCAAATCCTACTATAACTGTAGAGGACTAATAATAAAAGATTCAGCACTAAGATAAAAATCCATGCATGTAAAACCATTAGGGATTATTGGAGTTTTAAAATAAAAAAGGAAAAGAAAAGGGAAAAAATACATAACCACCTAGAAATATGACCCAACCTGAAAAATTAATAAAATTAAATGATGAAAGATAACATATCAAACTCATCAATCTCTAACAAATGTACATTTTCAAATCCACCAGGGTATCCCTATTCTTCTATATAATTAGTAAAAAAATGTTTGTCATCTACCAAAGAAATTACACATGTGGGAAAATCACATAAAGGGGTGGGTATAGACAAACCGTTTAGGATGCCCCATAATATTAAGGGGGAGTAAGTGAAATGGATGGAATAGATAGCTCTACCTGTATAATGTGAGTAACAAAAATACCATGACATTGAAACAAACATATATATTCTAAACAAAAGAAACCCAATCGAGAGAGGCTAGGGATCCTCATCTCACATCCCAAACTAGGAAAAGGGTTCAATAAATTCTATATGGACCATAAATGATGCTCAACATCTCATGTATTTGTCAATAAAAGTAACCATGTTGAAGGCCCACACCGTTTCTCTTTATCACGTAGTCAAGGGAAAAAATCTCTATGTAGGAAACTCACTCCCTAATGCATTAGTGGGGTTCCACTTACTATAAGGAGGATACATTCATAGTTTGGTATGGGGTTAAAAATAAATGGATAGAAGACTTGAACCATATCCACCAAGGGGTTCCCCTAAGGTTTAGGAGGACCCACACCCTATCCAAAAGGGTCACAACTCATTTGGTTGAGAACCTATTCCCTAATTCCATAGGCGCTAAAAATTAGTATATAGAGGACCTGAACCCATATTTTATATGGCGGTCCTTTTAGTAGATAGAAGACCAACACACTAACACTATAGTGGGTACCACTCAATAGATAAAGGATCCACACCCTATTTCCAATGGGTGGGGTACAATTTAGTTGATATAGGCCCCACATCCTATCTTTATAAGGGTTACTACTCAGTAGATATAGGACCCACACCCTAATTCAGTAGGGGGGTACTACTCAGTAGATAAAAGACCATCACCCTAACACCATAGAGGATAACCACTCTGATGATTCTTCCTGATCAAAATCATCATCGAGAACCTCCTAGAGATCCATCACAATTATAACACCTCACATAGTATCTAAAGAGACCCTATAATGTCCCCCATAGAATTTTATTTGGAAAAAACCCCAGTATAGGATACTGATGGGATAAAATCTAAGTCCAAATGCAGAATATATGAGAGGTATAAGGTTACTTAAAAATGATTTAGGGGTACACATCATGTATGTTGACTCATACAGTGTGTGGTACAACTCAGATACTTGGTCGTCATAATTTTTAAACATGAATCACGTCCTGTTATTTCCTACACATTGTGTAAGAGGACCCACTAGCATGTGGTTCCACTCTACTATATAGCCATGTCCATACTGTTATATAGTTCACTGTCGGTGTAACCATATACAGAATTTAAGTGGACTAAATGGAATGCCTCATCCACATGGGTACTTTTCAATTATTTTATCATTATCATTGTGTATTTACCTATGTCTATATATAATGATACATGGTGTTTCCTCCCATACAGGGTCTTTATTATGTTCCCTACCATACATATTGCACACTTGGGGAGGTTGACACGGTGTGTGATTCTTAAAATTTTCCAAATACTGGAATTGTATTATTTGGGGTACTACATAGTATGTGTTCATCCTAGTACACACAATGTAATTGGGGTTTACCCAAAATCTCTTATATGTTACTTGTGTTTCAGATCCATCCCCACCCTAGAAAATCTCAGTATTTGACCACATGAATAAACTGAAATATTCATATTATCATCATTTCTAGCCCTCTTATGGTTAGGAAATAAAATTTACATTACATCGCCCAAATCCCTTAGGTTGTTTTACACATTTTGGTCTCCCATAACGCCTCATCAGATTCCCAATCTACAGTGGGATCACATTCATCCCATACATTCACCCATATCATCCCCTGATTTCCATTCCATTCATCATACATGAATCCTCCAAAGATCTAGGAGTTTGACCATGCTCAATACTACATGTAATGTTTATCCATGGCCCCATGGACCAATGGTGATGAATAGAAATAACAAATAGAGGAAAAAATACCTAAATAGTTGTAACAATCACTAAAAAATATTATTAGACAACAAATAAAAGATTGAAAACCCTGGTGAGAAACATGACATACCATGAATTAATTTAATAAAAAATTGAAAACTAATGCATGAGTTCATGGAAATACAAGATTTTATGCAGATGAAGAGATTATTTTGATCATATAAAAATACAAAAATGTCCTTTAAGAGCACTATAAATGGCCTTTATCAGTGCTATAAAATAACTAACTATTTGAGAAAGGTTAAAATCCATAGTCTTTTATCATCACTAAAAAAAGAACAGATAAATGGGTCGATTATCAGTGCTAAAAATGTAGATAAATGGGACCTTTATCAGGGATATAAGTGAGTGATGCTAAAGGAACCATTTATCAGCACTTATAGATGTTCTGATAAAGGACTTTTAATCATCCCTTTTATGATCAATGATAATATAGACCTTTATCTGGGCTTCTATAAGCATTGATAAAGGGTCATACTGCAGTGTGTTGTATCATTAAACCACAACACCAAAAACATAACAAATATAAAAAAATTACCAATACATGATTTAAATGAAATGAAAATTTAAACACAAACCCAATCAAATAATATATTCTAGATCATTCAATTAAAAAAATACAAATTATTATATACATTCAAAAACATCAAGGTTACATTATCATTTAATCTTGGACTGACTCATGCAATTATTGAACAAAACACCAGTAATCAAGGAAAATAAATCATCTGTATAAGAAAAAAATTCTAATATTAGAAATAATATAATGAAATAAATTAACATAATGTGTTAATTTTAATATATTTGAGGTAAATTTTATATTAAAAGATGCACTTGGAGTCATACTGGTCAAACCTTGCACAAAATTGAGGTGTGGATGATTCATACATATCAAAAATGACATATAGAACATTTTCCTAAAGTATTTAAACAATTTGAATTCATTTTATCAATTTCGAGTAGGTTAGATGCAATTTTTAATAATTATGGTGTCAATTTTAAATAAAAACATGCACATTGAGTCGTATTGGTCACATCGTCCATCAGATTGAGGTGTGAATTATTTATTCACATCTCAAATACCATATGGATCATTGTTCTAATGCATCCAAATAATTTGAATTTGTTTTTTTATTATTGAGTAGTTTGGATTGTTTTTTTACTAAAACCGACAACAATTTTTAATAAAGACCTGGGTATTGTCATACGAGTCACATTATGCATTATATTGATGTGTGACCGATTCCTTCAGGTTCTAAATAACATAGAGATTTTTTTCTTAAAGTATCAAGTCAATTTGAATATGATTACTCAGTTTTGAGTACCCCACTTGTCTTATATACTGAAATGTCATTCTAATCATAAAACATTCACTTTGACTAATACATGTCATATAATCTATCATTTTAATGTGAGGCTGATTCCTACAGGTCACAAATTATTTATTAATTGATTCTGTAAATTATCAAGAAAATACAAGTGAATTTTATTTTTTTTTAGTGAGTGAAATTTTTTAAATTCAAATGTCAATTTAAAACTGATAATGGAGACATTGAATTAGATAACTTTTTTACTAAAATTAATGTCAACATTATATAAAAATAAGTACATGGAATCATACCATTCACATTGTGTGTCAAATTGAGGAGAAACTAATTAATACACGTTCAAACGTCAAAAAACCTAAATGTTTATATTACCATGATTTATATTATCATTCTTTTTCAAACACCCAACACAATAAGATAATATTAAAAAAAATAACTTCAAATAAAAAAAATACACTTGTAAAAAAACCACTATTATGAGTAATATTTAAAAATTTAATAAACATAAATATTTAATAATACATTAATTATATTGAAAATTATTTTACTATAAAAATATATATATTGCCTCTATGATTGAGCAGTGGAGTCAACATGATGTAATGTGATAAATTTCGACACCGTTGGGGAGAAAGGTTTTAAGGGAGAAGAATTTTGTTGATGTTTTAGTGAATAATGGCATGAAAGATGGACATAACACCCTATTGTATACAAAATAATCCACATGTATAAGAAAATAATTATTATGTTAGTAATACTAAAAATAAATTAAATAAAAATAAATATGAAAGAACATATTAAATATATGGAAAATGATTTTATTTAAAAACATCAATAATACATCTATAATTGAGCATATGAAGCATCATTTCTCTTCCTACAAAGGTAGTGGAGAAGAACATGAAGGAATGTGATAAATGAAACACTGTATCTGTAAAAATATTGATGGAGAAGAATCATGAATGTTGGACAAATTACACAAACTCAAACAAAATAATCCACATGTATAAGTAAACAATTATTTTGGGACTCATAATGAAATATAAATAAATTAAACATAAATATTATGTAATATGTTAATTCCATGTAAAATTATATCACTATAAAAAAATCATGACTAACCCTGTAATTGAGTCTAGGTATTTTACTTCATCTTCATAAAAATGTAGTGGGTGGAACATAAATGAAAGTAATAAATGAACCACTGCAAGGGTGAAAAGGTTGTAAGGGATAAGAAGCATCAAATTTGGATAGAGAACCCAAAATATAACAAAAGAATTCACCATTATAAGAAATAAATAATTTTTTGATTAATATAAAAGGGAAATAAATTAAACATAAATATAAAAAAACTTTAATTATACGAGAATTAATCTGACTGTGAAAAAATCAATATTACCTCAACAATTGAGCTGAGGTGGTATCGTTTCTTATCCTTAAAAGGAAGTTTAGGTAACATGAATCAACATGTTAAAAAAAACCACTGTAGGGGTGCAAATGTTTTAAGTTAGAAGAATCAATAAAGCTAGAATGAGCACCCCAACTCAGAAAAAATAATCCCCATGTATAAGAAAACAATTATTATATGAGTAATACTAAAAAAATATAAATTCCACATAAATATGAAAAAATACATTAATTCTTTGGACAATGACATTATTATAAAACATCATGATTATAATTTTTATGGAGTAAAGGAAGCTTTATTTCTTTTCCTACAAAGGAAATTGAGGTATCATGAAAAGATATGATAAATGCACCAATGTAGGGATGATAAGTTTTTAAGGGAGAAGAAGCATGAATGCTGGACAAAGAACTCTAAATCGAATAAAAGAATCCACCTGTATAATAAAAAAATTATTATGTGAGTAATACTAAAAACAAATAAATTAAACATACATATGAAACCGTAAATTTTTTTTATGGAAAAATATTTTACTATGAAAACATCAAGATTACATCTGTGAATGAGAGGAGAAAAAAATTGTTTCTCTTCTAACAAAGGCATGAAACATGGATATAAATCATCTACAATAGTTTAAGATTATAGGGAATAATTAAAATTAAATCTATGTTTCATTATATAATTATTCATTACAATAGTGAATTTATTTTGTGGAATTACCTATATATCTTTCCAATTGTTTCCTTCATTATAGGTTGTTCTTCCATCTTGTGAAGAAAAAATCGTATAAATGAGTAGTCAAAAATTTAATTTAGATTCTCTCAATGAAGTAGATATCATATAATGTAATGAGGAAAACCATATTATATTAAAAAAACCTTTTTTCTTTTTCAATGAACCATATTTATTTATTTAATGTTTTCAAGTATTTATTTCCTATATCAAGAATCCAAATCCCCTATTTTTGGTACCCTTTAATGTATAAGACATTGTCTATATTAGTACCAAGATGAATAGATTCTGATTTCCAAATTAATGGATCATCCTTAATTAAATTTTCATCTGAGTCAACATTTGTTTTAGTCACCTTCATGAAAATAAACCAATTCGTTTTTGTTGGATCAAAGTCATAAAATACATGCACTACATGTGATTCCTTTATAAAGGGATCATATTTTTAACCTTACACACTGAAATTAACCTTCAGAAATCCCATTTCATCAACTATAACTACATTGATATTTTGAACCCATTTTCAATGGACAAGAGGCAATTGAAATGTTTTATAATACAACTCATATATCTATTCAATAATTCCAAAATATGACAATTTTTCATAAATTGTATTTCTATCCTTAGTACCAGATAAGTGAATATCTTCAAATGCAAGTTTAAAACAACTATTTTGAATTATACTATAGTCATCATGTTCGTTTGTATAGAACATATGACCATTGGTTATAAAACTAGTGTAATATATAGCATTTTCATTCGGTCATATGGCTAGATACTGAAGCCATTACCCCATTGAATTTGAATTTTGATATAAATCATTTTATAATTGATCTCAACACCATCTTATAAACAATTGAGAATGTTTATTTTACATCCATCCATTATCCCATGATGGATTCAAATCATTATGAATTTATTTGTGGAATTTAGTGTATGGATAATCAAAGTTAATATTATGTAACATGTAAATATGTTCATTATCCTTCTCAAACAAGGTAATTGTGACAATATCTCTTATATAAATCTCATATCCCATGAGCCGTTCACTGTGATGAGACTTTGGGAGATTGATGCTTTCAACATCTGATAGGTAATCAATACAGAATTCCATAGATTCTTTTACAATATATCATTCTAAATTACAACATTATGACCTACTTTGATTCTTGAAATACCATTTCAAAATCATTATATGAAATTCAATGGGGTACATCCATCTATAATTAATAGGACCAAATAGTTCAACCACTCTTACCAAGTAAACCATCAGGTAGACAATTATATCAAGGTATGATGGTGTGAAAAATATCTCTAATTCATATAATATGACTGCAATCATATTATTCATGATGGTAAATTATGTTGGGTCTACAACATTACTGTATATGGATTTGAAAAGGATGTAATGTCTAGTTAATACATGTCAAACATTTTCTGGAAAAATGAAATGGAAATAAATATGAAATAAATAGTGCATTAAAACATGCTAGTTGTGTGTTTTAGTCATTTTAACATAAAATTATTCATTTGCAGGACATTATTGATAATTTATGAATAACCTTTTTTAAATTTTACACTATTAATGAAAAGAGAAAATTGAAAATTTTCATGTATGGATATAGAGTAAACTACTGGAGGAAGAAAAGTCCATCTTTTAACCATCACTGATGAAAAAACAAATTATTTATCCTTTTTTCAATAATTTTAAACCTATCATTGATTCCATATTTCATTTTTACATGAACATTTAGAAACATGACAATAGAACTATAAAATATAGTTTTTTTACTTGCATAGAATCAAGAAAATATTTTACATACAAACAGTTCCAATACAATAATTAAATGAAAATTGATATCTTCTTTCATCCAGATTTTATATGGTTTTTCAAATTTGGTTTACCAAAAATTGTGTCAATATTTTTTACTTTTTTGTACAATTTATCAGCCATTTCTAGATATGGTGTTGTAAATTGATCAATATTCCCATTGAATACTATCATCTAGTAGTGGTATTTCTTTCTTAATATAAAAAATATATGATGTCCTAAAAACATTGCCTTTGGGGAATGTTTCAACAAAACTAAGAATTTGTGTTTTCCACTAACAGAAGACTCCAACATACCATTAATTCTCTATCCTCTTAAATTTATATAAGACGGGATGTTATTTGTCATTCCGTGAAACATGTACCTTGAAGTTCCCAGGCGCAGCGAAAGCTCATGGGTGGATGTGCCCATTTTGGAGTTTTGTTATTAGAAATGATGAATCTGGGATCAATACGATGATAAATTCCAGACTCAATGGATTGAATCACAGAAATAGAAAATGAAAAAAAATGCCCCAGAACCGAAAAGGAAATGTCATCACAGGTTGATTATAATCAATTTAATTAATTCACAAGAAGTACCTTTTATGGCATTCTTTCTTCGTTGATATTTCTGATCACGTTCTGTTGTGATTTATCATTGTGTCATAGAATCCAACTGTATACATCCTCTAGTGGTGATCCATAAGGGCACCACTTATCATTGGATATTTCCAAAGGAATCTCTGGGTGCTATTGTGGAGATGACTTTGGTTGCATTTTCCACCTTAGATTGCCTTAATCCGGTAGAGGTGGATCTCTCTCGGTCATGAGATAATTCTTGGAGGATGTAGTTTTTTCGGTCTTGAGCAAATTCTCTAGAATTATTGTGCACAAAAATTCTTCGGAATAGTGTTTGGGTTGTGAGTATATTTATAATCTGTTTTGAGGTTATAGAGTTATGAAAATAAATATACATGTTACACATTTAATTTATTTCATTAACACTTATTGAAAACCCCCAGGTTGAATAATTAATTCCTTGACATATTCCCATGCTGTTTATACTAAATATCTTTATATAAAACAATATTATATCCTCAAAATCCCAACTGAAAAAACTACACGGTGTGTAATCATTGATACATGGTGTGTACTCATTTTTCATTGAAAACTACACGACGTGTACATTCAATGTACACGGCATGTATATCTTTTTTCATTCTTCACTTCCTTTCCAAAATGAAAACAACACGGTGTGTAATCATTAATACATAACGTGTACTTGTTTTCAAAAATATAAAATACACAGCATATAATCCTTAATGAAGAGTGTGTACTTGTTTTTATTTTATTTTTCCTCCAACATCAAAATGATTTATACTTCCTTGAATAATTATTAAACCACGTACGGGAATAATATTTATTTTAAACGAGATAATTGGATACACATAGTGTGTGACCCTCTATGCGTCTTTCGCGTTGGCATTAGGTGGGGTTGCCTAATGTCCTAGATTATTGTATAGCAACGAGTCAAGGAATCCACGAGAAAGAAGTTTATGCAGCATTGAAATGCCACCTCATATGAACGATTACTGTGTAATTTAATCCCTTTGTCTCAATATCTCACCAAGAATGTTTCATGGTATTGTCATAATCCTATATGCTTGATCTGTCATTCTTTGACTTCTAGAAATAATCTCATCAAGACACCATGGACATGGAATATGTTGGATAGTTCTATTTCAATAAAAGGGCCCGGGATATTTTCTTCGCTAAATATGGAAGAGACAAATTCTTTGTTGACTTACCCATTAACATCATGCCATTCGTGATGCACCAAACATACCCTACTTCCTGCCAACAAACTTCATGACAGTTTTCATCAGCAAATCTAATTGAGCGAGTCATGACACTAGTCAATGATAATCTTCTAGTCTAAGGACCACTACACACACTCGTAGATAGAAATGTATGATGACACCAAGACATGCAGAATTTCAACTGGTGGGTTAGTTCTCAAAGTCTCCCATCTTGGAGATTACCAAGCGTGAACTCTATGAGAGAGAGTCTCGTATTCTTACATGTACTCGAACATGAAGATATATATACTGTGTGTCCTATCATAGTATGTTATCTAAACATAGAACATTATTTAATAATATTTTTATAGTATTTCAGTGTTCTCATCATAGAGGGGATCTATCGTGACCATATTAAATAATGTTCTATGTTTGGATAACATACTATGATAGGACACACAGTATACAAATCTTCATGTTCGAGTACATATAAGAATATGAGACTCTCTCTCATAGAGTTCACACATGGTAATCTCCAAGATGGGAGAATATGAGAACTAACCCACCAATTGAAATTATGCATGTCTTGGTGTCATCATACATTGCTATCTACGAGTGTGTGTACATTATCCAAACATAGAACATTATTTAATAATATTATTATAGTATTTCAGGGATATCATCATAGAGGGGATCTGCCATGACCATATTAAATAATGTTCTATGTTTGGATAACATACTATGATAGGACACACAGTATACAGATATTCATGATAGAGTACATGTAAGAATACGAGACTCTCTCTCATAGAGTTTGCGCTTGGTAATCTCCAATATGGGAGACTATGAGAACTAACCCACCAGTTGAAATTATGCATGTCTTGGTGTCATCATACATTGCTATCTACGAGTGTGTGTAATGGTCCTTATTCTACATGACCATATCAATGCTACAATTATTCTAGGATGTTAGTATATTACAGTCATGCAGAATAATGAAAAATATTTAATAAGTGTACAATCATGTAATCAATGTACAAAACAGTTGGTCTCAGGACAAAAACCCTAAAAAACTCCCACATGGACTAGAGCCAACTGCCTATGCCTTTTAGTCCGCTAGACCTCACATAATGATCATGTTTATGCTGATTCTAGGATTTATTCAAGTGTTCTGCCATGTTGTCTTCCATGGAAATACTTCTCAATACAACTTCACCTCTGTGAGAAACATCCTTCAAGAGATGATACTTCTGATGTATGTGATTTTTCCACTAATGTGAGCTTGGATCTTATGCATGTTCCACCGCTGTAATATTATCACAATAGAGTGTGATAGGATCTTTACTACCAGGTACTACATCCGGCTCTTGGATGAAGCTTCACATCTGTGCTACTTCTTTAGCTGCCTAAGAAGCTGTGATATACTTGGACTCTACTGTAGAATCTACAACCACACCTTTCTTTATGCTCTTCTAGCTCACTACGCCTCCCTTCAAACTAATAATGTATCCAGTCTGTGAATTCATATCATCTTGATCATTCTGGAAACTAGAATCTATATGTCCTCTGATGAATAGTTCGTCATCTCCTCCATAAACCAGGAATATATCCTTAGTATGTCTTCAGTTACTTTAGTATTGTATTGACTTCCATCCAATCGTGGTCTCCTATATTAGCTTGATAACTGCCTACAACACTTAATGTGTAAGAAATATCTAGCCTTGTACATAGAATATCATATATGACATACCCAATCAAAGATGAGTAAGGGATACTTGCCATTTGCATCCCTTCATAATGTGTCTGAGGACGCATTTTCTTAGAATGATGAATTCCATGTGACACTTGAAACAATACCCTCTTGGGCTGTTCCATATCGAATCTCTACAGTATCTTGTCAATGTATATACATTGACTCATGCCGAGTATTCTCTTGGACCTATCACGATGGATCTTGATACCGTGAATAATTGATGGCCCTCCCAAGTATTTTATAGAGAATAATTTATCCAACAATGCCTTAACTAACTGTGATATAGAAACTTCATTTCCAATTATTAATATATCATCAACATATACTATTAGAAAAATGAATTCACTTCCTCTAAACCTTTTGTAGACACGAGGCTCACATTCATTCTTGAAAATGCCAAATTCCTTTATGGCTTCATCAAAATGAATTTTCCATGACCTTGATGCTTTCTTTAATCCATAAATGGTTTTCTGCAACTTTCATACCTTGTTGGCATCCTTTAGAGTCCCAAACCCTTCAGGTTGGGTCATGTAGACATCTTTCAGGAGGTTCCCGTTATGGAATGCTGTTTTGAAATTCATTTTCCAAATTTAATAGTCATTATAAGGAATAATGGACAGTAAGATTTTGAAGGATTTCAGCATCACAGCTGGTGAAAATGTTTCATCATAGAAAATCCCTTGACGTTGTCTAAAACCTTTTGCAACTAGTCATTCCATATTAGTGCTCACTTATCCTTCAATGTCGAGTTTCTTATTGAATACCCATCTATTACCAACAGGATTTACATCAACTAGAGGATTTTCCAATATCTAAACTTGTTTTTGGTATATGGAATTCATTTCAGAATTCATGGATTCTTGCCACTTGGCAGCATTTGTGCCTTCAACTACTTCCATGTAGGTAAGAGGATCATCATTGTCAACAAATAATGAGTCACCATACTCAGTGAAATAAAATCATATCATTATTATTCTCTCACCTCTCTCGTGATCCTACATAGTTCTCGTGTCTCTGGAATAGATTGTTCTTCAATGGGGATTTGTGGAATCTGTTCTTGTACCAACTCCTATGTATCTTCAGCCCCAACTTCATTGAAGCCTATCTCCCTCCCACTATTTCTTACGGAAATGTTCTCCCTCTCAAGAAATATGGTATTTCTATCCACTGTTACATTTTAATATGAGGGGTTGTATAGGTAATATCCCCTTTTTTCCTATGGATATCCTATAAAGGTACACTTTGTTCCTTGGGGTGGATGTTTGATACCCGAAGAGGCCTTAACAAATGATTCGCAACCCCACACATGTAAATTTGAATACATGGATTTGCGTCCACCCCATAAATTGTATGGAATATGATTTATCAATTTATTTGGTACACGTCTTAGTATGTGTGTTGCTTTTTGTAATTCATATCCCCAAAAGGATAATAGAAGACTCACATAACTCATAATTGATCTCACAATCTCCAATAGGGTGTGGTTCCTCCTTTCACATACACAATTCCACTGAGGCATGTAAGGAGGAGTGAGTTGAGAGAGAATCCCAAACTCCAGCAAGAAATCAATGATGCCCTGATTAAGATATTCTCCTCTTCTATCTGAGCATTTTTTCTTAAACTTCTTACCAAGCTGGTTCCCAACTTCATTCTTGTATTCTTTTAACTGATCTAAAAAATATAATTTATACCTCATTAAGTAAATATATCCATATCTACAAAAATAATCTGTATAAGTTATGAATTTCGAGAACCCACCCCTTACTTCCACTAGAAATGGTCCACACACATCTGTGTGAACTAATCCTAGAAGCTGTTTATCACCTTCACCATTCCCACTAAATGGGGCTTTGGCCATTTTTCCTTGTAGGCATGCATGACATACACCAAGTTGTATTAGTTCGAAAAAATATAAAAACCCATCTTGATGTAATTTTTTCAAATATTTTTCATTGACATAACCTAGCCAGTTATGCCAAAGTTGGGTTTCGTATGATTCATGTGAATTAAGTTTGTCATCTATTGCCATTACTTGGATTGTGTGGTATAACTTTTAAAGATCGTTATAAAAATGTTCCCTACCAAAACAAATACCATCATTATAAAAGTAAAAAAATTAATTTCCAAACATGAATATGAATCCATCAGTATTTAATCTGGATACGAAAATAATGTTTTTAGTAATAGAAGGAAATTTTAACAATCCTTTAACACCAAGATCATTCCAGCTAGTAGTGTGAGGTGGTAGTCCCCAACAGTTACAACAACAAGTTTGTCTCTATTGGCTGCTCGTATATCTACCTCCCCTTGATCAATCTTCCAGAATCGACACGGTTATTATAATTGGATACATATGTGAGCACCACAAGCCATATATAATAATAAATTTGTATAAATAGATATATTTCATTCGATAACAAACACAACTGAAGGTTCCTCGTTCTTCCTTGGATGGGTATTGTTTCTATTCTAGTGGCCTTTATTGCAACATTCAAAAAAAAATAGCCCCATGTTCTCTTGCCTCCCCTTTGATCTTAATTTTAATTGATGGCCTTGAAGAAGCCTTGGGATCAAATCTCTTCACCTTCCCTTTCATTTTATTCACCCTAAGGACAGAAGCCTTTTCACGCTTTATATGATTGTCCACTTTGGGAATAAGGATAAGAAGATCAGATAGAGACTTCTCAATCTAGTTCATGTAGAAATTTACAACAAATACAGAGATGATCTGGGGGAGCAAAGAAAGAATGAGACCAGTGCCTTGTTCTTCGGGGAGTTAAAACCCTAGAACATCTAACTGCTCAATGTAGCCAATGAACATTATAACATGATTCCCTTATGGGGCACCCTCTCCAAGCTTTCTCTAAAATAGGGCCTTGGAGATCTAAAACCTTTACTATCTTGATCTCTCTTGGTATAAACCATGGAGGTTATCGAGCATGATATAATAATCCATGTCTTCATGAGACTTCATGAGCTCCTTAGACATTGATGATAGCTTCAAACACTGAACTTCATGTGCATCGTTCAAATGTGTATCAGAGACCAGAAAATATTGATCACTCGCCCCATGGGAAGGAGAATCAGGAAGTGAGGACTCCAGCACCTAAAACATTCATTCATGGAATAGGATCACTTAAATTATCCTTAACCATTCTTGAAAGTTACTGTCATTGAGAATATTTTCATTATCCAGAATTGAGCGTAGAGAAAATGTGTTCGACAAGAATGTCGTATTTATTCTACAAATTAAAAGAGAAGAATTATCAATACTTTAGATTAAATTTTATGAAAAATAATAAAGGAATTTATTAATTCTCCCACTATTTTATCAAGTCCCAATGACCCTCACGATGATCTTAGCATGTACAGTTGCTATGAAATTCTAGTGGAAAGGATCCATATTCCCCTTTGCATAACCCCAACAAGGGTTGGTCAAGTTATTTAATGGTATTTAGGTAGGAAGGTCTTTGCCAACTATGAGCATACAGTTCCTTAATCGGTTAACTGGACTCCCCAATCATGAAATACTAAATTGGATTTCCCCAAAACATGCCTCAATATTAAAACAAGTCCAGAAAAGGCTACTCCACTTTATATAAAATGTTTAAGTCAACCTAAAACATTCATAAGTGCTTCATTTATAAAAGTTAGTGTCCCAAAAAGGGTTGGTAAAACACATATTTTTATTATGTCCTTCCCTTACTCATGTAACGGATGGCTTGTTCTTACATAATATTGTATTTGAGGGATTTTATTCTTTATGCACCATTTTTCATTATCACATGCTTATTAATATTATGTGATTCTTGGTTAAGTGATTAACCATGATTTGATAATGTTTATGCATAGTCAAGTTTTTATTTTATTCCATATTTTCATGATTTTTTATTTCATTAATTTTGTGAATGTGAGAACACATACATAATAAATAAACCATGAAATTAGATTTAAATAAAATAAGATGGAATGATCATGATATTTTAATGGCTATCATATCCAGTGGTTTTAATAAGCTAAACCTGACCCAGGGAAAACACCTTAAACCCAATGGTTCGTGTTTTGCAGCTCCCATATGTCCACCATCTCATCTTTTTGGGTTGGTTTCACCTCAACTTTGGATTTTTTAGACCGTCTCCACTGGCATAGGAGATCCTCCATTAAATGGGGTTTACATTAAAGAAACCATGTGCACACATGCCTTACATTTTATTGGATGAAGGCTCTCATGCCAATGAATTTAAATTAAATATATTTAAATGAAACCATAGACACATAAAAAGGGTCTCTGTTCTAGCTCATGATTATCCATAGCATGCAACGACATTTACACATATTTAGTATTCAACTTTTTTAAAATGTTTTTTTATTGAAGATATGTCGCGCTTGAATTCTATTAATTATGATCTTATAATTAATCAATCATTCATCTTAAATTATTTTCTATATTTCTTTGAGATTCTTCTCATCCATATTCCATGTATGGAATATTTTACTTTGGTAGAAACGTGGTGAAATTCCATTTTTGGGAAGAACACCACATGTCGGCAATATTACACGGTATGTATCTATTTTCAACCTTTATCCAATGTACACACCGGGGGATTTGGTGTGTTTTCAGTACATTGGAAATTTTGGATTAGACAACATGTAGATTAATCTAACACGTTGTGTACCTTATTGTTACGTGGTTACTGGCCTGGAAATCCCAGGTACGCGGTACATGGCTTCTCCTTGTACATGGATTCACTTGGGCCAGATCAGACTACACGATATGATATTTCAACATTCATTCTGTGTATTTCGGTTTCCACGCATCGTTCAGTTCTGGCCAACATGGTTTAATAAATACTTAGGCATGCTAAATTATCATGGTGTGGTTTAGTAGACTAGTATATCATTGTTAAACCTATGTACACGGCATGTATTTTTCACTACCCGCCGTGTATTCTTGTGTTGTACTGACAAAAAGAGCAGCTCCACCAGATGAGTTCTTCATTTTTAATTTAATTAAAATTAAAATTAAAAGGACATTTCTGTGATGTGGATCGTGAAATGAAGGGGGAAGAATAGATATAATTCATTCAATTTTATATAATGATTTATCATAAATTGAATCAAATATAAATATGTAAATTATCATAGAAAATTAAATAACTATAATCAACGTTGTGACTCCCTGTGATACCACATGAAGGTCTCGGGCGCAGGAGAAGCTCATGGGTGGATGTTCCCACTTGGCTTTTTGTCATTAAAAATGATCAATCCATGATCAATATGACGTTAAGCACCAGAGTCCATGGATTGAATCACATAAATTAACAAAGAAGAAGAAAAGTACCAAAATAACAATGGAAAGATCATCATCGGTTGATTATAATTAATTTAATTAATTGAAAGAAAGTACCTTTTATGGAATTTTTTCTTCAATGATATTTCTGATCACGTTCCGATGTGATTCATCCTTTCTTCGCAGAAGCCAATTATATATTTCCTCTATTGGTGATCCACACGTGCACCACGTATCTCTGGAGGTCACCAAAGGAATATCCGGGTGTTAGCGCGGTGAAGCCTATTCTTTCATTGTCTGCCTTTGATCTCCTTGATCCGATAGAGGTTGATCTGTCTTGGTATTTAGAGCGTTCATGGAGGATGGAGTTCTTTCGGTCTTGAGATAATTTTCCATAATTTTTGAGCAAAACGATTCTTCGGAAAAGTGTTGCTATTGTGAGGATATTTATAATCGGGATTGAGGTTATAGAGTTATGACAAAAGATATACATGTTTCATTTTATATTTATTTCATTAACTCTTATTGAAAACCCCCATGTCAAATAATAAATTCCTTGACATGCACCCATGCAGATTATAATTAATATCTTTTAATAAAAAAATAATATATCCCCAAAATACAAACTAGAAAAACTACACTGTGTGTAATCATTGATATGAATCATGTACTCATTTTTCATTGAAAACTACCCGTTGTGTACATTCAATGTACACGGTGTGTATATCTTGTTTTCATTTTTCATTTCCATTCCAAAATAAAAACTACAAGGCGTGTACTTTTACTCAAAAATATAGACTACATGACGTCTAATCATTAATACATGGCATGAACATGTTTTTATATTTTTATTCCACCGACATAAAACAAATTAGGCATCCTTGAATAATTATTAAACCACATACAACAATAATCATTATTATACATGAGATACTTTGATAAATTTATTACGTGACCCTCTTGGCATCTTTCTGGTTGACATTAGGCGGGCTTGCCTAAAATCCAAGATTACTGTCTAGAAATGGGTCAAGGAACCCACGAGAAAGATGTTTTCCCCACATTGACCTACTACCTCATACAAAAGTTTACTGTGTAATTTAATCCCATTGTCTCAATATCTCATCAATTAGGTTTCATGGCAGTGTCATAAACCTATTTTCTTGATTAGTCATTCTTTGAATTCCAGAAATAAACTTGTCGTGACACCATTTCCATGGAATTTGTTCGACCGTTCTATTTCTATCAAATGGAAGGACAAATTATTCCCCAACTTATCCATTAACAACGTGTTATCCGTGATGCACCCAACATATCCCACTTCCCACCAACTGTATTCATGACGGTTTTCACCAGCAAATCTAAGTGCACGATTCATGACATGAGTTAATGATAATATTATAGACTAAGAATCAATACACACGCTCGTAGATAGCAACGTATGATGACACCAAGACATGCATAATTGCTACTGGTGGGTCTGTTCTTGTAATTACCCATCTTGGAGATTACCAAATGTGAACTCCATGAGAGAGAGTTTTGTCTTCTTACTAGTACTCGCACATGACGGTCTATCTAATATGTGTCCTATCATAGTATGTAATCCAACTATAGTCCTTTATTTAAGAATATTGTTATAGTATTTCAAGGATCCCATCATAGAGGGGATCTTCCATGACCTTATCAGTGAATCAAATATTCTAGGACATTATTATATTATAGTCATGAAGAAAAATAAACAATATATAATAATTGTACATTCATGTCATCAATGTAAAAAATAGTTTGTTCTCAGGAAACCAACCCTAACAGATCTCAATGTGAATTTTTCAATTCTATGAGAATACTACATTAGAATAATTTTAACCCATATAATTTTAAGATCTTTGATCTTTTGATCTAAATAGAAATGAATATCACTACTGGATTTCTTTGGTCCAGATATAATCAAGGACAACATATTGTATTTTCACTTCATTCATAACCATGAAAACACTTTTTAATTAACTAATATCACAAGATAAATAGTATGAATACAACTATATACACTGAAATAATTTATTTCATAGTTAGAGAGCGCAAGATAAATGTTTCTGAGCTCATCTCCATATTTGGGAAACTCATTATCAATTTCCTTCCACTGAGGAGAATCTTCTGGATGACATAGGTTCACAAATTTTAATTTTTGTATCTACATTCCATGTTAATTGTGTCACTATTTATAGACATTCATATTGTTCTCTAAACCATGGAATGATAGGAAAGTACTATACAGATTTAGAAGGAAAAGATTCATTTTTTAGGTATCGATTTGCGCCACACTTAGGGAATTTTATGAGTGATTCATGGTCCATTCAAAACAATAAGAAATAACCTGTAAAAGAATGTATTTTTTGAGGTCATTATCATGGAATGTATCATTTTTTTAGATTCATATGTTCATAATGTTAGTTCCTTTTCTTCTGGTATAATATCTCTTAGAAGAGGATGTAGTTATTTAAAGTAGGTGTCAATCCACAGGCATCCAAATTTCAAATTATATATCTTCAATACATCATACAATGTTTTGAATTTTATACAACTTGTATGAAATGGTTTCTTGGAATAGTTATTTAACTCCATAAAAAACATTGAACAGTCATGAAGGTCAAGTTCAATTGAAATTTTCATTTCTTCAATGTGATCTCCATCGTCTTTTACAAAGGTATTCATGTAAAATGTTTCATATAAAATAGTATCATCCCCATTGATACCCATATTCATTTTTTCCCTGTGTTCAGTCCAAAATTTATAGATTTCATCAATTCATTGAGAAATCAATTATTCTCCCAACTATTCTAGTATACTATGTATTAAATAAAAACAACAAAATCATGGGAAATGGATTTTAGAGGGGTTGTCTACATTTTCTCTTGTGAACATGATGAACTCTTTAACTGAATCTTCATATTCATTTTTCAAATGATTATAATAAATCCATTTTCAGTTTATATCAATCTTATAGGGTTATCAAAAGATTAATTTTATAAAATATATAATTAAATACACATAAGATATTCATTACAACAAGTTAAGGTTATAGAAAAATCAAATCAGGGAAACTAAACATTTGTTTATTTAAAATAATTTCAGTATGTTGAAGAAAATGGGTGATTTAATTTAAGAAAATAATTAATCGACAACAAATATTTCTTATATCCCCTAAAAATGTAAATATAAATTTGTAAGTTTTGGATTAATAAGAAACATTAATATGAATAAATTTAATAATAAACTCTCATTCCAACATCTAGAAGATATAAATATTTATTGAATCAAATGATGTAGAAACCTAAGGAATTTTTACATATAAATTAATGGTATATAAATATTTGAAAACTTATCCATAATATTAGGATTTCATATCACCACAGTAACCCATCCTAATGAAATTAAAGGTACTCCAACTTGATATAAAATTATCATTTACTAATGGATTACACAAATATGAAATTTACATCTCACAAACAAATAGTTTTCAAATTACCTAACATGAGAATGATGTTTTTAAATGAAAAAGGTCATATATGAATTAAAAGAGGAACTAAAGGAATAGTATTTAAGGATATATGAATTATTAAAAAAGGATGACATTAAAAATTACTGAATTTATCATAATCATAACAAAAAAAATAATTTTTTTGGATAGATTAAAACTGTTTATCAATGTGGATGAAATAGTTTTTTAATGGTCCAATAGATGAATAATGATAATAATTTTCTACATTAGCAAAGATAATTGTTAAAATGTATATGATTAGAGTTTTGACGTTGTCTTTAGTTTATAGGTGACTCCTGGAATTACTGGGATATTTATTTTCCAATCCTTGCATGTGGGGGAAGTGTTTTAAATATTTGAAAAGGTAGATTGAAAACCCATGTTGAATCCCATTGAAAATTTAATAAAAGGTTTCAAATGTTTTTTATTGAATGTTTATCTATATCATGGATTATGGGAAACTCGTTATATTCCAACATTGTTTATAGTAATAAGGTATGAAATTCAATCTTTCGACATGTCATATTTCTAGTTATCAAAGGAATTATATATAAATCCACTTTTATATTGTAAAATAAATACTAAAAAAGTGGTATAAATTATTGAAAATATATATTTTGACAAATAAATTATAATAACCTATAGTGGTATATTGGTCTCAAAAAAAGTTGAATAACTTGAAAGGGATAATCTCCAAAGAATTTTTCTTGTAAATTTTTAAGAGGGGGAGTATCATGTCGAGGAAATATTATAATGTAATTGGAAAATAATATTTAGAATCAAACACCCAAGTTGGCCTAGGATAGTGTCCAAGGGACATTCTCAATCTCCCTAGGGCTGGAAATATGCAACGAGGCATGAAAATAAACCTAGTGGGAATTATTTGAAAAAAATTAAAATATTACTATGAAAATTTAAAAAAACTAAAATGAATCATCTATAATTTGGATTACCACTACAACCCAAAAATGTAGAAAAAACAAGTTATGAATCTTTATAATATTAAATAAATCCCTTAACCTACATTCATATCCCCCAAACACAAGATCCCCAGTTTCAATTTCTATAATTTCAGATGTATAGAATACCCTTGATAAAATAAAGAAAGAAAATTATGTATGATATCTTTGGGAAATCGATTTGGGAAATTTAAACAAAATAAAACTACCATCTGAACTCTGTGTGGCACCATGTGAGGCCAGATATAACAAAATATCCATGAGCGATCAAGAGTTGAATCAAAATTGGAAATAGAGAAAATTGGAAGGCCCACCTCGCTAGTGTACAATCACTAGACCAAAAATAATGGCATCTTGAAAGAAGAAATAAAAAACCAAAAAAATGGAAATCAGAAGGCCTGCCTCATTATGTTGAAGAAAACCAGAACCCCTCTTTAGAAACCCTAACTTCAATCAAACATCGAATGTTAGACGATATGTTAGAGAGGCATCTGTGGGGTGTCATTCAAGGATTGATTCACTGAGGAGGAGCATTGGTAGCCGGTGGCTTCCATGAAGATCTTCTGATATCTCCATGGGTGAGAAAATGGTTAGGGTTTTTTTTAATTATATTGGGAAAATTTTACCATCGTTTACAAATTAATGAGGATAAAGAGTCCTTTTATCATCACTTACTACTTAAGCGCTGATAAAAAGACTCATTCTCAACTCTTTTTTACTTCCATTAAAGTGAGGTTCTTATCATTGATAAAAAAGAACTGATAAAATCAATCAATTCCCTTAGTAAAATTATAGTATGATAAATGTTAATTTTATCAATGTTTTTTAAGAACTGATAATGTCTCATTATTATTAACACAAACAAAAGAAATGATAAAATATTTATAATTATAATTAAAAATAGAAAAATTTTAATTATTTATATATACAGAATAAATAAATATTAATATATTTTTTGTAAATATATTTCGTTATAAATATATTTATTATGATTATATAGATAATTATTAAATATTATAGAAATACATTTAAAAATAATATTTATAATATTATATTTATTTATATTTATATATGTATATATATTTAATAAATATATATATATATGGTAAATATACTCATTATTTAAGTTAAAATCACATCAATTTAATAATTATTTTAATATATATATTATTTATTTATAATTTTATAAATACATTTAATGAAATTATTTATTTATTTGTATTTATAAATATATAATTTTATAAATATTTGAAATGTAAATTTACAGATATATTTTTTAATAAATATTTTTTACAAATATATTTTTACACTATTAATGAATATATAATTTTACGTGCATACATATTTGTAAAAAATGACTGAATGTGAATAAAGTTTGAATATGAACACATTAAAAATTTGGAAAAATTTGAAACGTTTTATGTCTCATAATTTTATATAAAAATGAAATAATTAAATATATATGTAACCAACATAACATGAATTTGATCTATATTAAATTAAACATAAAATTGAATTCATTTATATGTTGATAACTATGCAATTAGTCAATATTTTTAATTCATATTAATTTTAAATTATAAACCATTATTTATTTAATATATGAATATTTAATGCAAAGATCATAAATATTTTCTAATATTTAAATCATATTCATGTACCTCAATATATATATATATATATAAAATATATACAATTTAATTACATTAATTATTATAATTGTGTAATTAATAAAATGTTTATTATTTAATAATATTTAATACATTTAGTCAATTTTATCAATAATTATTTAATTAATATTATTTTTAATATTTTTTAATATACTAATTTTTTATTATTTATTTATTTATTTCATTTTATTTATTCAATAATTTATCAGCACAATGCTCAATATTTATCAACGCTAAAAATAAATCACTGATAAATGGTACCCTTTATCATCCTTAAAAAATAATGTAATGATAATGGATACCTTTTATCAGTACTAAAAAATTAATGATAATGGGTTAAAGTTATCATCGCATGCCATAGCACTGATATATATGCCACTTATCATCATTTTTTCTAGCACTGATAAATATCAGGTTTATTAAACTAGGGTTTTTTATTAGTGTACACAATCTATTTTATCATTTGGCTCATATTACAAAAAATATTGATTCCTTTGACAATTTGGATCATTCTTCAATGAAGAATGAACTCTCCAACAAAGAAAAATTACCCTTGGGTTCAGTGTGCCTCAGTTCGCTTGGATCTAAAGGCTCACCACCATCTAATCTCAATTCTCAAATAGAGGATGGAAGAGATCCCCAATCCATGGTCCTACGGTTATGTGGACAACCTTGTTGATCCTCCATAATGGTGTACATATAGAGTATTTCTATTAAGGTAAATTAATAAATTAATTTAAGTAATTATAAAATTTACCCACTAATCATACTGCCCATGGCCATTTTCTCCAAACACCTCATTTCCACCCATTTTAGGTCTTACCTAAGGAAAACCTCAATGATATACATTCAACCACAGTCTTATATTATTGATTTGATACTATTTTTAATAGTTCTCCCATTTTCATTTGGAAACCACATTTTTGAGATATTAAATATATAAAATATTTTTATAAAACTAATTTTGGACACACCCTACCTCTTAATCAAATGTCGTATTAGTGATTGTCTCTAAACATATGTGTATATGTATTTGAAAGTATATCAAGGAACAAACAAGGTATCTTCAATTATCACGAATTTTATATTTTGATTCCCAAAAAGAAAAAGTAAACTGAAATCACTAGATACTGAGCTATCTTATAGCTCTCTCACTCCAATGAGTTCTTCTACATAATCTCATGTAAGAAAAACACGTGAACCAAAGGGATGGTCCATCTATGTAGGGTCCACTCTTGCTGGTCCGTAATTTCCACAAGGTGCTCCACAAAACTGGATCTATCATTGATATCCATATTTCCTAGTAAATAACATGCATGGGTTCAAGAATTTATCTCTTCAGCTGCGAACAATGGAAAACATTGTGCACTTCCTCCAACTATGGGATAGGATGAAGTAGTATGAAACGTCACTAAACATATTCATGATCTTGAATAGCCTAATTAACCTCAGGGATAACATCCTTCCCTAGATTATATCAATAATTCTCATCATGGGGGACACTATGGAAAACATAGTTTCCTTCATCACACTCCAGGGGTATACGATGTTAATATCCATAACATTTATTATAGTTCGAGGCAATCCACATCCACTAACAATTCACCTAGAACTTCTGCATTGTTTCATCCACCACCAATATCCCAATAAGAGATGCCTCACCATTCTCAGTCTTGCACTAGGGTGACATGAATGGTCTCCCATACAAGGACTAAAAAATTTTATGTCGATAATATAGTGGTAACTATTTTTTATGAAAACATCTCCAAGGTTAAGTGATCTTCCCAACTCTATCTGAATTCTAACACACTTTCCCTCATCATTTCCACTAGTTCCTGGATAATTTGTCAAGACTACCCATTTTTTATGTTGTGAATGGTTGTACTCATCCTCTTCTAGGCCTCAAATTTCTCTTACAAACCTCCCTAGAAAAAATATTTCAACAAAACATCATGCATATAGATAATATTTTTGGGAAACCCCTAAATTTAAATAATCCCCTCTATGTAAAACAACCCAAAACTCTCCACCAAAATCATCTACCAAGTAGAAAGGATGTGTGCTAAATTTTTTATTCGTTGTACTATCAATTAGATGGTTTTATTTCCTCTCACTATACATGTAATCCCTCTAATTAATTCAAGGGATATTTAATCCTATTTCCACTCTAATATCTCAGGGATTTATAATAAACTAGTCGAAACCAGGTTCTTAGCCTTCAACTGACGATAGGTTTGGCACATTGAGCTGAACTCTATAATGATTTGTCAAATTCTAGCCCACAAAAACTACCTATAGAGGTATATATACATATTCCTCATGTTAGGATTTACAATTGATTGAGATTTGTGAAACTCTCTCATCATCCTCCTCACACATCATGACTGGGACCCCTCTCTTTCCTTAGAAAACGAGGATGTGATTCCCTCCTTCATAAAATGAATATGGTAAATCTTCTAAGAGTGTATTTTCATGAAATAACACATTGTGGATGTATCCCAACTGGGAATCACTCACATGTAGAGGGAGACGAGTATTCAACACCATCGATTGAATAAAATCTACACCCTTTTTCTCAAACAAGTCCAACTTCAAGGAAGCCAACTACTCAAAATCCTCCTATACCAAATGAACCTGGGACTTCCTAATAAGGTATTAAACTACTATGTTTCATTTAATATGATTATAGACTGTCAAAAATTCATATTCATATATCTATAAGAAATTTATCCAATGACTATATAGAGGGTTCAATTTTCTCATTGTTGTGACATAACTAATATTGTAATGGTATTAATAAAAAAATCACTCTCCCAGAAGCTAGTACCTCCACATACATAGAAAAAATATCACCACTACCTATTGTAGGTTATGATTCATGTAGTTATTTTCATTCAATATCTTCTTTTTTAACACTTATGTGATAATTAACTATTTCTACATCAATAGAGAGCCAAGAAAAACTATTGATGAATCAAAATTCACTTCATACCCAATTCCCTCCTAAGGTAGTGTCAAAATAGGAGCACTCATCAACCTCTTCCTCAAGACCTTGAAGGATATCTATAACTAAACAGTCCATGTAATTGGAAACCATTACCAGATTAGTCCTATCCATGGGGATACAATCCTCAATAATTCTTCCACAAACCTCCTATAAAACCACACCAAGACAAGAAAACTCAACACCTCTAACACACTCTTCGGTGGATCCCAAGAAAGAACATCATTGATCATTATATGTTCCATGGATAATACATGATCATATATGGAATACCCTTGAAAGTCAACCTCATGGATCCAAAACTAGCACAATAAGACCATTCCATATAGTTGGCCCTTCTAAAAAAAATCTAGGACCATCTACAAGTGTTATTAATTATCCTCCATAATGGAAATGTATATGAGTATTCCATAAATGAAGATAAAAAAAATTGGTCCCAACATGGATGGATGATCTAGTTCATCAAACCATGAATAGAGTGGGGGAATTTTCCACACTTAAATGCATCACCACAAACTCAGAGTTTCAGTAATAACATTGGAATTCCACATTTGTAATATTATCCTTCTGAACTCTCATGTCGTAGTAAACAGACCTCAATATTGATCATAGAGAACCAAATCATGAATGAAAACTCATAAAAAGGTTTCAAATCTTATGAATGGGGTAAATATTATTTATTATTTCATGGATTATTTTATGACAATCCACACAATGTTTTCAGCTCCCAACAATCTTTTTTACAAACAACACTAGTTCATCTCGGGGGGACACACTGGGTCAGATTAAACCCGCCAAAAAAATTTCACCAAATAAAATTGAAGCTCCCGAAGCTCTTTAGGGGACATTTAAGATGCTAAATAATCTGTTGGAGCAGTTCTGGGATGAAAGTCAATAAAAAACCGCATCTCTCACCTTGGAGGCAGACCCATAACATAATAAGGGAAGAATCCCATAAAATCCTCTGAAAATGAAGTAAACTAGATTCTTGAAGAGCCTGCAACCCCATTTTATAAAATCACTTATTTATGGTTGATTGGATAATTCCTCATACTCTAAAAATGAACTTCTTCCTACCTAATATCTTTCATTCCCATAAATAAGAACTTCATACCATCTTTACGAAGGCATCGAGCTCATATATGTTGACATTAAATGTAGCACCAGACCATTGAAAACAAATCCATACCCAAAATGGTGTCATAGGGTTCCATCATGATGAAAAAAAAGTTTCTAATAGAACACATATATACCAAGATATAGATCTCACTACCTTAAAATTAAAGATATAGAAAAATAATTCCTCATAGGAACATGAAGAAAAAGTTCATTGGATACATCCTAACATGGGACAATTAGTTATTACACACAATTTACAAATTATAAGGAATAAATATCACCTATGTAAAATAATACCTAATCAATAGTAGAATAAATATAGATTGTTCCTCTAATAATATCGTTTGCTTCTAATTCATACACATCCTTATCCAACAATTATCCATGACTTGGGGTGCGGGCCCCCTAAGACTATCATGGGATGCCTGGTGGTGGTGGTGGAAGAATCTCATTGCATCATCCTCTTCCTAAATTTCCTCTTCATATAGCTCCACATCTTTCATTTCTAGCTCAGTCTCCATATAAAGTATTTGTCCCTTGCCTAGAAATCCATAATCATAGTGTTTCCTCTGCCACGATGGTCCATCTACTATCAACATACCCTCCTTAGCATGTTTGTTTGGAAAATAACACACTATGTGACCTCAACCATAACATTAATAGAACCTCCCCTCCCCAAGATGCCACAGAATTTTACATGGTCCATATGCCACACGACCATGTACCTGAGTCTTGTCATGGGGAGGTCAATTGCTAAAAGATCCTACTAACTAGTTCTTAAAAGTTTCTATTGAATACTATTCCATATAACGCACATTTATATATACGTATACTAGGTTTCCTTATAATGGGAGTCTCTTAATAAGTGGATCTCACACTATCACCATGTCATAATTTTCAATGCACAACGGTACTACATGGGAACTAATATCTCTAAAGAGAAAATGATCAAAATTTCATGCCCTAAAGTATCAATCCCGTATCATGGAAAGGGAGTACCAAATATGGTATATAAACCTCACAACATACTCCATAACTATCATCCATCCAAACTACACATCCAAATTCGACTGAATATAAATTGAGCACATGCATGATTAGTATAACTCCTAAAAAAATAGCTGAAGAAAGTCGATCCAAGAGAATGTCAACTTGTCATGCATCTGTGTAACTAGAACCCACCAACACAAAACTGCTTCATAGAATAGGATAGTTTAAAATATAGCCACTTGATAAGTAACTATTTGAATATTCAATAAGAAATAGATCTCTATCTATATCCAATCCTAGACTACATGGGGATCTGTATTTCTATGGAACCTTAGGGGCCTATTTTACTAGAACTCATGGAGTTCACTAAGTGCGTGTATCCTTATATTTATATTTTTTTATCATCTACTTCTCAATTTTTGGGGGAATGTTAACTATTATCCAGGAGGAATAATCTCACATGATAGCATCTAATCAGAGGCCCGATAACTCATTAGACCATTATCGTGATCCAGAATGGGTAACCTAGCTAGATGTCATCATGGTTGCATCCTAAAATTTTTAATAAATATATATCACATTTAGATGAGGCTCTATATATATAATGGGGAACTGAATCAATAAGTAAAATCAAAAGACTCAACCCTTTATGATTCATCTACCATTAAACTCTACAACCAATGTATCAGTGTTCTATTCCAATAAGAAAGTTGTTAATATTCTGGTGAATTGACACATCAGTCACCACACTAACATTGGGCTCTATGGCCTAAAATATACACTCAATACAATTTTAAAATGTTTCCCTAAAACCAAAAAAATTCTCATAATGGGACAAATACAAACATCATCCCGAGTAATGATCATTCATGATCCAACCCAACGGATCTCAATCTACAACATCACTAATACAACCTCCATAATCATGGGTGTGGTGATATGTGCTCAAAGGAATAACTAATATTTGAGTTATTTTAATAATTTACTTGTACACTCATTCCTAACCATATCGATTTATAATATCGGTGGACTAATAATAAAAGATATAATATATATAAAATATTCCATACATGTGAAACCTATAGTTCGTATGATAGTATGAAAAATAAAATTAAAAATAAAAAAGGGGGAAAAACAAGACTAACAGGAATGATGCACCAACCTAAAAAAGTAAAAAAATTAATGTTGAGGGAGATAAGCTCTCTATCTCCATGATCTGACCATCATATGTGATCGAATGCACCAGGGTATCCCTATTATCCTCTATAATCTTCATAGACATGTATACCATCTTATTAAGAAATGACATGTGTGGAGAAATCCTAGGAATGTGTGAGTATATACATACCAAGTATGATGGATTGAAAGATAAAGGGGGAGTGGAAAGAGACACAACAAAAATAGACATCTCAACATAAAGAGAGAGAGAGAGTAAAAAAATATAATGACATGGATATAAAAAAATATATGATCAAAATAGAAGCCCAAATGATAGAGAATGGAGATATCCACCTCACACCCCAGTCAGAAAAATATATTAATTTTTTCCACAAGGTCCATCAAGGATGAAAAAAAATCACAGGTGTTTATCAATAGAAGTACGTTGTGGAGGAATGACAGATTTGTACTGTGGTGTATGAAAAAAACAATTATTTACAAATTTAAAATTAATTAAGTGGTTATATCAGGTTTTTTATAGGGAGTTGCACACAATAATAACGTTTTCCCCTAAAATTTTATAATGAAATATGTGTTATTTTTCAAGAAAATAGTGTTTAAAAATAAATAAATCAATGTAAATTAAAGGTAGTATACTTAAGGATGAGGAGAGTGACAGGGTTAGGATAGGTTCACATTTTTAAATTTCATCATTTTCATGTGACTCATTCCCCCACTCTTCTTAATTAATGATAAATGAATGAATCCTCGATCGAGTTTTAAATCACCCTTGTTTGAAGGGACTAGTAAAAACCACTTCTAGGTGTAATAATGTTCATTAACCATTCATAAAAAACTACGAAAATTCCCAAAAGATAATTTTTTATACTTATAACTATATAAAGGATTCACTAGTTCCATACACATGACAACGATTTCTAGACACTCACCACCAAACAGAGTCTGCTCGATCGAGGAAAATTTCACTAGGAAGAGGGAGTTTAATTTTATTTAACCGAAGCTAGTAACAATGAATAGTCCCAAAAACCAAAACATCATAACCTTAAGAAACATAGGAGCCTTTGAAAATAGAAATCATTCAATATAAAAAAATAGTTTTATATTTAATCATAATCCTATGACATTAATATAGTGAAATTATCCATTCCTTGATCACTCAAAGGATTTACTCCTCCATGTGAAGAGTAAGTGAGTTGAAAGGGGAAGAAGCGAGAATAATAAAAATAAAAAAATAAAAGTGAAAAAACACAAAAATTAAGGAATCCAATCCTCCAATAAGATCCCTCTTTAATCTCCTTTAACAAAATTTTAAATATAATGGACACACATATTTATAGTCTTCAGGTTGGAAAATTTTCCATCCAAGTTCAATCCAATGAATGATTCAGTTTATTTATAACAGAAAATGGATGAATCATCTATATTTTTCTTTATAATGTTGTTCCCATATATCTGTTTCATGCATCCAAAAAAGAATAGTGTATTTGGAAAACTTTCCACAATGTTATGCTCAAATTAATGATAAATATTATTTGTGTCTGAAGAGACTACTCAACTACATCTAAATTGGCACATTTAATAGATTCCTTAATAACCAAATTTCTACTTGAAAATTTAAATAACCATAATGAATTGAGTATTATTTCTCCTCCAACTAGAATCACCTAATTTAAAAATTTCTAGGCCGATATATTTCTCCATAACTGATGTGGGTTCCATTCTATAATCCAGAAAATGTTTTCCAATTGTTTTGTTTTTATAGGCCATTTTGTGTGGAATTGGATCTATGTCCATAATAAAAACGTGAATAACTTGAAACATAAATCCTAAAAAAATAAATCAACTTATTATAATCAATGTTTTAAAATATATTCCTAAAAAAATAGCATCCCTAAAACTCCTAAATTTAAGGAATTAAACATTTTTCACAATTATTCCCAAAAACAACCAAAAATAAAAAAATTCTGAAAATACATTCAAATTTATTAATATTATGGTAATAAATTATTGATGAAAATATTAAAAATAATGAAAATATTATCCCTATCAATTAACCCACACATTAAACTTTGGATCATGGACATGTAATCATCAAAATCGAATGAATGAAAATTCAGAACACTTGCACATGAGATCTACAAATTCCCTACCAAGAAAAAAAAGATAATGTGCCTCATCAACAAAAATAATTAATAGTTCTCAATTTAGATCACTCAATATTTTCACTCTTCATTTCTCCTCCCATGCTCATAAGACACCATCCTTAAATAAAGTTTCTCTCATCTCAGAAATTTCAAATTTCCAGAAAATTTTTCACATCCAAAACAATGAATATTTCATCACTAGAATGGTAAATGAATAATTCTCTAACCAATTAGGGCCAAGTAAAGGTTATTATCATGAGTAACATTTAATGTTTTTATGTGTACTTTGGTTGGTAGGATTATATTTCAAAAAATAAGGCTGAATGTGGAAGGCTTGGTTCATTTTGATGTAAAATTGCAATATTATAATTTTCACACAAGTATGGTCTCCTCCAAACTAACCACAGTAGAAAATCATGTCCATCATCATGAAAACTAAATTATTTTTCACACAATTCATAATTTTAGAATAAAAATGTTTAATATTCTAAAAATAGTTTTTCTTGAAAGATTTAGAAAAAGCACAACATTCATTCTCCATTAGAAAATCAAGAAAAGAACAATTTATCTTATCCAGAAAGCTCTGGAAATGGAATAGTTTTCAAGAAAATGATTTTTTTCATTAGAAAACACATATATTATTCATTTTATTTTCCAAAAAATGTGTCACCAAAAGAGGTAACCTGGTACAAAATAGCTTCTCCAAGCACTTAAGTTCAATTTGATCATGAAATTTCATTTCTAGAGTATGTTAGATAGGGAAAAAATTTTGTAATGTGGCTAACATAACAAGATATTCATATTTATAAGGCCTAAAAGAATATAATTTACATTTTAGTCTAGAAAAAATGTATTATAATGAAAATATGGTTTTAAAAGAAAAATAAAAACCTCAATAATTTAAAACAGAAGTACATAAAACCCATCTGTTTTGTCTACAATAAATCAAATTCTGGTTAAATACATCAAGGTTTGGTTCTCTCAGAAAGTGAGGTGAACGAAATTAATATGAAAAAATGGTTCATAAGCCTCATAGTAATTTGTTTTCAATGATAAAGACAGTGATATTTGGCATGAGATACAAAACTCGGAGTACTTTTCTGGAAATTCCAAAACAATTGAACTTGAAAAAAAGGCATTTTCAGTATTCATATAAGCTCAATTACATTGGATAAATTATCTCACTTCTTTAAATAGGATTCAAAAAATGAAAATGATAATTATTTTATCTCATAATATTCAAAAACACATGAAAATTGAAAAATAATCTCACAAAAATTTCAAAAAAACACATTGATTTTTTTTTGAAAAATAGAAAAAAAAACATAAATGAAATCCTAAAATACAAAAGGTCATTCCCCCTAACATAAAATGTGTACTATCCAAAATGAATTCAATTGTATTTAAATTTCTATAAGGTTATAAATGAAGTACAGAAACTGAGAAAATGTAATATAGAGGAATAACATGGTGGCTTTTATTTGATAAACATATTGGAAGAGTGTGATTTCCTCCACTCAATCTGATGGAATGGTCCCATGGAATTTCTTCATCCTATGTCCATTAATAGTGAATGGCTCTTAATCCCTATCCATAAAAATCTACACTACACCTAAAATATATACATGTGAAACTATAAATGGACCCTACCATATGGAATGATGCTTAACTAGAATTAGCTTGAGCCTTGAGATTAATAACACCACCTTGACTCCAATATGGAAATATTTCAGCTGTATCAACTAATCATGATCAACTCTTGTTATATCCATGAAAATCATGTTATTTTCAACATCTTCCATTCTAATTACCTATATCTCCTACAAAAAAATATCTCTCTCCCAACACTTTAAATATCCTAATTCATCTTCTGCATTTCCCAATACACCTTATACCCCAATTCCATTTGTTGGTGAAATCATTTCCAATAAATCAACCTCTATAGACTAATTCTAATAATTACTGGAATCTCGTAATTTTTATTTCATACATTGGCTCCAATGCATCATCTTTAGGTTAACGACCTTATCCAAAATTCCATTAATTTCCTAATTAGAGACTTTATCTTGATAATTTGTCAATGGGTGAAATATATTTAATGTTTTATGATGCACCCCATATTTATTTTGAAAATAATCCATTATATTAGTGAAAATGTGATTTCATTGATCACAGATGATGGATCTAGGCACTCCAAACTAGAAAAATATGTTATCACAGACAATATCACAAACAAAATCATAATCTTCAGATATAGAGGATTTTTCTTCCACTCGGAATCAAAATCAACCGCATGTAAGATATAATAATTTCAAAATGACATCAGAAAAGGTCCGATAAAATGTATCCACCATACTTAAAAAATCCTACAAAAACTATTTGGTTTTTGGGGAACTTCTTTTCTAATTGAAATGTTTCTATAAAACTAAAATTTTTTACACCCTTTGAAAAATTGATGAGAAGATTTAATAACCGTGGTCCAATAAGGTTCAGTTTCTAAAAACATTCATTCTATTTTTTGTGGTCCAAAGTGTAAACCACAAGAATAAGTATTAATAAAATACAATAAAGAACTAATTTTACTCATTGTAAAACATATTCTTATCACATTGTCATTGCAAAGGTTCCAAATAAATGGATAATCCCAAATGTAATATCTTAATTAAAATTTTACTATGTGAATTTGGTGATAATTTAAATTATATGGGACCTAAGATGATACCATATAATTGACCATGCCACTACACCAACGAACTTCTCCTTCATCAAAGTACATCTTATCTCCTATAATGTGATCATTCAATGGTTGTTTTTCTAGAATTTCAGCTTCGACGAGGTTGGGAATTCTTTTCAATTGATAACCCCCTTGGTTCACAAGTCCATTCTTAAACAATATTTCTATGATGTACTCATGTAGTAGTAACATCCATATCACTAGTCTCGGTTTATCTTCATCCTTCATCCTCATGTTTCTAAGTGCGTTATGATCAGAAAACACAGTGACATCAGTACTATGTAGATAAGAACTAAATATTTCTAAAGAAAAAACAACTACTAAAGACATCATTTATATGTTTTTTTAATTGAATTGAGCTGCATCCGAGGTTCTTGAGGTGTATTCAATTACTTTGGTAATTCCTTATATTTTCTGAGAAAGGACTTCTCCAACTTCGTGGTTTGAAGCATCATAAAGTATCTTGAACGGTTATTCTCAATTTAGTGGCTATATCACAGGTGGTGTAATCAATCTCCTACTCAACTAATAAAAGTCATGCCTACATGCATCATTGAAATAAAAATAATAATCATCAAAAATAATTCTTGAGATATAGATAAATGTCTTACTGAAAGCATTGATAAACCTCCTATTGATTTAAATGTGTCTTATTAATGATTCAATATGCTTCACACAAGAAGGGTAAGGATATGAAATTATCACTTTAATTTTAGTTTATTCACTTCGATACCTTATTTGAAAAGTAATTCCCAAGAAAAACTCTTCTCTCAATTGTGAAATTACACTATTAAAAATTTTAAACAATATACTTTTCAATTCATCTTTTCAAAAAAATCTGTATTTTTTAAAAATTGGTCAAATAAATATCCAAAACTATGAAATAATCTAAGAACATCGCCAATAAATCTCAATGGGATTAGAAAAAATAATAATCATGCACCTATTAAATTAACATTGAGCATCAAAAAATGAAAATGAAATCCTTTTATATGAAAAAGTATTAATTGAATAGTAATGGTTATCCTCTCTTAATCCTCAAGAGAAATGGGTACCTAAAAATAAAATGAGAATCCCCCATGAAAGAAATAAAGAGTTCTCTCATACAATATCTCTATAATTATTTCAATGAAGGAGATGTAGAAATGATCTTCCTGAGTGACATGATTCAAGTTCCAAAAATCAATTCACACTCTCCAGCTCTTCTGAATTCTGATAGGGTTCAATTCATTCTTTTTATTCCTCATACTGGTTAGGCCTGTTTTTTTTGGAAGAACATGAATGGGGAATGCCAATTGTTAGTATTATATGGTTTAGATGATCCCAACATCCAATATCATCTCAATATACTACATTAAATGTTCTATCAATGTGGGATTTAGACTCCTTTGGGGCTATCTGGAATGTTAGAAATATCCCTCATGAATTATTCTATGTGAGAATATTTTTGGGTTTATTCCTTTTATATAACTTATGATTTAACCTTTTCTTAAACATTCTCTCTCCATATTTCAATCAATTAATTTTCTTAGGTTTTATATATATTATTATAAATTATCCATGTTTATTTATCTCCCAACATAAGGTACACATCTTTAAAATTAGTGGGGAGTGGTTTTAATTTCATATCAGGGGGTTGCTCAAGTGATCAACTAAACTGACCATACCCATTTACAAATGTATGACCTCGTTGAAAAATTAAACCATATCATTTTCTTCAATATTTAACAAATCATCAATGAAATTAGATTTTATCTCTTCCTACCACATGAAATCAAAATATTCAATATTTTGGGTAGAAAAATATTTAGGATATTATAAATAGATGAAGTCTATACTAAGGCTAATAATTCATGTAAAATACCTGATTATTCAATAGGATTAGTACAAAATTCATAGGAGAATTAAAATATAAACTGATCATCTGATTGGTTTCTCTTATATTCAAAAATATTAAATTGGATAGTGTTATCTCCAAACTCCATGTCGAGTGCCCTTAATGGATATTGATGATGGTTTTGGAAATATTAAAGAAATTTTTCACCAAAATGTTTGGTGAATGGGATATAATCTTATATTATTCTCTATTCATCACATATATGTTAGCTGGGAACAAGATATCTTTGACTTTTACAAGGATATCCTCCAGAACTAATACTTGGCATACTATGGATTTTTTTGTAAGATAGACCGCCACTCTTGTGGGATTTAAGTCTCCTATTTACAAATAATTGTATACTGAGTATTGAAATATATTAATTGAATCACCTATATCATACAAAGAATTAGATAAATTTAATTATCTAATGGTTCATGGAATGGAAAACATCCATGGATCATGACGTTTGGTAGAAAATTGTTGAGTGATAAAGGATGAGACACTTCGAACCAGCCAACGTCCTGATGGCCTTCAAAATATTTATTATAAATTAACCCCCTTTCAATGGAAGAAGTAGAAAACACAAAATACTTCATGTATATAATAATAACCACAACTCAATGTATGAAGAGAGAATAATCAGACTGACCATTATCATTATAGTGAAGGCTCCTCTTCTTCGTGCAATTATCCATAAAAAATTTAGCATACTTTGGATTTTTTTTTGAGTGCTTCCACAAGGTGGATATTAATTTCCACTTTTTGGAAGATGTCGAAAATCCCTTTTTTATGTGATTCTTCCTACAATATCTTAGATTCAATCATCCTCGATGTATGTGGTGGGGCTAAGTATTTATTTCAAATTATTTCCCTCTCAATATTTTTCCATTCCTCTTCTTACTCATCCAATTCTTATACTCCTCCTCTTTGATCTCTTCATCATGGTGAATTTTCATAGAATTTTCATTATTTATGAATTCTTTATCCATAAACACATATGATATTGTTTTAGGTTCATTGGATACTAGTGGAGATATATTTTTTCCTCTCCTTGTTGTTATGATAATGACATTCACTTTTTGGTTTGGGATTCTTTGGGAAGGAATTTTTCCTAGTTTTTTGACAAGATTTCAAAAATTCATCTCAAGTTGTTTTATAGCTTATTGAAATTATCCTCTAAGTCATCATACATGGATTTTAGTTCTTATAGAAAATTTTTTGTGTTGCTGGATGGTTGATCATAGGGTCTTGGAACAGTTGGTGGTTGGTGGTGTGAAGGCCAGTTATAAGAATTATTTCTTTTTGAAATGATGGTCGGTTTAAGAATTTTTTCTAGAATGAGGATTTGGTTTCAAATTGTTTTTGGTACGGGGTTCATTCATAATTTAGATGGTTTCTAAATACATATTTAAGATGGTTTGGATCACTCCATCCTTTATTTTTTTTAAATTCCACATTGTAAAGTCTTTTGTACATGTTTCCATTCCTGGTATTTAATCACATTGGTCAGTGACATAATCAGGTGATGAGCATAAAACACATACCTTAGTTCGTGCTTATTGGCCACTCACCTACTTCAAAGACATCTCTCTCATCATAATGGTTAAGAATTTCGTACCTCTTGAATAATAATTTTTTACCTCATGAATAACTCTTGTTCTCGTACCTGTTGTACCAAACTATTTTGTGTTCTGGAAAATATTCCCATCAAAACATTGGCTTCTTATGGTGAATTTTTAATCAATTCCCCCCCAGATGATGAATCAAAATGTTTTTTGTCATTGTCTATGTAGATACCCAAAGCATGACGTACATGGACATTTCATTACTTTAGATGAATACTTAATACATAACAAAAACATACACACAAGGACTGTAATAGTTATTGACTTTGGAAACATGGAACGTAATCTTCTAATTATGGAGAAAGATCTTCAACATCTCCTATAATGATCTTCCCTTTTTTTCTTACCTAAAACCTTTCTTTATATCTCGGGGAAAAGAAAACATAAAAAGGGTGAGCTCAAATTCTCAATAAGGGTAAGCATGGATAAAATAAAGCATTCCATATACATTTGAACTTAAAAACATGAACATAATGTTTAAACATCAAAAGATTGAGAAATGACATAAAACATGGAAGTACGTAAGGCATAGATCATAAATAAACAATAAGAATGATAAAATATAATGTTAATAAAACATTTAATTGTGGAAACCATTAAGTACATGATATGATTTCCATATTAGCCAAGGCATTTCTGCCAAGACCATCTTAGTGGACAAAGTCATTTTCTGAATCGAGTTCACTCCTCGTTCCAGTCCTGTATTACTGAACTGGTTTAACTTGACGTTCCATCCATGTCTATCTCATGAGATATAAATTTTTACCCAATTCAATGGAGTGAGATATAGGTCCCACCCATCTCATAATGAAATCATTCTTACTTGTGACACAAAATAAACATACATCATTCATAATAACCCAATAAATAAAATGGGTTTCATAAACATCATCCTAACATCACATAATCCATATAAATAAAATGCATATTATTTCATAATAAGAAAATTGAAACTATGTAAATCATATAGACATGATACATGAAACAAACACATTTATAATAATGTCATCTTAGATGAAAATGGTTTTGAAAATACACTTGAAATGAATTCTTGAGGAAAATATCCTTTTTCTGTCAAAATTATTTTCTTTTCACAAAATGTCATGAAATTTAAGAAGAAAAGGTTTTTGTTGAAAATAGGCATGATATATTTTGGAGGACGCTTCAAGAAAATAAGGCTTTATAAAACCATAATAATCCGTTCACACCATATAAGTGAAAAATAACATTCTCCTCGTACTTTTGTCGGAAAGTCAAAAAGTACTTCTTAACGTAATCAAAATAAAGATTAATTACACACCATGTACTAAAAGTCAAAGATGGGTAAACATTACTTTAAACATACATGAAAATACTTTTATAAAACATGTACACAGATGATATAAATAACCCCAGAAAATACTTACGAATAAACAATCTCGGATAAAAATGAGATTCGAAAAGTTATCCCTTACCTTATGTCCGATATGTTTTGTATGTATCCGAACCTCCTGTATATTGATTTAAATAATGTCATTGAATTATTACAGAATCATATTCATTTTTATGATATCATATATGGTTTACTTATTACTTTATATTACCCGTTCTTTTGTAAATTCCATGTTAAAGAGTGTTTTGGATAAAATAGATTCATTTGTCGCCCGTGTTTTGAATTGTAATTATTCATATGATTACATGGATCATGATAACATAATTACTGAATATAAAACATTATTTATTTATAATATATAATCAGAATATACATATATATAATAGATTGATAAATGGAAAGAAATACACCGTTCATGGAGACGGTAGGTCATACGTACGCATGAACGCTGTTTTCGTTTCCTTATTGAGTTGAATGGAATTAAGTAGATGAAATACATATATATATATATATACATAAATACAGTAGCTTTTTAATGTCATATATTTCATTATTATTGCTTTTACATACTTTATAATCATTCTTAAATGGTTAACATGAAGAATGAATCTCATCGCGTCGTGGAGAAGGTAGTCCGTACATACGCATGAGCGATGATATCGTTCCCATAATTATTGAATTGAATTGGATAGGATGATACAATATATCATAATCAGTATTATGTTATAATAACTATGTATAGTTATTCATTACACCATTATACCCATCCAAGTAAGGTGGTGTTGGCAAAACAGATTACGCCACGGTGTGGAGACGGTATTTCGTACGTACGCACGCGCGGTGATTTTGTTTTCCATAGGATGGATAGATGGTGAAATAGTGTTGTTTCATAATTATAATAACATATCAGTATATAAGTGATACTTATGTTATTAATTTATAATGAAATAACTAAAGAAGAAGAAGTAGAAGAAGAAATAATTTTTAAAGAATTGGTAACGGACATTACCTCTTCATTGAAGCGCCTCTTTGAGACCTCCACTTATGGCACTAAAATTGGTCTTTGAAGAAGACCAGAACATCTAGGATGTTTCTAAGGAAGTGGAGAAGGTAAATTTTCAGGGTTTTTCCAATCTTTAAGGCTCAAATCGGTGTGAGGAAGGGAGGGAGGAGGTGCCTTTTTATATGGGAGGAGAGGGGCACCTTTGGAAATCTTAAAAATATTAACTTATAATAAATATAACCCCACATAAAAACCTCCAAAAATGACTCATATTCGAATCTTATATGGGATAGGGTATTAATCTCAGAAAAAATTAAAATTTAGACATGTTAGGAAATTATTTTAAACATTATCAACTTGATTTATGCTTAATCAATTTAATTTTATTTGTGGTAATAACAATCTAAATTTTAAATAATAACAAATAATTACTTATTTGTTTTGAATTATCTATAATTGCATACTTTATAAAATTTTAGACCATATATATTTAAATTTATAATTTTTATATATTTTTGTGATTTTTAAACAATTTTATAATATGTTATTTTTATAAAAAAACAATAGTGTCAATTTTGACACTATTCATTTATTTGAATTTAAATAAAATATATACAGAAGATATGGTTGAACTAAAAGATTTAATAGATTCATAAAATGTCATATGTATCTAGAAAATAAGTGGAGAACATTAAATAGTTCATATAATATTTATTTTATTATTTATAAAACCATTTATTTGGTTTATCTCTTAATATAATAATTACTAAAATATTTTTGTATAATTATTTAATATAATTATTTGATGCATAAAAATTTAAAATAATTTCCTATGATGAAGATAAATCTATTACCTTTCACAATAATACTTTTAATAGAATTTAGCATCTTAAAATCACAATATTTAAATTGTTATATTTATTAAATTATGAAGGTGACAACTTTGGCATCATTTATTATAAGACTCCAAACGGTTATATATTAGGTCATTGGATGATTAAGGTGTAGATATACACTACAAATAAGTTTTTTTTCTGGTTTTTGGGCCTTTTAATGGGTGTTAATATTTCAATAAAAACTATATTATGATTTTTCACTTAATAAATAATTTCCGTGTCATTAATGTATCACCGTTAATGACAATTATATAATCCCTAAAAATTCTAAATAAATTATCATGATGTAGATAGTTTTATTATATTTTTGGAGACTATTCATGTTTGAAGTTTTATGATGTTTATCACTAAATTAAAATTATTATACATATAAGATTTAAGAGAGTGACATGTTGTCACTTTCATTGGTTTTAATAATAATTAAATTATTTTCATGGTCAAAAGTACATAAAATAAATTTAATCCGAACCTTAGGTGATATGGGTATACTTTTAGCCATCCAATATAATTTTTTCATGTGTTAGGGTAATTTTATAAATATTTACCCTTAATTACCTGATCTACCTTTAGCTATGGTAAATAAAGTTTATCGTAGTTACTATTCATAATTCCAAAAAATAAAAAGTGACCTATTAACATAATTTGGATCCACTTATTCCAAATATGGAATCCATTTTTTCAAATTCAATACAGAGAAGTTTCAGAAATTAAATTAAAATTAATCCTGTTGTCGAATGAAAACAGGTTTTTGATTGAAACATTGAAAAAGATTGAATTGATTTAACCTACGAATTCAATGTAAAATCAATGATAATGACATAAAATATATTAAATGGTAAAAAAATATTCTATTTATAATTTAAAATCATTCTATATTATAATTTTACCACATAAGTTATTACGATGAAGAAATTTGTTTTTAATTAAAATATAGTGTGGTTTTACTATTCATTAAAATATGAAAGTTATCAGAAAAATATCAAAACATTATCCAATGTAAATTTTTATATCCTGATTCAAAAGGAGAATTTTATTTTGTCAAATGTAACTTATAAACATTTCAACAACTAGATTTATAGTGGGTGCGTGATCAAAAGGCGGCAAAACTGCATTTTTTTTAAAATACTTATTTTACCTGAGAAAATTATTTTTTTCCAATACCATGTTCTAGAAAATTTGTGAGATGAATAATAATGTTATAAAATTAAAAATTTGGTTAATACTATTCATAACGGCTAGTTCATAATAATATTATAATAATATACAGTTGTTTAGTAAAACCCGGTATTGTGTACAACACATGCTATCAAGGAAGGTCGGGATTGCGTGTAATGAAAACCAAGTTAGGGTTGCATGTTATGAAAGACTCCTTTTTTGTTTCATATAACAGAATCCAACAATATTTCATTTATACATTGAATATATATATATATACACACACTCAATGTTGCGTAGAATGACTATTATCAAACGAACTTGAAATTGTGTGTAACACAATCTAAGAATAGTGTTGTGTATACTGAAAGCTAATACAGTGTTGCACATAGAACAAGATGACATCAAATAAATTTACAAGAATAAAATCTCAGGGTGTAACATTCTACCCCCCTTAAAATGAATTTCTCCCTCAAAATTCGTCGGGGTTATACATGGTTTACTATTCGATAGTTTATTTAATAGAAACCCACATCGTAAAAAGGAATACCAAAACATATCATTAAAAACTAAAGTATGAAAGGTAACTATTACGCAAATTAACTAATCACTGGGTTTCCACGTAAGAGATCATAGGTGACAATATGGATATGGAAGAGAAATATAACCGTCATATTCTGATGGAGAGTGGTAGACAACATGGCTATAAAATAGCCAACAATCACAAAGTCATAGATTTGCGATGATCTAAGGTACCATCTGATTCATCGGATATAAGAGCACTAGGACAACATTTTTGGTTTTCAATATCATTTTCCTAAAGTTTAAATTTTTTATTTAGAATAAATACCTACTTTATATCGATATAATCTCACCGTTGTTCGTTCCTTGAACAATTTCCACTTCATCTCTTAATGAAATGAAGTTGAATTTTTCATTCGTGAAATGTTAGGAGATCATGTGATAGAAAAATGGGTCATTCCATCTGTCTTAATCAAAAGGTTAGCAATAGTTATATACATAAGTCCATCTATCGCATATCCTTCCAAAATGGACATATACATCATCTATCATACCACTTAATAAAATAAAACTAGTTTATACAAACCAGGGACTTCCTGTAGGCCATTGGTAGGTGATAATGGTCTGCTGCACTTCCGTTGTGGGTTCGATTCCCATAGCATTGTCCGACGCGATGGGTTGGCGCTCATTATGCAGGTTGTCCTTTTTCAAAAACTACAATACTATAACATCCTATCAATAATATCGAAAAAGTTCTATCCTTAAACAATAATTACTTATGTCCAACATAATCCTGTCTAATCTTTAGACTTATCCAAAATTCTATTGTCCAATCTCATATTATAGAGAAAACGATTACCAAAGAGTTCATATAACAAGCATTTTAATACCATCGTTGATCCCCATATATCATGAGATATGTCTTGTTGGTAACATTCAAAACATTCGAAGGCCTTAATCATGTATTCTATTGCAAATTGAATACCCATTGAATCTTAGTGAAAACATGAGTGTTGTCAAAAGTTAACTCTTTTCACATACCAAGACCTCAAACCATGATATAACTATTTCCTTGTATCAGTCATGAGCTCATGAATACTGTCAAACATTTCATTTTCTCCTTATCCCTTCATTATGAAAATATCATCTTTTTTCCAAAAATATCTCAATCACTTTCCATGATTACCGGTACTATAAAATTATTGAAAACCACAATATACCAATACATAAATATTCCAATATTCCACGATACTATATACAACATTATTTTGGAGTCCCATTAAATAAACACTTAATCATTCCACCACATCGTTGTCATATTCAACATTGCCAATAGTGATTTCATGTGACATCCCATTGTCCTTTTCCGTAAGTGGTTTCTCATGTCGATCATCACTAACCCTTGGATTAGGGAATTTATTAGCATAATACCCCATTTCCTTGAACTTGAAGCATTGAAGTGTTGGTTGTGCGTTCTCTGCAGTATTTTCTTTATTCATATCATTAGATACCCTTTTTCCATTACTTCAACACTCAGCTGCTCGATGACCTTCTTTTCCACACATAAAACATTTTCTAGTCCCTTTAATACAATCTCCATAATTCTTCATTCCACACTTTGAGCATAAGGAATCATTCATCTTCTTTTATCCAATATTCTGATATTTCATGTTGAACTCCATCTTTTGTTTCTTGTCAAAACTATGAGATGGATAAGTAACACCAACATCCATTTATACCTTGATAGCACAACACACAATTTCTTCATAGCCAATGAAGTCTCTTATAGCTAATGCCCTTAGAAGATTTGGTTTTAAGCCCCTGAATAATCGATCAACTTTACTTTCAGGTTGGATGATAAAGCCAGATCCATACCTTGCAAGCCCTGTAAAATTCGCATCGTATATACCAACAGATTCATCATCCGTTTGCTTTAGTTCAATAAACCCTTTCTCCATATTTGTTCTAAGAATACGAGGGAAGTGCATATTGAAAAATAAGTTCCTGAACTTGTCCCATTCCATGGTCTCAATTTCATCTCTTGGCCTCGTATTCTTGATAAGATTCCACCATTGATCAGCTTCACCTTCCAAACGATATACTGATAAGATGAATTTATCATGTTCATAATATTGAAGAACTGAAAATATCTTTTCAGTGGAACTGATCCATTGTTCAGCAACAAGTTGTTCAGAAGACCCACTGAAAGAAGGTGGAAGTTGCCTCATGAAGGAATCAATAGAATATTGTTCCCTTTTCTGCTCATTTGGAATTCTAGAATGATTCATAGATTGTGTAAGTATACAAATAAGATTTTTCAATCCATCTCCCATAACATTTGTTTGTTTATGAGGACAATCATTGCATTGTCCATTGTATTGATCAACACGGTTCCTTTGGGTTCCAGCCATCGTCTAAAACCCAAAAAGAATAGTGTGAGAGGCAAAAATCATGCTAGGGAAAACAACATAATAAAGGGGGTGTAACTTCAATATCAATCATCTTGTGTTTAATTCTATGATCGTTACCATAATTCTAGTACTATAACCTATACTTATACATAACCTTAGGGACATCCCTAGACATACCTAAGAAATATCTTTAGGGATCTCACTAAAGTTCTCGCATCCTAGTTTCCAAAGGTTGACTAAACCTTTCCTCTAATACCAACTGTAGAGACCCAAAGCTTTACGTACATGGACATTACATTAATTTAGAGTAATACTTAATACATAACAAAAATAGACACACAAGGACCGTAATAGTTTAGTGTCTTTGGAAACTTGGAACGTAATCTTCTAATCGTGGTGAATGATCATTAACATCTCCCATAATGATCTTCCTTTTTTTTCTTACCTAAAACCTTTCTTTATATACTGGGGAAAAGAAAAAATAACAAGGGTGAGCTCAAATTCTCAGTAAGGGTATGCATGGATAAAGCAAAACATACCATATACATTTGAACTTAAAAACATGAACATAATGTTTAAAAATCAAAATCTTGAGAAATGACATAAAAAATGGAAGTATATAAGGAAAAGATCATAATGAAACATTAATAATGATAAAATATCATGGGAATAAAACATGTAATTGTGACAACCATTAAGCACAAGATATGATTTCCAAATTAACCAAGGCATTGCTGCCAAGACCATCTTAGTGGACAAAGTCCTTTTCTAAATCAAGTTCACTCCTCGTTCTAGTCCCGTATTACTGAACCAGTTTAACTTTCCGTTCCATCCATTTCTATCTCATGAGATATAAATCATTACCAAATGAATTGGTGGAAGATATAGGTCCCACACATCTCATAATTAAATCATTATTACTTGTGCCACAAAATAATCATACAACATTCATAATAACCAAATAAATAAAATGGGTTTCATAAACATCATCCCATAATACCATAATCCATACAAATGAAATGGATATCATTTCATAATATGAAAATTGAAACCATGAAAATCATAGATACATGATACTTGAAACATACAAATGTATAATAATGTCAACTTAGATGAAAATGGTTTTGAAAAAACACTTGAAATGAATTCTTGAGGAAAATATCATTTTTTCGTCAAAATCATTTTCTTTTCACAAAATGTGAAGAAATTTTAGAAGAAATGGTTTTTGTTGAAAATAGTCATGAAATATTTTGGAGGAAGCTTCATGAAAATAAGTCTTTATAAAACCATTAAAACCCATTCACGTCGTATAAGTTAAAAATAACATTCTCCTCGTACTTTTGTCAGAAAGTCAAAAAGTACTTCGTAACGTAAACAAAAGAAATAAACCTTACATAACATGTAGTAAAAGTCAAAAATGGGTAAAAATTACTTTAAACATACATGAAAAAACTTTTATAAAACATGGATATAGATGATATAAATAACCCCAGTAAATACTTATGAATAAACAATCTCAGATAAAAACGAGATTTGAAAAGTTATCCCTTACCATATATCTGATATGCTTCTTATGTATCCGAACCTCCTGTATAATGATTTAAATAATGTCATTGACTTATTACAGAATCATATTATTTGTTATGATATCATATATCGTTTACTTACGACTTTATATTACCCGTTCTTTTGTAAATTTCATGTTAAAGAGTGTTTTGGGTAAAATAGTTTCATTTGACGTCAATGTTTTTACTTGTAATTATTAATATGATAACATAGATCATGATTAAATAATTCCAAAATATAAAACATCAGTTATATATAATATATATTAAGAATATATATATATATATATATAATATATCGATAAATGGACAGAAATACACCGTTCATGGAGACGGTAGGTCTTACGTACGCATGAACGCTGTTTCAATTTCCTTATTTAGTTGAATGGAATTAAGTAGATGAAATACATATATATATATATATATACATAAATATATTATCTTTATAATGTCATAAATTTCATTATTATTGCTTTTACATACTTTATAATCATTCTTAAATGGTTAACATGGAGAATGAATCTCATCGCGTCGTTGAGGCGGTAGTCCGTACATACGCACGAGCGATGATATCGTTCCCATAATTATTGAATTGAATTGGATAATATGATACAATATATAATAATCAGTATGATATTATAATAACTATGTATAGTTATTCTTTACACCATTATTCCCATCCAAGTAAGGTGGTGTTGGAAAAACAGATTACACCACGGCGTGGAAACGGTATTCCGTACGTATGCACGCGCAGGGATTTTGTTTTCCGTAGGATGGATAGATGGTGAAATAGGGCTGTTTCATACTTATAATAACATATCAGTGTATAGGTGATACTTATGTTATTACTTCATAATTAAACAACTAAATAAGAATAATTTTAAGAAGAAATAAAGTTGAATGAATCAGTAACCAACATTATCTCTTCTTTGAAGCGCCTCTTTGAGACCTCCACTTAGGGCACTACAATTGGACTTTGAAAAAGACCACAACCTATAGGATGTTTCTAGGTAATTTTAGAAGAGAATTTTGTTGGTTTTGTCCGAGCATGAAGGCTCAAATTGGTGTGAGGAAGGGTGGGAGGAGGTGCCTTTTTATAAGGGAGGAGAGGGGCAACTTTGGAAATCTTAAAAATATTAATTTATATTAAATCTATCCCTGCATAAAAACCACCAAAATGCTCATATTATAATATTATATGAGATAGGGTTGGAATCGCATAAACCAATAATATTTAGACATGTTAGGAAATTAATTTAAACATTATCAACTTGATTTATCCTTAATTAATCAATTAAATTTTATTTTTGGTAATAACATTATAAATATTAAATAATAACAAATAATTACTTATTTGTTTTGAATTGTCTATAATATGATAATTTATAACATTTTAGACCATATAAATTTAAATTTATAATTTTTATATATTTTTGTGATTTTTAAACAATTTTATAATATGTTATGTTTATAAAATAACAATAGTGTCAATTTTGACACTATTCCTTTATTTGAATTTAAATAAAATATATACAGAAGTTATGTTCGAACTAAAAGATTTAATAGATTCATAAAAAGACATATGTTTCTAGAAAATTAGTGGAGAATATTAAATAGTTCATATAATATTTATTTTATTATTTTTAAAACCATTTATTTGGTTTATCTCTTAATAAAATAATTCATACAATATTTTTGTATAATTATTTAATATACTTATTTGTTGCATAAAAATTTAAAATAAAATTCTATGATGCAGATAAATCTATTAAAATTAAAAATAATACTTTTACTCTAATTTACCACGTTAAAATCACAATATTTAAATTGTTATATTTATTAAATTATGAAGGTGACAACTTTGGAATCATTTAAAATAAAATAATATAAGTGTCATAATAACCTTTATAAGACTCCAAACGGCTATATATTAGTTCATTGGATGATTACGATGTAGATATACACTACCAATAAGTTTTGGGCAGGTTTTTGGGCCTTTTACTGGGTATTAATATTTCAATAAATACTTTATTACTGATTTTTCACTTAATAAATAATTTATGCATCATTAATGTATCACCATTAATGAAAATTATCTAATCTCTAAAAATTTCAACTAAATTATCATGATGTAGATAATTTTATTAGATTTATGGATGCTATTCATGTTATAATTGTTATGATTTTTATCACTAAATTAAAATTATTATACTTATAAGATTTAAGAGAGTGACATGTTGTCACTTTCTTTGGTTTTAATAATAATTAAATTATTTTCATGGTCAAAAGCCCATACAATGAATCTAATCCGACCCTTAGGTTATATGGGAATACTTTTATCCATCCAATAGAATTTTTTCATGTGTTAGGGTAATTTTATAATATTATATTTACCCTTAATTACCTGATTTACCTTTAACTATGGTAAATAAACTTTTTCGTAGTTACTATTCATAATTCCCAAAAATAAAAAGTGGCCTATTAACATAATTTGGGCCCACTTATTCAAAATATGGAATCCATTTTTTCATATTCAATACACAGAAGTTGCAGAAATTAAATTCAAATTAATCTCATTTTCGAATGAAAACGTGTTTTTATTTAAACATTGCAAAAGATTGAATTGATTTAACCTAGGAATTCAATGTAAAATCAATTCTAATGACATAAATTATATTCAATAGTAAAAATATATTCTATTAATACTTTAAAACCATTCAATAATATAATTTAACCACATAAGATATTACGATGAAAAAAGTTGTTTTAAATTAAAATATAGCGTGTTTTTACTATTCATTAAAATATGAAAGTTATCATAAAAATATCAAAACATTATCCAATGTAAATTTTTATATCCTGATTCAAAAGAAAAAATTTATTTTTTCAAATTTGACATATAAACATGTTAACAACTACATTTAATGTTTGTGTGCCATCATAAGGCGGTAAAACTGCATTTTTTGAAAAATACTTATTTTACCCGAAAATTTTATTTTGTTCCTATACCGTGTTCTAGAAAATTTGTAAGATGAATAATAATGTTATAAAATTAAAATTTTAGTTAATACTATTCATAATGGATAGTTCATAATAATATTATAAAAATATACCATTGTTTAGTAAAACCTGGTATTGCGTACAACACACGCTATCGAGGAAGGTCGAGATTGCGTGTAAAGAAAACCAAGTTAGGGTTGCATGTTATGAAAGACTCCTTTGTTGTTTCATATAATAGAATCCAGCCATATTTTATTTATACATTGAATATATATATATATATATACACTCAATGTTGCGTAGAATTACTATTATAAAATGAACTTGAAATTGTGTGTAACACAATCTAAGAATAGTGTAGCATATAATGCAAGCTAATACGGTGTTGCGTATAGCACAAGATGACATCAACTAAATTAAAAGGAATAAAATATCGGGGTTTTATAGTCTAGTAATCCTTGAAATGAAAATAAAATAATGTGATTCATATAAATGTCTTGATGTGGGAAGCTAGAAAATAGCTTTTTTAATCATTCCCATTACTCATAATGAGTTTCTCCAAATGGTTGTCTGATTGAATAGATCTCTTTTTTGATAGTTTTTCTTATAGAGGTGTAGAAGAATCATTTCATGAAACTTCTTACCATGTCATTCCAGTCATTTAAATATATATGTTTTAGACCATAAAAATATTCTTTGGTAAATCCTTCAAATGAAAATTTGAATGTCTTCCACTCTACATGTTTCTTAGCTACTCCACATGGTCTGAAAGTAAAGAAGACCTGTGTGAACTCCTTAATATGTTTTTTTGGATATTCACCTTCCAATCCATGAAACATTTGATGAAATGGAATTATGTAAGGTTTCATCTCAAAATCGTTTTCTTACACTGTAATAGAAATTTAATTATTTTGATTATGGAATTTTGGTTCGCATAGGTATCTAAGGGTTGGACTTTGGTTTCCAGCCCTGATGACTTGATTTTTGAGAACACTTATAGCTTCACTCAAATTGGTTTGTGGAATGTCCGAAAATTGAGATTGAAAATTAGGTTTCTAAGTTTACTTAATATGTTTATTTGAATTTCTGGATATAGGGGTCAAGGTTCAATGTTCTCAATTCTAGTCATGAAATTTTGAATATAAAAAAAGAAAAGGGAAGTGAAGGTGAATAAATAATGTTGGAACTACCTCCCAGAAACGGCGCCATGTTTTGACATGTGCCTATCATGGTGTGTGACAAAAAAAATTGTTTACTGATATGAAATTAAGTAAATTGGATATCATATTTTTCCTCTAGATAGGTTCACACAAAAATAATATTTGTGACATAAATTTGAGAATACAGTAGGGGTTGTTATTGATTTTTTTGAGTTTAGAATTAAATCATGAAATTGAAAATAAAGTTTGAACACTAATGGTTGAAGAGATTGATCGAGTTACGATAAGATAACCTTTTTCAATGTAATCATTGTCATTTGAAAAATTATCCCTCTCATCCTATTAAATGATATAAGAATGAATCCTTGATCGAGTTTTCAATCATCCTTGGTTGAATGAAGAAATGAAAATCCCACCTATGGGCATGAAATTTTAAATTCCATTCCTAAAAAATTAAGGAATATCCTGATATGTAATGTTTTATCATTATAAATGTAGAAATGATTCACTAGTTCCACACAAATTCTAACGATCACTATCAATCAGCACCCAACCAAATCTTATCGATCAAGAAAAACTTCACTATGTAAATAGATTTAAAATTTATTCACCCAAAGAAATCAACAATGAATACACCCAAATCCAGAAACATGATCAAAATTAAAAAATTAGGATCCAATTAAAAAAGTAATAATTAAATTGAAAAATATAGTTTTACATTTAATCACAATACCAAGACATAAAAAAAGTGAAACTCCCCATTCCCTGATCACTCAATGGTATTAACACACCCTTTGATGGATAAAATAGTTGAAAGGGAAATAAGAGAGCATAATGAAACTAACCAAATAGAAAAGGAAACAAAAACAGAAATTCAAGACTCCAATCCAAAATAATGTCCACTCATTCACCTTCTTCAACAGCCCTTGAATGAAACTAGATAGACATATTTATAGGCTTGAGGGTGGATAATTTTCCATCCATATTCAATACTCTAAATGTATTCATTCAGTTATAATAATAAATGGATGAATATCAGGATGTTGTATTGTATAATGTTATTCCACTATGTCATTTTCATGTTCCCACTAAATCTCATAATATTTGGACAAGTTTACTAAAGTTTCTATATTAATTATTAATGAATTGGTTTTCATCATGCGAAGACTTCTGAACTACCTGCACATTAGCCCATGAAATAGATGCCTTAATGACCAAATTTCTAAATTAATTTTTATATAATAATGAGTCATTATGTCTTATTTATCCATTAACTATAACTACCTCCTTGGGACACATCTAGACTAAGATATTCATTCGTAACTTATGTGGGTTTCATTTTGTAAACTAGTTAACATTTTTCACATGATTTATTTTTAGGAGCCATTTTGTGTTGATTTTGGTCAAGGTCCAGATTCCAAACATGAATCCCATGAAAATATAATCCTAAAAAATGAACCAATCAAATTTGATAGAAATTATAAAAGATATGTCAATAATTAGTATGATCTATAAAAGTTTTAAATTTCTAAAATTAAATAATTTTCACAATTAAGCCCCAAATCCACCAAAAATACTAAAATGATTAAAATCATCTCAAATTGATTATTTATAAGGTATTAAATTGTTTTAAAAAATAATAAAAAAAATTTAAAATATTATCTCTATCATTGTTCCACGAATCTCTACAATTCTACATAGTCAAGGGGTCACAATCTTTAATATGTGGACTTGTTCTCTAATCCATTAAGTGGTGCCACTATATATAAGGGGGAATTTATCCCTATCAAATTAGAGGGATACATGTCTGTGGATAGATTAGCCACACCATATACATTAGTGGGTGAAATTTAGGGGGTGGAGGACCTATAACCAATCTAATATGGGGATACAATTTGGTGGATAGAGGAATCGAGCCCTAATTCAATGCTGGGTACCAATATGTAAATAACTAACCTTACTCCTAATTCCATATGGGTTTACCACTCAGTAGATAGTTAAGGTCCCGAGATAAATGGAAGCTCGTGGGTGGATGTTCCCACTTTACTTTTTTTCACTAGCAATGATCAATCTGGGATCTATACGATGATAAATTCCAGAGTCCACGGATTGATTCAATGAAATAAACAAAGAAGAAGAATAGTCCTGGTGACACAAATGAGGATTATCATAGGTTGATTAAAATTAATTTAATTAATTAACAAGAAGTACCTTTATGGTGTTCATTCTTCAATGATATTTTTTATCATGTTCCGATGTGATTCATCGTTACGTCATAGAGGCCAAGTGTAGACTTCCTTTAGCAGTGACCCACACATGCACCATGTATCTCTGGACGTCACCAAAGGAATTTCTGGGTGCTATCATGGAGATTCCTTTTCTTTAATTGTCCACCTTAGATCACCTTGATTCGATGGAGGAGGATATCTCTCAGTCTTGAGAGCATTCTCAGAGAATGATTTCATTCATCATTGATAGAATTCTTCAGAATTGTTGTGCACAACGATTAGGGAAATGTGTTGGGGGTAGTGAGGATATTTATAATCAGTTTTGAGGTTATATAGTTATGACAATAGATAAATGCATTATGCATTTTATTTATTTTATTAACTCGTATTGAAAAACCCCCATGTCGAATCATTAATTCATTGACATGCACCGACAATGATTATAATAAATATCCTTTAATAAAACAATATTATTTCCTCAAAATCCCGATAGGAAAAACAACACGGTGTGTAATCATTAATAAACAGCGTGTACTTGTTTTCCATTTCCTTTACAAAATGAAAACTACACATCTTGTACATTCAATGTACACGACATGTATATCTTGTTTTCATTTTATTCGTCCAAAATGAAAACTACATGGAATTTACATTCAATGTACACGGCGTGTATATCTTGGTTTCATTTTATTCTCCCTCAAAAATTAAAAAAAATTGGCTTCCTTGAATAATTATTAATCCATATACCAGAATAATTGTTATTTTACATGAGGTACTTAGATAAACATAGTGTGTGACCCTCTAGGACACTTTTTCATTGGCATTAGGCGGGTTTGCTTATAGTCCATGAGTACTGTCTAGTAATGGGTCAAGGCACCCAACAGATATAATTTCATGCCGCATTGACATTTCACCTCATGCAAACACTTACTGTGTAATTTAATTTCTTTGTCTCAATATCTCATCAAGAAGATTTCATGGAAGTGTCATAAACCTATATGCTTGATATGTCATTCATTGACTTCAAGAAATAAATTCATCATGACACCATGACCATGGAATTTTGGCGATAGTTATATTTCAATAAAAGGGGCCGAGGTATCTACTTCCATAAATATGTAAGGGAAAAATACTTCCTCCACTTATATATTAAATGTCATTCGTGATACAACCAACATACCCTACTTCCATTCAATAGTCTTTGTGATGATTTTCATCATCAAATATATTTGATTGAGTCATGAAATGAGATAATGACAATCTTCCATTATAAGGACCATCACACACGGTCATAGATAGAAATGTTTTATGACACCAAGTCATGCGAAACTACTACTGGCAGGTCTGTTCTCAAAGTTTCCCATCATGGAGATTAACAAATGCGAGCTCTACAAGTGAGAGTCTCCAGTTCTTACGAGTACTCACACATGACAGTATGTATACTATGTGTCCTATCATGGTATTTAATAAAATGTATAACACTATTTAAGAATATTGTAATAGCATTTCTAGGTTCTCATCATAGCGGGGATCTTTTGTGACCTCATTTATGAAACATATATTGTAGGACATTATTATATTATAGTCATGAATAACAATGAAAATTATATAATATGTGTAATTTCTTGTAATAAAAGTATAAATAGTTGGTTCTCAAGAAACCAACTATAAAAAAATCCCACTTGAACTAGACCCAACTTCCTACAACTTTTAGTACACTAGACCTCACAGAATTATCATGTTTTTACAGAGTCAAGGCCTTAGTCAAGGGTTCTGCCACATTGTCTTCCATGGAAATACATCTCATTACAACTTCACCTCTATCAGAAAAATCCGTCAAGAGATGATACTTTTGATGTATGTGCTTTGTCCGCTGATGTGACCATGTCTCTTTTCCAAGTTCCATCATTGTAGTGTTATCACAATAGAATGCGATAGGATCTTCACTAGTAGGTACAACATCTAGCTATTATACAGAGATTCACATACATATTTCTTATTTAGATGCCTCAGAAACAACAATATACTCAGACACATCTGTAGAATCTGTGACCACAACATGCTTTGAGCTCTTCCAGCTCACTACACCTCCATTAAAACTGATGATGTATCTAGCCTGTGACTTCATGTCATGTTAATCAATCTGGAAACTAGTATCTACATGTCCTCTGATGACTAGTTCCTCATATCCTCCATAAACCAAAATCATATCCTTAGTATGCCTCAGATACTTAAGGCTTGTCTTGACTACCATCCAATGGCAGTCTCCTAGATCATCTTGATATCTACCTACAGAACATAATTTGTAAGCAACATCTAGCAGTGTAGATATAATAACATACATGACTAACCCAATCACAGATTCCTAAGGGATATTTTCCATTTTCTTTATTTCCTCATGTGTCTAAGGACACATTTTCTTTCAGCTGAGGTGGACAGGATTGAGAAAAAAATTCAAGGCTGGACCCCAAAAAGCATCTCCAAAGCTGGCAAAGGAACCCTCATTAAAGATTTAATTCAGTCTATCCCCGTCTACATTATGTCGATGTTTAAGCTCCCGATGACCATCGTCATCATGATCCATTCACATACTGCCAACATCTGGTGGGTAAAAAATGATGGAAGATATCGACCCCACTGGTTTTCCTGGGAGAAACTAAGAAAACCAAAGTCGGAGGGAGGGATGGGATTCTGAAATCATCTTCTGTTCAATGATGCACTATTGGCCAAGCAAGGATGGTGCCTTCTTAAGCATCCATCATCGTTATGTTCACTGATACTCTATGCCAACTACTTTCCCCACACAGACTTCTGTAGTTCCTTTCATGGCCCCCGTCCATCTTCCTCCAGAGAAGTATTTGGGGGGGGCATGAAATCTCCTAGAAAAAGGACTAGGCTGGAGGATTGGAAATGGCTCATCTTTCAACATCTGGACCATTCCCTGGCATTTTGATAATGATGAATTGCGTAGCCACATTCCCCACCCAACTAGGTCTTGAAGACGCCACTGACAACTGCCTATTTTTAGACCAGGGCCCGAGATGGGGTGTGGAAAAGATCAATGAATGGTTTAATGAAAGAGACCTAAGAGTTATTCAGAGCATCCCCTAGGTCCCTAATGTAGGCCCGAGCCAACTTTTTTGGACCAATGATTCTTCAGGTGAGTACACGGTGAGATCCGGGTATAGACTGGTTGTTGGCATTCACTCTCGTGACCGTGATGAGGGACCATGGATAGCGCTCATGAAGCTCAATGTCAAACAAAAAAATAAACCAATTTTGGTGGTAGGTGTGCACGGGAACCCTCCCTACCATGAGGCTCCTTGTTTAATGACATATGGCTAGCGCTAAATCACGCCCTTTCTGCCCTATAATTCCTGAAACACCTTGGCATGCCAACATTCACTGCCTAGGAGCCAAGGAAGTTTAGAATAAATGGGGCTCGACTTCGGATGATTCACTGGACATTGCCTCTAACCTCCCTGATCATCTGATGCACTGATGTTCCTCTATTTCATTGGCCAGTTCAAGTGCTCATTGATCCCTGGACTGGATCATTTGGGTTCGGTGTAACGATTCGTTTTTTTACCTTGTTCATCAGCCTCCCGAGTTATGGATTGAACGAGCCACTTCATGGATTGAGGGCTGCAAGGACCGCAATGGAAACAATTTTCCAGGCGTTACCCCCTCCTATCCCCCTAATTGGACCCCCCCCAAAGGAAGGGAGTATTAATCTTAATGTAGATTCATCTCTCCCCAAGGATGTTCATGTTGCTCTCAACCTCCTGGCTCACAATCATCTAGGGAAGATCGTTGCAGCAAAATATGAACCACATCATGCCTTCTGGAAACCTGCAGTTGCTGAGGCCTATTCCATTCTTGCAGAGATGATGCTTGTTGTGGAATGTGGATGGGCTGATATCATCATCAAGTCTGACTATCTTTCTGTTATCAATGCTATTAACCACAATGATGCTGGACTTCAGGCCTTTGGCTTCATCGTCAGGGGAATCTTCTAACTACGCCAATGCTTCTCTTACTGCACCTTCTCCTTTACCAAATGGGAAAGAAACAATGTGGCCCATCAGCTCGCGGCCTCAGGCCCCCTCAAAGTCAACCATCTATGCCTGGACAACCTCCCTTCTTGGCTCTGCTTATATACTACAGCTGATATTCATCATTAATATTATCCTTCCTTCTCTTCAAAAAAAAGTGTATGTACATTGACTCAGCCCCAACATTATTTTAGATCTATCACGATGGATCCTGATCGCATGAATATATGATTACTTTCCCAAGTCATTCATAGAGAATCATTTATCCTACCATTCTTTAACTGAACGTAAGTCATATACTTCATTTCAAATTAGTAATATGTGATCAACATATACTATTAAGAAAAATACTACACTTCCACTAAACCATTTGTAGACACAAGGCTCACATTCATTCATGACAAAGCCAAATTCTATTACATCTTCATCAAAACAAATTTTCCATGACCTTGAGGCTTATGTTAATCCATAAATGGATTCATGCAACATGCATACATTTTTGGATTCCATTTGGAGTCACAAACCCATCAGGATGTGTCATGTAGACATCTTCCTTGAGGTTCTAGTTATGGAATGTTGTATTGACATCCATTAGCCAAATTTCATAGTCATGGTAAGCGGAAATGGCGAATAAGATTCTAATGAATTTTAATATCACAACCCGTGATAAGGTTTTATCATACACAATTCCTTGACTCTGTCTAAAACCTTTTGCAACCAGTCATGCCTTATAGGAACTAAATTTTCCCTCCATGTCCAGTTTAATCTTGAATATCAATTTATTAACAACAGGCTTTATATCAACTGGATGATCTACCAAAATCTAGACATGGTTTTGGTACATGGAATCCATTTCATAATTAATGGATTATTTCCACTTGGTAATTTTTGTGCCTTCAACTCCATCCTTGTAGGTAAGAGGATCATTACTGTCAACCAGTAATGAGTCACCATCCTCAGTGACGAGAAAACCATGTCTTTCTTGTACTCTCACCTCTCCCGTGCTCCTACATAGTTCTTGTGTCCTTGGAACAGATTGTTCTTCAATGGGGATTTTGTAATATTTTTCATGTACCAACTCCTATGTATATTGGTCCTCGACTTCATTGAAGTATATCTCGAACCCACTATCTCTTTTAGAGATGTGCTCCCTCTCAATGAATATGGTGTGTCTTTCCACTGTAAACTTTTTATCTGAGGGGTCGTATATGTAATATCCCCTTGTTTTCTTGGGATATCCTATAAAGGTAAACATTGTGCCTTGAGGTGCATGTTTGTTACTTGAAGAGGCCATAATAAATTCTTCATAAACCAACACATATAAATTTGATAACATGGATTTGTGTCCACTCCATAACGCGTATGGAAAACCATTTATCGATTTAGTTGGTACTTGGTTCAGTATGTGTGATGTTGTTTGTACTGCATATCCCCAAAATGCTAATGGAATACTTTCATGACTCATCATTGATCTCACCATGTCTAACATCGTGTGGTTCCTCCTTTCACCTACACCATTCCACTAAGGCGTGTAATAAAGAGTGAGTTGAGATAGAAACCCAAACATACATATGAAATCAATAAGGCCCTGATTAATATATTCTCATCCTCTATCTGAGCAGGGTTTATTAATCTTCATTTCATGTTGGTTCTCAACATCATTCTTGTATTCTTCGAACCGATCAAAAGAATCTGACTTTTACCTCATTAATTTAATATATCCATATCTACTAGAATCATAGTTCAAAGTTTTGAAGTACAAGAACCCACCCCTTTATTCAACTCAAATTGGTCCACACACATCTGTATTAACTAATTCTTGATGCTCTTTAGCCCTTTCAAATTTCCCATTAAATGGGGATTTGGTCATTTTACTTTGTAGACAGGCATGACATCCACCAAGTGGTTTAGTTCAAAAGAATCTAAATACCCATCTTGATGTAATTTTTTTAAAAGCTTCTCATTGTCATAACCTAGCCAATGATGCCAAAGTTTGGGGCAGTATGAGTCATGTGAATTAACTTTGTCATTGATTTTAATTAATTGATTTTTCTAGTCTAACATGCAATGGTCATTATATAAATGTTCCCTAACTAAACAAATGATATCTTATAATAGTAGAAACATTCATTTCCAATCATGAAGATGAATCTATCAATATCTAATCTAGATACAGAAATAATGTTTTTGGTTACATAGGGTTCATAATAACATCCTTTTAATACCAAGACCATCCATGTACGCAATGTGAGGTGGTAGCCTCTGACAGCTACAACAACGAGTCTACCCCCGTTGTTTGCTCATAGATCCAGGTCACCTCGGACAATATTTTTGAATCTATATGGTTTCTATATTTTGATACAGATGTGAGCCCCACAATAAGTATCTAATACTCAATTTGTAGGAATAGATAGATTTAATTCGATAATAAATGCACCTGAATCTTAACCTAGCTTCCTTGTTTGGGTGTTGTTTTTCTTCTAGTGGCTCTTCTTGCTACAAGTGAGACAAACAACATCATGTTCTCTTGCCTCCTCTTTAATCATCCTTTTCATGGATGTACTTGAATATGATTTGGGATTAATGATCTTCTCATTCCCTTTACTTTTTTTCACTATATGTCTAGGAGGATTTTCACGTTTCATATCATAGTCCACATGGGGTATGAGGATAAGAAGATCAGATAGATACCTTTTAATGTTGTTCATGTTGAAATTGACAAAAATTTAGAGATGCTCTGGGGGAGTTATGAAAGAATGAGATCAGTACCCTTTTATTCAGAGAGTTTAAACCCTATACCCTCTAAGCACTCAATATATCCAATGAGCTTGACTACATGAGGCCCAGCTGGGGAACCTTCTCCATGATTTCCCTAAAACAGAGCATTAGGGATCTCAAAACTTTCATGTATTGCACTCTCCTAGTATAGAAAACTGAGGTTCTCGATCATGCTATAGGAATCCATTTCTTCATGAGACTTCATTATCTCACTAGACATTGATGAAAAAATCAAACATTTAATGTAGAGTGTGTCTCTAAAATGTTGATCATTGACCAAGAAATCTTCATCACTCACCTGTTGGGAAGGTGAATCAAGAAGTGAGGAATCCATCACGTAAAACTTTCATTCATGGAGTAGGATAATCCAAAGGATCCTAAACAATTCATGAAAGTTTCTACCTATAATTATATGGTATTTATCTATAATTGATCATAGAGAAAATGTGGTTGAGGATTTTTTCATATTTATTCTACAAATTAAATGTGAATATTTATCAGTACCTTTTGATTACATTTTATAAAAAATAATAAATGAATTTAATAATTCTTACAATATTTAATCATGTCCCATTGGCCCCCACCATTGAACTCAAAATATCCAGTTTCTATGACATTCTATTGGAAAGGATCCATATTCCCCCTTGCATAACCCCAACAAGGGTTGGTCAAGCTATTTAAAGGTATTTAGGTAGGTATCTCTTTGACAACTGTGAGCATACAGTTCCTTGATATGTTGAGTGGACTCCCCAATCCCAAAATCCTAACGTTGATTTCCTCAAAACTTGCCTCCATTTTACAACAAGTCTAGCAAGGGATACTCCTCTTAATGTAAAATTTTAATGTCCACATGAATCATTCAAAAGAGATTCTTTTTTAAATGTAAGTGTCCCAACAAGGGTTAGTCCAACACATAGTTTTATTGAGTCTTGCACTTAATCAAGTAACAGAAGGCTTGGTATAACGAGTTATGATATTTGAGGCATTTTAATACTTTATGCATAGTTTCTCATTATCAAAATATTGTTTATATTAAGTTATTCATGCTTAATTGATTAACCATGTTCTGATAATGTTTATGGATAGTCTGAGTTTTATTTTATTCCATTTTTCATGCTAGTTTATTTAATTAACTATGTGACCATGACAGGACATGCATTATAAAAAAACCATGAAATCAGACAAAAATAAAATAAATTGGCCTGATCATAAACTTCTATTGGTTATCTTATCTAGCAGCATTGATAAGCTAAACCTGACCTAGGAAAAACCCCTTGAACCTTATGGTTCGTGTTTTGCAGCTCCCACCTATCCACATTTTTATATTCTTGTATTGGTTTCGCATCATCTTTGGGTTTTGAACCATCTCCTATAGCATGGGAGATCCTCCATTACATAGTGTTTTCATTAAAGAAACCATTGTCATCCATGCCCTACATTTTATTAGAAAAAGCCTCACAGACCAATCAATTTAAATTAAATAAATTTAAGTGAAAACAAACACACACAAAGGGTCTTTGATCTATCTCATGATCATCCATAACATGAAACGACATTTACACACATTTAGTATTCATATTTTCTAATGGTTCTTTTATTCAAGATAAGTTGCGCTTGAATTCAATTAATTATGATCTTCAAATTAATCAATTCATTATCTTAAATTCCATTCTGAATATCATTAAGATTCTTCTCAAACATATTCCTTCTATGGGTCTTTGTACTTTGGAGAAAACCTATTGAAATCCCATTTCTAGAAAGTACATGGCATGCCGTCTATATTACATGATGTGTATTTGCTTTCACCCTTTATCTAATGTACCCAATGGGGGATTTGATGTTTTTTTTGTACATAGGAAATTTTGGAGTACATGATGTGTAGATTAATCTTACATGGCGTGTAATTCTGTGTTACGCAGTTAACGGCCTGACAATCCCATGTACGCAGTACACAGATTCTCTTTGTACATGGTTTCACCTGGGCTAGATCAGACTACACGACGTGTTTATTCAACATACACGTTGTGTATTCTCGTTTCCATGGTCCGTTCAGTTCTGGTCAACACAGTATATTAAAAAAATTGGTTTGTTCAATTCACATGGTGTGGTTTAGCGGACCATTACTGGTTCGTTGAAGCATAGTATATGAAGTGTCTTTTCCACTACTCACTGTGTATTATTTTGTTGTATATGCAGAATGAGAGGCTCCTCCAGATGAATTTCTCATTTTTATTTTAATAAAAATTAAAATAAAATGGTAGTTTCTGTTATGTGAATAGAGAAACATTGGATGATGAAAATATCTCTTTCATTTAGTTTTATAGAATTTTTTATATTGAATTTAATCAAATATAAATGCGTAAATTATCAATGAAAATTAACTAACAATAGACAACATTTAACATGCTTTGGTACAAATTTATGGTCCTAGGCACATCTGAAGCTTGTGGGTTGATGTGAACACTTGGATTTATGTCATTATCAAGGATCTATCCAGGATCTATATAATGATAATTGCCAGACTCCATGGATTGAATCATAGAAATAGACAAAGAAGAAGAATATTCATTGAAATACAAAGGAGGGTCATCACAGTTTGATTAGAATTAATTTAATTAATTCACAAGAAATACCATTTTTGGATTCATTCTTCGTTGATATTTTTGATCTTGATCTGATTTCATTCATCATTATGTCATAGAAGCCAAGGGTAGACTTCCCCTACCAGTGATCCATACATGCACCACATATCTATGGACGTTGCCAAATGAATATCTTGGTGCTAGTGTGGAAAATACTTTGATTAGGTTCTCCCCTTAGATTTCCTTGATCCAATGGTGGAGGATATCTCTTAGTCTTAAGAGCATTCTTGGAGAAAGGAGTTCTTTCGAACTTGAGTTAATTCTTCAGAATTATTGTGCACAATGATTAGGGAAATGTTTCAGGGTTGGTAGGATATTTATAATCGAGTTTTAGGTTATAGAGTTATGAAAATATATAAACACATTACAAATTTTATTTATTTCATTAACTCTTATTGAAAAACCCCCATGTCAAATCATTAATTCCATGACATGTTCCCTTGTTGATTATAAGAAATATCATTTAATAAATAAATATTCTCTCCTCAAAATCCCGAATGGAAAAACTACATGGAATGTAATCATTAATACACGGTGTTTACTTGTTTTTCATTTCCATTCCAAAATGAAAACTACACGGAATGTACATTCAATGTACATTTCTTATATATATATTTTCATTTTATTCTTCTAAAATGAAAAATATATTGAATTTATATTCAATGTACACGACATGTATATCTTGTTTTCATTTTACTCTTCCCCCAACATTAAAATTATTTCCTCTTACATGAACAATTATCAAACCACATACGGTAATAATCACTATTCTATATGAGATGCTTGAATACACTTAGTGTGTGAGCCTCTAGGAATCTTACACATTGGCATTAGGTGGGATTGCCAAAAGTACAAGATTAATGTTTAGCAACGGGTCAAGGCACCCAAGAGAAAGAAGTTAATTCTGCATTAACGTGTCACCTCATACGAATTCTTATCATTTAATTTATTCCCTTTGTCCTAATATCTCTTAAATATTGTTTTAGGGTAGTGTCATATACCTATATGCATGATCTGTCATTCATTGACTTCTAGAAATAAACTCTTCATAACCCCATGGCCATGTAATTTGGTCAAAAGTTGAATATCATTCAAAGGACCTGAGATATCTACTTCTATATGTATGGAAAAGGCAAGTCCTTCCATGACTTATCCATTCACAACATGTAAATCATGACACACCAAACATACCATAATTCCCTCCAACTGTCTTCATCATGGTTTTCATCAACAAATCTATGTGCCCGAGTCATGAAATGAGTTGATTATAATCTTCCAGTCTAAGGACCATTACACACGCTCGTAGATTGCAATGTCTAATGACACCAAGACATGAATAATTACTAATGGATTCTCTATTATCATAATTTCCCATCTTAGAGATTACTAAGTGAAAACTCCATGATAGAGAGTCTCTTCTTCTTATGAGTACTCGCACTTGATGGTCTGTATATTATGTGTCATATAATAGTATGTCATCCTACCAAAAAACTTTATTTAAGAATATTGCTATATAATTTCAAGGTTCTCATCATATTGGGGATCTTCCATGACCCCATTTGTTCAACAAATTTTCCAAGACATTAGTATATTATAGTCATACATAATAATGAACAATATAAAATAAGTGTACATTCATGTAATCAATGTATAAATAGTTGGTTCATAGGACACGAAATCTAATAGATAGTGGAACCACACCCTTAATTCATTTAAATGTACCTCTATGTAGATAGATGACCGACAGTATAAAGCCATAATGGTGTACCACTTAGTAGATTTAAGACCCTCACCACAACGCCATAGTGGGGTACCACTCTGTAGAATGAAGACCCACACCGTTGCACCATAGTGGTGTGACACTAATTAGATAAAAGACCCACACCCTAACACCATAGTGGGGGGGTACCACTCTAATGATCCTCCCTAATCAATACCATCATCGAGCACCACCTAAAGAATCAACACACTCGTAACTCCTCATATATTATCACAAGATAAATTGTGAAGTCCACCATTGTATTCTATATAGAAAGACAGTCATTATAGGATACTCACATGAAAAATTTCAATCCCAAATTAATTATATTCAAGATTTATAATGTTACATAAAAAGGATATAGGGTTTCAAGGTGTGTATGAGGACCCACATGACACGTGGTCCCGCTCTGCTACATGGTTGTGTCCTTACTGGTACATGTCTCACAGCATGAGTATCCATACAATGTTTGTAAGGGGACTACATGGTATGCCTCATCCTCTCGAGGTCCTAACCAATCTCCTTACTAAGTCCTTGTGTACATACACATGTCCATATACTATGATATGTAGTGTGTCCTCCCTCACGGGATCCTATCTTTTTATTCTACCACACGACCTTTCCATTCAAGGAGTGTTACACGATGTGTATCCCAGTCATAGGGTGTGCGATCCTTAACGTTTCCAAAACACTATCACTACAACCAAAGGGTTTCTACACATCGTGTTTAAATATCATTACACGTTTTGTAGTAAGTGTTTTCATAAAATCTCATATTTGTTCTCCACATTCCATATCTACACTCATTATTGAAAATCCCATCCATTAACCACCTGAAAATCGCAGAAACATCCTCTAACATTACATTTTTTTCCTAGTGGTGATCATAAATAAACTTTTGATCACTTATCTTTTATCTCTCATTAATCTATACATTTTTTCATCACCTATAGTGCCTAAATATTTTCTTGGTCCATGTTGGAATCACCCTCATCCCACAAATCATCCGAAATTATGCTCTGATCACCAATCCATTCATCAAACAAGACTCATCCATGGATCTGATGGTCCGATCATACTCCACGTTACCCATCAATGTTAAGCGATTGACCCATAGACCAATAGATAGGAATACGAACAACGGGTAGGAATAAAGCACCAATACAAAGGTGTAACCATCTTTATCGAAGTGTTATTTTCCAATGAATACAAATTGTGATATTTTTGGGGAGATCCTAAAATATCTAGGATTAATTTAATAATAAATTGAATATTGATACATAGGTACATGAAAAGGCTTCTTTTGAAAAAAAACAATAGGTTATTTTTATCATGCATATCTATTTTTTTAGGTGATTTAGATCCCACAAATTGAAATGTCCTACATCAATTTAGATCATTCTTCAATGAAGAAAATGGTCACAAAAAAAGGGGTGAAGTCATTGTGTTCACTATGCCTCAATTATCTTAGATTCATAGTCTCTTTTTATTCAAATATAGTTTCTCCAAGGGAAGGTGGAATATATATACTCTCAATAGTGATAGAGTTATGCTGCTAACGCAGGTGAATCCCCATAATGGTATACTCATAAGACATTTATCTTTAGGTCAATTAATAAATTAATTACATTAATTGTCTAATTAACCAACTTAAATTACAATCAATGCTTTTTTTAAAATAAACAACTCATTCCAATCCATTTTTGGTCACACATATCATAATACTTTAATAATGGATTCAACCATGGTCACAGATATTCATTCTAAAACTCCATTAATGTTTTATTCCATTTTTATAATAAATCGTGTTTTTTGGAATAATTTTTTTTAATAATTTCATAAAATTAATTCTCAGCACACCATGCCTAAAATTGCACGCCTTTTACATCCATGAATACCACACAAGGGATGGAATGTAGTTTTTTGGAGTTGTTGGGACAACATTCATATTAGATGCTTACACCCACATCCCATTCAATGGTTTCCAATGATTTTTATTTGTGAAACTAGAAACCCTGAATGGTTATTGAATATGTTATCACTCATAGATATTCAATCCAAATAAAGGTGCTCATTGTCTATGTTGGTAAAATAAGAAATCACATTGGTCAAGAGCATAAGAGGAAAGGCACACCACAACCTTTTCGGGGGAATTGTTTCCCACTCTGGAAATCTATTATATATTTAAGATATGTTTTTGAATCCTTTATTAAATCCAATGAATAACATAATTCACAAATGATTTAATAATAAATTATTTTCATATTTGGGGATTAGAATAATATTTATATATTTGAGGTTATCCATCAATGGAGATATTTTTATATATCTAAGGTTCTCCATCAATAATAACCATTTATAAATGGATTAGATAATCTTTTGAAATTTACTATTAGGATGTAGGTTTAAAGCCCCAGAGTGGGTCACTCTAATGATTATCATCATATAAAAGGATGGGAGTTCTTAATGGATTAGAACCATGATATTGGAATCTTACAATCCTCATGAATGGAATCAGAACCAATGTAGTTTGGTTCCTCTAATCAAGACACATCATACATTTTAAGGTTGTGTTATGCGGACCAAAATCTATAGTTTTCCATCATAAAACAAGGATATCCAAATGAATTGTTCATCGAAAAGGACGGTTTTGTACTTTTTAAAAAGCGGTCTAAGGGACCGTTATATAATATGGTCCTCTAGATTTGATAGGACCCTATTAGGACAGTTTCCTGGAGAACATTATGGTAAATTTGTGTGTTTGGTTTGAAAAACATGGAGGCTTCCTACATATACCAATATATTGGGAATCAAATTCCACATATGTTGAAATGGGTTTGGGATTACCCCTATGGAGGATCCCCATTTTGGTGGTTATAATTGGGTGTTATACCAAATAGGAGTCCCAATAAATGTTTTTCATTATGAAGATTTCTTGAGGACCACTAACGTTTGAAGTCAAGTGATCCCTATTCAAGGTGAGAAACAGAATTCATAGATTTGAAGATTATGTGATCCACTTTCTAACCATGTGAAATAATTATGCGGACATAAGTGAAAGGGAGAGGGATTTCAAATTTTTCTTCTTCTAATATATTTTGGTAACGTGTATAGTCACATATAATGATCTAACTGACTACAACCTGGTAATAATAACATGATAAATAGTGTTTCCTCCCTCAAAAAAAATATGGTTTTATTATTGGATGGATTATCTATGGAAGGATTCATGTATATGAGGACCCACAATTATAGAGCCCCTATGAATAAGGGTGAATTGAAGATCCAGAAACAATTATATTCCCATTAATGAATATAATCATAAGGATTTCAAGATCGTAGGTAACATACAATTTTACCTGATTCATGCTTGAATGTGATAAATAATAGGAATCAGTATATCCATAAAACCCAACGATTCATCATCCTCTAGTAGAAGACGCCTGGATAACAGGAGATGAAGAAAAGGGTTGGATGTACATGTTCCCTCACATAATTGAATTCTAGATAGTCATGTCTAACTAGCAATATCGATATAGTCTATATGCATTGAGAAGGATAAATTAATGAAGTAGATGAGTTATAGTAAGAGAGGCTAGGGGATTACTCTCTAAAGGATCCACTAGTAACTTGTTCCTGGTGAAGAGAGGGGAATAAGAAACTATACCTCTAAAGGAAAGGGGAGTGTGATTCACTACCTCAAATATAGGAATTCACGGTGTCTGATCATTGAAAAAAAATATGTATATGGTTTTAACCATAGTATCTGATATTGGAAGTTCCATGACACTAATCCTAGGGTTGGGTCCTCATAAAAAAATTGATTCATGTCCACATTCACATCAAGGACCATATATGTTTGGTAGGAAAAGTGTGGGAGAACTCTATCCAATGTATTGTATATTGAATTCAGAGTGATGTAGAGGTGCCTCCTACCATGTTCTAATAAGTCTTGAGGCTTTGATGGAGGTTTCAATTTGGACCCCCTCAAATAAGGAAACCAGGGGAAGGGTATCCATAAAAATTGTGGTTTAGAAGAGGGCTTAGAGGTTGATCACACAGGTGAGAGATAATTAATACAAGGAGGTATCATATTGGGTAAGCCAAGGTGGACTGTAATGGCTTCATGTAGTTAGGCCTATGTGAGCTAAATGTGTTTTTGCGACGGAACTCCATTGAAAATTCATTTTGGTGAGATTTTTCTATATACTCCAAGGGTATCGTCAGGTATCCCTGTGAGGATCTAATATATGCATTAGGTTATAGAAGGGGACTTCATGATATTTATTTTCATCTAGGGAGGTTATGATTCCATTCACATGTGTTTTATATTTCAAACCTTAGACGGATTTTTATTCTACTATTCTCTATAATTCCCTCTTCTCTTGGGTTGTGGGGACCTACATATAATGTTTCTAAGGGCCTCATTGAAGGAAAATGGATAGAAGATCATCGAAGATACACTGTGATATTACATTATTCTAATTTTGGATCCCCCAGGTCTTATTTATTGGAAAATATGAGACCCTAGGTGAAGATACTGGATCACATAGGTATGTTTGATGGTATAATATGTGGGTGTTCCAAATTTAGTGCCATTAGATGACTCAGTAGTCCGGGCCTGTACAACACCACAAGATGTGTATGTCAACCCTATGTGATGATGTTACATTGGGGAGACTTGTTCAATGAGGCTTTTGTGAAGGATGAAACCATTCCAATTATTGTTTTCACTTTATTTACATAAGCAATTTTCCATTAATATCTTTTATTACATGTGATGAAAAAGAGTGAAATGAAAATTTTCCCATTAAGATTTGATTTAATAAAATGAATAGGATCTGATACGTACGTTGATAAAAAAAGGACATGAAGGTCACACATGACATCAATATAGGTTATTCACGTAAGACATTCACAAAATCTTGGTGGTCACACATATTGATCACAAGTTACCCAATGTCTATAAATAGAGAATCTTGTATGAGAGGATGGTCTTACCACTTCAATAATGCAAGTATCTTCATTCTAGTATTTTTTTATACCTTCCACATATCATTAACATAATAAATCATCTTTCAGTCCAACTAGTTCTGTACCAATTTTCAAAGTATGTACGTCTTGTTGAGTGACAAATATGAGGCCACATGGGACAATTTTCAATGAGATGGCACTGGGGTGTGTAACCTTTTCAAGGATACTTGTCCAAATGACCTACGTGAGCCCATGCATTTTCCTAATTTCAAATTTTATATGTATTTTTTTCAAAATTGACACTTAATTTTAATGAACATATTGGTTCTTCCTTGTGGGTTCAATGTCAACACTAAAGACTAATGCTTCTAATGAACAAGCTTGAAATTGTATCATGGAGAGGATAAAAACCATCAGGTCAGACTACTATGATATCCATGATACTAATCTACCGAACATGAAAAATCATCTAAATAGGTATCACTATGACTATAATAAGGGAAAATACCTTCCACTATATGGGCACATAATCCTGAAGTATGACTTTGTATTATAACTGAATCATTATACTCCTATTTCCTGGTTCCAAGAATACTATAACTTCATTGTTTCTAAATTCTCAAGAACTTGAACATAAATTAATGAATAAAACTCATCCATGGCCTATTCCATCAATCAAATCCATTTTTTTATATTTTATGCCACAAACACCATGATTAATGTGCAACTATTAGAAATATGTCTTCCATGATTCCAGGATAGACCATTTGAAATGCTAGAGGGAATAATGGAACCTTTGTTTAGGAGGGGGTTTCCAATTCGAGTGGATGTGGGAATATTAAGTGAGTCTGACCTATTATGAAATTTTAACCGATTTGAAAGAATATGGTTTTCATGAAGCCATACGGTTGGCCCAAACATATGTATACAAGAATCTCTACATCAATCCTTAATAGACAATTCAATGGAGCCCAAAAATGAATTATTTCCACATAATTCATGGAGAAGTAGGTATCTTCCAGTAGGATGTCAACAAGATATTTGGGGCTCTGATCCTATGAAAGAGGAATGGATAATTCATCCCAATGAAAGAGAAGTGGGACAACACTGATGAGACTCTAGTTCTGTCTCACAATTTGTTGAAGATATCTCTGAAAATTAATAATGAAGACCCATGTATGAGGGAAAATATACATTCTGAGACGTGAATGCATGCTTTTCTGGATTTAGAAGGGGATGAACCCCATTTTGATTCATCCTAAATAATGTCCCAAGACGGAAAATTGGGGTATATGAGGAACATTCAGACCTACCGTAAAAAAGGGGAGTATGACCAATGGGGGTAAAAATCCAATTCTAAGATACCTAAAAAAACATTTCTTATAGGATTATTATCCATGTGGTTATGTATTTACATAATTCATGATCATGACTCAAATGGTTGTGTGAGGATTGGGTCATCTGTTATTGTGTCCAAGTTTGTATAGAGGAAGCACATATGGTTAGAAGCCCTTATATTGAAGAAGATTCCATGATCCATTTTTCATATTCACATAGGGATGTTCCATTCAAGAATTATAGGTTCATTCTATGTAGTTTGGGGATGGGTTTCATCCGATTTTTTGTTCTCATGCCATGTTAAGTGGAGTTGAGATTCATAGGCTCATGTTTCAACCATTTCCTTACAAATTTTTGTGTATTCATCCATTTTCTCTAAAGACTAGTGAAATCATGAATATTATTAACCTATTCTAAGAGTTTAATTTTTTTTTCATATCGAGATCCACCTACAGGTATTTTCAATGATGAATTAAATGATGCAGAAGAATATTGATCATATGTGATTTCCTTTAGATATGGTAGCCGAGTAACCCAAATTGATGCTCAGGTTATATGTGAAGAAATTTCTTCATATATATTTTCATGCAAATTCATGTGCCTACAAAAAATAAATATATCCCCCCCAATGCATGTTCAATCAAAGAGTCATACAATGGGGTCCTGACGACTATGGATGGTCATAGTTATGGAGATGGATGATGTAGTGATTAACCAACCTCCCTTAAGCATGTACACTGGATTAACCTCATAGTATGTTGAGTCTTGGATTAAGTCATATACTTAAGGGGGAGTTGATAATAATAGTTCCATGAGTCATATATATAATGATTGTTGGGTGTGGGAAGCAATCTGGAAGGTCCCAACCTCTTTTTTTAAGGTGAATTCTATCCTCTAAAGGGTGTTTTGTCCCTCATATAGGGTCTATTTTATTATGTATTGAACTCACCCAAATGATCTCATGCATAGTATAGTCTTCTATTCAGGATCAAAAGGGATATTCCAACGGAGGATAAGACATGGTGGTCCAGCCGTCATCATCGATAGGAGACCCATGTTCAATCTTCCCATCCTTCAGCCATCATGAATAGAGCCTAGAATCCGTTGAAATTAGATATTATTATTTCATATTCACAAAAGGATTGAAAGCCTCATAATATGTGTGATCATAGGAAAATTGATTTTCGAAAATCATGCCTTATGATGTTGAGGATGTGTGTTTTCTCCTTCATGTGGTGTGGTAGATTTTAAAAATTGCATAGGTCAGATCCCCAACCAATTTTCACTTGAGGATGATTCCACTGAAGTGGTAATATATATTTGGTAGAAATAATATATTAGTGATGCTAACAAAAATTTTATTCCTACAATGAGGTGGGTGGAGGAAATCTTATTTTGGGGGTCACGGAAGTGGTTGACCATCCATATTCCGAGTATTTGGATTACTATTTCAATCCAAATCATGTACATTATCCTTTTATTGTTTCATATTTTTTTCTTAAATGCATTCATTTTGATCAATGAGTTGTTACTAAGGGAATAGACACCCTATTTTCCAGTGACTGAATGGGAAATCAACTGATATCCCATCACTGAAGTATGGCACAAGTGTCATCCCACATGAAACTGATGAATTGACTCATAAAATTTGAGATCCATCCCCATTCTAGTAGAAACTAGTGGATGAGATTGTGGGAGGATCTATATTACCACCCAAAATACCTATCATTGAAGAGGATGGTGCTAGACTCCCTCTATAAAAAATATAGAGATATAGAGAATATGTATTTTTTATAAGAGACTCATCAGTGATGGTATGTCTTCATGGTATCACTTATCTTTTCCTTATACATAAAAAAGGATTAATCATTTATTTTTTTAATAATATACTACTCTCTAATTTTAAAGGGGTTTTGAAATGGTCCTCAAATAACTGAGGAGGATACTCCCTAGAAGATACATATTCTAATAGTGGATTTATCTACTTTCTCTAATATGATTCATGTTTTAACGAATAAATATATAATCCTTCCACTATAGAGAGAGAGAGGAGGATTCTGGAAATTTAATGTGTATATGATAAGTTTTCTTATACTGACTACTGAATTCTTACACCTCTAGGTATTTCTCATTCATCTAATACACTGGAGGACCCTATGACGAGAGAAACTATCCCTATAACTATCCACAAGGAAGATTTTATGGGTTTCTAGTCATTAGAATATGGTGATTTGGTGACTCCCAAGTCTAACTTTTTTGGCATCACCGTGGTTGAGGCTAACATTGTTCTTGGGAATTAATTATTTCCATGAGAAATCAGGATATGGAATTTGAATACTTGATTTAACATATTAATCTTCCCAAATCATTGAAATAGCTCGAGGAATTGTTTAATGAATTGGATGTTCGTAAGCCTTTATTTTTGTTCAACAAAGCTCTGTGCATGCTGTTTAAAATCTTGAATCACGAATTGTCTAGATTTATCTTGGGAAAATGTTGCAGCGAAGATGCACCAAAAGGTGTAGAGGACCATACTTCTCCTACTGTTGAGGGGGAATAATCTCAATTGGATCCTAAATAATTGAATCTTATTGATCCTCCATTGAAAAATTCTGATCAGACTCATGATAATTATCTCCATTAAGATATTTCATCACAAAACATTAAGGTCAGGAATGTCATCGAGGAATCCACCAATGTTAATGACCCATCACCAGCTGATTGTAACCAATTTTTTCAATATTTCCTAATGTATTGTATTTCCTATACTATTGTGGCTTATAAAATTGATTTTCCATTTTTAGTGCCAATAACTTATGTGGCCAGGTCAGAGTGAGGAGATTCAATTACCATTTAGCATACATTTGAAAATGAAGTTGTTGACATCTATGAAGGAGTGTGGTTGGGTGCATCATGGAGTGCACTAACTCTATAATATATTCCCCCCCTTCATATTGGATCCAAGTAATATTTGGAGTTAAAAATTCCCTTTACGTCAAATGATGTACTACCTTGTGGGATATTTGGAAGATAATCTATATAAAGCCTCATAAAAACCAAATTTTGTGAATCTTTCAACCTCTATTCATATTAAAAAAGAATTTATATGTTGTATTATTTACCATATGAATCAAATTCTCATGAGGTAAATGATTCACATATGGGAGTTATAACACGAGCTACCACAACACCATATCAAAGATACGATGTTAGTTATCATTGATGATCATCAAGAAATATTGTCATAAGAGGAGGAAACACATTAACATAATTTAAAGTAATTAAAGAAATATATTAATTAAAAATACCATCCCAATTTTTCTCCTTCGTGAAGAGATTTATTTGACCCAATGGGATATCGAATAGCTTAACCATTTATTATAATGAGATCCAAGTGTGGGGTCAATTATGATCACAACTATGGTGGGAGAACTCCATCGATATGAGGAGACTAAGGCCACTTAGGTGTTCTATCATTGATAGGATATTGATGGGTCTTGGAAGGTCAACCAACAAATGAAGATTTATTTTTACAATATTTTGTAATGTAGGGATGATAGACTTTAAATTGTCGATGCTACTCATATTTTTTTCCCCACATAAATGGAAAATATTTTGTCTCCAATTATCTATCTCTAAATCACTTTTTTACTTTAATAATTATATCATAAAATAAAAAATAGTTTTCTTATCAAGACATTGTTGGTAAATAGTGAGTTGGAATGGAATATGCTCTAATTTATTACTATGTCATTTGGAATTTTAAGCATAGTACAACAACTGATAAGGCCATATGAACGACCCTAAAAACAATGTATCATTTTTTTCATTTCTATAATTTCTTCATAAGTACAATATAAATAAGGCTCATTTGGTAAGACATGGATTTTATTTTGGCTAACCATTTTGAGTTTTTATCCTCACAAGTTTATGCCTTTTATATTTTCACTACATGATTACTTCCTAAACCATGGGGGTCATTGGTCAAGTGGCCTGAGAAATAACTTTATCCAGGGATCCCTTTATTGGTTTTCAACCTAGTGAGTATTGTTTCTCATTTTTTGTGTTGTTGAATATCATACAAGTCGGAATAAAAAGACTGATCTTTTTGGTTAAACAGATTTTAAAAAAGTGTTTTGGAATGATATCCCAAGAAAATATTGTAATCCAGCAATGTTATAACATTATTCATATAATCAAAGGGAAATTTTGATCCCTAATTTTTTGATTCCAAGAACAAAAACCTTATATGAGGCAATTGTTTATGGAATTTCCATTGAATTGTTTTTAAATCATTTTATAGAAAAATAATATTGGGCCCAATGAGGATAGTAAATTTATATCCTAAGGAAATATATACCACCAGTTGATAAAACAATTTTGTGGGATAATTTAAACGAATTAAATTGGGGTGTGTTATTGCGTAGTCAAACAATGGAATACTCAAATTAATACTCCCAAAAATTTATTATGAGACATATTCAATGCCATCTCGGTCATATTACTACAAAGTTAAACAAAGGTATCCTCAATAATTACGAAATTATACAATCAATGGGTAGGATGTTTGGGCAGATCTATATTTATCAAGAACCTGAAGGGTGTCCCATCGAGGGAAGGTATCAGAAAGTGAAGAGAATAGTTGATTTTTAATTTTACCTGAATGGGAATATTATCCATCATGAATTTATTGTGTGAAAAGGATGGTACATTTGGTTAATTAACTGAGATTAGGGGGGATTCCCTTCCATATAAATGGTTGATCTATCATGTAGTTTAATGTCACGTGACTACGAAATGGACCAGGTTGTTCAACATCATACAGTAAGGAAATTATTGTGAAGTATAAAATATTATTACTCAGACATTATTCTATATAACTTAAAGTCATATAGAAAGAATTTTTGGGGATACAATGTAAGGTCCTTTTAGCTATGACTGAAATGTTTTTAATTGGAAATTCCATGGTGATCAGATAAATAATGTTCCACCATATCTAGGTGTCAAGTGGAAAAATTAATATTCTATAACATGGTAACTTATACATTTGATAAATGATATTGTACAAGTATGGAAAAATTATAATATCTTTGGGGATTCTATAGATAGAATAAGATTCTCTATAGGACAAATGTGTCACTAGTTGGACATCCCTGTTTTGGGTGACGTTATGCAACTATATTTGGGTCATGTTGCATCATACCCAAACATTGACATCCACTATTTTACAAGACCATTTTGTGGAATAAAATATGAAAAGATAAGTAGGAAATCTTTTGAATAGGAAAGATAATGTTTACCTCATGTTTCATACATTCTATATTTGATGTCCAATGAATACTTATGGAGATTCATTTTTTTGGACATAGAGTTTGGTTTATATAGATCTAGATCTGGGGTATAGAATTATATTTCCATAAAAATAACATATTAATATAGGGAAATGTTTTTTATGTAGGTCAAACCCATTCTCAAGAAATTGGGTTATTTTATACAGTTTGGAATAATATGTAGGATTCATGCATCAATACATTTCTCAACTGATTGTGAATTAATCCTTAAATATTTATTCGGAGATCAATATGTTTAATTTCATATGGAAAGGTTGAATTGTGCTGAATAATTTCATATGATAAGGATGATATTTTTTCTTGTAGTTTTGAGTCTTAGAGATAGTACAATAATGTTATGAAAATTATGAGTAGTATGAGGCCTATACACAAATGATCTTTCCAAAATAATTTATATGTGAGGGAGGAAAAGAGTTAAACCATGATCATAAGGTTTCTAGTGTTTTGGTATGTGATATGGTATGATGGTTTCATTAGTGATTATAGAGATAATAGTGGCTTATCTTGAAGATGAGTATGTCGTTGGTTGAAATCCCCTTTTTGTGTGTTAAATTATGAAAATACAATGAGGGTGTACTACATAATATTCAAACAATGACATTCTATGGTCTATGGGTCATGAAATTTGGTGGGATTATTATTCATATCATATTAGTATGTGTTACAACATATTCAAATAGATTTTTCCTCAGGTATCATATAATATGTTGATAATGAATAAAGAAATATTTTGAGGACAATAAATTCCTTAGGACTTATAATATGATTCTTGAATTGAATTTGTCCAAGCATGATGGAAGCATTTGAAATGACATTAGTTAGGAAGTGTGGAGTTCCTCGCACGTATTTTTATTCTAAATAAGAGGGATTATTTTCATTTACTTAATAAAATCCTAAATGTTGGAACCCATATTAGATACATTGAAGATGGTCATTCATTTTATTTACCCTGTGGTTGTGCTAGACACATGAAACCAATGTTTCACTACCTATTCCATTGATATTATAATCAATCCACATATAGTTCTAGATTTGTAGTGTGGTGGGAGTATAACACAAAAGGTAGTAGTCCTATCGAGAAAGGACCATTGTTATGTGTAGTTTTATGTAAATTAATGACAATAACCATGTATTTTAAAATCATATTGGGAGAATGATATTGTGTAACATTTATGGTCATGCATCCATGACCATGACAATTTTTTATTTAATTGATATGACTATTTGGGGGGGAGAAACCTTACATAAACCACAAAGCACATGTGAGTGATTCTCAATGTGAGAAACAAGTAATGAAATGGTTCACTTTAACATATAGAGAAACAAAGGATAGAACAGTGGTACTTGGTATCATGTGGGGGCTAGAACAAGATATTGGACTGAGGCATCCCTACATGTCTCATTAAAAGATGAGAATAAATTCATAATTTTTTTTTGGAATATGATAAATATTAACATTATTTTTTGAGGATGAAGGTGAGTCAATGTAAATGTGGTATAATGTTGTGGTTGGTCCTAATAATGGATATATGAGAATGACTACATAACTTTTAATTGATGGAATCAGTCCAAACATTGTACATGAAAAAAATGGTTTCCCACGTCAATATGGTTTTGATGCATGATGTAGGGGACATTAATATTTACCATAAAGTTGGATAGTACTAAGACATAAGATATAGGAATCCCTACATATCTCATTTAGACAAATAATTCATCCATACCTAGTTCTATAATGTTTTATTTGAAATTATGACTTGTACATAGGGAGGTGGAATTTTTTTCCAAGGTAGAACCTAGTGTTTGATATCCATCTATCACTACATATACCACTAGAATTAGAATAATGATACAAAGAGATATTGACTAATGGTGTAGTGGGGACCTGACACCAATGATTGTGATCCACTCATACATGGATTGGAGATATATATAGATTAAGGTCGTGTAACGGGGACATGAACTGTGTACTCATGTGTCATACGATAAGGATGTTGTTTTATTGTCTAAAGTTTTTTAAATAGGATATTAGGATATGTATCTTAATGTCATATAGATCATACGATAATCCCTTGTAGTTTTGGGTCATATGACAATGATCATATACTTTGTTTGTTATGATCATGCAAACAGGACCATGATTCTATGCAGTTTAATGTCATCAAATAATAACATTGGGGTCATGAAGTTTAAATTATTATGACATGGATGATATTTCATTATTTAAATTTCATTCTAAAAAGACTAACTTTGCAGTTTTATATAGTGCAGCTAAAACCTAACATTCTTTTTTTCCAACGAAGTAATTTTTTTGAAGGCATTCATTAGTTGAGGTAATAATTAGTTCACTATCCATTGAGATCAAGGATTGAGATACATTATATATGACCTTGTTTATGGAATAAGGTCCATCTCACATTACAACATGCTTCTAAGGATTATTTTGAGATATCATTGAATTTTTGAGGACCAATATGAGTTCCCCTTGGATTTGTGAGTGGAGGTAAACCTTGTTGTAAAAATCTCAGACAATCCAATTTGTAGGACCTTAAAATAATTCAAGGTGTGAAACCTTCTCTTATTCAGTCTCTCTCATTCATGCAGTTGTTTTGGGATTTCACATCCATGGATATCCAAAAAATTTGGAAAATCTGATCGTTTCAAATTATACAACAATGGGATGGAAAACTTCTATTCCTTATACAAGTGAATATGAGGACATCTTTGTGACATTATGATTTTTAGTCCGATACGCCATCATGTCATGCAAGAGATTATTAGTGCCTTAATTTTAATATTTTCCACCTTATTCTGGAGTATTTTTGATATGTTATTATTTAAGGCCTCTATCTATCCATTAGCCACTCCAAGTTACCAAGTCGAGTGGTGGGATTTGGTATTATACACTTAGTACAGCTTTTTGAACTCATTTGAGAATAATGTTTAACTATTTTCGGTCCGTATATTATGAGGGACACAAAATTTGGTAATGATAATGGAATTCACAAATTTGATGATTCTTTTATCCCTAAATTACTTGATGGGAATTTCCTCATTCCATTTAGAGATGAAATCTATATCATTAAGATTGTAATTGTACTACTTGTCTATGGAAAGAGGATATGGACCTAAAATATCCATTACCCATATAGAAAATGACATGGAGTATTTGGATGAATGTAGAAACTCCATAGTTTGATGGAAGATTTTGACATTCACTTAGAAGGAATGACGCACATTGGAAAACAAATTCAATATAATGTCATTGTGGGCCAATAATACCCCATGCAACGAATTGGAATGGAATTCTGACACAGTAATTGATGGTCACCATGGGTTCCCACATGTTCCTCTTTTTTGAAATTAGAAATCTCTTCTCCATCAAAACATCTAAGGAGGATTCTATTATAACCTCATTTATAGAGGACATTCTGGTGCCTTCAACATTAACAAAGAGTGTTGATAGTTTCCTTTCATTATATATTTTGTTTTATAGATATATCTGATGTGAGTGTTCCATTTTTATGTTAATTTATAACTGCCATCATCCATCGAATGGTAGGACCATATGGTTCGTGAACATGAATAGTTGAACTACTCTCTTCTAAGATGAATTAATAAAAAAGAGAGATCATTTTTCAATGTGAAATATTGAGGACAGTTTCATCCCAGTATCGATCTCATAAAGCTAGATATTCATTTTGCAATGAATATTCCTAGTAGTTATATAATTGTGGGATGTGGTTCAATGTCGGATGTAAGGGGAACACTTATATCAGCCCTCATACATCTTCATGTAGGAGGGTAAGCTCTTTTTTATGACATAATCCCCATTGATTTATTTTATTACGAACTCAGAATCACCTTTATCCTCTATGTGACCAACTTGTATTTTGTGCACTGGTTCTAGGTCTGTAATGAGGACCTAATATTCATCCTCATTCTGAGAATATCCTTATCAATATAGGAAGGAGTAAGAAAAAACTACAATTAGTGGAGAGATGATTATGACTCCCAACCTGACATTACCTAGCTTAGGGTATTCCATCTTTTTCCCTCCTGGGCTTTTGGATACACTATCAAAATACATATCCCATGTATGGGGGAATTTTGAATAGAAAATATTTATTCATCTAGTAATATATTATTTTTCAATGTCATTTCCACAGATGGTTGTTCTGAATGATATTCTACCATGGACTAGCTATTAATTACGTTTTCGGCACAAACTAAAAATCAAACTACTATATATTCACTTCCCACCATGTCAAGCTTCTTAGAAAAATAGAATTGATGAAGATATATTTGAGTTGGTTATTGTGAGATACTAGATATTCATTATGGTTCAGTAAGATGTGCCTCTCTTTTGGAACCATTAATACTAATTTCATATATCTCTTTGTAATATTTTAATAATGAGTCTTAGTTTAAACAATGCTTCAACTGAGATAATAATGGTGTTTCTAATTCCCAGCATCATTGTTTTGTGCATGGAAATAACCTACTGATCACTTCAGGTCCATCCTATATAGGAAGTGATTATTTAATTTAATGGTAAATATTAGAACATTTGGCTTTATGATAAATTTATTGAGGTTTTCAAATTCATATTGGCAGTCACTGGTTCATTGATATAGGAATCCATTCTTAATCAAAATGGTGAAGAGAAATCAATTTCCTGTGAGATTGGTTATAAAGCTCCAAATGTATTCCATGTTTCGTTGAAGTCCTCTAATATTATTGAGGTTTCTAGGAGGTGACATGATATAGATATCATTTTCCTTCCCAGGGATGAACGTGATTCCACAATGGTATAAAAATGTTGAGAAACAATCCCAAGGACGCCCTTAAGGTACATTTTACATGGTCCATATTCAGGATATGATGTTATAGTTTGTTTAATATGGTATCATGATCTGCCATGTGGTCAACATTCTAATGGTATTTGACCACAAAGTCACCAATTTTTCCATCAATAGATATTACCAGGAAGGGTTCTAAGATGAAAGGTCTGGCATGTTGGTATTTCATGTTGGCATTAATCAAGAAAAATAGCATTAGCCGATAGTAAAATATTCCCTAAGGCCCCTTAATAGTGGTGGATTCACCATCTTTTGGGGGAATTCAAATTTTTTGTATCTTGAATAACCATAAAATAATAATAAGTGTTGATAACCAATAACGGAATAAATCAATACCTTTTTGATCAGAACTAGTAAGCCGCCATTTGGAAAGTCCCAATAGAGATCTCTAAAGTCGAAGAAAACCATGCTTAGCACATTATTATTCTTTACCAAGATGATGTTGGTCGTCCATTTTGGATTTTGAACCAACCAAATAAAATAATCCTTGGGGAGATTATCCTCTTCAGAATCAATTTTATATGTGTGAGTAGGGTGTGCCTCATGGCTTCCCTTTGGTATCTTCAGTGGTTTTCAGACAAAACCAAGTCATGATTGTCCTCCCAGAGATCAATCCTAGCATTTCTATGTAATCAGAAGTGAACATGTCCCAGTTATTATTCAAGAATAAGGTATATACCTATTGTTATTCAGAATTCATATCCCCACTAATCAATCTAGGTATTGGATCTTTAAGTTTATGCAAATGTTTTTCTATGGGTTCATGAACAGTGGTATATACACCTTCCTCAAATATTGAAGTGGAATCCTTAAGGTTATCCTCTACTTCCACTTGCCCCAAAATTTACTCTTCCATTTCACCTTGATCTTATTGGAAGTTGGTGATGAAGAACGTTTCTCACATTCCAAGGTGGAGTTAATATTCTGACGTTCAATGGACAAAGAAACTATGACTTACATTGTTGATAATATGTTGAATTTTTGAAGCTCATGGGGTGGAATAAGGGAATCCCCACTCATTGTAACAACTAGAGTTTTTAGGGACTTTTTTTCTTCAATAAATTAAATTTTCATTCATATCATGAAATAATCTAAGTCAAACACTCATGGAACCAACTTATCGTATGATACATGGAACATCGACTTGGAATATGTTACACACAACACCAACTTGTCACACTCTACATGCAACACTGTTGTTTCTATGAAACATCATTTTACTATTGCAATCATTTAAGTTAGATATCTATAATTTTGCTATTAAACATACTTATATTAATAGTAATAACTACTATTTTTTATAAATTATTATATAAATAAAACATATTTATAATCAAAGATATATTTTTTGTAAAGTCCTTATATGTTTAAAAATACCATTTTCTCAAATAAAATGATTATAATGCCCTTCTGTGAAAAATAAATAATAAATTTTACATATAATTATAAAATTAATTTGATAAAAAATACTTTATTTTTTAATTTATAATGTTGAAATTATGTTTGAGTGATGTTTTTTTATTTTACAAAGAAAATTCATTTTTGGATGAATAGTGAACAATACTAGATTTTAATTCAAAACTAATTTTTCATATAACTTACTGATAATATTAAATTACATTTTAAATTTGGTTTAGAGATTAATTAGACAATATTTTTAACAATTAATACAATTTCATTAATTTAGATCAATTTCTCTTTGAACTTGGTAATAAAAACATATAAAACATTTGAATGTTTATACATTAAAACCCAAATTGTCAACCCTACTGTGGGATTATTAAAAAATTAATTTATTCTAATTATGTCAGTAAAAATTGGAAAATCTGATTGCATATTTTTAGTCATTCAAATATGTAATGTCTAATAAGGTCAAATTTATTTTTGAACAAAAATATTAGTGAAATTTATTAAATAAATTACAATGATTGAGGGAAAAATATGTTTACGTTAAATTTAAGACCCCAAAAAACCTAAAAACATGTCCAACCCCAATTTTCTGGCCTTTATTTATCCATGGACATTCCTTTTCTATGTTTAGATGATTTTTTATAAAATTTATAGTCCATGGATGGGTACACCAAACTTGTTTTCAAAAATTCAAATTGTTCCATTTGCCTTCCTTATAAAAGGATTCCTCCTCTCCTTATTCTACACACCTCTAAAACAACTTAGGTTCAGATAATATATACCCAATAAAATTCCAAACGTCACTCTACTTCCTCCTCGAATAACCCCATTTGGAATAAATCAATCCACTGAATCATTTTTGAACAAACCAAATGGAGTTACCTGATTAAGAGGTAATGTCTTATCTCAAGATCCTTAATTTTCATTCTCCACCCCTCCCAAAATATTATTATTACATACTTTTATAACATAAATTTATCTAAAATATACATGTTCATTGTTATTATATGTTTTCTACCTAAAATAACACACATGTCTATCTAATGGGTAATGAACATACTGATTATGTGTTTCACGAACTACTTCTATACTAAACGATCACTGTTATTTTTTCTTTATCACATCTCAAGATAAAAAATTTGATGGAGACACTACTAATATAAGTAAAATTATATATTTATTATGTATTTTTTTATTTTTATTCATTTTACAAATCAGATATTCTTACTATCCATTTGATGTAAATAAGTAAATTTCGTCGGAGGAAGTGTGGACTACCACCCCATTAAAAGTGATGGCATCCATTCATATACTATATGTAATGTATTAAGGATGGTTTTAGTAAATATATATTGTATATATTATATAATAAATATACTTTAATAATGATATATATACATATATATATATATATATGTCTTTTAATTTGTTTATTTAAACATGTCAATTAAAGAGAAATAGCGTTCTGGCATACGTATTGCATACCGTCTCCATGAATGATGTATTTTTTTTCATAATTATATCTTATATATATTATTTTAGTAAATATATAATTATTATAAATTATATTAATATCAATTTTTATATTATTTTATAATGATTTAATTACTAGGACCAATGATATGACAAATTATGACACATGCTGAGAACAAACTAAATATTACTTCGAGGAAAACCTTAACATTGGATTGTTAAAAAGATTGTAATATACAGTCATGATAAAAAAATATGGTGTTAAATATAATAATATGGTTATCTAAAAATTTATAATATATTTATATTTATTACATCGTTGTTTTAAATTAGAACAATGAGGGTCAAGTCACAGGGTAAGGGAATTTCATCTCACTTTTTATTTCTGTGATATACATGTTTTATTAACCACCCTATCCATTTTCTTGTGTGGATACATACCATTTATTTATTCAGTTATTCTTATAATAAAATTTATGGGTAATTTAATTTACATTATATGTTCTCTATTTCATAGGTTTTACGTTTCAAAAACGTAATGAATCAGTAAAATAATTTTGTCTCAATTTTCTTTCTTTGAATCTCATGTTTTATTATTCACCTAAATATTATTCGAGGTGTGTATACTTCCATTTTACATCTTATATAATGAATATATATTTTTTATGTTTTAATATTCATTTAATTTCATCTTTCAATGTTTGTATACTTCAATATAACATTTTTCTAGGATTGTATGCTAAATATAATGTTTTTGTAAAATCTTATCATATACCTCTTCGGATTAAAATCAATTCTTTTCCAAAAACCGTGTTTTCAAATGAATTTTGAATCCCATTTTCATTGGAAATTTATTTTAAAACATTTTATAGTAAACCATGAATACAAATATGGTTTGAGGAGTGAAATCATTATACTAACATGGCCTTGGGAGTGAACCATGAATACCAAGTTGGTATGGGGAGTGTATTCATACTACCAATGTCTACTTGATAGTGCAGCCTTGGCTAAAGTATATAAAATATTTTATGATTATGTTTCTAATACAATTCGATGTTTTATTCCTATGTTATGATGTTATTACCTATGTTATTTATTTATTTATGATTCATGTCTCATTAATTGAAAATATTTATATCATGATTATTGTTTATAAACTATGATATGATGTATATGAACACATATTTTCATGATCATGTCCACCATCTCTTATTATCATGATTTTTCTTATATATCTCCCTTATTTACCCTTATTGAGAATCTGATATCACCCCTTTTCGTATTTCCTTCTCCCAGGTTATGACGATATGTATTATGTTTTATGATTTTGTGATGGGTTAATGTAAAGAAGATCCTTGTGGGATAAGATGCAGTTCATTTAAATATCTATGTTTATGTTTACATTTTTTCAAAGGAACTAGGCTAGTATGATTTTTGGTTGTCTATTTCTATAATTTTTTAGATAATAACCAAAAAAAAATTAATGAACATTAATACTGGATTATTATAGTTGGAATGATATAAAATTATTAGTACACATTTGGAAACTAGTATGAGAAAACCATAGTGATAACCATAAGGACATATCTAGGGATAAGTCTCTGGATAAGGAAATGTATATGAATTTTTCCATGAAATTTTTTGAAGGATATAGTTAGTGGTTTCATAGAAATACATCCACGTATGGATACTACATGAATATTTGACTCCTGAATAGATATACCTAGGGGTAACAACACTGAAAAGATGATTCGGGCCTGGCTTAGGGTAATCTTTTACACAACAATGAGAACTGTTTCACACCTAGTTTGACACTCATAGGGGATGTGATTTAGGGAATCAAAAACTCTACACATACCATAATTAATGATTAAAATAAAATCTTATTATGAATAAAATAGGATAATCCTATGGTTTTTATTGGCACAAAAAATATTTGAAGAGAGGAGAGAAGGAAAAGAGGCCCAACGCCCAACCTCGCGAAGCTCTGAGGCACAGTCCCTAGCTCCGCGGCTGCCACCTAGCACCATAGGCAGTAAAGCTCTGTGAACTCACATATGTTCGCGAACCAGCCGTTATGCAGAGGAGGTGATACCTCTCCACGAATCCGCTTGACGTTCGCGACCCGCCATGAAGCAACTGAAGCCCCCTTTGCGCCACATGAGCTCTGCTTCACAGCACCCCTTGAATATAAATACCAAGCTCCCCCTGAGCTCTTTAGATGAACAATCTGACCTTTCATCTTCTCAATTCCGAAATCTCTAAGCACCCTTCTCTCTTGGAACCATGAGCTCCACGAGGTATTTTTGCTTCGCGAGAGGCCTCCTTCTTGTCTCTTTTTGAGCCCCAATACCGAGAGGGATGCCCTTCGTGAAGCCTAAGGGAATTTGTAGTGGAAGGGGATCCCCAATGGGACCAAGGTAGTCATGGGGCATTTATGCTTCATGAATCACCCATCTTGTACAAGTGATCCACATTCCAAGGCAGGGTCACTGTACTTCGAGAAGCACAATGCTTCATAACACCTTGCTTCGCGAGGCACCTATGCTTCACGAGGAAGTGCTCCGTGAACACCCATCCACTTTACGAAGCACCTCTCACTCGCATATCTGCCCCATGCTATGGCCATGGCACTCCACTTCGGGAAGAACACTCTTCTCAAGTGCTTTCCACTATGCAAAGCAACTAAATTCCCCAAGGCCCCTGCATGTGGACTCCTCGGCTTGGCAATTAATCTTCCCGTGAGACCCTCCAGGTTTGCATGATGTGATTTCAAAGTCCCCTGGACGACACCACCCGTCGAATTTCTTTGCCTAATTCTTCTCCACATAGGAATGCTAACAGCTATTGCTTCTTCACATAGCCACTCTAACGTGGACACCTCGAGGGTTCGCTCTGCAACCCCACTTCACCACGGACTTGCCAATTCCTTCCCTCTTGAAAGGAGTAGAGGGTACCGGTCATATAAGTCCTAGGGGTGTAGAGTGAACCCACATCATCTGAGCTGTAGGACGTTAAACTTCCAAGCACCACGTCCACAACACATGACGTTAAACTGTGACTCGACCTCGTGCCTTGCACACAGGGTCCTCCCGGCTCGGACATTCTTTACACCACTCGTCTCCACGGGAATGGAATCACCCTCAAATGGGATGATACCCTCCGTCTCAAAGTGCAATTTGTCCATGGGGGAAGGGATTATTTAGAGCGTAAGCCCCTATAACCTCTTGTAGATGGTAGCACCCATGAACCTCAGTACTTCCCCACTACCAAGGACAGTGGAAGGCATGATAGGGAAAGAGGCTCCACCCATCATCGGTCCCAAATCCCTCTCATACTGTTCTTTTTTGAACTCTCGGTCCTCCATCTGAAAGTAAGTCTCAGCACCATGGGCCGCTCAATGCGTAAGCCCCTCTTCGCTTTTAACAGACGTACCCTTCACGGTGTGATCGTCTGGTCTCTTATTTCTCTTGATTCTCACACCGAGCAAGACTCATATGGGCTTAGAGTATGCATCGACCATGGCAATGCCCCCATCCAGTATGACGTTAAACTGTATGACCCCATCCATCATGACGTTAAACTGTATTCCCCCATCCAGCATGATGTTAAACTGTATACCTGAACTATGAGGACATTGATTCATGTCAAGTCATGATATGTAGGAAGCCTCATGAGGTTCAAGACCACCACAAGTGGACCCACTGGTCCACCTTCACATCGGTTCACCTGCAGAAACCCAACCTGAACCATGTGGTATTTGATCCATGTTTAGGAATGGTATGTAGGAAGCCTCCCTGAGGTTCAATCCCCTTCACCCATCCGACCAAGGTCCTTCTTCATGTCGGTTCACTGACACCCACATTCATACCCGAACTACAGGGACTTTGATCCATGTCAACGAATGGTACGTAAGAAGCCTTCATGAGGTTCAAGACCATCGATTATTGGCCCCAACTGTCTCTGTTTCGGTGTGACAAGGCCCTTTCTTACCCAAACTACATGGACTTTGACCCATGTCAAGGCATGGTACGTAAGAAGTCTCCCTGAGGTTCAAGCCCCACAATCATTGGCCCCAACCGTCTCCATGACGGTGTGCCAAGCCCCTTTTTTACCCTCACTATAGGGACTTTGATACATGTCAAGACGTGGTGCGTAGGAAGCCTCATGAGTTCAATCCCACCTTCCACATAGGCCAAGGTCCTTTCTCACATCGGTTCTCCGACATCCCCCCATCTCGCATGACGTTAAACCGCATCCCAATCCAGTGGTAAGTCGTTGTGACCCTGCCATCTAGTTGTTCTAACACCCCTTCGTGTCAGCTCAATAGCCCCTTTTCCCACACTACGTGGTATTTGGTCCATGTCAAGACATGGTACGTAGAAAACCTCACAAGGATCATGCCCATCACCAACTAGATCAAGGTCCTTGTTCACTTCGGTTCACCGGCATCCAACCAGAACTACGAGGACTCTGATCCATGTCAAGGCATGGTACGTAGGAAACCTCACGAGGTTCAAGCCCATCACCCATTGGACCAAGGTCATTATTCACGTCGGTTCAAAGATTCCCCATTCTAAACTACATGGACTTTGATCCATATTAAATCATGGTACGTAGGAAGCCTCACGAGGTTCAAGGCCACCACCACTTGGGCGTTCCAAACTCAATCACGTCGGTTCTCCCACCAACTTGGTCCACCTCAGAGTGTAAGAACCATTCCATATCGAACTACGTGGAATTTGATTCCCTGAAAAGGGTATACATAGGATGTCTCTTCGAGACTCAATCCCATCACCACCATCATCTCAAGGACGGTCCCATTTCATCCCCCCTTCACTCCATGAAATTATTGGTCATCCATCCTAATTTTACCCGGGCAGCCACATCCCGGTGAGATCATGCCACCCCATTCCACTCCATATCATTCGTGAAGCCTCCCATGGGCTGGCTGCGATATTGGTGATACCTTATGAGGGTTTCCTCAATCTAATCGACTCCAGCTGGTGTTTTGATCTAGCTGATCCGTCTCTGCTGGACATTAAACATGCGGCATACCCTGTGTTAAACATGGGAAGCTGAGGAAAACCTCAGATACATGACAATTTCATATGATTCCCCGCATTCTATGTGGGATTCCTTGGGCTTTTGCACCCTATAGAAGCCCTATAATAAGGGACAAAAGACAAACACACCAATTATCCAGTGTTCAGACACGTTAATGATTCCTCGACGTGACTACTCCCCCAACTGATGGTTGCCGCCCAGACTGGACTCTTTGGAATGTCCTGACAGAAGTAGTGTAATTAACTGGCATCCATGTAAATATGGCACTAGGAAGAGTTTCAAAAACAATGTATTAAATTTATGACGGAGACCTGGACTAGGCAACGAGTTCCGCGGAGGAATCCCTGAAAGGAGGAACCGACATCCCATCATCCCGTTTCGATCAAGGAGAAGACGTCCCTGAATAAAGAGCGAATGCCACCCGCCTATGGAAGGAGGGAATGAGGGGTAACGAAAGCCATGCCTGTCACGCCCCAAAAGCGGATGGACATGTGCACCCCACCAAAAACATCGGAAATAGAAATGGTTAACCCGACATGAAATTATTCTCCATAATATAGAGATTAGCAGTGTTCGACACATCAGTAGATTGACGTGTCACTGGATCCATATATATGGTGCTGGTCCCGCTATGAAAATAGCAGGACTGGCATGGAACTCACCAGAAGTTGGGGTATTAGAACCTGGGAAATTCCATTATGCAACGTTGTCAGCGTGGATCCCTCTTACTAGCCACGAAAGACAGAATAGTACTGGGGCACTAGTTGTCGATTTCTTTTCCTCGCAGTGCTGATTAGTTAACCTTCCTGCTTCCTAGGAATCATGTTGCTACTACAGGGGCACGATCGCCACCCACCCGCCAACGTAGGTGCAGGGGTAATACCAGCCTGGCCAACCCGTATTTCTCCACAACTGCTATAATGGCGTCTGCATCCATGAGCGTGGGGCGTCCACGCCCCCTCTCCCCATCGAAAGTCATCCAACGAAGGGTGATTAACAACCTCGTACGTCGTTACGAGGAGGAGGGAAGAATCCCAACTCAGAATATGGCCCTCCTGGACATGGAGGCGTCTAGTCCCTGCCCTTAATGCCTCCATCGAGGGTCGCATACGGAGCCCCTGCTCCCCACCCCAACGTTCAATCGTTTTGGGAGCCTGTCCCCAAAATTCCTCGACGAGGCCCTGCCTTACGATGATAACATGGGTAATGTCCGCCTCATCCCTGTCAGAGTCTCGATCCGAGGACTCCAGGCAAGGGCCCCTACCTGGCCACATTAGCGCCGCCCTACAACCTTGTCAACGGAGCAGGTGGCCTATGCCACTGCACCACCCACACCGGCTTTCCTTACCCGATGCTAGCATTGGGCTCGAGCTAAGGGCGTCCGCCAAGGGGCATCGACGTCGACATCTATTGTGGCCTGATCCACCAACGACTTATATCATGAAGCCTCTTCACACACTGATCAGGAAAACTCATATGCCCATCCAAGATCGAGGCCCCAACTGTCCCACAGACAGGCTGGTTTGACTCTCCAGGTCGCAGGCCCGAGTGCAGATCGTTGCGAACCAATCTGCGGTGATTTCACCCCATAAGGGGGCCCTACCCATACCACCACTCCACAGAGCATTAGACTTCCCCGATCGGATGTTCGTCATGGTGGTATGCTTGGCGCTACCCCCAACCTGAATGAAGACTTTCCCTGTGGCAGCAACACACAGCGTGGAAGTCTTTCTCATGCCCACCACACTGGGTATGGAATTCCTCCTACCCACGACCATTGAAACGAAGGCATTTCCCATACGGTCCCTCTCCAATGTGGGGATCCTCCCTACTTCCACTCCGCAACTAGCAAAGGTCCTCCTCGCCCTGGCAACTAGAGTGGTGAAGGTCATCCTCGCTCCACCCATACCAAGCATGGAGGTCCACCCCATGCTCCCATAGGTTCCAACGGAGGTTTCTCCTACTCAGTTGATATTCATGGAGGTCTCCCCCATGTTACCTTCGACATTTTCTCTAGTTCCCCTCGCACCACAGCCGTCACAAGCAGAAGTCCTCTCCGCCATTGCACCGGCACTTTCTCAAGAATAGAAGTCGAGAATCAACGTTGTCCTTAAGATACATCTAGGGGCAGGAGGGCGGGTTATTGCTGCCACAAGAAGAATCTTGGTAATGCCCAGACATAGATCAAACTGGCGCGCTTCTTGGATTCTGAATTAGAATGCAACTCCGTATTGGAAACATCCCCTCATTACTACACATCAAGGACTGGGGCAGGAACAAGGGGTGTCAACCTCATCCTTCCAGAATGTGATGCCCAATGGATTCTAGCCTCTCTTCATAGGTACATCTTGGAGGAGGAAATTGTGGGAATCCTGGAGGTTCCGACTGTACAGTCACCATTTTCGTCACTAGAAGCGCCCTCTATCTCGACTAGAAATCACATAGATCTATTTTGGGCATCGATAATGGTTGATCAACAGTGTGGCCCATCGACGGTAACTGTAATCCCTGCACTAGAGGCTATGGCTATCAGATATTCGTATTGTGAAATTGTGGTCAGGTCACCGCACTCTCCAGAGGATGGCCCGGAATTTGGCGGCTAGTCAGCTCATTCACTGTATTCTCTTCCACCCAGTTTATTGTTCAGCAGTTTGCCTCAATACCGCTACCGGTTATTCAGCCTCCTCCAGTTGATGAGTGGGGATATACGGGGCTAGATTGTGAATCTGAGCCCCTAAGCTTCTAAAACATTCTCATAGTAGACCACTTCTCAGAGAAGTTCTGTCCAGTGGTAGTGTCGAATGTTTGTGCACCAGAATCCATCACCTAAAAGGAAGTCATGCGATTCTATCAAAACCTATGGGCGACACACTTCCATCTTCATTACGATCGAAAATTATACCTTAGGATCCTAGTTCACTTTGAAGAAATCAGCAATCAATGTCGTCTGGTCGATTTGGCTGCACTCCCCGTGGCCTAGTGCCCGGAGTCACCACTTCACCAGAGCACCCTCCAAAAATAATGTGTTCAGTGTTTCAAGGTAATCTGAAATATTATCAGGGAAGAAACCCCCCATGTTCATGTCTGTGGCTGGGGAAAGTATGTCGCCCTCCTCTTCAGTCATATCCAGTGGCAACCCGATTTGTTATGCGACATTGAGGACATGCCCCTAAGAAACGTTGCGGTCCACAAAGATGACATAGTGGACAAGGAGGATAAGCTAGAGTTTTTTTATGGAGACTTACCCCCTGAGGGTGTACCACCACTGTTGGACCCGTCATGGAGGATTACTCATCAGCAGAGGAACCTTTTAGGCCTCCCTGCACCCACCAAGTTGCTGGTACTCAGCCGAAATTCCGGTAAGGGTAAAGAGCATGTCGGAACTGTGAAGCACTCCGACTCGTCCTCCTCAGTACATAAAATGGATGAAGACCCCGAGAAGGCTGTGTTCCACCAACAACTAGCTAATCAGAAGAGGCTGGTCGACGAACTCTTAGCCGAACGCTCTATAGAGAGGCGACCCGACTATAGCGATCCTATGCCAAGGAAGCAGTGGTAGGAACAACTCCCCCTGGTGAGATGCCTATGGGAAACCCTGATCATGGTACTCCCGCAGATAGGGAAGAAGCTGGAAATCACGGAAAGAGGGCATGATATGTCTCGCCAAACCCTGCTGAACGACGAGGCAATCCGAGGAATCTAGCATGGGTTCCCCTAGCCGCCCCAGGGCCATTCCACCAGTCGCTCCATGAGCCATTGAATCTATTTACTGTGTCGAAGAGCCCGAAAATGAACTTACAGTTAGGGATCCCCATCAAGGCAGGGACCCCCACCCATATGATCCTATAGTAGCACTCATCGCCCGCCTTAAGGCATTGGAAACGCGGTAGGTGGCAGTCCCACCAGATGGCAAGCCATATCCCGCATGGGTGGATGATATGCCTGCACCCCCGATTTTTGGGAATCCCACTATCTCTCCCTTTAACGGGACTGGGGACCCTCCACAACACTTGTCTCATTTTTCCTCAAGGTGTGTCCCCATGTTGCAGAACCCAACACATAAGGAAGCCTCCAGGATCTGATGTTTTGTACAAACATTAGAGGGCCATGCATTTGTCTGATACAGCCGGCTCCCTATCAGATCAGTGATCGGCTGGGAGGATCTCCACCGGTAGTTCTTATACTAGTTTAGCTCCACCATGCGAAAGACCAGCATTGCAGACCTCTTCAAGTACAACAAAGGCTGGATGAGCGAGCCACGTACTTCATCTCCTGGTGGAAGGGGCTTACATACTCCCTCGACATGCCACTGACTCAGGATAAATTATTGACAATGTGCGTAGGGAATGTTAAAATAGAATCGGTTCCTTCCGTAATCACCCAGAACTAACCCAAAGGATTCCAGGACTTCTCAGATAAGGCTCAGCGCCTCGAGGAAGCTGTGCAACCGGCTAGTCAGGCACGTCTTCTACCCCCTGTGATCCCAGCCAGGAGGGATTCCAGAGTCGAGCCCGCTGCGGTGGACCAAATAAAAGCCCCCATACAGCTGGAATTACTTCTAGTGGCACCGGCTCTGCAACCCCACAGATTTCCTCGACCTCAAGCACAAGCTCATGCCCTGCAGCGACCGCTTCAGAATCGATCAGTTCTCCCGTGCAATGCGCCACCACTACCTAGGCGGGACAATCAGGCTCTGCCTCCTTAGCAGGCCCCTCTGGTCCCTCATCAGGGACTGTCTCTCAGGACCCCTATCTGGAAAGAAGGCACCAGACTTACGCGTTCAATGAGAATTAGGTCTCTGGTTACTTCCGAAGTGACCTAGAGCAAGGGATTGTGCACTTACCCAAGTGCAGAAGGCTGACATAGGTGAATCTCTCTAATCTCACCAACTACTGTCCCTATAATCAGATTCTATGGAACACCCTCAAGCAGTTCTATGTGTTTAATGACTGGCTCCAAGACCAGGTCGACAATAATATAGTCAAGTTGGGCCCGACACCAATACAACTGGTGAGTGTCTTCATAAGTTCAGAAAGAGGTAGCGACGACGAAGGTGAGTAGGAGTAGGTTACCAGGAATGGATCCCAGAAGTAAATAGATAGCAAGGCCCGTAAAACAGTCGATCATGCCCATGGTATCATTCGGGCACTCCTGAATCAGCCAGAGCCTTCAGAAGATGTGAGAAATGCCTATGAGTCATCACCTCAGCCAGCCTCTTCCCAAAAGGGTAAGCAGCGATGATGCAAGAAGAAGAAACACGCTCCACCACTACCATCCTCATCCCACACTCTTGTTGATTTAATGCCCCCTGATATAGGGATTCCTCCCAGAATTTACCCAATGGTGGATGACTCTTCAAGCGACAGTCAAGGGTACGCTTCGGTTAATACTGTGGTGCTGCTAAATCTCTATATGACTCCCGATGAGGGGGAACACCAGGCGAACCTCCCCAACATCCCCAGCCGACGTCAATGTCAGTGGAACAGAAACCACAGGGGTCGTCGAGGCATGTCAGAGGGTGCTTTCAGTCAAACCATGCACACTACTGAAACTAGAATGTAGGCCCAGCGCAGAGCTCAGCACGCACAACCTCATCTAGTTCCCTTAAATATACCTCCATCTTCATTTGTGCTACTAGACCAGGCAGAGCTATCTCGTCTGTACCGTGTCCAGTCTTTCCCTACTACTGGACAATCTTAGTTGTCTGGTCCCCATCTGGTAGCTATTCTGTAGGCATCAACTAGAAGGTAGTGGGATGTACCCAGTGCCATCAAACCACCGGTCCATCCGGCAGGGCCCGCCATGCCTCCAATTGTAGAGCAACCTCCTGTAAGCAGAGGCTCGTGTTTGGCATGGAAGTATGTTTTTCTGAAGAACCCTTCCAGAATTCTATCAAGTCTTTCTATCCGTGAGGCTCTTCTCCTTTCATCTGAAATGCGTGAGGCACTTGACGATGCCCTAAGGAGCCCCCTCCAGTTTGAGGCGGAGGAAGAACCAGCAGAAGCCTTCCATGCTGAGGCAATTGAGAATGACGATTGTCAGGAAGTTATCTCATTATTTGGTGAATATGAAGACCATCCAATACATGGTCATATTCTCCCAATGTACGTCACTGGATAGTTCAATGGCATGGATGTTTGCCGCTGTCTTGTTAACATGGGTTCTGGGATAAACCAAATCCCGACTCGGACGCTGCAAAAGCTGGGTTTGTCTGAGGATGATTTAACTCCCTCCAACATCAGAATCTAGGGATATGACTGGACCGAGCAATCCTCGGTCAGCAAGATTTGCTTGAAGACCCAGTTCGGTGGCCTAATTGATAGCACCGAGTTCATAGTTATCTCCCAGGACACCACTTACAATGCATTGATGAGCAGTCCATGGCTCCATCTGCATGTAGAATTCCCTTCTTCACATCACCAATGCCCCAAATACTCCCTCAATGGTTAAGTAGGCATGCTCCATGGAGATGCGTCTCCTTTCGCCTCTTGTGAAGCCCACTATCTGGACACTGACTATTACAAGAGCAAGGATAAGTAAATCCTAGCAAGTGAGGATGAACCTGCCCTGGTCACAAGTGATCCCTGGGAAGGTCTAGATGAGTCTTACATCATCCTGATCCATCGGTTGGAGGCCACGAACACCGACATGGGGGAATATTTTTTTGTTTCGAGTACAAGAGGAAGGAATATTCCCATGTCCAAGCGACGGCGCAAAATCACCTCGTACTCCTACAACAATTAGGTGAAGGTAATCTCGAAACCTCCTACCCATGTACGGTATTAGGATGTTAGGCTCATGGCAATGGCGGTACGTCATACATGTCTCTTCTGCTAGGCTAGAATCAACCGGCTCAGGCCGATGCACCACTACTACTTTAATGTCATCAATTGTGGCCCCTTAAGCCGAAGGCCATATGGGATAGGATTGACTACCTTCATCGCTATGGTCTTAGTGGCGCATGAGTCTCCTGACGTTATGACCACTGCCTCCCAAGACGACACCAACCGCCCATCAGGATTTGATAACTCGAAAGCAGCTTCCCCCGCGGAAGATCCTTCGATAGGTGGAGAAGAGGATCTGGAGGATGCTCCCCCTGCCTTTGAAGAAGGTGTCTCTACCAAGGTCAATGAACTGGTATAGGTGGACCATGGTAGTGAAGAAGATCTGAGACCCATAGCGATCAGTTACGCCATGCCCATCGAGGGGGAGAAATAGTACATGAACTTTCTCAAACAGCACTGTGACATGTTTGCCTGGCATTATGACGAGATGCCAGGACTAGATCCCAAGGTAGTTGTCCACCGCCTTGGTCTCCTGACAAGCCATCACGGGTTCAAACAACCTCCCCGAAAGATGCACCCTTCCCACAGTGCCATGGTTGAGGATGAAGTTGACAAGCTTATCAAAGACAACTCCGTCAAGGAAGTCCAGTACCCCAGGTGGAATTCAAACAGTGTGCCAGTTAGGAAGAAGAACGGGCAGTTCAGAGTCTGCAACGACTTCCACAATCTCAACCGCCAATGCCCGAAGGATGATTTTCCCCTCCCAGTGACAGAGTTGTTGATAGATTCCATGGCTGGGTTCCAAGCCCTCTCCTTCATGGATTGGTATTTCGGGTACAACCAGATCCGGATGGACCCCAAAAGTGATAAGTATACTGCCTTCAAGGATCCCCAGGGTAATTTCTATTACCAGGTCATGCCTTTTGTCCTGAAAAAGTGCAGGTGCCACCTATCAGCGTTCCATGCATCGCATATTCAAGACGATTCTCAGGACACTGGTGGAATGCAACATGGATGATCAGGTGGTCAAATCTCGCCAGTTCCAGGACCATCTCATGACCTTGAGATAGTGTATGTCTTCCTCCGTTCCTGAAAACATGAAGAAGAACTCGCTGAAGTGTACCTTTGAGGTCACCTCTGGGATGTTTCTTTCCTCTGTTGGCAGATACCGAGGCATCGATATCGACTCGGAGAAGATCAAGGCCATCAGCCATATGCCAACCCTGAGTAATATTCGGGAGCTTTTAGGTATCTAAGTCCACTAAGCCTATGTACGTTGATACATTGTGAATCTACCCGTCAATTGTAAGCTGTTTTCCCAGCTCAAGAAGAAAGGCTCCACCTATGAATGGGATGAAGTGTGTCAGACCGCCTTAGAGGAAATCAAGCAATATCTGCTTCAACATCTGGTCTTGATTCCACCTATCTTCTGGAAAGCTATTGGTCCTTTTTGTGACCACCTTGGAATAGTCCCTTTGTGAACTTCTTGCCTTGAAGAACAATGAGGGAACAGAAAACATCCTCTACTATCCCAACCGCATGCTCCCCGATACGGAGGCCATATAATCCCCTATCCAAAAGAGCTTCTTGGTGCTCATGTTTTCCGTACAGAAATTGAGTGATTACCTGCAGCACTATGTGGTACAGTTGATCTCTCAGGTAGACCCACTAATGTACATTCTGAACTACCCCATGTTGACTAGCTGACTAGTGTGGTGGGTGGTGTTCCTCCAGCAGTTTGACATTAGGTTCATACCTCATAAGGCCATCATGGGATAGAAATTGGAAGACTTACTAGTAGCCCATAAAACCTCCGTAGATCAATCCCAAGACCTGGAATTTCATGTTGAGGCAATCCTCATAGTCGATCATGCTGTATCATGTTCAAAAATGCACTTCGTTGGTTCCTCCTAGAGCCCCACTGGTAGGAAGATCAATGATCATAATCTCAATAGAGTGGGTCTGGGTATCGTTCTTCATCACCCTGGCACAAGCCGTTCTGCCATACTCATTCTTGTTGTCAGAATGCTACACCAACAACGAGGTAGAGTATCAGGCTCATATCACTATCCTTGAGCTGACCCATGAGATCGATGTTCCCCATTTTCATGTGAAAAGGGATTCCGAACTAGTCATCAAGAAGGTCAATGGCGACTATGTTGTCAGGAAGATAGAGCTTGTTCCATTGATGCAGTGCACCTACCATCTAATGTCCCGGTTCTATTCTCGACCAGAGGTTACCCATGTCCCTTGGTCACGTAATGGTCGAGGAGATCCTTTGGCCGGCTTCGTTGTTTCACTCGCAGAACATGAGCAGGATTATCTGATTATACATGTGGAACACCGGGGAGTCATAGCCCACATCACCCTAGAGGATGATGATGACCTACAGGTAAGACACCTTACCGCCGCACCCTCCACGTCACGAGTCCCAGGTTTGTTAGATGCAGTGGTTGAGGCCACTCCTGACTAGAGGGAACCTTCTGTCGAGTATCTCCAAAATGGTTCCCTCCCAGATGATCAGGCCTAGCGCGAGAAAATCCGATGCCACGCACTGCAATTTACTCTCCAGAGTGGTCTCAGTCTTGATAGGATCGTCTATAAGTGGGTCTTCGATGGTGTTATCCTCTGTTGCATTCAAGGAGTCCAGATTTCTCAGGTCATGCAAGAGGATCATACCAGTTCATGCAGTGCCCACTAGGCTTGGCCCAAGCTGTCCCATCAGATCCGGAGGTTGGGGTAAATCTGACCCTCTATGATCTATGATTCTATTGAGATTTCCCAGAGAAGCCACACATGCGAAGTTGATACTAACATCCTTCATCGGTCACCAGATCCTCTCCACTCCACCATGTACTCTTGGATATTTGGGATGTAGGGGCTCAATGTCATGGGACCATATCCACCGATGATAGTTCGTCATTGTAGATTCTTACTGACTCCTACAGATTTCTTCTCAAAGTGGGCAGAGCCTATTCCACTCAAAGAGGTCAAGGCCTATTCCATCGTCGACTTCGTGTGCTCCAATATCATCCACCAGTTTGGAATCCCTCATGCTATCCTCACTAATAATGGCACCAAACTTCCAAGCAACTGGACTAAAGAAATTGTATGCCAGGTACAATATTCGTTCGAACCATAACTCTCACTATCATGAACAAGAAAATGGATAGATCGAGGCATTCAATAAAAGCCTCTCTAACATTCTGAAAAATATTGTTGCTCAGAAAAAGAAGAGTTGGCTGGGAAAGCTCCCCAATGCCCTCTGGGCTTAACGGACGATGACTCGCAATTCCACCCAGGTGACCCCATATTCCCTGGTGTATCGGGATGAGGCTGTCTTTTCCATTGAGATCCAACTGCCATCGTTACACACTACAGTCTATGACCAACAGGTGCTATATAAGGTCTCTGAAATCCGTCTAACTGAATTCGAGCACTGGACAAGAACAGGCTTCGTGCCCTGCACAATCTGGAGAGGCATCAGAATAAGATAGCCAGAGCCTTCAACCAGAAGGTTCGCCTTCTCTCTTTTATACAAGGCGACATGGTGTTGGCCCTCCGAGTGCCAATGATTCCTGCTAGTAAACCACCCAATCTTGAGCCTAAATGGGAAGGACCTTATGTCGTTCATAAGGTTTACCCCAATGGATCATACTCTTTGGTGACAATGGATGGTGAGCACATACCTCCTCCCACCAACACCAAGTTCCTAAAGAAATACTTTGTCTGAGCCCCTTGGTCTGGCATGACCTTAAACTGTATGGTCCTGCATGACCCTAAACTGCACATTATCTTCCTTTATGGCACTAAAATGCACCCCTATATTGCATGACCTTAAACTGAATGGTCCTGTACGACCTTAAACTGTATGGCCATGCAAGACACTAAACTGAACATTATGATCCCGCATGACCTTAAAATGCACCACCGTCTTGCATGAAATTAAACTGTAACATCGCCCTTTATGACATGAAACTGAAACATCATTTGTCATGGCATTAAATTACTCAGTATTGCCCTGAATGGAAATAAACTGCAAAATGGTCCGAGATCTATGACTTAAAACTAAGATCTCTTTAATCCTTACTGCAAGACGTTAAACTGCAATCCAGTCAGTCCTTCATGACTGAGGATTAGCCTTAGGCCCCTTGGCCTTTCCCGAGTCAGAATCTCTTGCGGGATTGTATGGTGTGGTGTGTGATTACATCCTCATTCATGTCGGATTACTCACCATATCGTACATATCCCCAGATGAGATGTGTTCCCCGTCCCTCATGATGTTAAACTTCATCTCGTCCTGCATGACGTCAAACCGCGCTTCTAGAACTATGTATGGCTTAATTCCTATCCTCATGGTATACCTAGGAGCGCCCAACCATTTTGTCTGTTGGCCCAGCCCAAAAGCCAAAATCTTCCCCTCAGGTAAAGATGTATGGCAGGGTGCACACTTTATCCTCAATTTATATCCAGCAAACCTTGACCCGGCTTTGCATCCCCTCCTAGAGATTTTCACCTATTTCTTAGATGGATACATCTATGCATCACCCACTCCAAGACTGGGATTCCAGAACTTTCCCCATCCGGATTGGCCCTGAAATGGTATGGATGCTTGGCCTAAGGGTCCACTTACCACATCGTGACAATGCCCTCGAGGATGTCGAGCAACAAGCTGATACAAGTCCTGAGTTTCAAATGCGGTCAGCGGTCGACACTCATTTGTTGCTCCCAAATCAGGTCACCTTAGGGACGCTAGGTTTCAAACATGGTCCACAATTATCCTAGATCTTCGGGTCCACCCCAGGATGTCCCAAACATCGAGTGTAGTGATTTGTTCTGCCCCATCCCGAAGTGACAAACATCCCTCTGGGTGGTTCCAACCATCAGGCGCACGACCCCAATTCGTTTATAGGGAGTGTACAGTGTGGTACGGGATTATGTCCTCATTCAAGTTGGGTTACTTGCCTTTTCGTACGCATTCCCTTATCGAGGCCCAGCCTCATGCCTCTTGGACTTTTCGGGCCCAAGCACCAGTTCATACCCAGAGTGTACAGTGTGGCGAGGGATTATGTCCGCACTCACATCAGTTTTTTCTCCATACCATACACCTCCTCTGTCCAGGGAACGCTATTCCCCTATATTCATCCTCACTGCACGACGTTAAACTGCAAGTAGGCCAGTCCTACTTGACCAGAACCCAACTATTAGGACCCTTGGCCTTTTCTGGCCCCCTAGCCCAGGTTCTTTCCAATAGGACTATGTGGTGTGGTGTGGGATTATTCCCCTATTCAGATCGGGTTACTCATCGCACCGTACACATCCTCGTTAGGGTATCCTGCCCCCTGGGTATCTTCTAGAAGTGTGTGTGGCTTGATTCCCATCCGTATGGGATATGTAGGACCACCCGGATGTCTAAGCATCAGGTCCAACCCCATCTCTTGAAAATATCCATCCCACCTTGTCCCCTTGGCCTACAACTCCTGAGCCACTTCGTCAACCCTTTTCAGTGGTTTACTAATGTGCCTAAGGGTACTCTGGTTTATGTTACCTGGAATGTAGGATTCTACTCGGACACATCCGCACCCGCTTTTCAGGCTTTGTGTTTGCCTTAATCAGGGCTTTTATCACCTTTCACACCCCGAGGGACCCCCAAGAACGACATGGATAAAATTCCCAAGGGCTCTCCTACCATTACGGACTAACACCCCTTAAGTTTTTGGACAAAAAATCGTTAAAAATCCCAAGTTGTGAATATGGTCAGGGGTCGATGCTCGTTCTTTGATCCCATCCTCATGGGATATGTAGGATTTCCCAGACCTCCTGTCTTTGGGTCTAGATTGAGTTTAGTTAATGTGTATCATCTGTCCCGCCTTCATGACCCTGACTATGGGACCTCATGGAATTTAATGGGATTATGTCCTTATTAATTTTGGGTTCACAATAGCCTCACCACACGCACCATGTTATAAGAATTATCCCTCCTATTTCCTGTCTTCCATGACATTAAGAGGCACCCTCCATAACTACGTGTAGCTTGATTCCCATATTTATGGGATACGTAGGACCACCCGAATGTTTAGACATCGGGTCCAGCCCCCCCCCCCCCCCCCTTATAGAGGTCTACTGATCTCCCTGGTCACCTAGGTCCTTTGGCCAGCCCTTCTTTACAAGGGGGATATATAGGTGTGGTACAGGGTTTCTGGCATTACGCCCCCATGTCTGGGGAGTCCGCCATCTCTTGGTTAGCCTCAAGTTGGATCCCTTGACCCCTTGTGGTGGTGCAGCCTTGTGTTAAGAGTACTTTGGTTGAGGACCAAGAGTGTTAAATTCAACATGGTCATGTTAATTCCACTTGTGAAGATTTGTGTTCCCCAACATTCGGACTGCCATCATGTTTCACACCCGGAGGGACCCCCATGAACGGCCTGGATACGATGCCCAAGGGCTCTCCTACAGTTACAGGCCAATTCCCCTGAGGGTTTGAGACAAAAAATTGATACAAATCTCTTGTTGCGAACATGGTCAGTGGTCGATGATCATTTGTTTGTCCCCATTTCAGGCTAATGCGATAGGATGCTGTGTTGCGAACATAGTCAGCAGTAATCCTTCGTCGTCACGCCATCCCATTCAGGCATTGATTTTTGGTTGCATGATTCACGTTATGTTCCACCCCATCATGTTTAGGTGGAATCTCGACACTCATGGCTCTATCCCTCAATGCACCTTTGCATGTCAGGGGGATGAAATTGCAATACGGTGTCCTTGAGGGCTCCCACGGTCTGATCACTAAGACCATAAACTATGATCATCATTAAGGGCTATGTGTGGCTCGATCCTCATCCCTATGGTATACTTATGTTCTCCGTGAAGTCTTGTCTTCAGGTATAGCTCAGTTGGGAGCTAGTTTATCCTTCCCCTTTCACTCTCGCCTCTGTTTGGTCCCCTTGGCCTGAGGTTCCTATCTCGGAACTACATACTGTGTGACGTGGGATCATGTCCCCATCCATGTCGATTATGTCGAACAACACCATACACATCCCCCGCCTAGCATCGTCTCTGCTACATCGGCACTGCATGATGTTAAAATCCATTCTTGGACTTATCACACAACCCTAAACTGTGACATTATCGTCCTGACCACATGACAAAAAACGACACTGCATTGTGATTACCTCGTTGTAGAGGAAATCACATTGGGTATTGGTCATGTGCCATGCCATTTGTCAATGCCTATCATGGATCAATTCTTGTGGCATCAACAAGTCTTGCTACCCCAGGCCTGTCACTTCAAAAAAAAAACCACTCACCTTAATGGAGAATCAAGATTTATCATATTCCGCTTATTTTGGTGCAAGGGCCATGCCTGCACTCCCCTTTTTCCCTGGCACTGGTACCTTACCATTCCACCATTCATAACTACGTCTGGCTTGATTCCCATCCTCATGAGATACGTAGTAGAGCACATGAACTTCCCCATGGGCCTAGCCAAACTTTTGTGTTCGGTCCCTCGACTCGAGCACTTCCCCATAGAACACAAGGTATGTAAGGATTACGGCACTATTCACATCGGGTTTTGTAACCACCTTACCGTATGTCACCATCTCTCCTTACGCATTCATGGTCCGAGTTATAATACCTTAAACTAAGACTATTTCAAGAACTATGTGCAGCATGATCCCCATCCCCATGGAATACATATGAATGCCTTTTCACTTTTCTCAGGCCTAGATCAACTCTCATTTTTGGTCCCTTGACCTAAAACCTCTCTCAAGGGCGTTGTGCGTTGTGGTATGGGATTGTTTCCTCATTCACATCGGGTTTTTTGTAATTACCTACCACATGCATCCGTTGTTTCCTCCCATCCATGGTCCAAATTCAAAGACCCTAAACTAAGATCTCCCTATGGGGAGGCACTCGACACCCTCTATCTAATACGCATCATTAACGTATTTGGATGTTTTTTTTTTGAAAAAAGCCCGAAGTGTGGAATTTTAATGGGGAAATCCCCTGATTCCATGTCCAAGCTTCGTGAGCTCTCTATTTGGATCCTCAACCTCTACCAAATCCTTAAGGACCCTCAGGAAACATGGATGTTAGGCTTAAGGGCTCTTCATGGATACTGGGCCTAAGGGCTCTCCAACTGTTTCGAGCCAACATCCCTACAGGTCTCTGACAATATTTGTGACATGGTCTCATGTTTCGAACATGGTCAACGGTTGACCCTCATTTGTCTATCCCCATTATTGGCTAATGCGATACAGATACTGTGTTTCTGCCACAGTTAATATTTATCCTCTATTGTCACTCCACCATCATTGTGATCCAAATCTCATGGGTCATGATTCACACATTTCCACTTGCTCATGTTCAAGTGAAATTCCAACATACTCGGCTCTACCTCTTCGTGCATCTAGGTGCGCCACATGGACGTGTTAGTGTCATTGGGCTGTTATTCACCGAGCGTCCCATCGCCCTAAACTGCCACTTCCTTTTTCAGGAAACTTCCCAATTACATCTTGTTTCCCTCATCGAGCATGGCTCACGTGGGCTTAGTAGTTTTTGTGGGATATGTACCAGCACAACCAGGATTCTCTTTGTCCAACATGACATTAAACTATTCCTCTATAACTACATGTGGATTGATTCCCATCCACATGTAATATGTAGGGACACCCAGGGATTTTACCTAGGGTCCATCCCCCGGGAGTTATAAAACATGTTCTTCCCCTTTTCTGTCTCATGTCTAGACCCCTCGTAGGGAACTGAAAAACTATAACTCTGCCCTAAACATGTTTATGATGCCCCAAGTTGACATTGGGAAGCGACAAACCCCCTCTCCAGAGAGGCCCTATCTGAATGAAGGAATGATCCATGATCAAACTGATGCACCCATCTGTCATACTCCCACCGAGGTGGTGTAATTGCATGACTGTTGGATTTTGTTCAGACAAACCATCACTCCACATTCCACGCTTCCCATGCCCCTTATTTGGACACTCGTCCCCTTTCATGTCTAGAGGAACCCCCTAACAGTATGGATGCCTGACCTATGGTCCGCCTTCTGTCCTGGGAAAATGCTCCGGAAGATTGGTCATGTTTTGTGGGACCCCCAAATAGTTTGGATGTTTGACCTATGGAATGCCTGCTATCATGGGCCAATGTCCCAGAAGACTGATCACCAATATTAGAGTTAGGCCCCATGTTTCAAATATGGTCAATGATCGTCCCTCATTTATTGTCCCCATTTCAGGTTAATGCAGTAAGGATACAATTTTTTCCGCCACAGTTAATTGTTGTATTTTATTATAACTCCACCCTCACAGTGATCCGAATCATGGGTATCATGATTCAAAAATTCCATTCCCATCTGTTCGGACTGATTTCAGCACTGCTAGCGATCCACCGTTCTTTCGCAAGAGCACACTGGAAGAACGGTAATTTGGCTATTTTGAGAACTTCCTTCTCCAGCCTGGTCTCTCCTATTTCCCAGAAATCCAGACTGGTTATCCAAACCCTGAATGCATGAATCTTGGTTTCCACTACTGTGTTTGGATGAGGCGATGAGGCAACTATCTGTTGTTTCTCACATCGGGCCCGACCCACATGAGCTTAGGCAATTGTCACTAGACGTCCCGCAAAAATTATAAGAATGCAAAATGAACCAGCGAAAACAAAACAACTCGTGCATACTAAAACATTCAAATAAATTTATTAAATAATGAAAGTACGTTTAAGGGTTTGTAATCATTATAGTACCCGAGGGTCAACTCCTACCGGGATGGATTGACCCCATCAAAAGTGCGTTGCAGCTCGGCCACCCTTTGACTTATGGAATCCAGGAATTACTGTCGCCGACTAAGCTCCAGCTCCTCCTCAGTAGCGACAAGGTGAAGTTCATTAGCCTCAGCTCGGGTACAAAACCAAGAAGCAGATCTCGGCCTCGCCGTGAAAGTAGATGTTCCCTTGGTGAAGTCGCGGAGTCAGAGACTCGCCGTTCTCCGTGAAGCCCAATTCACTGTGAGCAGACGCGAAGGACGCAGAGCTTCAAAAATTGAGAGTGCAATAGGACAAAGTCGCAAAGAAGGAAAAATAAAATATAGGTCAGCCCCCTATTTATAGGCGAGGGCCCCTAGAGCATCGCGACCTGTCCAGCCCCCACGATGTTTCGCAGTGTGTCCGGATCGCGCGGCCCCTGGCTATCATGCAAGCCCTCTTCGCGAGTTTGCATCTCAATCAACCGAAAATTTTGTCAATTTCACTCAGACTCTAACCCTTGATTCCTCCGCGGCATCAAGTCTGAGTGGGGGCATTTGTTGGTGAAAAAAATATTCGAAGAGAGGAGAGAAGGAAAAGAGGCCACGCGCCCTGCCTTGCGAAGCTCCGATGCATAGCCCCATTGCTCCGCTACAGCCGCGAAGCACCATAGGCGGTAAAGCTCCACGAACACCCTGACATTCACGAACCCACCAAGAAGCAGAGCAGGAAGTAACTCTCAATGAATCTGGTTGACATTTGTGACCCGCCGTGAAGCAACTGAAGCCCCCTTCGTGCCGCGTGAGCTCTGCTTCACAACTCCCCTTGCCTATAAATACCGAGATCCCCCAGAGATCTCCGGACGGACAATACAACCATTCGGCTTCTCAGTTCCCAAATCATGAAGAACCCTTTTCTCTGGGAACCTTGAGCTCCCCGAGATATTATTGCATCGCGAGAGGCCTCAGTCTTGTCATGTTTTCAGCCCCTCTTCCGAGAGGGATGCCCTTCACGAATCCTAAGGGAATTCGTGAAGGAAGGGGATCCCCAAGGTGATTCGGGCAGTCGCAGAACATTTATGCTTTGCGAAACACCCATCATGTACAAGTGATCCACATGCCAAGGTAGGGTCATTGTACATCGTGGAGCACACTGCTTCATAGAACCTGGCTTCGCGTGGCACCTCTTCTTCACGAGGCAATGCTCCACAAACACCCTTCCACTACTCAAAGCACCTCCCACCCGCATATATACCCCATGTTAAGTCCAAGTCACTCCACTTCGGAAATCACACCCCTTCACAGGTGCATTCCACTACGCAAAGCTACCGAGCTCCGTAAGGCCCCTTCCTGTGGACTCCTCAGCTTGGTGATTTCTCTTCTCGTGCAACCCTCCAGGTTTGCAAGATGTGATTTCAAAGTCCCCAGGACGACACCACCCATAGCCTTGCTTTGCCTAATGAATCTCCATATAGGCACGCTAATGGATATTGCTCCTTCATAGATCTATGCTAACGTGGACCCCTCGATGGTTTGCTCTATGACCACCATTCACCATGACCATGCCGATGCCTTCCCTCCTACAAGGAGAAGAGGGTACCTGTCATGTAAGTCCTATGGGAGTAGAGTAAACTCACCTCGTCTGATCTATAGGACATTAAACTTCCATGCACCTCATCCTCAACACATGACGTTAAACTGTTACTCGACCGCGTGCCTCGCACGCAGGGTCACCCCGGCTCGGACATTCATTACACTGCTCCTCTACACAGGAATGGAATCACCCTCACATGGGTTGATATCCTCCCTCTCGGAGTGGCATTTGTCCACGGGGGAAGGGATACCTTAGAGCGTAAGCCCCTAGCCCCTCTTGCAGAAGGTAGCACCCATGCACCTCAATACTTCCCCGCTACCAAGGCTAGTGGAAGGCGTGATAGGGAATGAGAAACCGACCATCTATGGTCCCAAATCCCTCTCCCGCTGTGCTTTGTTGCACTCTCGGGCCTCCATCCTGATGTAAGTCCCGACACCATGGGATGCTCAACGTGTAATCCCCTCTTCACTTTTCACGGAATCACCCTTCACGATGTGATCATCAAGTCTCTGCTGCCTCTTGTTTCACACACCAAGCATGACTCAAGTAGGATTTGAGTAAGCATAGACCATGGAAATTACCCCGTCCAGAATGACGTTAAACTATATGCCCCCATCTAGCATGAAGTTAAACTGTATTCCCCCGTCTAGCATGACTTTAAACTATATATCCGAATTATGTGGGATTTCATTCATGTCATGGAATGATATGTAGGAAGACTCATGAGATTCAATCCCACCACCAGTGGACCCACAAGTTCACCTTCACGTCGGTTCACCAGCATAATCCAAACCTGAACTACGTTGTCTTTGATATATTTCATGGCATGTTACGTAGGAAGGCTCACTAAGGTTCAATCCCCATCACCCATCAGACCAAGGTCCTTCTTCACGTCAGTTCAACGACGCCCACATTCATACCCGAACTACGGAGACTTTGATCCATGTCAAGGCATGGTTTGTAGGAAGTCTCCCTGAGGTTGAAGCCCAACAATCATTGGCCGCAACTGTCACTGTGTCGGTGGGCCAAGCCCCCTTTTTACCCAAACTACTCGGAATTTGATTAATTTAAAGGCATCGTACAAATGAAGCCTCCCTGAGGTTCAATCCCAACAATCATTGGCCCCATCTTTCTCCATGTCGGTGTTCCACGCCCCTTTTTTACCCGATCTACATGGACTTTGATACATGTCAAGATGTGGTACGTAGGAAGCCTCATGAGGTTAAATCCCACCATCCACCTAGGCCAAGGTCCTTTTTCATGTCGGTTCTCTGACACACTCCCATCCCAGATGACGTTAAACCAGATCCCAATCCAGCAGTAAGCTATTCTGACCCTTCCATATAGTTTTTCTGACACCCCTTCATGTCAGCTCAACATTCCCTTTTACTGAACTACATGGTCATTGATCCATGTCAAGGCGTTGTACGTTGGAAACCTCATGAGGTAAAATCCCATCACCCATTTGACAATGGTCCTTCTTCACTTCGGTTCACTGGCATTCAACCCGAACTACGATGAATTTGATCTGTGTCAAGGCATGGTACATAGGAAACCTCATGCGGTTCAAGCCCATCACCCATTGGACCATGGTCCTTCTTCATGTCAGTTCGACAACACCCCATTCTGAACTATGTGGACTCTGATCCATGTCAAGGCATGGTACGTAAGAAGCCACACGAGGTTCAAGCCCACCACCACCTGGTCATTCCGACCTCATTCGCGTCGGTTCTCCCACCACCTTAGGCCACCTCAGAGTGTAAGCCCCATACCATATCGAACTACGCAGATGTTGATTCTCTGTAACGGGGATATATAGGAAGTATCTTTGAGACTGAATCCCATCACCACCGTCATATCCATGATGGTCCCATTTCATCCCCCCTCCACTCCATGTAATTCTCTGTCATCCATCCTGATTTTACCCGGGCCGCCACATCCCGGTGTGATCATGCCACCCCATTCCAATGAATAGAATTCGGGAAGCCGCCCACAGGCTAGCTCTAGTATTGGTATTCCCTCAAGAGGGGTTCCTCTATCTGGTACACTCCAGCTGTTGTTGTGATCAGGCCGATCCATCTCAGGTAGATGTTAAAAATGCGTCATACCCTGTGTTAAACATGGGAAGCTGAAGAAAACCTCAGATACATGCCTATGGAATATGATTCCCCGCGTTCGATGTGGGATGCCTTGGGCTTCCGTGCCCTCAAGAATCCCTATAATAATGGACAAAAGACAGACATTGAAATTCCCCCGCATTCAGACATGTTAATGATGTCTCGACGTGACTACTCCCCCAACTGAAGGTTGATGCCCTTACTGGACCCTTTGGAATGTCCTAACATAAGAAGTGTAATTAATCGGCATCCATGGAAATATGGAACTAGGAAGAGTTTCATGAACAACTTATTAAATTTATGTGGGAGACCCGGACTAGGTAACGAGTTTTGAGGAGGAATATAGGGAAGGAGGAACTGATATACAATCATCCCATTTCAATCAAGGAGCAGAAGTCCCTAAATACGGAGCGAATGATGCCCGCCTTTGGAAAGCAGGAATGCGGGGTAACGAAATCTGCGCCTATCGTGCCCCCAAAGAGGATGGACGCGCGTGCCCCGTCAAAAGCGTCGGAAACAATTTCATATATTAATGAAGGATTCCTAATTTAGACATCATTTAAGTGACTTTTTATGTTTATGTGGTTCCTTGATATGATAATTGTTTCTCACTCTATGTTTTTTGGTTTTAGTTAATGGATGGAACCTAAAAGAACCATGTTAATGGTGATTGTGATGGAAAATATAATAATTTTCCTCCTGAGCAACCAGATTCTGTTAGATATGGAATGAAAAACCTCATTACTATAACCATACATCTTTATCAAGATATGAATCGTGGTGTACATCCAAATAAGAAATGGAGGAAACAACGTTCTGTTGAGTCTTTCCTATGTAAATTTCTACCTTCCTTTATAGGGTCTTCTGGTACACTTATGGTTGAAAAATGGATCCATGGTAATGAAAATTTATTCTCCATTCTCCAGTGTTCATAGCATGAAAATTTCACACTGGTTATCTATAGGTTAAAAGGCGAAACAAACCACGAGTAGACTTTAATCAACAATATTAGGTAGTAAAATGAGATTCAATCCATTAATTTGGATGAGATCATGAACTTATTTTTTAATATGTAAATTCTTATAATTCATCAGACCAAGATATAGGAATTGTTCTCTGAGATAATGAAATGGTATGATGAAACTATTGGTACTTACGAGGATAATTTCTTTAGACTTTTTAAGAATTCTTCAGGAATTATTATCCCACCCGAATGTAAAGTTGATAAGTTTTTCAGAATCTCAAATCAATGTCTCAAAATGTTGTTGGACATAAGATACATTAGTAGCTATAAAGAGATTGTGCATTGTGACTTCAAGGATTATATGGTTGTTTTGGTCACATATCAATCTCATGGATTTGATAGTAAGAGGAACATATAGTTTAAAGGAAAATCTGAAAACCATGATAAAAATAAGAAGATAATTCCATTATGCTTGATGTGTGGGAAGAAGCATGGAGGGTGTTTCCTTAAGTGGTATAATAAAGGTTTTATGTATTGAAGGGAATACCATAATGATGTTTTTTTAATGATGTGAATGTAGGATGTTAGATAACATAGTGAATGGGGAAAAGTGGCATAGAATAAACCACATGCACTTTAGTGCTACAAGTGTAAAGAGAGTGGAAATTGTTCTAACCAATTCCCAAACCCAAGGGATGGTGATGATGATTAATGTTACCAACCTCTTATGCTAAGGGAAAATGGGAAGTCCCATTTAATCACTATTTCGGATGTGGGGTGCGATAATTATGTGATAAAAGTTTAAACTACCATCCTCTCTATAATTAATAATGTCAATTTTGATTTTGGATCTACCAACTATTTCTTATCTATTGAATTTTCTAAGGATGTTAAGATCCAATAATACAATTATATGTGTAATTAATAGTGAAAACCCATAATGGTACAATGATTTCATCTCATGACTATGATTCATACCAAGTTTAGGTTTGTGTAAATGTTGTTCATTAAAATAATATCATTATTCCTTCGGTTGAATGTGAAGTCATATTAGGCATGGATTGAATTTCTCTACATAAATCCCACATCAATTGTAAAAGAAGGAAAGTTCTGTTTGATATTTAAACCGCTTCTATGATCAAAAATCAATTTTATTATAAGAATGAACTTATAATGGAGATGACATCTGGTTCATGGGTCTTAATTACTATTAAAAAAGTTTGTTTATCTCAAATGGTTTATGTGAAAATCTAAATTTATGATATTCCTATTGTTCATCATTGTGTGAATGTATTTAAAAAATACTCTCATATCCTTCCACCAAAACATGAAGTTGAGTTCACAATTGAACTCCTACCTAGTTCCATAAAAATTTCAAGGACTCCTAATATAATGGTTCTAATTGAGTTGATGTAATTGAATAATAAAATCAATGAAAACCTTTAGAAAGGATTCATATATCCATGTGTGTCACCTTGGGGTGCACCCATTCTTTTTGTGAAAAAATAACGATGGATAAAAGAGACTTTGTATTGATTATCGTGTGTTGAACAAGATCACAATCAATAACAAGTATCATATTCATAGTATTTATGAGTTGTTTCATCAACTATGCATAGATCAATCCTTTTCCAATATTTATCTTCATTCTGGATATCATAAATTGAGGTTATATAAAGATGATAAACCCAAGAAGACATTTTGTACAATGTATAGACACTATGAATATATAGTTATGTCGTTTGGTCTTACTAATTCATCTATTGTCTCTATGTATTTAATGAATAGAGACATTATAGATTACCTAGATCATTTTTCGGTAGCCTTTATAGGTGATACGATTATCTATTCAATGAGGAAGGAAGAGTATTAAGATCACATGATAATTTTACTGAAGACCCTAACGAAATATATGTTATATAAAAAATTACAAAGTGTGATATTTGGAAGAAAAATGTTTCATGTTTTGGTCACATAATATCACGAGATGGTATAATAGTATATCTTTCAAAGAAGGAGGCAATTAAATGCTGGCCTAATCCAACCACGGGGACTAAGATTCATAATTTTTTTTGTTTAGATGGATATTATCAATAGTTTGTTGATAATTTATCATGAATATCTAATCCTATGTCCAATTTAACTCATAAGGTTGTCAAGTACCTATAGATATATGAATGTGAGGAAACCTTCCTAAAACTAAAGTGAAGGTTGGTCAGTGCACCTATACTAGCACTACCATGTAGTGTAGAAGTGCTATTAATCTATAGTGATGCATCCAAAATGGTATTAGGATGTTTTATTATGATGAATAACATGGTTATTACCTATGCCTCATCGTATTAGATATTTCGTGAGCAAAATAAACTAACTCATGATTTGTAGTGGTAATTTTTCATTAATGATATGGTGGCAGTATCTTTATGGATAAAAGTGTGATATACACACAGATCATAAAATTATGAAATATATATTCAAAGTGATGGAGCTAAACATGCACCAAAGAATATGGTTAGTGTTGATTAAGGATTATGACATTTAATATATTACCACTATAGGAAAATTCACTATGTAGATAATGCTTTGAGTCAGAATGATCATGTTAGCTTATCCATAAAGAGAATAAAAAAGGATCCAATATTTTTTGTTATGAAAAGTATGGATCTAGAAATAATGAAGTAAGGGGGAAAATATTGTCTTTATAAAATTAATGTTCAACCCTCTATCTAATTGAACATTAGAGAGTCATAGAAGTTTTATGTAATGCTCCAAAATAATTTCAGAAATGTTCCTAATTTTAGCCATAATCAGGATGGAATGATAAGGTTCAAAAACTGTCTATGTGTTACGCTTATAACAGATTTTTAGAAAGATATATCAGAGGAATATAATTGTTATTTATTTTATATTCATCCTAGATATACCAAGATGTGTAGAGACATGAAAGAGTGCTTCTGTTGGGATAGAATAAAGAGAGATATCACGGAGTTTGTATCTTGGTGCTTTGTATTTTAACCAGTAAAAGATGAAATACAAAAGTCAGAGGGATGTTGAATCCATTAACCATGACATACTAGATATGGGAGAACATAAATATGGATTTTTTCATTAGACTACTAAAAAACATTAAATGGTTTAATGCTATATGGTTGGTAGTCAATCAACTTACTAAGTCAACACTTTTTATCACAATCAGAGAAGATTTATCTCTAGATCATCTTTCTATGATATACATTAAAGTGGTGGTAACGTTTCATGGAGTCCAACATTGTATTATATCAGATAAAAATCTATGGTTTAACTCAAATTTCTAGAGAATTATTTTGCAAGAACATGATACATAATTGAGTTTTAAAATGATTATTATCCTTAAAAAGACGTTTTATCAAAAATAACAATTAGAACCATATGGATATATTGAGATTTTGTTCCTTGGATTTCAATGGTGTCAAAGATAAAAAACATCCATTATTTTATTTCTCATAAAACAATAACATTCACACAAGGATTCATATAGAACCTTATGATTCCCTATTTTGGAATAAATGTACATATCCAATGTTCTTGGATGAGGTTGTATACAGAATTCTATTGGAGCCCACTATTGATGAATAAATGTTTGAGAAGGTTAGATCCATTTAGCTGCATATCAAGTTAGCTCAAATTTAGAAAAACATTTATGCTGATAACCCTTATCTTGATCTAGAATTTGAAGTTGGTGAAAATGGGGTTCTAAAAATGACCCCATAGATTAAATTTTCTAGATTTATAATGAAAGGGAAACTAATCCCTATATATATTGGTCCCTTTTATTTTCATCATCATGTCGAGATGGTACCCTATCACTTGGAAAATTCTCAAAATCTATCTAAAGACAACGATTAGTTCCATGTATCTCTCCTAAGGAAGTACATACCTGACCCATCACATGTACTAAACTTTGAGGTCATACTACTGGAGTAAGATCATTCTTATGAATAAAAACCAATTAAAATTATGGATAGTATAGATAAAGTTATATGAAACAAGACCTTTCACAAGGTCAATGTTTTGTGGAGAAATCACCAACTTGAGGAAGCAAAGTGGGAACATTAAAGTATTATGAAGTAGAAGTGTCCCCATTATTTTACCCAAGTGATGAATTTTGAGGGTGAAATTTAGTTTAAGGGGGTATAATTTAACCCCATAAGATTCTTTGGACACTTTTTCTAAGATAAATTAAATTTTCATTTCTGGATTACAACATACTAATTAAAACAATCCATTAACATCACTTAGAATATGTTACATGACACTAACATGTAATACGATACACAAAATAGTGAATCATCATATGTTACATCCAACACCAACTTTGCATATGTTACACACAACACTAATGTTTCTACGACAAAACATTTTACTATTATAATTATTTAATTGAGAAAATTGTAACCTAGCCATTAAAATTAGTTATATAAATATTAATAACTAATTTTAAAATATTATTTATAATTTTTTATATAAATAAAACATATTGATAATGACAAATATAATTTTTTGTAATGACCTTATATGTTTAAAAATACTATTTTATGAAATGAACTCATTTTAATGTCCTTCTGTAAAAAATAATTAAATTAATTTTAGATAATTTTGGAAATTTAATTTGAAAAAATACCCTTCATTTTTGAATTTGTAATGTCTAAATTATCTTTGGGAAATTTTTGTCATATTTCCGAGAAACATCATATTTGAATGAGTAGTGAATAATACAATATTTTATTTCAAAAAAACCTTTCATATATATTATTTATGTAGTAAAATAATATTTTAAATTTTTCTAAATGATTTTTATATAATATGTTTTTTAATTAATACATTTTAGTTCATTGATATTATTTTCTGTTTAAACTTGGTTATAAAAATTTACAAACGTTTTAATTTTTTTACCTTTAAAACATGCATTGTTGACCCGATTTTGGTATTAATTTTAAATAAATTTCTACAACCTATATGATTAAAATTTCAAAACAATGAATGTATATTTTGAATATAAGGAATTTATCATATTTTTTGCATTGTGTTTGATGAAAATGATTAATGAAAGCGATTAAAATTAATTACAATGATTAAGAGAAATATTTGGTTATCCTTATATTTAAGACCCAAAGTGACCTAGAATCCTATCAAAACCCCAATGCATGGAACTTATTATGACCTAATACATCAATAATTTATATTTTTTCATAATTTTTTGAGGTAAAAATTTGGTTTCACCAAACTTGGTTTAGAAAATGCCATCGGTCTCTTTTCCGTTTTATAAAAAAGGCAACCACCTCTCCCTCTTCTTCAAACCTCTAAAACCACATACGGAAATCCAATATTGTCCAAATACACTTACCAGAATTTCTAACTATCTCTTATATGCCTATCCTTTGGTATAAATCAATTCAAGGAATCCTTTTTTCATAAATACAAAAGAGTTACCTGATTAAGAAGCAACATCTTCTCTCAAACCCTTTTATTTTAATTTCCTTATCCACAATATCCAATATATTTATTCAATTATTTTTTGAAAAAACAATTATATTCAATATAATATTATGTTTTTATGAAAATATTTAAACCTACACTAAAACACAGTTCTATAGAATGGTTAACTAACATATTGTTGTTGTGTATGGAAAACTACCACCTCATTATGAGATGATTGTTCATTCTTTCATTACCACCTCTCAAAGTGAAAAATATAAATGAAAATATATTTATATATTTAATATAAATAAATTTTTATGTCTTTTAGACTCTATATTGATTTTAAAAAACATATCTTCTTACTTTCCCTTTGTTGTAAATACAATTATTTCGTTTGAGGATGTGTAGACTACCTCGCGTCAAAGTGATGTGATTAGTTCATACACTACATGGAATGTATTATGGATGGGTTAATTGAATATATATGATAAATACTATATAATAAATATATTATAACAATGATATATATATACATATATTTCTTTTACATTCATTCATTAAACATGAATATTAAGAGAAAATAATGTTCATTCGTACGTATGGCCTACCGTCTCCATGAATGGTGTATTATTATTCATTATTATATATTATATAAATTATTATGATACATATATAATGAATATAAATTATATTTATATCATTATGTACATTATGAAGTCATGATATAAGTATAAGGACCAAACATATATCTAATTAAGACACATGCGATGAAAAAAGTGAATATTACCCGAAGTGAAACATTAACAACAGATTGTAACCAAGAGGTTAATATATGGTCATGATAAAACTATATATGGTATTATATATAATAATATGGTTATTTAATATAAGTATAATAAATTTATATTTATTATTCAAGTGTTTATAATGTGTATGATGAGAGTCAATACACATGGTTAGGGAATTTCATCTCACTTTTAATTTCCATGAGATGCATGTTTTATTCAAAACCCATTCTGTTTGTGTGGAGTGTAAAATGACTATGGATGTATTATATTAATATTATTATAAAATATATGGTTATTTTAAAGTCCATTATGTGATATTAATGTCACAGGGTTTAAGATTCAAATGTTACAAAATTGGAAAAATAGTTTTTTCTCAATTTTCATTCTTCGAGAGTCATGTTTTGTTGTGCACCTAAATACTTTTTCAGGTGTATATACTTCCATTTTAAATGTTATATGATGAATATAATTATTTTAATTATATTTTATGCAGAATTTAATTTCCATTTCTTAAATGGAGAGTATGATCCCATGTTTCCAAAATATATTATTTTATTGATGCTAACTGATTGTCTTTCATGATTTATTATCTAAATGATTTGTTTGATGAAATATTATGATAAATATCTCAAGAAAACTATTGAAATTTCCAATAAACTACTTATTCAAGATATTCTCATATATTAATTCTATTTTTTCACTCATTGGTACTTAATATAATGTTTTAAGTAAAATCTAACAATCTCCCCCTTTGGTTTAAAATCTATTGTATTCAATATCCTTATTTTCAAAAATGTTTCCAAATGATATTAGAAGAAACTTTTTAAGGAGAAAATATTTTAAAAACGTTTTATATATTTCAATTATTTCTTTATATGTTTCCTAATATATTTTCACAGAAAAATGTTTTCAAAATTTGTTAGGTTATAAAAAGAAATTTTTAATGTAGAAAGGATATTTTTCTCATGAAATGTTTTTAAAAGATAATTCAAAAAAATACCCTTCAATGATAAAATCCATTGGTATTACTCATTCATCTATATGGAAATTATTCAATGTTTCCTTCCATATTGTTTCTCCCAATGTAATATTTTTTGATTTCCTGATGTTGGGGAAACTCTTTTCTCCTTCACTGGTTATATTATTTCAAACCCTCTTCTTTTAATGGGTCTGAATTATGATGCAATGATTAATGAAAGTATATTTTTTCATAGGTTATGATATGGCTAAATTTTTGTAATAACAATTTCATTACCTAGGTTATTATATGATTATTTATGATCTTATGGAACGTGTATGTATCATTTCACTATGAGATGGGTGTTACCAATACCTCCCTCCAATTAATTGGATAAATATTTCTATCTCATGAGATAGACTAAGATGGTGCCGGGAATGATCCTTGACTACTAAATGGCCATGAGAGTGAACTACGACTACCAATATGGTTTGAGGTGTAAAATCATGCTATTAAGATGGCTATGTGAATGAACCATGATGACCAAGATGGTAAGGGTTGTAAATCCAAACTACCAATATGGTTTTGGTAGTAATTACTAAGTTGCTATAGAAATAATATAATATTATTTTGTGTATTCCACAATTCCATGCTTTATTACATTGTTATGCATTCATGGACTATGTTCTTAATCTCTTAATGATTCATTTCTTATGAAATAACAAGATTTATGCCATGATTTATATCTCTGAACATTGTTATAGTGGGTATGATCTCGAATGTTTATGATTATGTCCTCTTACCCTTATGCTCAGGATTAAACTTACAAATATACCTTTTTTACCCTTACTTAGCATCTGATATAACCCATATTTATGTTTTCTTCCCCTAGGTTATGAAGATATGTATTATGATTTATTTTTCTAAGAAGGGTTATAGTCAAGAAGAACCTAGTGGGAGATGATGTAACTCATTTATGTATTAGTGTTTTCATTCCATGTTCCCAATGACACTAGACTAGTACGGTCTTTGGGAATCTATTTGACTAATACTTTAAGTATTGTTAAAAATTTATTTAATGTTAATGTACACTAATATTATGCTATTATACTAATTCTTTTTTCAATTGATTCTAATTGGGTTCTTAAACATTAGATGATCCCTTCATTCATATTGATGGGAAACCCATGGTCCCCATTGATGTGGTTAAAGAGATTAGTTAGTGTCATCTTCATATTATTCAGGGCCTTGATTCAAAAAAACATTTCCAATCATGGTATGATTCCTTTCCTAATAATATAATTATAAACCAATATATTTTTAATTCCAGGATATAAATTGGAATTTATAACTACCAAATTTTATATTTTTGACATCAATGTAATGTTTCATAAATTTGTAGAATGAAGAGGGTATACTCGCATGTTAATGTAACCAAGGAATTATTATAAGAATGTTAAATAATGTATCTTTCCAAACAACTAGGAATTCTAAGTTGGATATAAGATCTACAAATTGAGGCATGTGGTTGATCTCATAGAGAGGACACTTGTCAATCTTTTCATAACCCAGTAGCATTAAAGAGGAAGGAGACATTTGGGACATGTTGTAACTTAGTAGATGTAGTGTTTGGACCGGAATGAGGTTTATTACCAATAAATTTACAATTAAGAAAAATCAGATATCAATATAATTAATCCTACCAGATAAATAAAAAGTCCTGACATGTCTTTGTATAACGATGTATGTGTCCAATTCTATGACAGAGATGATTATATGGCATTTTGTGGGGCCTATATCTTCATGATATTCATTGGTAGTAGAAACTTATGCCTAAAATTAATGATGGAATTAAAAATAATCTATGAGTTCTTCAAAATGGTATTTTGATAAACTAGAATAATCTAGGATAGATAACATTTTTGGAACTTGGGCTTACTGCTTGAATATTTCATAAACCTTGTCCAATTCCATGTGCATCCATACAAGAGAACATTCTTTTTCAGGAACTTCAGGATATTAATTGTCTAGTGTAGGAATGTTTTCCCTTGGAATTAGATTTGAGGGTACTTATGTATTTTGTGGATTAGGTCAACTAGATCTTCTTATGCACCAAGGTTGATTGGGTGGTGGCACCTCTCTAGTTATTAATATAGAAAAGTTGAGTTATGGAAAACATGTTCTAATATAGGGGAACTATCTTTATATTTCTAATCTTTCTAGAGGGATCTATGATGCGTTATATATATATATAGTCTGAGAGGCTATGTGATCAGATTATTGACTTCAGGCATATCTAAGTCTTCCCATATATCCTTACCTCTGAAGGTTCCATCCCCTAATTCTCTAATAAGATGTCGGGAATTCATGTTCATAGTTGAACACATCATCCAAGAATGGATCTATTATGTGGATAAAATTAATATAACCAAAGAACAACTTGTCATCTAATAGGAAATTTTCTAGTAGGATGACTCTAATGGTACGATTTGGTGGGGTGGTGCCCATTTTTTTTTGAATTTAAGGCATAAATCCTGATAGAGTTAATGCCATAATTTTCCATAGTTTAGTTAATATTTCAATGTTTTCTTCTTATTTCTCTAGTTTTTTCGTATTTTATAAGACTAGACTTTATAGAAATATTCTACTGATGGAGTTGGTTGTACCATAGCAAAAGCGGCTGATGGAATAGTTAGTTGTTTCAACTATACCTAGTGGATATATAGAGTCTATTTGAAAATATTTATGACCATAAAATCATTTATATTTTCAATAATATTATTGTTAACTTCCTTTTATTCATGTTCTTCCACTGGATCCCTCGTTCAAACATATACTACATGTGTAGGTGGCCTTAATAACTTAACCTGATCAGATTCCATAATATTTTGAAGGATTCCATTTAAGAAAAAATTCCTTGATATAGTTTCCCAATAATTTATTGACGAATAAATAGTTCAGATGTTCTTTTTCACCATCACGGTAGGCCTCTAGGGATTTGGAACCCTAATCATGTTATTATCCAATTATGATATAATGTAGCTAGGGAATTTGTCTTTTCTTAAATATTAAGCATTTTTTCCATATCCTCGAAAAAAACATTTAACCCCCCTAATCATCCTGATAAGGTGTACATTATTATTGAGGCTCAATATAGGGGGACCCATGACAAGGATTGGGTTTTAGAGATAGAGTGGGTGAAGGGGCATGATTAAGTGTAATAGTGAAAGCCACTTCTTTTTTCCTTCCATTTCATAGAGTTAATGGAGTTACTCCTGAATTAACATTAGTTAATGAGATCGAGTATTCCATTATTTGAGAGTTTGTGGAAAGATCATGAAGCCATCCTATATATTTAACATGGATGAGTGTTGTGTGCGATTAATCATGTAGATTCTCTACACTGATGGAGAACATGCCTTCCTGAGGAAGATATAGGTCTAAGATGTATGTCATACCCTTCCACCAAGTAATGAAATATGAGACCCTATCATTCTCCAACTATTTTCAATTTTATATGTTGAGGACTATTTTATTATGTATCATTGAGATAAATTTAAAGATAAAATTCTAACAGAGATCTTCCCACAATGTAATCAACCGAGCTGGATTGTGGGTGTTCAATATAAAGGATGGTCCCTATAAAGATTGCAAGAAACACATATGTGTCACAACCTATTATTTTTTAGGGGTCCCAATCAGTGGGTCAAAACGAGATACAAAATGATTCACATGCTACTACGGTCCCACTAATCCATTAAAAATTGGAAATATAGGGTTACTATAGTTTGTCTGGGGATGAGTTGGATTATACCATTTAGGGAAAGGCTTCTTTTCTAGCTGTACTAGTCTACAAAATTACTACATATCTTCTAATTGACTTATTAGTGACTCAATATTATTGATGATCCCTTGAATATTTTCTAGCTATATAGGATCTTGAACAATGGATATAGTGAGTAGAGATAACTATGGTTTCCTGAATGGTATCTTTCATGGGTAACCTATAGGGGTAGGACAATAAGGAAGTTCCTATCCTTTTTCTTGTAATGTAACCAATGGAGGTAACTTCTTATTTTCTATTTTGGGATGCATGAATATTGGTTTTTGGTTCCCCACATTGAGTAGATGTTTTGGATCCATTTCGATTATGACTGCGAAACCACTTTTTCAAAGAATGTCGGCTGGGAGTATGAGTTAAAGATCTATTTTGAGAACATGTTCAGGAAGAATTATTCCTCACATTATTTTTCCACTGAGTCTTCTAAATTACCTGATCTCTTATTTTTTCTAAGAAAACCATTCAAAAGGTTTAAGGGATCCAACCAAATCAATGAGTAGGTGAGGATAAACCTTACCATTGCAGTTTTCAATATTTGGTTCTATTTGAGGAGGTAATGATGTAGTGGTTAATGGAATTACCAAATTGATGGAGCTCTTACGATATTAGGTATACAGAAAAAATTCAATCATTTCATTGTGTACAATATTATGAACTATAACCTCCTCCTCTATCTCATCTATTTTAGCATCATGTTCCATAGGATAAGGAAGGTAGGTTATAATGACATTCACCAATGTGTAATGAATTATAGGTGCTTCAAAAGTATCTTAATAATACAAACGTTTTTGAGCCCTCCATGATTACTTGTTCTCTCATTTTCTAATTATCTTGGAACTATTATACGGATAGTTATTCGAAAGGAATATCAGGACAATTCGATCATGTGTATGACCAATGATGATGTTGAATCATGATATGGGAAAAATTGGGAGGATAATCTTTTTGGTGTTCCCCACACATGGTAGAAGATTAACTTTCTCTCATGTAGATGTTGTTGATGTAAAAAATCCACCATCCATATAGGATGGTTCTATTCCCCCTCCATTTTCCATAATGCTTTGGGATTGATTTTTTTAACCCCAAAATATGTTTTAGAAATCCCCCATTCCCTATGAGATGGGGTTTCTCCATGATTTTCTTGGATGCTACTCTTGTGGATGATTTCATCATTTTAGGCGGCCAGGTTTGAACATCAGCATGTGGAATCCTTTTTTTTTTTTGCCAAAACCATTCAACATTGAAGACAATTGTTCTATATTTGAATTTATTTCTACATGATGATTGAATTTCCTTAAGTGGGAAGACTTGAAAAAAATTTCAGATGATTGACGTAAAACTCTTTCAATGGAGTTATCTCTTCAAACCTCACTTCAGTGAGAATGAGTCAAGGCCTATTTTTTTATAATATCCTAGGTTATGAAAATATTTTATATGATGAAGTTGGCATGATACTATGATATTGGATGATTCTATATTTGGTGAAATTTTTTTATTGTGGAGTGTAGTGAAATTAAATTCTCTATGTTCACCCCATCCACTGATATAAACACTAGATGTGTATCTGCGATCATCTAACACAATTATTTTAACGTCCTGAGGAATGTGAACTGAATAGATCTTTATTATTTCCCTAATTTTGGATTTCATGCATCTAACAGATCCACCATGTAAATTTTTAATTGCTTCCCTCCTGTTAACATAATGTGTAATTGATGATAATTGTAGGGTAATACCTTCAAACTCAAGTAATGAATAGTGTTTCAAATGATAAAGAGGATTCTGTGCAGACAACCTTCTAACATTTCCTTTGGAATGCTGAAATGAGGAGTGTCCTATGAAAAAAACAAAATTAGTATATCATCATAAGACAATTGTTTTATGATGTTTAATGTGTCCTCTTAATCGTTTTCTAGAGTCTTGTCAACTTGGTCTGACCATAGAAGAACCTTACCTATATCCATATTGTTAGTATCAATATTGGGAGGGACATTATTTATTATGTTGAAACACATGTGATCGAACAGTGTTTTAGAGAATGGCCATCACCTTGTGATTATTTCATTTGAGAAATGATTTCACATGTCAACGAAAAAGAACCATACTTGACTGACCTTATTTACCCAATTGCTTTATGGTAGGAGGGATTTTTTATCATTAAATCACCAAGGTATTGACCTTAAATATGAAGTGAAACACTACTGTGGAGAGAGCTTTCATAGTGAATTCCATAATGGATAGGAAAACCATTATGGTTTGATATCTGACTACATGGAGAATCAATGCAGCATATATATAAGGAAGTAACATGATGGTTGATTATTAAAATGGGAGACCATCATTTTGTTTGATCTTATGTCCACATAGAGGCATTATGTGGGTCTCATCAGGAGATGGGCTCTCGAGATCGATAAAATTTTGAATATGGAGAAAACCTTCATGCTGAAGCATATAGATATGGCCTTTGGAATTACTAATGTATCCCTTGATATTCAGTTACTAGAGATTAGGATCTTTAGAATCCATTGAAAATGTCTGAGGGAATCAGGAACCCCAAAAATAAACATAGTAGGGTCATGGATCAGCTCTTCATTTTCCAGTCATCCCTAGTGAGCCATCTTTTTGGATTCTTTATTGCGAGAAACTTGGTCCAGTTGATAGGGAATGTGGTTTTCAATTACATAATCCTGTTTGGATTTCTCCCATGTCACTTTTTGAATTATCCAATAGCCTTCTAGAATATCATCAAGGTGGTGTCCCTTCCTCAATGTGTACATTATAATCGGCCAATCACCCTTAATTCGGATAGGGGTATGGAATATATCTAGTTCTGCATATATCATGGGGGATATTTCTACATGAACATAGGAAAAGGGAGAAAAGGTTTGTGCCCTCTCTTGAATGACACATAGTTGAGTCACCCCATTTATAGTGCCATATTTGTGTTTTCACCTCTCTACCAATACTGTAACTATTATTATGTCCAAGAAGGTCTATAAGATGTGAGAATAAAATTTTCTCAATCCTTAAACCATTTTCAAGATGTAATTGGGGACCTTAATGGATGACATGAGAATATATTCCCCATACATATCTATATAAGGGGTGTGTACGTTCTCCTGGGTTCTATTTCCTACCAGTGGATAGTGTTAGTACTTTGTTGTGGGGAGGATATTTTATCACATTATTTGAATTTAGGGAATTTTAGACTAACTACTTACGGGGCTTCCAAAGGAGACTGGTGCCAGGATTGATAAATGTGGATATGTACATGTTCTCTATTATGGTTATCAACAATATTTTCCAAACACGCTTCTTCAAAAACATCATTATTAGTATACTGGATGACTCAGTTGATGTTGGAAGGTGTTTTTAAGTAATCATGGATTTCTGTTGAATTTTATTGATGGGATTTATGGGATTAGGTGTTTTTTTCTGCTTGATGTGTGCTACCATGATTTCTTTTCATGCTTATAAAGATGTTTCCAGATGAGTATGCTTGAATGATTTTTGAGAACGGACAGGTGTATGTTTCTACTTCCAATTTTCAACAATATATGATTGGTGGGATTCTTCAGTGTGGTAGATGCATTTCCCTACTCCATATTTTCTGGTTTAAACCCCTATTGGGATTTATTTCATGCTCAAGACTAGATCACATGGGCTGAACTATGGAGGATATCACCCTAATCGGGTCGAGGGTTCACTGCCACATGAATTTGGTGGTAGCAACATCTCAGAGGATCCCTTCATAAGAATCCTATTATCTTCTTGGTGAGTCCATTGGTGGAATCTTGGTCTAACAACCTAAGATAATGGAAGATCTTATTGTTGTGTTATGGGGATAAAATTCTAAAATAGTTGTATATGAATATCAATTTTGCCTACTTCTGGACCACTAGTCATCACTGTGTGAACAACTACTGGGGATTCACGAGCTGAAGGGCCTGGTGGGATGCGTCCAGGGTCGGGATGGTAACATTTTGGGGGTACTATCACATAAGTTCTTTTGATACCTAGAATTTAAAATTTTTATTGGGTTGGAAATGGTTTCCCCTATTTTAATAAGCTACTAACATTAAATGTATCCCTGGAATACATTTGTGAGAGATGTTTTGATGTAATTTGGATTTAAGTTATATCTTTGGGGGATGTTCCTAAAATATAGCTGATAATCACAAATAATAAATCCCCTTCAAATAAGAATCTCAATAAATTAACACATGCATAATTTATTGTATTATTTTCACCTCTTACATTATGATAGAAAAAGTGGCCTGACAGGTTGGTGAAACAATTATCTTGGTTAAAAATTCACGCCAGTTTCAGTATTATTTTATGTATCTAAATTCCACAAGGGTGATGGAGTGGAATTTTTTCATGTTGGTGGGAAATCCTTCACATCATCCACACACACCCACGTACCTTTTTAACAGTTTCAAATAATTTTTATTCATGGAAGTATAAAACCCAACGGTTCTTATATCTGTGATGACTCATGGACCTAATTTCCATATCCAAGTGCTCATTGTAATTCTTGGTCAATCATACATTTGAATTAATATTGGTTGATAGGATGATATTTCAGTCTTATTAGGTCCTTTTGGGGGGATTTGTTTCCTACTATGGGACTCTCTTATGAAATTAATATATGATCATGAATCCACCATTAATTAACAATTATAATGTATTCCACCATTTAATTGACAATCAATTATTTTCATGTGTGGAGACTATAATCATATATATTTATCAGAGGTTCATTATTGATGGAGATATATGTATGTATTCAAGTTTCCCCATCGATGGTACCCTTTTATAAATAGATTATGGACTCTTTGGATTTTTATTGTCACGATGATATTTTTAATCCAAATAGCGGGGCACTCTAGAGTATATCAATATCCATGAGGATAGAGGTTTTTTTGATGTCCTTATCAGACCCATGGGATGGGATTCTTATGTATCCTTGTGACTGGAATTAGAAACGACATATTTCATTTCCACATAACAAGACACATCATAACATTTATCATCATGTGATGAGGGCCAAACCATGTTATTTGACGTAATGTGTCTTGGATGTTCAGGTGAAAGGTGTTTGTCGAATGATCATACTCTGAAGTAGTCTAAGGGGCCTAGAAGGAATATAGACCTCCAGTTTAAATATAACCCTTCTAAGAATGTTGCATGGAGAACATTATGTTGAAATTGCGTTGGGTTTTTCGACACTAGGGAGGGTTCTTATATACCCCCAATAAGTTGGGAATAAAATCCCACATTGTTCAAAATGTGTTGGGGCGATAACTTATAGGGGAGGCCCATTTGAGGGGATATAATTGGGTATTATCTCTAATAAGATTCCCATTGAATGTTTGGACTAATGCGTATTTCATGATCACCACTAACCTTGATGTCCATGTGAGTCATGATCAGTGTGGGAAACAATACGAAAAAATATATCTGAATATTACATGATCCACTTTGTCATTGGTGGAATAATATTGGAGTCAAAATTTGAAGATACATGGCTTTCAATGTTCCTATCTCCTCCATTATATTGGTAACTGGGATAGTCACATATAATGATATATCCATCTATGACCAAAGTAGGTGAAGAGGATAAAAAGATTCACTTTGACAAGAAAAACTAATAGATTACTCAAGGATGGATTCCCATAGTTGGATACATTCATTTGAAAAACCATACCTATAGTGGCCCTTTTGTGGAAAGGTGGGATTACGATCTGCAAAAATGTTCTATGTTGAGATATTAATCGGTCCATATATAAATCAATAATATTTCTATCCTCTAAGACCAAATGAGTCATTATTTAATAAGATAATCAAGCCAAAGCGAAAGATTAGAAATACCACATGTTCCACCTTCTCGAGTGGGAAGATGTTTGGATTATGAGAGAAGAATAAAGGGCTTCTATGTGCCTATTTCATCCAATGATTATATCTTGGATGTTCACAGACGACTACCAATATGAATACATATCATAGGCATAGAGAAGGGGAAAGGGATAATGCATGAGAGGTCCTTTAAGAACGACTAGTGGCATAATCTATGAGGGATTTCCTAGAAACTGGTTCCTAGGGAAGAGGGGATAATAAAGAAACACACCAAAAAGGTAAATGAAATTATGATTCTCCCCCTCCTTATTGCAAGATAAAGGTCCCTGATCTTAGGGAAAAATAGGGAAGGACGTGGTCCTAACCCTAGTACATTAATTAATGAGTTCCAAAACACTACCATAGGGTTGGTGTCTGTATTACCAAGTGAATTCTTATCCAGATTCACCATAATTACCTTACATATTAGGTGGAAAATCTATTTGACCCCTCTAACCGATGGAATGTATATCTGAATGGGAGACACATTGGAATCCATCCTACCATGGTCTTGAATGTCCAGAGCCTTTTGTGGAGGTCTTAATATGGCCCCACTCTGATTATGATTCAAATATAATAGGAGCCCTACCATTAGTGTCTTTGAAGAGGGATAAGATACGGATCATGCATATAAATGTTTATTGAGGCTAGGAGGTCTTACATAGGGTACTAATGGAGGAATGGGAGGGAATCACCCAGGTTGGCCTAAAAGAGCTAAAAGTGTTTTAAGGATGTACCACATAAGCAAAAACACTTGGGAGAGATTATTCGATTGTATCCAAGGGTTTCTTTAGCTATTCATGGGAGGATCTCATGCAGGCCCTGGGTATGGGATGCAGCTTTCATGCTATTTCATGTCAATTGGTGATTAAATGGTTCCTCACATAGGTGTTACATTTTTAAGACCAAGGAACTATTTCAATTGCATTATCCCATTTAATCCAATATTATCTCAGGATTTCTAGATCTACCTGGAAGGTTTATAGTGGACTAGGAAAAGTATTAGGGTGATCAAAGCATTGTGTTTTTATGATATTTTCATTCATTTAAAATGAAGAGCTCAAAAATCCTATTTATAGGAAAATATGGGACCCTGGGGAAAGATGTTGGATCATGTTGGTATATCGCACGAGATAATGTTATGGTGTACCATGTGTGGTATCATTGGATGACTTTACTGTCATGGACAATGAAACACCATTGGATTAGTAGGTCGGTCCTCCATGCCGACGCTGCTCTGGGGAGACCTTCATTAATGGGATTTGGAGAAGGATGTTGTCCACAGAATTATTACCTTCTATTCCTTTTCTTAATTTATTTCCCTTTAATACATTTTTATCCATGTGAAAAATGGAGTGTCAACATTTCAATATTAGCATCAGGATTTTAAAATATTTCTCGATATATTTCAATGCCTTATAAGAAAAAATAGGGTGTTAGCATGAATATTATATATGAATAGTTTCTTCCCCTTAACATTGTTCTCTTTGATTCTATAAATTCATATTATGAATTTTTCAAGTGGTAAATCACCTATAATTCATATTGGGAATATTTCAAATAGAACATGATACTTCTTTTCTCCAAATAAATTCATTCCTAACTAGATCTCATAATTTATAAAAATCTATGTAAATTTTAAAAATATAATTTAATAAAACAGTAACCATCAAATCCCATGATTCTAAAATTATGATATATGTATCAATGATACCATCATCCCTTCAAACATCATGCCTATAGAATTTATATTTCAATATATTATAATGAACTTCTATACAAGTTTATCCACTCACCATCCTTTAGAAATATTCATATCAAAAATATTTCTCATAATAAACACCATTTTCATTGTGGTAAGCCTCTTATAATTGTTCACAGGTGTGGAAATTAAATTAGATTTCATATTCACATCATAGAAATTGATTCCCATAATTTGGTCCATAATCATCTAGATTATGTAGATCATGTTCTGATCGACTCTTTATGACTCTTGCTTTTTCATTAATTATAGTTTGACCTCAAATAATGAATGATATAGATCTCTATAAAATAGGTAGTATTAAAATTGGATTCTCCATGTTATAAATATAAATCAAAAAACATTTATAGAAACACATATTCGTATGATAATTCTATACTTTATAGAAAAAACACTCCCTAAATCAAAAATTCATAAAGGATTTAAAAGTAATATTATTTTGAAAAAAGATTCTTGAACGTATAATTGATATCCAAACTAAGATCTAATACAAATTTTTATATAAGAAAATATGATCAAGAATTTGTCTAATCATAGAACCTAAATTAAAAAAAAAGGTAAAATTGACAAGTTCCCAGGAATGGGTTCACCACTAAGAATACAGGGTTGAATTTGTGGTAATTATTTTGAAATATATTCTCCTGAATCAATCATTGTTAATTAATAGAATCTTACCCTATCAAATGTGATTAAATTTGTTTACATTAACACATTGGGAATGAAAAATAACAGTGGATTAACTATTTTTACAGGTTATACCTCCTTTGTTAGGAGGCTACAACATTTGTTTGTTATGGTTGAGTTCAAACATATATGTTTCTTTAGAATAAATTATCATTCACAAGTTGGTTGGTAAACTATCATCCTAAATAAAGTAATTTATTCCATCACATCTTCTTCAATTAATTTCAATACCAGTACCCACTTATTGAAAATAATAAACCTTAAATAGAGTAAATAATTAATTTAGATGAATTTCATGATGTCATAGTATCACCTAATAATATATTCTTATTCAAAATAATGTTCTTAAACAACCCTGAGATAATATGATGCACTACATTCACATGTTCAATCTTATTATATTGACATAATAGGTGGTTTATAAATAGTATCTCCTCATTTTTTGTCACTATGTTTCTTCATCATTTACTTCTTCAACTATTTTATCTAGTTTTATTCTCTTTAATACACTTGATGTTTACTATACAATAGTATCATATACATTCTTCCATTATCACCTTATTATTTCTTATCTCTCTCTTCAAACATAATATTTTATATTTTTAGTCATATTGTAAAATAATTGATAATTAAAAACCCTATAATTCCAAGAAAACCTTTTCAATCAAGGTAATGTAGAATAATCACACATTATAATTTATTAATTAAATTATCATTAACATCTCACTATTTAAAATTCAATTGTGAATTATACCATGGTCACATAATACTATCAATTTATTAAAAATGCTCCTAAACATATATTATAATTATACCCACTATCTAATTTTTAAAATGAATAGAATAATTATACGATAAATATTCCCTTCCTTCATCTCCATTTATGATATTCAAATATATTAATTCCAAAACACTGAAATATACAATAAGTAATATTTTTATTTTTTATGAATAATATAGGAAATAAATCTTTATTTACATAAATGAATACATATAGAAATACCCTCATGGAATAATGCTTGTAATCTCAGCATGAAAATATCAAATATTATACCACAATCATCAACTTATATTTTCTTCTTCATTATTCATCACAAAATATATTTCCTTAAATCATGATTATAAAATCAAAATTTGTATTAAAAATTATTTATAATTTACTATGAATAATCTCATTTAATATCCCTTATAATCATGAAATTTTAAAACCAATAAACACTTTTATGATATGGAGATGATATATTTTATTATCGGAACATTATCAAGTTGTAACCATTATGAATGAGTTCATCAATAATACAAATTATTTTGAAATATAAAACTAATAAAAATTTACACATTTCATATTATAATAACTAATAAATATCTTATTGTATATGAGGACTACCTTTAAATAGATACATTAAATTTTATGTATGTGGAAATATTACTAATATTTAATCCAATTTCCATCAATATATTGAGAATTTTCAATCTTAATTTGTCAACATACTTTTGTGTAGTTCCCCCCTCTTCCACTTTATCCTATTCTACTTTAAATGTATACCTATTTATTTTTTACACATACTCTTATGCACTAACAAAATAATTTTACAAAACCCAATGGGATTCACAGATTTTATTATTTTATACTCCATAACTCTAAAGTAACTTTTATTCAATTAGTTAGTCACTCGTATTCATGCGATTAACTTGTAAAATTATTCTAAAAAAGTCTATAATATCTATTACATATTAAATCAATTTTTTAATTTTCACATCAAACTCAATAATATAAAATTATTAATGTAATATTATGAAAACATCAATTATTATTAAGACATATTATAATATCATGGAAACGTACATAACACCTTAAAAATATTTCCCAAACATCTAATAATTATTATTTATTTTTCAATAATCCCAAGTGTTACTGGATGATTACATCTCATTCTGTTGTAAACATTAAAAACTTACACTGAAGTAAACATAAAATCATAGACTTTATCATGGAGAATTATTTTGATACCACACAACTGGATAAACACATTTTTTAGATAATTTCAACTTTCAATGATAATAAATTTTTGGTTAAGTGGCGTAGATTATACTCAAAACAATATATATATATATATATTAATTTAACTATTCTAACCGTTTTATAATAGTTATAGCTTTATATTAGCAAAGGATAGATAAATATTTGTGTAACATCATATCCCTCTATAATAAAACAATACAAATAAATATGGGTGAGTTCATCCGACACAATCTCATGTGATAGGGAATAGATAAACATGATGTTTCAGTCTTGACTAAAAAAATATTTCCCTTTACATATATTTTTAAAACACAAATAATATGATAATTTATGGAGGTATACACTCATATGAAATGTGTATTAGTGAAATTATCTTTATTTAACTTATATTTGATATCAATTTATTTTTATGTATAATATTGCACATTATTCCATGAACGTTTAATAAAACATTTTTTACCATATGAAATCTTCGATGGTTTCCCATCATTTAGCTTCGAATATTCTAATAGTCATTTTAATACACAATTTGTATGAACGATATTTATTTACTACAATATATTATACCTTAAATATACTTTTAAAAATTAAAATATTCTCATTGTTATTCCATCTCAAATAGTGTTCACCCAAAAAAAGAAATTTTCACCTTATGAATATTCTCTATAATTAAAATCTCCTTCCATATAATGTTCCTTGATATATAAAAAATAGTATTATTCAGTTCTACTATATATCGTAACATAACTCAATTTTTCTCTGATATACATGAGTATATAATTTTTTATTGCATTAGATCACTTTAATATATGGAACATATAGTTCCAACATACATAATATGTAACGATGATTTTTAGTGATAAATAAATATTACAATGATCATCCTAAATTCATTCTGAATGACACTATTTCTTACATCATTAATTTATAATATTTTACCAACAATAATGGGTGTTAAGTAAACCTTAAATTCCTCTATATTTCGAATTTATTTAACAATTATCTTGAATATTTTTCTTCACATAAAAATCTGAAGTTTACTATTTGTAAAAATTATAATCAAAAATTGTAACTCAATTCAACCAATAAAGAAATCCTAAAATAAATCTTTATCTGATTTTATCATTTTATATAGGAATACTCTTTTTCCCCTAAATTTTTTTCCATCAACATAAACTATGATAATTATGGTACATAAAATCATCTCTTTAACAAATTTATTTCATTCAACATTCCATTTATAGAAATTAAATTGTTTCATATTACTATCTAGTTTAAATTAGTAGTCCATAAAAACAATATTTAACCCATATATATAATATTTATACCCTCATATAACACTTCCATCACTATTAATAATGAATCCTTCATGTATCTTAATAAAAAAGTTCTTCTTGTACCTTACCATTTAGGAATTCAGTTTTCCCATCCATCTATAATTTTTATTTCAATTTATTATATGTATGTTAAATATTTTTATTTCCTCAATACATGAAAAGAGTGAAAAACATTATTCATGTTCAATGCATTTCACATAAAAATAACTTTTTTACCAATCTAAACATTTTTTTAGGACACCTCACAATTTTCATTATGTTCATATGTAAATACCACATTAGTACTGATGAAAATTTTCTCTTCGAATATGGGAATAGGTGTCATAGTAGAACTCTTCTCAATATGATCCATATAATCATTTATAGATTTTTTAGTCCTTATTTTTAATAACATTACTGCATTTTTATAGTTTGATTTTTTTAAAAATATCTATTTCATTTCTTATTATCATTCATTTTCTATTCCACATTAGAGTATCGTGAAAACCAATTATATTATCTGCTTTTATATGATTCTTTAATCTCTGGTGATTTAATTCATCATCACTAACATCTTCATCATCATGAATAGTTTGATAAAATTCAATATCTCTTGAATTTTGTTCCTTTAAAAAATATTTTATATATTTTTTTATAATAAATCATCCTTTTTTCCTCTTTTTTTTTAAAATTATTTGAGAATTATAACAAAAATATTTTTTTTATTGCTGATACTTTTCATTTTATACTATATAATAGCTTATGAATATATTTTTCCCAAAACTTATAGCCTTATATAATATAAATATATCCCAAATATATCCATTCCTCATGCTTCTCATTATATTATTTGAAATTTTATTTTTTGATCATTGTGAATCCTAAACTACCAAACACATTTAAATACATCATAATTGGTTTTTCTCCTACCACATCACATATAGAGCTATGTTTGAATTTGATCTCAATTATAATATATTATATGTATAAACAGTTTTATATATTACATCTATACAGAAAAAATATTATTATAAATGAATATTACATCATTTAATATGAGTATTCAATTTATTAGACAAATACATGACTAAAACTTGTGGTAGTTTGTTGTATTTGGAGACTAGATAAGTAGTCCTCTAACATGGTGAAGGATCTTAGATATCTACCATAATAATATCCCCCTTTGATAATCCTACTTGGTACCATTCTTTATAACCTAGGGAGAGGAAACATTAGAAAGGGTGACACTGAATTCTCGGTAAGTGTAAAAATTATATATGTAAGAATAACATAAACATAAGGGTATGTGAACTTGAGAACAATAGTCCCAAACCATACCCTCCATTTTAAAGATCATATCCCTAAGTCATGTAATAAATATTTGATTTTAATAATACGAATATCGAAAGAAAATAAAAGGACATGATCTATTGTATAATAATATTGGCATAATCCATATAATTCTGACTTGCACATAAGCATAAAAAATCATTTCCGTAGAATTTAAGGCTCCTTACTAAAATGTATAAGGGCAATCTATGGGAGGATATAACTCTTTAGCGAAACACCCCATTATCCATAGAGGAATATCTCTCCAAATAGTGGAATAAGTTCACTACAAAAACTATAATAGTTGTCAAGGTTCACTACCAACACTATCATTGGGGACAAAATCCATTATTTAACTAGCTTCTCTCCCCATTTTAGACCTTTTTTTATTGAACCAGGTTCACTCCCCATTGTAGTCTTGCATGTATAATGAGATATAAATATTTAACCAATGCATTATAGGGATCTACAAGACCCACACATTTTTGTTATAATGTAACCACCATCCATATTTATAACATAACTAATTTCCTGATTTATAACGTAACCACGATCACATAATAAAAATATTATATATGTGAGACAAAAAATCCTAAAAAATTAATAATATCATAACTCATGAAATGAATAGGGTATCTGAAATTTCATATCATAAACTCTAGAAACGTGATTGGTTTCACAATCATTCCATTATTTGATAATAGTATAACTGATGAAATGATTCAAGTTTTGTAAGATTTCTATCATTGTATAACCCATGGAAGAAAAACATGTTTCATAAATATATTTTCGTTGTAGATATAAACCAATTATAGAAATTATATGAATCATATCATTTGACTATATCACCAATAAATCATAATTAATCTTAAATAATGACCTATTATATAGAAAATGATTTTGAAGGAATACTAGGGACTTATGTTGAGGAAAATAGATTATCTATAAAATTATTTTTTTAAAGTATGAAACATTATGAAAATAATTTTCTTGAAACATAAAAATTAAAATATTAAAATTAATCTTTAATAAATTGTATAAAAAATTTCATGATGAAAATATCTTTTCCTCGTTGAGAAAACGGCTCTTAAAACCTTCAACACATTCAAAAAGAATTTCTCTTTAAAATATTATATTTAAAATATATAAATTTAAAAAATATTAAGGAAATAATTTTCATTCAAAAGATAATTTCAAACATATAAATTTTACTTGAAGTCATTGAGTGGTTAGGATAATGGGAAAAACTATTCAGGTCGGGCATGATAAAAACAATGATTCTTTTCACATTTTCAGTAAAAACCAAATGGGAATTGTTATATAAAATGAAATAAAGTGTCCATTAAAAACGTTATTTAAAAGAAAATCAGTGGTAAATATTTATTTGAAAAATAATATGATAATAATATAACATTTTAGAAAACTTTTTTAGAAATCAGTGTTTTGGAAGAAAACAAATTTTCGTCCGAAGAGAGAAATAAGGTCATGTTTTTAAAAAACACCTTCTATATTATCTTAGGTAAAAAATAGTATAAATTTTTATTCTTTAATGAAAATATCATGAATAACCATTGTATGATGAAACTAAATAGCTTCTAAATATTGGAATCATAAGATTTTATCTTCAGAAACATAATCATAAATAGTCTTGAAAAATATTGAGATTGTAATAATAAATAATTACCACTTTGAGAGAACTAAATCAAAGGCCCATTGTGAAATAAAATAAAATGAAACATATAAAAAATTATTATAAGAAAATAATTATATTAGGTGTAAAATTTTATTTATATATTCCTCTAAAAAATAGATGCATAACATAACTCCATGTCTTAATGAAGTAAAATTGGGGAAAATCTCATAGGATATTTATAACTTTTTATTAATAACCCCCATGAAAGGGAGATCTAAAAAAATATATCTTCATATAAATATTTATAATTATAAGTTTCACAAATTAAATTTATGTGAATTATATAAATCACATAAAAGAAGCTTGTGGTGAACATTGAATATGGATCTGAAAATAATAAAAGTGAGATGGAAATCCCTTACCTTAAATATTGAATAAAATTATACTCATTCAAAAATAAATTATAATAAATATGAGATTATTATAAAACATTTAAAAAATCATATATATATATATATCATACCATATATTATTTTCTTATGACCATTTAGTACACATTTATTACCATTACCTTGTTGAATTCAGATTTTAGGTGATTCTAGATTTGTTTTCCGACAATTTTTGGACTTTTTATATTTATCATAAAAATTTTATCATGATTTAATAATATCATGAATTTAAAATTTTATATAAAAATCATATATATTCAATATATATATTTATATATTTAGAGGTATATATAAAATTTAGTGATGGGAAATGAATTACACTATTTATGATAATGGTAGGTTCTACGTAGGAATAAAACATTGTTTCCATTTTCTAGTTGCACTAAAAATAAAAAAATTAAATAATATATTATAATTTTATGATCATTTTTATGTAAAACATATAACATAATTTCATTAAAACCATCCATAGTGCACAATAAGTAAAGAGTGAACAAATCAAAATGATTCACGAGGGGGTAGTCCATCGTGCAGTAATGATATGTTATCATATTTCCAAAAAGAATAAAAAAAATATAATTTTAAAAATATTAATAATATCATAAATATAATATATAAACAATTTATCCATAACTATTTCACACTTTTATAAATGTTAATATGAAATAATAATGAAGTTTGTTCATGAGGCGATCGTCTATCGTACACATGAATGATGATTTCATAACATACATTATGGAACATGATATGGTTATAGTTTATTTAATTAATATAACAACAAGTAATTATATGGAAAATAACTATTTTAATATATAATGATGGTATGATAATGTTGTAGGGAGAAATAAAACATAAATTCGCATTGATGAATGTTACATCTTCATTGGGTATCCTCCTTAGGATTGAAATATAATCCATCATAGGTTGTTTTTATGACAAAAATAAGGATTATATTATGAGATTAAAGAAGTTGGGAAGTTATTTGTGTAGTATTTGGCTGAACCAAATACTTATGACGTTGTGCTGAAGAGTGAAGAGGGGTAGGCAATTATAAGTGGGAGAGAGAATGTAATTGTAATTTCAGAAAGGAATATTTGTTTCATTTTTTTCCATCTGTAAAAAGGTTAAAAATTATTAAATTATATACCGACATAGGTTTAATTGTAATAATATACCCATAAAATAGTTTTTAGAAAATTTTATTGTTCATTTTACCCATATCATTTTTATTTAACACCAGGTAATCTAATTTTTAAATAAACCAAGGTAATTAATTTTTTATATACACAATATAAATTTTAGCTAAAATTTTATTCTCCTAATTATACATTTTAAATTACTAGTTTTCTAAATTTGGAATTTATTTTTACAAATTCCATTATCCTTAGTGGGAATTTTTATTTAGTATTTATCCCACAAACACGATGAAAAATTGGGTTTCTAAAGACAATAAGTCAAAAGTATGAAATGTTTCTATATAAAACTCAAATATAGAATTGACTCTAATTAAATAAATTGGATTTATAGAAATAAATATTTACTAATTTTATTTTAAAACCAATTCAATATATAATTTAACTTATATTAATTTAAATAAACATGAATGTTTCAATTAAAATCCTATATTTTTTATTATAAATCATAAAATGAAATATTTTAGAAAAATAAAAAAACATATATCTATTATAATTTAAAAATTATTCTTCCAAAAGTTTAATATATTTTATCAAATTAATTTTCAAAATGTGTAAAAGTTTAGTTTTAAAGTAAGTGCACCGTAAAAAGATGGTAAAACAGTTTTTTTGAATAATAGATTATTTAAGAATAAAATCGGATTTATTATTCTCAATGATATAAAAAACCTATGATAGATGATAAATAGTTTATTTAATATATATACTATATAAATTTTATTAAATTCATTCACCAAATGTAGTTTTTTAGTTTTTTAGGTGAAATATATTTTTTACAAACAAAATATTTTTTTAAGGATTTCCCTAATTTTCAAATAGTTATTATTTTTATTTCTCAATAATTTTTCACAAAATTTTTAATTTTAAACGCATGTGTAAACTATTTTTTCACAATTTAGTGAAAAATATTCATACTAGTCATTCCAAATTTTCTGTGATAACTATCATTTTAAATAATAATATTTTAATTATATGACATGTTTCATTCTTATTCTCTATTTAATAAAACACAAGTTGAAATCAATATTGTGTGTATTATATGACAAAAAAGTGTTTTTTGTAGTTATAGATAAATGTTGTGTTACTTATAACACAACCAAAAACCATTTTTTCATGTCATATAGAATATAGAAAATATAAAATTGATTTCAAAAAATTATTTTCATGAAATCATGGGTAGTTACATTATACCACCCATAAAATGAATTTATCCCTCTAAATTCATCTTAATAATTAAAAGATTATATTTTGAAAATTATTTCATAAAAACCAACATTGTACAAATAAATATTAAAACACCCTTTAAAAATACATTTTTGGAAACATAACAATTACCTAAAAAATCATAACCAGTTTCCATATTGGAGAACATTGGTAGGAAGTGATGATTTAGAAATAGAAGAAAAGTTTAAATAGATAAAGAGAGTGATAAAGATAATTTATCATAAGAAAGTGGGTGATCCATAGACGTTTATTGACCATAAAACTAAAGAATAATGAGGCATCAAAAAGGTTATTTATATCATAAAAATGATGATAATATTACATCATTATATTTTTGGATCCATCTCTTAATATTGGATTATTCATTTTCCACATAGACTAAGAACATATAAATATGTACTTACATGATATATTTTTAGTTCATAATAATAATGTCACCATTTTGATAGGAATCTATCAATTTCTACTTTATATTTTACTGAATGTGATGAATTATTCAGGATTCAAAATCAAAATAACATCCATAGTATAATGACAAGTAATTCCTTTTATCTCCAGTAACAAAATATTAAAAATAGTTATCTAATATAGATGAAAATTCATATGGTGAAGTGATACATTAATATTTAAAACCTCATCCAATGTTCAAATTATTCCATTTGATAAATTTTTAATCTTCTAAACCTTTGAAAAATCAGAATTAATAAATAAGGTCGCTAAATTTAACAAAATAATATTAACATGAATCCCCCATATATCATAATGTTTCTCTAGATTGTTGTATTCTAAACATGTGTATACCTTCATTGTGTACTCTCTAGAAAAATGATAATAACCATAATTTAAATTGAACCTCAATGACAACATTCATGCTTCCACATTCCTTAAATGAAAAAACAAGTTATTGAATATAATCCATAGATCCAATAATGTGATAAAAACAATCAATGATTACATATTCAACTTATTCTAACTAACCCTATATCTGTTAAGAGGTCATTAATATTATCTAATTTAATTTATTCATATAAACAATCTCTTTATCCAAGAAACATTATCTTAACATCTATAACATATTAAGGTTTATCTTCTCTTCACCAGAATATCACCTTTCCATTGAATAACTTCTACTGTACTTCAATAACATTTATGATATTCCTTAAAATCATTAAGTCAACCTGTTTAAAACTGTCCTTATATATATATATATATTGGTATTCAAAAATTATAGTTTCATAAGTTCAATACCAAACAATTTGATTCCCATCCTCATCCTTAAGTCGTTAACTAGGGTTCCTTATCCTATTCCTTAAGGCCACTTTCCTTTAATATTCCACTCGTAGTTTCTTCATCATCAATTGTATAACCATTACATGTATAACGTTACTGGTTCTATTTAGGATCAATTCCCTTAGGTAAAATATTTGAATAATGTACATTCTTTAAACATTTAAAGCATTTATCATTCGATGATATCTCAAGGAGACAATTATTCAAATCCACAACATTAACACATCTTTTCATTTTCATTTTTAAATTATGTACTTTGTATCATTCTTTTGCCTAGACAAAACATCTTCCCATTCCTCTAAGACAACCAATAAGGTGTTTTTTCACATATTATAGACACACAGTTGTCCTAAAATTCTTTCATCCATAGTCTCCACTACCTGAAATCTCAATGAACACTATCTTTCTATTCATTGGTGAGTCATAGTGTTTGTTAGGCTATATATTGTAAATCATTCCCAAATAACTAGATTAAGAATAATCACAATGTCTTTCACACAATTAATATTTTCATTTGGATGCTAATTTGAAATGTTTCATTAAAAATAAATGTTAACCAAATTCCTTTTAGTTCCCACAGTTCACTAAATCCAAAAAAATTGTGAGAAACTCTAATCATACCCTGATACTACATTATCATTTAAAAAATAACATATAGGATATATAAATCATTACACTTTCATGTTAATCCATGACACTGTAGGTTTATCTTAGTACTTTCATATTCATCATATATTAAAATCACTTTGGATTGTTTGTAAAGTGTTTGGGAACTTCCAAATTGTATCCCTTAGGAGTGTCAAAACAGGTGTGCAGTCAAGACTATTTTCATGCACCAGTTCTTGATCAAATCCAGCTCAATATGATGTTTTTAGGGTTGTTACCACTGTGTAAATATTTCCTGGATCCCCATCCATTTGTAGTATCCAAAAATGTATTTATTTCTAAGAAACTCCTTTCTATATCCTTTACCAAAATTCCTAATCATTTTCCAGTACATTTAATTATCCATATACTTATCATCAGAGACATCCCAAGACATGTCTTTAGAAAAATATCTAGGAATATCACTAATTATTTCTCATCATTAGTTTGAAATTCCAGACTAAACCATTTCATTGATACGAACTATATTGATATCAGATTATTATTCATATATATTTTATGTTTCAACATGAATATTTAATACGTCACACAAACACACACCTGAGTAATAATTTAGTTTAGTTTCTTTGGAGACTAGTTACACAATCTTTAAGCATGGTGAATGATCTTAAATGTCTCCAATAAAGATATTAACTATTAATAACCCAATATAAATCCTTTATTAATAACAAGTTAACATGAAACATAAGAAATGGTGATATTAAATGCACTGTAAGGGTAAAAAATGGAGATACATAATCATAAAATAAAAATAAGTGTATGAGAACCTACTCATAATAGTTGAGAAATATACCATATATATCAAAGGATATAATCTGGAGTCATGGTATAAATATTATCTTGTCATAAGACCTAAATCATAACAAAATCACATGACATAAGATATGAGAGCATAACATTGGCATAAGATATAAAATGTTGAAAAACAATAATCATAGAAAATAATTTCCTTAGTAGGAAAGGATCATTTCAAAAACATATATGGTCCGTGTATGGATGGATACACATCCATAGTGTGACACACCACCATAAAAAGTGGATGCTTTCCTCATATTATAATGGATTCACTACTGAAACCATCATAGTTTTCAAGGATAACTCACAAGACCATTATTATGTACAAAGTCCATTATTGTACTATGTTCACCCCCAATAATAGATCTGTCTTAATTAAATAGTTTCACTCCCCATTTATGTCTTGAATATTTCATGAGAAATAAATCATTATCCACTAAAAAGGATGATATATATGTCACACACACCAATGGTTTTAAATAAACTATCATCCATGTTTATAACATAAACACCATCACATAATGAAAATCATACATATATGGGACACAAGATCAAAAAAACTCATCAAATCGTAAATCCTGAAAGGAAAAAAGGAATCATAAAAATCATATTATTGAATATGGAAAATAGGTAAATTTCTTAATAATTTCATCATATCATAAACTGTAAAAATAAGTAGGTTTTAAAAGAGTTCTATCATGGTATATCTTTTGGAAGAGAAACGGGTTTCATAAATATCATCCCATTATCAACATAAACCATTAATAAAATCAATAACAATGGTTACCGTGGATTATATACCCAATAAATAATATTTATCCCCAAATAATTTCAACTTAGATGGTAATTGTTTTTGATAGAATTCTTTTGACATTTCTTGAAGAAAATATATTATCTTTATAAATCTATTTTAAAAACCTAAAAAATTATGAAGATTATTTTCTTTTATATAAACATTGAATACATATACAGTAAGGTTAAAAAAATAATTTAAAACATTACATGAGGAACATAACCTTTCTTCTTTGAAAATGACTTTTAAAACATAAAACACAATCAAAATATATTTCAAATTGATGTAATTTGTTTTAAACCCAAATATTTCCCAAATATTATTGAACAATGATTATTTGAAAATGATATTTTAAAACATTTAATGGATTCTTGAAATAATTTAGCGTTCATGACAATGGGAAATACCGTTCATGTGATGCATGTTAAAAACAATGATTCTTCTCACAGTTTTGATAAATGAAAAATAGGCATTGCTTTTGAAAACAATCTCAACAATCCTTTGAAAAAAAGTTTGTAAAAATTAAATCATAGGTAATAATTTCTTTTATAAATAATTTTTTAATAATAAAAAAAATTGGAAAAAATATTTATATAACATGGTTTGGGGAGAAAACATAGTTTCAACAGAAGGGAGAAATAAAAATAGGTTTTAATAGAAAAAAGATCTAAATTTTCTTATGAAACAACTTTGAAAAACTGGTATTATTGCACTAAAAAATCATGAATAACCATAAGATAATAATATTAAATTTTTTCTTAAGATATGTATAATAATATTTTATCATCAAAAACCTAATCATAAATAATCTTGATAAATGATGAAATTTTAACATAAAACCATAATCTCTTTGAAAAAATATAATTATTAGAACAATTATGGAATTATAAAAAAGGGAACATAATATAACATGGGGAAAATAAATAAATTAAATAAAAAGTAATAGGTTATATATATACACCATGGAAAATAAAATAGTTTCATAACATAACCATATGTCTCACGAAAAGAAAAATGAGAGAAAAAAAATTCTATACTGCTTTGTTAACATTTGAACTCTAAACCCCATGAAATATAGATATTCAAACAGATATATAAATACAAATAATGTTATGTATAATAATAATAATATAAATTCATAGGAATTATATACCTCACATAAAAGGATCATGTGGTGAAAATGGTACGTGTCTCAAAAAAATAAAAGTGGGAAAGAAATCCCTTACATTAAGTCTCAACTTCACTAATAATAATTCAATATTCTTATATAATAAATATATTATTATTATAAATATTTTAAAGTACAATATTTTTATATATAATTCCATATAAAATTTTATTATGATCTTATATTACATGTTTATTAATTATTTCATGTTAATGTAATGTTTCAGGAAATAACATTTTTTCGAGTCTATTTTGACATGTTATATATCATAATATTACATATATCATGGTTTAATAATATTCAAAATATAAAAAAATTATATAAATATCATATAAATTCATTATATATGTATTTATAGTAATTTATAAAATTTGGTGATAGGAAATGAAATACATCGTTCATGGAAAACGGTAGGTCGTATAAATGCATAAACATTGTTTAAATTTCCTTTTGGATTAAAATAAAGAAAATTAAATAATATATTACAACTAAATAATTTTTTTCATGTCAAATTTATCACATATGTTCATTAAAATTATCCTTAGTACATTCTAGGTGAATTTTGAAGTAATAACATCACTTCGTCAGGCAATTGTTTGTCGTACGCACTCGTGATGTTATCATTTTCCCTATAAATGGAAATGAAGAAATTATGTGGGATGTAATAATTATAAAAACATAATAATACAATAAAATTATATATTAACAATTTATCCACCATTATTTCCAACCCTTATAGTTGGTAAAGTAAAAAACTAATGACATCAGTTCGTGAGGTGGTTGTCTGTCACACACACGAATAATGATTTCGTTACCCATTTCATAGATGTGGATATGGTTGTAGGAAATTACACTAACATAAAAAAATTAATTATATGAAATAAAATTATTTTAATATATAATAATGGAATAATAAATTTTTATGGAGGTAGAAGAAGATACAAATCAAAAATTCATGTTGATGAACATTACCTTTTCTTTGGTTATCCTTCATAGGTTTGCATAAATGACATCCTTGGTTTGATTTCAGGTAGAAATAAGGTTTGTAGGTTGAGTTGAGGGATATTGAGATGTTATTTGGTTATGTATCAAATGAGAGAAATATATTTTGTCATGTAAAGAAGAGAGGAGAGTGGTTGGACTTTTATAAGAGGGGCAGTGGACAAACTATTTATTTTTGAAAACAAGTCGATTCCACCACTTTTTTCATATGTGAAAAACATAAAAAGTATTTCATTATCAATCCTTATAGTTTTAATGGAATAAATATGGATATAAAATAGTTTTTATACAAGTATATTTGTAATTTCTACCCTTATATGTTTTAGTTTTACCCCCTAGTATACCTAATTTTACTTTAACCCAGATAATTGATTTTCAATGTATTTACTATTCATTTTGCTAAAAAAATTTGTTTTAAACATAATAAATTATATATTTTTTTCCTTATAATTATGAAATCCATTTTTCTATATTCCATGAACATTATTGTAAATATTTAATTTAAAATTAATATTGTATAGTTGACAAGAAATTACATTTCTATAGAGAAAACATTCAAATGTTGCAAATGATTTTATATTGAAATTCAATATGAAAATGGTTCCAATGAAAAAATTATATTAATTGTAATAAATTTGAAAAATATTTATCTATAAAATTTTAAAATATAATTACAAATTTTAAATAATTAAAATGATAATGAACTTTTTTATTTTAAAATTTTTATTTTTAGTTATTCATTAAAAAATTACAATTTTGAGAAAAATATCGTTAAATTAGCATAATATTATTCTCAAATTATGATTTAAGAAATTAATATTATTTTATAAAATTAATTTTTAAAAATTATTATTATTGATTGTAAAATAATTGCACTGCTAAAAATATGAAAAAACATTTTTATAGAAAAACAATTTAACTGTAAAATTTGATCTATTCTTATCTTTTTTCTTTAAAACCCATAGAAAGAATTAAAAATAGTTTCTTGAATATATATATATATATAATATAAATATAATTTAAAAAATTCACTACAATTGGTTTTTTTGTTTTATTGAGGTGGAACACAGTAGTTTGCATGACAATTATTATTTTTGTAAAAATATTTTCATTATTTTCTAATTGTTTATATTTTTTCTAATTAAATTTATTCTAAGTAATTAATTACATATATATATTTCTAAACCATATATTCATAATTGAACTAATATTATTCAAACACAACATTCTAATTTCTAGGTTAAATCTATTATGATTAATTAAAATATTTCAATTATATGACATGTTTCGTTTAAACTCGGTTTTTCATGTAACAAAATCTAAAATTAGTATTTTGTGTAACATATGATAAAATTGGTGTTCTAGATAGGAAATATTAACATAGTGTTACTTGTAATTCAATCCAAAATCAACATTTTGTGTCACAGAAAATATGGAAAATATTAAATATATTAAACAACTAATTTCACAAAATTTCATCATATGACATGATTCCATGGGAATATTTAGAATAGTTCTTATTCAGATGTCATTGTCCTAAAATTTTAAACCAATAATAAAATCTATAATTCAAGGATACCATTGTTTAAGTACTAATAGGAATATTTTTTTTAAATATCATTTTTATAATGATATGATTTAAAATAAATACACTTTAATTCCTTTTCATTATATTTTATCTATATTTTGACATATAAACACAAACATTTCTCAACTTATCTATTTAAAATTTTGAACATATCTACAATATCTTTTTTAATTTATTACCAAAACATTCATCATCTTTGAGAAGTAAATAATGAATAATATAATGTAGAAAATATCCTCTAGTTGATATGTGTCTCATATGTCCACCAAATTTATAAGGAATGAGCTCAAGTGGACTTATGGGATAAATATTCACCCTTCTATGAGTTCCATGCATAATCCTACCCTTTTAATGATTTTGAAAAATAACTTATCCTTCTCTCATCATTGAGGGAAGGATTGATAGATAATCATTATATGAGATTTAACTCTTATTGTTTTTCAAATATGGGAAAGTCTTCTATGAAATAAATTTTTATCATCCATTATACACAAATAATATGAAGCGGAAGGAACAGAAACATTAAAACAATCTCCATTGGTCAATTCTTTGATGCTGAAAATTATTCCATTATTTTATTCCTTCATACAAATTATTCATTGTAAAAACATTATTTCAATTATCCCAAAATTGAATCACACCAAGTATATTTTTTTAATCCCAATAAAAAAATATTTTGATTTTAACCATTAGTTTCAATCTCAGTGGTTCCAACTCATTTCATTTATTGAGATAATTCACATCCAAATGTCACTCCCCCTCAATCAAGCTCTAAAATGTTCTTAAAAATTTAAATATCCTTACAATTTTAGAGGAGTATCCACTGTTATGAATCCCTGGCCTTCCATTATTTATAGCCATTAAAGAATGTTTAAAAATAATAGGTTTTTCTACCTTATTCTTTTAATAAATTCCTTTTCAATGTTCACCATATTATATTTATTTAATTAGAGTAATTATACACTCATAAGAATAGTGAAATAATGTTTCAAATATTTCACATATTTCTTCCTTGATGTCTCCTCGATTTTATACATATATATATTAGATGAGATATTATTTATAGTTTTTTCAATTCCATAATTGCTTCCTCATCCTTTCATATTAGTTTTTATTATTATCAGTATCACACCACCACAAATCACTCCTACTACATGGGGATGACATTTTGTACCATTATAAATTGTTTTGACAATATATTCTACAACACCAATAATACAATTTGAACATTTTTATCTAAAATCATCAATTTTCATGTATTGAATAAAATTATTATAATCTTTCCATATTATTTACTTCATTATGATTATGATAAATAGTTCTTCTTATGTTTCCACCATATTTCATTAATTTATTAGAATATTTAAAATACTATTATTATCCCAATGTTGTAATCTAATCATTAACTATTGATAACAACATATCATTTTTAATTATTACCAATAAAATATTTTACCAAAAAAAATTGGGAAGCGTTCTCAGAAATATTAGATATTTCAAATTTGACAACAACTAACTTGTTGAAATATTTAATTATACTCATCGTATTATTTTTATATGCAGGAAACTTTTATTGTTTTATGGTTATATATTCATTTATTGGATCCTTATTTCCTTCATGGTACTTAACCATCTTATATATCGTTACCACATTCACCTTGTTCTATTTAATATGATCAATATAACCCACTTCCCTTTTGATAATATATTCATTTTATTCTCATTTTTATTTTTCAATTGTTTAAAAAAAATTCATTATTATGTTACTATTATCAATAATAGATTCCATTCCATATTTCAACACAAATTCTATATGTGTTTCTTTTAATTCTTCTTATACTTCAATACTTACGGTTTCTTATTGTTTTTCATCCTGAGAGATAACGTTTGGGATTTTTAAATAGCCTCATCTTCTAGTTCAATGGATGATTTGGAGTATCCTTCTTCTTCTTTTCCCAAAATACTTATTCTCTTCCTTATAGAAAATAATTTCATTTCCAAATTGGATTTTGAGAATTAGTTTTCGAATTAACCACTATTCTTTTTTGAGTTCTTTATTCATTCTCATCAACATAATACATTACTCATTTCTTATTTGAAAAATTAATTTATAAATAAATAATTCTACAATATTTGAAATATTTATGTGTTTTTCCTATGTAATTTACATTTTAATTTATATAGTTTGTTGACATAAGATCCATAAATATCTTTTACTCTCCATTGATATATTCCATGTATTTAGAATCACATAGGTTATCATATTATTATTTAATATTATAGAGTTTTCTCATGTATTTAAAATATATTTCTTCCTTTTCCTTGTTCTTGAATATAGCATTCTTTCACATTTTAAAAGTGAAATAAATTTCATTTAATTTTTCAGGGGATAAATATTATTTGGATTATAAAGTATAAATTTTTGGATAAGAAATATCTAAAATTTTCCTAATCATATTCTTGAAAAAATTTGTTTTTTAATTTATTTATTAATGAAAACTATTCTAATACCTATATCATTAAAAATTTTGAATTAATAATCAATAGATTTATTGATATCCATCCCAACATATTCATATTTCCTCTTTTGTAAAGGAAATTTTTCATCTTCAACCATTAAATATCATTCATGAATACATTATATCTAGTAAAAATTTACCTTTATTATTTGAATCTCTATAACCTTTATGTATGTTTTTTAGATACGGATTTAAGTATAAAATTTATTAACTATCCATAAACCTCTTTATTTTTATTACCATCAAATTTAATAGTATAATATCCATCAATTGGATATTATACCATTATAGCTAAATCAATGAATTGTAAAAAATATGAATTAAGATATGGTGTAATATTATTCTCTCATCTACGGCATATTTTTCTATTAAATACTCTAATTCCTCTATTATTATTTGAATTTAGATTAAACATTTCTGATAGACTATGAATATAACAAATTTAAGCAGAGTTCTTTGATACTAGTATATGTTTCTAAGATTAGGTTATCTTGTTAGAAGGGGGTTGAACTAGTAATAGTTCTTTTTTAATTTCTTCTATTGAAGTCAAACTCTATGAATTGTTAGAATTTGATATAATTAATTATTATTAATCCTCAAATATTTTATCAAATAGAGTAAAAATACCATATTTCACAAAAACAATTTACTAGGTCCGCTGCTTAATGTGGTTTAGTATGTCCATGATATGTTCAGGTCGAGTATAGACACAACTTTCAACAAAAATCAATTATCAAGTTCACATGGGTTTGAAATAATCATCCTTCACCCATTATTGTTCCCCAACACTTTTTCTCCAGGTAAAAAGTATACTAGTTCCCACTAATTTAAAATAATAAACCTCTATCATGGTTAACAAGATATTCATTTGAATTCTAGGATGTTAAAACATCACTACATGAGATGTTTAGATTCAATTTAATGGAATTTTATTTCCATATAAAAATATGATTCACTAAATACACATATACATTTCCATAGTATGAAAAATATAATTATTTTGAAATATTAGATCTCTGTTGATTTAATCCTCTTTATTCTTCTTCATCTTTTTCTTCAACATATTATAATTAGCATCCCTCTCTTCAAAACTCTAGAAATTTAGTGCACTAAAATATTAGATATTAGCTCCCTTTATATTGTTATATTTCTTATTTTCTCTTATAGTTTACATTTAATGTTTTTGTAATTGTATTTAATTATTCCATTGTTCATAATTATTTATTTTTTAGAAAATCTATTAAATTACGAAATCCCATAATATTAGCATAGAAGGTTTACATGAAAAATTTATCTCAGAATAATCCTTTTTAACTATTCCTAGGGGTTTTATACCATAATATCTGAATACTTTCCTTATCTTAATAACCTATTTTCCATAATATTACAATAATAAAAACTATCTAATTTAAAACTAATTCTAACATTTATTTTATAAATTTACCATATCTTATCACTATTTATGATTTTCAAATATATTTTTAATATCACTAAATATTCTAGAAATTATTATCTCATTTTACTTGTGAACCTCAAAGGACATAAACCCATGTTCATATACATGAATAAATTATTAAATATATCCATATACTAATACCGCTCATCATAGTGTTACAAAATAATAAATTATATAACATGTTTTGATTCATATTTTATTCTTCATTATTCATCACTAAATATCATTCATTGAATTATAATTATTACATAATCCAAGATATTTCAAACAATTTACAATGGAACAATTATTATATAATTTTATATCCCTAAAAATAAAAAAACTAAACTGGTGAATTATTTTGATATGGAGATGTCTTATTTTATGATTCAAAATTTTTCAACTGTTTTCCATTATAAATGATTTTATTTATCTTATAAATCCCTATAAATCACACCACATAAAAAATATACTTTGAATCTCAAAATAAATTTTACATATCATAGTGTTTCATTATAATAACATTATGCATATCCATATTTACATTTATGTTTTATAAAAAAAATTAATATTATGTATTCCTTAATCTAACAATACTTTATCAATTTCTCCTTAGTAAGATTCACCATACTCTTATATACTCACAATTTTTTACATTATCAAATATTATAATAAATATTTATACTTATATATTATAGTAGTTACACTTATGCATTGAGAAACATTATCTTACACAACATAGAGGGATTTAGGAATTTTTTAATTTTGTACTACCGTTGATGTTACCTTTACACATTCTTGTAGTTAATCAAATGTATTACATGACATTTTAGATTTCTTCATACTATTTCCATAAATACATTTACTCATAAAATTACTTTTAAATTTTTTTTATATACCTAAAAATTCCATTATTATTTATCTAAAGTCAAAATATATTCAATTTTTGTTAGAAAAGTTTCAATCAAATCAAAATAATTTTCAATAATTTAAGGATATAAACAAAATATACAAATGGTTTTTAATCATGGTTTAAAATAAATGAAAGATACCATCAAAATTTATAATATGACTCTAAATAGATGTTTATAAATTTAATTATTCCACAAAATGATGTATCTTATTTAATATGTATTTCATCCCCACTCTAAACCATACAACACACAGATAAAAAACTTACAACACAATCCACAATGGATTTAAAATAGTTTATTGTTTATTAAACACATAATATTAAGAATTAAAATGGTTTATAAATTGTCACAATCCATGAGAAATAATAATCATCAATATAAGAAGAAAATAAGATAATTAAAACTCACTCCATGGAGTTATAGGTTCCAAAAGATAGGTGTACCACATCAGAAAAATATAAAAATAATTTATTCCCAATAATCAAGATAATAATTTTTTTAATTTATATAGATCCATAAAAGTGACCCCAAAATACCCCATTTATAATAAATCTTTGAAATAGTCATTTGGTAACCTTAGTATCCATCACCATTCGATAGTCATGAGGAGACAACTATTAATTAATTTCACCTAAAATGTCTCTTTGAATTAGCTTAATTAGCTTCTTATTATAATGGAATAATGAAATAATTCATAGCATATCCTCTTAAAACTATACATATCCAATAAAAAGATATCACTGTTACATCAACATAGTTCAAGACCATGGATCTTTTTTCCCTTTCTATATCAATGCCCAAAATTTTGAAGTTTGTCCTCTAAAAAACATTTAAGGAATAAATTATGTTTTAAAAAATATAACATTTCTATCTCTATAAAAAATTGAAAACAATAGGCTGAAATAATTAAGATTAATATTAATAGGATTTTGTTCGGCTAATTGGGGATCTATATTAATCAAAATGATGTTTAAAGAATAATGCTTCAATTGTTAAGAAGAACCCACTAACAATGATGTAAACTGATAAAATATAAAAATAATAATAATGTTACATTATCTATTAGCATACAAAATAATAATAAATAAAGACAAATAATAGTTATTTATATACAAACCAAATAAAATTGTATGAATGGGTACATTAAATTCCTTATTTTTCACTTTTGTGATTTGATTTTTATTTATGTAGTTATAGAAAACATCCCTTTTTAATTCAACCATTTTCATCTCATCAATGATTGAACTAATAAGAAATAACATATATTACATTATAGCTATAATTTTTCAATAAAATATAAATATATAATAATGAATTCAATGAGTTCTTATAACATTAGAAAATTAAATAAAATGTTATTGTCAAATATAATCCTCATGGAACTCAATTAAAAATCATATTTTGCACATATTATCTAATGTTTTCATATTATAAAACATTAAGTCCAATGTAATCCATAGGAAAATATATCAATTATATTATTTAAAAATTTAATAGAAAAAAATAAAATAATAAAAAAATCTAATTGTAACATGAGAGTGATACAGTCACTTGATAAGAGGGAGTTGGGAGGAGACATTTATTAAACAATTTGTATGATAAAGCTAGTGAATGAGGAAAAATGTTTTTTTGGATATGAGTATATCAATTGGGGTTTCATTTTTGTACAATACTTATACTAAAATTATAATAATATATGTTGATTCAAGAGTTAACTTCCATGAAATTGATGGTCTCAAAGATTTTTGATAGAACTTCCCTATTCATAACACACTTTATTACACCTACAATTCCTACATCATCTATTTTTTCTCCACTAAAAGTTTTGTTTCTTATGATAAAAATTCTTCACCCCCACCCTCCTCACGATCAAATCATTGTTTGTTGCTATATATCTATATAAACCAACATGAGATTATCATTCATTGGTACCATGTCCAATGATGAAAATGACACCTTCCACATCATACCAAGGATTAAACCTTCAGATGTTTTGTACTCCATGTGATAATGCATCATAAATCATTTAGCTTTTAGGGTCCATGAACCTTTTCACCAAGACGATTATTCCAAGAATTAATTGTCCCATATTAAATCCTAGTATTTGTACATTTCTATCTCCCATCCCTAAGAAACATTCTGTTTTCCCTCTATGGGACACCACCATGGATACTTCTTCCATGAACACCATCAATAAACTATAGTTGATAATCAAAAATCATAATGTAGACAACAACAATAAAAATTCCATAAACAGGGTATATAGTTAACTCTAGGGATGTAAAAAACCATTAATTCTTCCTTTGAAAATTCACACAACCATTGACAACAACCTCTGGTGATTCTCGTTACACAAATTTAACCATTATAAAACTTCCATGTAAAATTTTACCCTTTCATACTTTCTCAAAATCCTCCTTAAATGATGACATAGAGTCAAGGATTGTGACTCTATAAAACTCTTGAAACATATGTTCAGAGTATCATACTTTCCTTCAATTATTTGATTTATGGATGAAATGGAAGAATCATATGTATAGTTATCCAATCACTCAATATAGACTATATGAATGTTTTTATTCATTCCAAAGTACCAAAATCTGGTTCCAACAAAACCAATTAACCATGGATATACTATCTTTTTTATACCGATTATTCTTCTAACATAATTGATTGTAACATCCATTGAATTTCACATTAAATGTTATTACCGTGCCACATGATACTTCCTCAAATCATATCATTTTTTTCAAAATCAGAAATAGATCTTCCTTAAAATCCAATCCATTCATAACATAGTATTAAATAATAGTAGAAAACAATAAATTTAAATAATAATGAAGTGATGAAAATCTATCAATTCGAAAACTAAGGTAGGCCTCTCATACATGTTCACAAGTGTGAAAATTAATTCTGTATTCCTATTATCCTTCAAAATGTTCAAGTCCTAATTATTTGCTACAGTCATCTGTTTCACAACAAGATCATTCATATTGAGTCTTTCTTACTCTCCCTTTTTTATTACATTTGTATTGAACAATGAAATCAAAATCTCTATATCTCTCTTGAAAAGGTATTATTCAACTTGTATTTTACAAAATCGGAATTCTGAATTATTGAATTTATCCCACATCACACTATAATCTTCCAAGGTAATCTTTCAAAGACTGAACACTCATAAAAATAAAATACTATAATGGATACTATAATAATACTTTTTTAATTAGTTTTCTGAACATCCATGAAAGTGTAAACCAATCTATAATGCCACTATTTATTCCATGAACCCAACATACAATACATTATAACATACCAAAACTTATCATATATAACAATTTAAATGATAATTATCTAAATAATGTGACATCATGACATCAAGCTATATAAGTTGAGATCTATTTCACCTCAACCATTCACCAAACTACACAAATTGGAAAATGAACTTAGAACAATCTAAAACATAACATGAAAAATTAAAAGAGAAATAAACGTAGATCATCATGAATTTGAGACAGTCCAGTGTTTTTTAGACCATGGAAGATAATAAACATTAATTTAATATGAAAACAAACGAAATATAACTCACTCCAGCATGTTACAGGTAATCAAAGATAGGTGGATTCCTTTATAAAAATAGAACAAGACTTTTATCCATATCATAGAGCTAAAAAATATTTTCTCTAATTTATATTCATAAAAACAAGCATACCATTAAATCTTGATTTATATTAAATCTTCATAACATGTATCTAGTTATACTAGTATCCACTTCCTTTCCATAATCACGGGATTCAATCTATTGTTCAAGGTCACGTTTAGTTGTTCACTGAATGATCCAACATAATATTAATTTTTTTGTATAATGTGGACATTTGTATTACACCATTACACATCTGCACATCACAAATAAAAGTTTATCAATTATATTTCTACATGATTATAGATATTTTATCCATTATACGAAAATTTGAACCCACCCAAAAATTCAATAATTTTCTCCTTCCTATAATTTTTTAGGTAGAAACTAATTTTATTTTTCAATTTCCTAATATATCTCTATCTCAATAAATATAAAGTATGATGTGTAAGAAGGTAATAAGGATATCATAAATTAATTTATTTCTCTAGAAAGAATATGATAGATCATTCTAAAAAATCTATTTAAATATTAAATATTCATTTATAGAAAAGAAACCACTCCTTTTTCTTTACACTCATAGAATGAGAAAATATGTTTAATGTTAAAATATCCAATAAAAGTCATGTAAATAAAAAAATAAATTTTTTATTTATATTATCATATATGAAAGATAAATTGGTATAAATGGATACCCTTAAGGAATTATATATTTCCTTCCCTATCATTAGGTTTAGAAAAACATTTTTTAAATATTGCCTTTTTAATTTATCTCTATTATTATCATCTTTAGTAAAACTCATAAGAATAAAATATATTAAAAATATATTTCTAATTATACATTTTAATAATAAATTAAATTTATGAAATAAATTATTTATTCTATCATCACATAATATTGAAATGTTTTATTGAAAAACATCGTACTCTCGGTGGTCAACCTGAATATAAATTATTCATTTATCCTCAATGTTCGTCATATTATCATGTTATAAGACAAACGAATTTGTATGTAACAATCAACTGAAATAGAAATTTCACCATTAACATTTAAAAAATATAAATAATAATCTATATAAATAGAACATGAGAGGTAGTAAATACCTTGATATGATGGATTTCTATGATTCATGGGGGGAAATAAGTGTAAGCTAATGGAAGTAAATAATAATTGTGGTTTTTATGGTGGAGTAGTTAAGGTTTTTAGGATTCTATTATGATTAAAGGAATTTTTCTTTTAAAACTATAGATTTAGAGTTTCAATTATTGTTGATAATTCCATTTCCTTAGTTGCAATCAATAGATTTTGTGATTGTGGATACTTCAACTCCCAAGCCTACATCACCTTTTTGATATTAGGATGCTTTTATTCTAAATTTTTGTCACATTTTATAGTTGGTATTGTTATATAACTATTTTAATCCCCATATGATATCAAACTAGAGTTGGTATTCATATTTTTGTATATAGAAACTCAAATATTTGATTATTTAATGTCATATCCAATGTAGCAAAGTCCACCATAGAATGCATACAATGAACAATTCTTACATTTATTTTTGTACTCTATGTGATCGTGATCCTTAAATCCTATTATAGTTATGGTCTATAAATATTTTACAGTAATTTGAGAAAGGTTTTATTTCCATAACATCAATGTTTGATAATTTTTCATTTAATATGTACTATCCAATACCTTGCTCAGGTACCACATGTCATCCATCACACAATGAGACACCTCTATAAAACTATATTCCATGTTTCATCTATAGATATATTATGAATTATTTCATTATAAATCATTCCAATTAAAATTATGTTTTTCAATAAAACGTTGGTGAAAAATGTGAATTTAAAATATAGAAATAATATGTTCTTATACAAAATATTCACTTTATATTTGGAAAAACTCTTTAGTAATTCAACAACTATAACGTGGAAAATTATTAATCAATTGGAAAAAGAGTCAAACATGGATCCATTCTCAAAATTTAAGTGATATGATGCCCTGTAGTTATGAACCCTGGAATTTACCATACTCTAGAAACATTAGATCAATGTATTATCATTTACATTAGTTAGGAATTTTGTGGAAGAAATAAATGAATTATTTTTGGAGACCACATTTGTTTCGAAATTCATTATGCTTTCCACCCTCATTTCTATGGTACCAATATTTTCTGTCAACTAGACTCTCCAGTTTCAAATAACATTATTCACTTTTAATTATCCCTATTCATCTTCTAAATTCCTTGAGTGGTACATATTTTGTCTTCTAAGCTAAATGAAATTATAGTGGTCCTTATTTCTTCTTTTCACTGGATATTTTTATTCATAATAAGATCTTGTAATTTTTCAAATCTATATAATTATTATCACTAGACATTATAATAGTATAAACTAATGAAACTCATGATTTTTTTAGTGATTGTAGAAGTATTATTTTCTACACCAACACAATGAACATCCTACAAAAGGACTCCCAGTAATACTAGATCATTTTTGACTCAATCACATTAATATCAATTGAAATTCGATTATAATCATCATAGTAAAACTTTTCCACATTAGAATCACCTTATGAGTTGATAAATTAATCTCACACATATTCACATGTGAGAATATTATTTGTGTAGTAGTATTTACCATGAAAACATTTTTTATGATTCTAAATCATTAGGATCACACCTATAACTTTCTAGTTGATTATATCTCACTCATAATTTTTCATTACATCCATCTTGACACCATACAATAGAAGAGAATGTTCTCTCTATATTTTTTAACCTTTAACAGACATTCTCATAAATCTGAAATCAAAATCATTAAATTTTTAGACTATAAATTTCTAACAACCAAATCCATCAGTATAAAAAACTCCAAGTGATTCATAAAAGCATAAAATATAGTATTATCAGGTTTTTAGAAGTTTATTTCTGATCTACAAACAGAACACATAACTAATATATGATATTACATCTGATATAACAAATCCATGGTCTATAACATTTCAAATTCAGATACCCTAACTTGTGTAATGTGGTAAACCATATGTTTTATAATTACATGACACCACAAAATAAATTCATTTATAATAATAACTATATTACCTCAACTATAAACTAAACTGAACACACCAATTCACATTAACAACACCAATTCCAAAAAAATAAAAAATAAAAGATTAGTTAACACTGAACCAATAATACCCCACGTCAATAATGGTATGATTATGTTAAAAAAATAATTTATTTTCACTGTAATATAAAATTTATAATTTTACTAATAAATTTTGGAATGTTTAAAAGTTTATAGGTGTCTTATGATTTTCACATGGTTAGTAGTAACATTGTAGCAACTGTGAAATATGAACTATATCATGACAGTGTGGATGGGAAAAATTGGTGTTTTTATTGGAAAACTATTCCCAAGCTCATGAGGAATATTGAGGCATTAATACCAGGTCCTAGTAGATTACATGTGTTAAGTGTATGGTTTACCAAATTATTTGGCCAAACTATGAGCCTCACACATCTTATAAGAATTTGATAAAATATTTATATTCAACACCGAAAAATAAATCCATGAAAATAATAATTTACTCACTTCTAATTTCTCACACAACTATGTAACACCCTCATCCTATTTACATGACCTCCCCTCCACCAATACCTCTTATTCCATCTAGTTTCCATGTAAATTCATTTAAATTCATGGTTATAATTCCAAGGTAGGGTCTCCACAATCCTCTTTATTCATACCTTATTTCATTCTACTCTCCTTATTGGTGCACCTCTTTAATATTATTACCTTTGTTATTGTTTTGAACCTATTTTTATGCTTATATTGTGAATAGTCTTTGTGATCACTTCTTTGAGCCTCATTCATAAAATTTTATATTTTTCAAACCATTATCCATTGATTTTAAGGAACAAATTTTTAATTTTAAAACCACTGATTTCTTAGTGCTACGAATTTTCATGTTAATTTTCTCATGATTGTATTAAATATGTTATTGATATTTATATGATGAAAATTTCATTAAAAATTATTTTCCATCAAATGAAAATGTTTTCCCCATTTTTATTAAAGATTTATATTTTATTTTGTTGAAAATTCATATTATGGATTTGAGAAATTTCTACAATGGATTTTTGAAATAAACTATAAAATTTTATAAGGTATTTTTTCCTTAATGATAAATTCATAAAAATTAATTTTTATTTCGAGTGATTAATGAATTTTAATGTATTGATAATTATTTTAATAATTATTTTTTAAAAAATGTGGTTTAAATGTTATTTGATCCACATTGGGTCATAATTTATTTTAGAATAATAAAATTTATGCTTCGTGAAAATTTATAACATTAGGGTTGATTTTATAAATTGATTTCTCAGGTAATTTCAAAACAAAGGTTTTACGTAATGTTTATTAATGTGTTGGAATTGTTAAATACTAGTTTATATCTTAAATAACTTTTATAAAAACGTCATTTGGCACTTTTAAATAGATTCAATAATTCATGGGTATGTTATACTATCTTTATACCCTTATTCTCGTATCCCTTAAATATGTTGTGTTCTAAGTATGTGGATAATGTGAAATTGATTTGAGGGGTTATATCCTTAGAGATAATTCTAGATGATGGTGAGTTATTAGTTATTATTTAAGATTCATTTAATGACTACTAAGGATTATCACTTACCTTAAATTTTTCATTGGTTATGGGAATACAACTATTAATGTGGGATTTCAAGATTTATTATATACTATTTAGTTACGAACAACCATGGAACCACTTCTTTAGATGGTGAATTAATATATAGGGTTTCCATAGATTCTATTTATATCACTATTCATCTTAAAGTGTGTGGAAAATTGGGTTATTTTAGTTTTTCTAATATTTATTTCATAGATTCTATGATGCCTTCCAATTGCACATTTATTTATATGGTGTCAAGGTCATTCTTCTAAAGGACTATTGTAAATGGATTTAAAATGATTTTTTTCTGATAAATTCATATGCTTTAGTAATGTTTTATAATGGATTGATTTCATTTTAAAATTAATGGAAATGATGGTTTGTAATTGGTTAGGGGATATGAAGTTTAGTTTTACATATATTACAAAAAGAAAATGTATTTACAATTATAATTTAAAATATATTTAAAATGGATTAATCATTAAATGATATGCATGTAAAAGGTTGGTAGTGACCTACTGCTCTTTTTAATTCCCATAAATATTTTATATTTTAATTTCATGTTCTTTTACATATTTTAATTCCTCATTGAGAAGGTTTAGTTTTTATATTAGATGGTTACTCAAGGATTCACATGGAGATATATTTATTATTTCATTATTTAGTTTACTTTTCCACATCATAAAGGTATGAATTTCATTATTTCCTTTAACTTTATGGTTTTTAAAATATATGTGGAGTTACGAAAATTTTTATTGGGTATATTTCTATTTTTATATTTGGGGAGAGTTGGGGGATTATTTTGTTTAAATGTTCTAAGTTGCTTTTATATTATATTGTTTATTTCCTACTATTCTATATTACATTAAGACACATCATGTTCATATATGATTTTATAATACATTTTAAAGTTTTTTATAGGAAAATTATACCAAAAAAACCAATCGATGCAATGGTTATTATTTTTAACTCAGGTGAATCGTGGATGGTGTTAGTTATGAGCTGGGCCAGGTGTCCATTTCAGTGGAAGCCCCGGAAGGTTCATTAAAAATGGTATCAGATCTTGGGATTTTTAGTGGGATTCTATGTTTTTTAAATTCCCTTATGTTATTTTTTTTATTGATGGTAAAAAATAGATTATGATCTTTATTATGAATTTGGGGTACTATTTTTTGTGTTATAATTTTTTGGATAAATATATGTATCATTGACACATTTATAGGATGTTTTGACATTATTATGGGATTTGGGGTTAATATTAAATGATATACAATGTTATTTGGGTAGATCACATGATCTATAAAACTATGTGCATCCCTTTGGAACATAGTTCTTGGATTATAATAAAGGGTGACACACAGTTATAACATTTTTATCCAAACCATGTTGCCATATCATTCATGGACATACTCTCACTCTGGATTATTTTTCCACCTATTCTAATCTGGAATTTATTCTAATGGTTTCCATCACACATTTAAAGAAAATCTATGGGATATTTTTTCTATGTTGATGATATAAAGATGAGATCTATGGTAGGGATTCCTTATTTGTTTTGGTTATTTCATAATTGAAATGTTTGATGAAATTTTATGGTTTTTAAGAATGTTTAATGTGGTGTTTGGGGTTTTTAAATATTATATGCTGTGGTTAAATATGAGTATTATGTAGGTTTTTGAGAAATAATTTAAAATAGAATTATTTTATAAAAATAATATTTTGAATGAGATTTGAAACTTAAATTTTTGGTCATTTTTCTAAATCAATGAAGTTATTTTGAGGTACGTTATGTTTTTAAGGGTCCTTTAAAAAATAATATTTTAAATGTTAAATTCTGATTAAGTGTAAAAATCACAAAATTTTATAGTGAGTGAGTATTTATTTGGTATTTAATAGAGGATAAGGTGTCTTCAAATAGTAAAATATCATTAAAATGGAAGATTCCTTAGGGAGTCTCGTTTTTTATAAATCACCAATTCAAAAATTCATGACTTGAATATTATATTTAAATCAAACAATGGTTTATGTGGTATTTAATGTCATTATTGGTGACACATGACTTTGTCGAGTTCATGACCTATGATAAAATAAATATTCCACTATGAAAGAAAATCAGTAACGATAGAGTGGTTATCCTTTGAAGTGTTCCATGTAATGCCTCTTTCATTTTATTGAGATAAACCCTCCTTTTCATTGAATAATCCAAGAGATCATATGGAGGGGTATATCTAGAACTCTTTTTCATTACATGATATCTTATGTTGGTGTCCTAATCTCTATTATGGTTGATGTTCTGATGAAATGTTTAATTATTTGAGAGTTTATAGAGATTCATCTTTTTGATTTTGGGCTTGATTATTCCTTGAGTGGGGAATTATAGTGGGTGTTTTCATTGAGAATTGGTTTCTTTCCTTGGATGGTATCTTGTTTTGGAGAGTTTTTTTATTTGTGTAATAGGTATTACAATGTCATTCCCTCATGGATAATACTGCATTTTTGTTTCCTGAAAAAATTCTCATTTGGGATTCTCTATCATGAGGTTTTATATTTTTTCTTTTAATGGTTGGTCGAGCTAAGGATTTTTAATTATTAGGTTGACTATGAGTTAAAATGGTTCAGTTCATAGGTAACTATGATTAAGGTTGTATTTAACCTATTTTGAACATAACAGATCATGTTCTATTTTAGTGGTTCTCCCTGAGATGATGTTTCATTTTTGATGTCATATTAATTCTATTTAGGATTATAACATAGGCTTAGATCCCATAGTGATTCTTTTTTGATGTGGTGGTGAGTTTTTTTCTATAGACATGGGGTTGGATTGTGTTACTGAGATCAATTGTTATTTTTTCAATATTTATATCATGTTCTCAAAAATATTATGTTTTTTTAACTGATATATATTATTCTTATGTGGTTTATTTAAGGTGGTGTAATTAAAAAATTATATTTTTGAGAACTTGATATAAATATGGAAAAAATAGTCATTGATATCAGTAACACAATCCTACCCCATGGCTACAGAAAAAAACTCACAACCACGTCAAAAAATAATCACCATGGGATCCAAGCCTAGGTTATAATCCTGAATAGAATTAATTTGACATCAAATATGAAACATCATCTCAGGGAGAACCACTAAAATAGAATATGAACCATTATGTTCAAAATAGGTTGAATACAACCTTAATCATAGTTATCGAAGAACTTAAACATGTTTACTCATGTTAAACCTAATCATTAATAAATCCATAGGTAGAACAACCATTAATATTCATGGAACATTCTCTTAGATGCAATCTCATGGATAATGATTTGGTTTTTTGGGATGTTTTCTTCTTGATACACATTTCTAATAATTTATAATTGCTATGAAGAATAATGATGGATCTTTATCCCTCTTATTGTTTATTGTTTAAGAGTTGGATTCTTTTGTGATATTACATTGTTTTAAGGATCTTCCCATTTGGGATTTGATAGGTTATATTAGGTTGGTGAGTTTTTCTTTAGGGTCGTATCAAGTTTAATTATATCTCCCAAACCACCTTTTCTCAGGGGTGTTGTTGATTCTAGAAATAATACTTCAAAATTCACTAAGGACATTAATGGTGCATAAATTCACATTATTTAGGGATTGAGACATTTTGTGTAGTGTAGCTTTGAATATTTTAATAACAATAATTAATTTTTTAGGGTATTTTCAATTTTAGATTTACTCAGATGAAAATTTTAAATTTATAAAAGTTTCTAGTTGTCACTTGGTTTGTGCACTATTTTTAGACACTAACATGTAACTGTTATATAGGCTCAATAAATTTACAGTTCCATTATTCATGGTTGTCACATTTCTAGTAAAACGGTGATGGGACCTAGGGGAAGTCGTGTGATATTATTTGGAGGTACAATTATCCACTTCATGGTTGACACAATGTTTTCCAAAAAATGTATCCAAACCAAGTGGCTCGCCTATTTTTTATATTTTTAATCAAATTATGTTTATGTCGCTCTTGAAATAAAACCCATAAATCCTTTATTTAATCTCTTCCCCTAGCTTACATGTCCCATCCCAAACCCTCTCTCACTTGTTCAACATCCCCTCCTCTAATAACTCTTATTCCAAGGTGTTTATATGATATTTGATAATTATTCAAGTATGAAACTCTAGGTTTAGGACACCTTTTATCTTCCTTCTTCCTACCCTATAACATTCCCCTCTCATCATCACTATTTACCTCTCATTCAAACCTTAGGGTATTTATTTGACCATATTTTTCTAATTCCATTATTTCTATTGTGTTTTATGTATTATCCAATCTCATTTAATCATTCTTTTGAGTTTTTAAACCATTTACATTCAATTCTAGGTATGGATTCCCATGTCATAACATCTAATATAAGATCCATCGTTTTATTGGGGATCTAAATTTTTTTTTTCTAATGATAGTATTAAATGTGTTTACGAGATTTCTATGATGAAAATTTGATTCTATATTTGTTTTCATTAAAAGATAAGGTTTTGTATATTTTATAATAATATTCATATATAATTTTATGTGATCGTACAAATTCAAAATTAGATAAATTTGTAGATTTTCTTACAAAATAAATTTTAAAATTATAATATTTTAAAATACTTTACATCGTAAAAGTGAACTATGGAATTTTTACAAGGAATATTTAGTGATATATTAAAATAAATGTATTGGAAAATGCTTGAGGAATTTTTTTTAAATAAAATGTATGGTTTATAAATATCTAGAACTTTTTTGGGTGTTGAGATAGTTTAATAGAATGATGTTATGGATTTATAGAAGAATTATTGAAGTCGATATTATTTAATAACTTTATTTCAAGGGTGATTTAAACATAAAATTTTTAAGGGTTGATTATCAGTTATTTGGAATTATTATAAAGGACATGGAATTCTAGGTCAATTTTATAGATGTCACATTTAGAACATTTTATTGGTTTTTATAACATGTGAATATGTATGACCCTCTTTATGAAACTTTTTAGGTTTCCCTCAAATGGGTGGTGTTTTATGTATATGGATATTGGGTGATAGATCTCAAGTTCTATTAATTGAGAGTTATCTAGAGATGAAGGTGAGTAATTTATTATGAATTTTAATGTTAATGTAGATTGGTAATGATTCTAACTCACCTTCCGTGTTTTCTTTTTTCATGGAGACATGATAATACAAGAGATAATTTTGTACATATGCTTCACTATTTTTTTCCATACAAATAGTATCCTCTCTATTGTGATGTAATATTATATCGGGTGTTACCCTATTTATTTTGGGTGTTGGATAGTCTTTTTTATTATGTATAGGATACATTATAGGCTATAATGTTAGTCTATGTTCATTGATGTATATGAATATACCACAATATAACCTAGGATAGAGACTGCAAATCCTCTATTTTTTATGGTGGTTTATTATAGGGGAAATACTGGGGAACTATTTATATCACATCTTGTCACATCTTGTTTGGAATCAATTTTTGTTTCATTTAATTTCCACTATTTATTTCACGGGGGATATGGCTCAATTCACTTTACCCTTAGATTATATAGTGTGTGGGGTGGATTTCTAATGGAATATTGAAAATGATTTAAAATGTGTATCTTGGACAATGGAATAGGCTCACGTAGTATTTAATATGAAATTATTTATATTTAACAAGTAAATAATATTAGTTTTTCAACTTATAGAAAAATGTGATGCTTGGTTTTTCATTAATACCTTATTTACAAATTTTATTAAAACTATCTTGAAAATGGATTTATCATTAAAGGTAAAGCATCTTGCAATGAGGGTGGTAACCTAATGGTATTTTTATTTATCACACCTATGAAATATTTCATTTTATTTCTCTAGTTCATATCTTGATTTATCGTGGACTATTCTTCATTTTGAGATTGGATAGTGACTCAAAGAGTCACATGGATGTATATGAGAAATGTTTTTTATTTATTTTTATTTTTTATCCTAGATAAATTATGTCTTGCTAAATTCCTTTATGTTTAAGTGATGCATATAAATTTTTTTTTGAGTAATGGAGGACTACACATGGTTTTTTTACAATGGGATTTAGGGTGAGACAAGGGATTATTTTTTAGCATTTAAATTTCTTTTATATTATGTTGGATTTTTTGTAAATGGTCTTAGTCCTCCGATATATATACTATTAATTTTAAATTATCTTATTATTTTCTGGATTATTTTATTTTAAAATATTTACCAAAAATATAATTTTGATAAATTTATGATTTTCAGCATCCTAGGTGTTAGGGATGCCTCTTATGTTAGAAGAGATTTCAGACAGATGCTAGTTTAGGTGGAATCTAGAGATGATTCTATAAGTCCTCTAACTTAAACATTATATAATATTTAGTTTTTTTCATTAATTCATTGTCTAAAATTTTATGATATTTTCGGGTATTTATTTTAAGATAATTAAACCATAACATATAGATAACAAAACAATAAAACTATAAAGTGAAAATTTATATTAGAATACACTTTATTATAATATAAATTTTTTAAAATAAATCATGATTTAATTTCGCATAAAATATCCTAGACTATCAACATGACTTATTACTTTCAATTAATAATCCATAAACCCTAGTAAAATCAATTACAAACATTGTATTAGAAAAAATATATATAAGGGATACAAAAATGGAATACTATTAGTCTAGTGAAGACATGGAAACTCATATAACATTTAACTTTTCATTAATTTACATTTATTATATGACAAAAAACACAAATTTTTCTATAGGAAAATCATTAAACCCCTTATAAAGAATCTAAAACATTATTTGCTGAATTATAGAATCATATTCATAAACCCATTTTAAACCCCTTATAATTGGAATGACCCTATAGATAACTTCTAACATTATCATTACACAATTCGTTAAAGTGTTAACTGGGAACACATTTTATTTAAGCCACTATGAGCTTACATGGTGATATATGGGCCACCTAAAGTTAAAATGTAATATGATTACTCTATGTTTTCTAGGCTACCCCATGTTAAGCTATAATGGTCTTACCCATTGTAATCTACATCCCCCCCATAAATTTAAGTAGTAACAAGTTTACCTAGTGCAATCTAGGACACCCCATATAACGATATAAAGGGATTACCAGAAACTATATGGGAAATCCCATTTTTGATTTCTATTACTAATGTACTGTATAATGAATAAATAATTTATATTATTACAAATTTTCATCATTATTAATTCCAAAATCTCTGTTAAATTTATAGGAATGTCACATTCGGTTAGAAAAATACCCTCTCCTTTTTAAAAAACCATTTTTAATAAAAATTAATTTGAAACCCCATTTTAAATACCAAAATTACCTAAATATAAATAAGAATTGGTTTTTTAAAAAATAAAATGAATTGTTTCAAAGGAAACTAGAAATAAAATAATATTCATCACTGTGGAAAAGTTGTTATTGATGTGTATGTTATGAATATTACATCCCTTTTATCATTACCCATAAAACACATTATAAGATTCCTATTGAAACCCATTTAAAATTAATTAAAAAGATAAATAAAAAATTCCTTATAAATAATTTATTTCCATTAAATCCTTCATAATCCAATTTTGAAAAGATGGATAATGATGAATAATATTTGGAGGGAAAATATTAAAAAATATATTAAGTAAAATGTTCATTAACTTATTAGAAACATTTAAATCAGATTACCCATGAAATTATAACATTAAAAACAATAAATAACATGAAAATATATAATTTCGTGATATAGCATGTTAAAAGGTCAATGTATACACCTTATAAAAGAATAAATTTGAATAAGATAAAGATATGACTCAGTGAAACGAGATTGAGATGAATTATCTTAACTTGAGTCTAAAATGTCACATATGTATTTATATTCCTATATAATAAAATTATGTTACTCATATTTATTATTGACAAAAATTTCACGTTTATTATTAATTTTATTTCACCGTTTTAAATTTCATATAAAATTACTTATTCAATTATGTATAAGTCAACTGTTTCAAACATATTCAATTTCTGTGTCAAAATAGCTTTGGTAGCATAACTATGGTTAATGTAGTCATTATTTAAACATATTGGGAATAATAATAATTAAATAATTATAATATTTATACATTAATTTAAATTTTAAAACATATTATTAAATATTTTTTAGAAAAATGTACAAACTATCTCATCATAGTGATTGTAAGTTGTATGTATGCATGTATAACATTTCCATGATTCAATAATAATTATAGAAAAATGGTAAGTATCATTTATCTTTCCATAATGATATTTTTTTCATAAATACCATATAATTTAATATATATACTTATATATATCATTATTTTATTGTGGTGATGAAAAAGTATAATCTCATTACTGTGGGGATGTGGTAGTCGATGCATCCTTGAACGATGTTTTTACTTTTTCAATCTGTGAATTTGTAAGAATAAAATGAAATATTATATTTTGATAAATATATTTATGTCATGAATATAATAATTATTTCATGTATATCAGATATATTCTTTATAGTTATCCTTATTAACTTCATAGTAACAAGTTAGTGAACAATGCTTCACATCGCTTCGTGAAGCGATAGTTCGTCGTACACAAATGTGATGTTATCATATCCCCTGTGGTATGAAATGTAAAAAAATTTGTATTTGATATAATTAATAAATGGGTATAAATATGTTATAAATATAGTAAATATAATATATAAATAATACGTCCATCATTATTCTCCTCCATGATAAGTGGTGTAAGAAAAAAGATATCATTTCGTGAGGCAGTAGTCCTTCGTACACATGAATGATGATTTCATAACCCTATTTATAGAAGTTTGTGAGGGTATAGGTTGTTATATAAACATAAAACTTCTATGTATATTTATTATACTGTGGTTTTTATATAATTATTTTAAAAGGATAATTAATTAGGGTTGAGAAAGAAATAAAAAAATGCACACTGATGAACATTAAATCTTCTTCAGGTAAAACCATTTGGTTAACATAAAAGGACATCATTGGATGTATTACTACTCAAATAATGTATTATAGAATGATTTTAGGTGTCTTATTATTAGTTTTGGAGAGGCCACACTTGGTATTTTTCATAATAATGTTACGTGAACCCATTTTTTTACATTTCAAAATGATCTGGTGATAAACCATAATCTATAATATAAGGAATAAGTTTGAAATATGGCCTTACAACGGTAGATTGAGATTTTTCTAGGATATTTGGACCGCTATGGTTAAATTTAATCTCATGGAAACTTCATTTTTTACTTTCATTATTATAACTAATTTTAATTTGTTTCACTAATCACTTTGGTATGAAATTAATTTTACCATATAATAAATTATGAATTCTTATTATTTAAAATATGTAATGTATTTTTAAAAATTCAATTTAGATATGTGGATGATTTTAATTAAAATTATTTGAAAATTTACTGTGAGACAATGGGTTTTTAAGGATAGTTTTTTTATATAAAAAGATAAATCTATATTAACAATGTAACTGATAATAATAGTTCAATGAAAATAATATTATATTTAATGATATATATTCTAAAATTTTATTTATAACAATATTCACTAGGTATTAATTAATAAATTGAATAAGAAAAATATTATGCCTTTGAAAATAGTTTTTGAAAACCCTGTCTTTAAACCCAAAAACTGACATACATTAAAAAACGAAATAAGGTTTATTGAAAAGTAATTATATAGATCAGATATATAATATATTATAATTTCGTTACTCGATAAAATATTCAAAACCAATTGATACTTTTAAATAGGGTAATTTCATTAAAGAAACAGATTTTTTACAACAATCTAAATTTTTTATTATTCACTAAAAATCAATATATTCTGCAAAATCACTAAATCTGGTGAAATGTAAATTAATATATGATGAGTCAAATAATTATATTAATTTTATAAAATTAAGTGGATATATCATTTCCTCATAGCATTTTCATATTCCCATATTTCTTCTTCAACCGTATGGTCCTTACATAAAAACATAACCAATTGAATCACCTTATGCCACAATAGATTCTCTTTACATTATAGAAACTAAATTGAATATTCCACATAATAAATAATACCTTCAAAATAAACTACTTTGGGGCTCAAAAAATAAGATTCATCTAGAACATATTTCATTAACATTGAGATATGAAACATATTTTGTGATTGAGATGAACTTGGGGGGTAAGCCCACTTGGTAGGAAACTGATCCAAATTTCTCTAGGATTTTATTTGTTCTTTTGAAATATGGACTGATATATAATTTATTACAAATATTCATCACACTTTTCCTTGGATAAACTTTCATAAATGCATGATCACCTAACTAGAAAGAAATATCGTTCCTACTGCGATCCACATAAATGTTTTCCCTCATCTAAGATTTCTTCATGTGTCACTGAACCAACTAAACGTTCCCTTTTGTTTCAACTAACCAAAATTTTACCATAAACATAATTTCAAATAAATCATCCTAAAATGTTATTTTATGGAACCTACTTCCTTATAATTCCTCAAATGGTTATATATGTACACTATGATGAGAACTGTTATTATAAGAAAACTCATCCACCGAAAATATTGATCCCAACTTCTCTTGAAATACATAGAACTTGAACATACCATATATTCAAATTTCTGAATCATACATTTATACTTTCCATCAGATTGAGGATGAAACATATTATTGATATTTAATTCATCATCGAACAACATCTGAAGTCCTTTAAAAAATTTAGGCATTAAATAGGGATCACAGACTAATACAATGGGGAGATACACTCCATGTAACCTAACTACATAATTTAGAAAAAATAATCAAAAATGAATTATATACATTTTTTCTCAAATGGGAACGAAATGGGATGATTTAGATAATTGTTCAAAAATAACCCAAATCAAATTGTTACCTCTTATTGTCCTTTAAAATACCACAACAAAATCCATTAATAAATTCTCCTATTTTTAATTCGGTATAAAAAAAGCTTGAAAAATTAAATTTGGTAACTATAATTGTTCTTTAACATAATGATAACTCAAAAAATTCATGTCAAATTCAGAAATATCTCCTTTCATTCCACCCCTCAAGTAATACTGTTAATGTTATTTATATATCTTTCTTCCACATTGATGAATAGAAAATAGAGTACTATGATCTTCAGTCGAAAACACATTCCTTGATAGGGAATCACTAGGAACACATAACCTTTCCAAAAATCATAAAACACGATATTCATTAATATTTAAACCAAACTTCTTACCCCTCTTAAAGGATTAATCATTTTCCGTCAAATATTGATCATCCTTATGTGCTTGATTAGTTCTATATGAAAAAGTTTAATAACAAGAAACAGGAAACAAAACATTGGTTTTCCATGAATCCACACATTCTTTGAGAAAATTCTCTAAATAATTAATCAATGCTTCATGTTACAAATGTGTCAAGATTAGTGTATCATTAATTTTTATACACAGAGAATCATACACTTTGTTTTCGTTTATAAAATGTTAATAAATCATTAAATCTCAGTAATTCATTAGTTCTAGCCATCTTCTCTGTCTCATGTTCATATTTTTCTATGTTAATATATTCTCATTATTTTTTAATTATTAAAAATTTCACAATTTAAATGATTCCACAACATTTTTATTGAGAAAAAACAGTAGAAAATTTCAAATCAGGTGTAGTGCAATTTAACTCTTGAGGATTCAAACTTCAGGAAGCATAATAAATTATCTAATCATTATAAATTAATGAAAAACTATGTCCATTAAATGAAGATTTTATATAGAAGAAAAATTCACTACGTCCAGAAGAACCAAAATTGGGGAATTCACCAATATTATTAGGAGTTATTAAAAAAAGCATCACATTATTTTTTTTCTAAATTAACTTAAAACTTTTTCCAGTTATCCTATTTAGTGGGATACACAATGTTTAAAACTTTTCATAAAACAATTGGTAGTAACCAACTAATTTAAAAAAACTATATATATTCCTGTAGAGTGAAATTTATTACAAAAAAATCACACTTTCTAAATTTCTCGTAATGTTTCCTTTCTATTTAGGTTTTCAAAAAACGCTTATGTGTCTTACATGATTATCATATCATTTATAATATAAAATAATCATCAATAAAAATAGCCACATAATTTTCCAAGAACACATGAAAAATTCTCTTCATAAGATCCATAAATACAATATGTGTATTAGACAACCCAAACAACTGAATTCAAATTCATTATGCCCATATATAGTTAAAAATATAGTCTATGGAAGGTTTACTTCCTTTAATTTCAAATATTTTAACCCAATCATCAGGATGACCTCTAATAAATACTAATCTCCCTAGAGATAATGAAACAATTCATTGATATGAGGAAAATGATACTTTTTCTTAAGAGTGATGTAATTGAAGGCACTATAATAAATGAAATGACTTTTTAAAACATTATTATTTTTGAAAAAAAAGAAAATAGAACCCCATGTTGATGAAAATGGGAAAATGAATCGTATATCTATCAATTATTTCAATTTAATTTCCAATTCTATATGTTCAACTACAGCCATTTGATAAAGTGGTTTCGAAATAGGGTTAGCATCATGTACTAATTAAATTATAAACTCAACCAATAGATTAGGAATAAGACTAGAACCATAATCTAGAAATACATATATGTGTTCATTAACTATAGAAACATCACAAATTTGAACAATTTCCTTATTTTGAACAATATGATATAGGTTAATTTCACTTATATCTGTAATAAATTTTCATCTTCTTGTTAAGTAATCAAAGGATAGAAATCATTGAACCCAACTTTATTATCACTATAATCTATCATTGAATGATTAAAAAATCCAATACATTCCAAGAATGATATTAAACTCCAATATGGATAGTTCAAAAATATATTTTTTGGAAATACCATCACATTTATAATCGCTGGAATATTATTATAAGACCCGGTTTCATTAATACCTCAACTAGATGTATTCACTAAAATTTCAATCTTACATTAATTGTTTGATATTTCAAATTTATGTAAACATTTGTCTAAAATTAAAGAATATAATCATCCAGAGTCAAATTTTTTATTGTTATAATTTGAATACACAAGTGAAATACCTTTCACCACTTCATTTGAGAGCCCAAAATCAAATATAGTAGTAAAAAAATGAATTTTATATACCTTTCTATTTATTATAAAAATGATTTAAATCCTATGAAACAAACTTCATACATGAGTTATCATAATTAACCAACTCATTGAAACTAATACACCTCATTGTTGGGTATATATTGTATTCCCCATTCTTTGGATATTTTGGGTTGTTTTCGATGATGTCCCGAATCTTGTGACCAAACTGACCCACTCGAAACACTTCCCATATCTAATCAAACATTTGCTTAAATGTTTCTTTCCACACTAGGAACATTTTTTGAGCTATAATCAAGAATTTCAGGTCTTTTTTTTCTATATTTTCTTCCAACATGACCTTTTAATATTGATTTCATCTCAAGGAACATACATGACACCAACTCAATCTCAACTTTCTCAACAAAACTAATCAGTTTCACATAATATTTTGATTCTCATGAAAAAAATAACATCTTAAACCTGATTAAATCCTTAGAAAAAATATTAATATTTATACTTGCGTCTTGAATTAAATTAAACAAATATCTATCCAATATTGTGATGTATTATTCTAATGAAGAAATATAATTTTAATCTTTATACTACAATTCCAATAATTATTTTTCCATGTGGAGTCAAACAACTAAAGGTAAATTTGACTCAAGGAATATATCCTTGAATTTTTCCAATTTCAGGTAAAAAAGATCATATTTTCCTATGGTGTAATTAGATAAATAACTCTATTGATAGTAACCACCTTAACAATAACAAATGGAAAGGGTGATCATTTGATGTTCTGCTCATCCCATGAGAGAAAATATATTTTCAAGAGCATGGATCCATCCTTTAGTTACCATAGGGTCATATGGTCAAATGAAATATACGGGATGTTTCCTCGTTAAATCATATACAAAAAAATTACCCTTTATGGTGATCAGGTTCCTCTATAGCATGGATACCACCACCATCTATTGATTGTGTCAAATGATCCATAACATCCGCAAACTATTTTATTATTCTACCAACCATCTCAAGATGCAAAATTGAAAGGATATATTCTCCTCAATTCCTTTCAACTATATCTTCCATATTTCTTATATATAAATCCATTCTATGAAAATATAGTTTAGATTAATCAACTTGGTAAAATTCATATGTTATACCATTTTATCATCACAATAAGGTAAACCCATCAAGGGAATGCCCTTATCATTATCGTTACTTATATACTTATCTGAAAGTTTCCATTTATACCAAATATATGTCTCTTTACTTAATCATTACATAATGTTTAGTTTTATATCAATAATTAATTCTCTTCCATTTAATGATATCTTTAAGATAAGATTTTTAGATAATTGGCCATTAATTCGTTCTTAAAATCCATACAATTAAAAAATGGACACTTCTTATTAGTATTAATTTTCATATAATATAAAAATTTTAGATTAAATCGTGATTACTTTTCATTTGAAATATCAATGACTTTAAACTAGACTTCTTCCTTTCCCTTAACATTGCATAAATACTGTGAAAATAAATTAAAAATGTGGGATGATCACAAAATATGAATATGAGATATAAAAATAAGGAAATTTATTAGTCCATTGAACACATGAAAACTCATATAAATTTTACATTTATCTTTAACATTCATTGAGAATTCAAAATATAATATAGACAAATTTTACTCAAAGAAAATAATTAAAACCCTTATCAAGTAATTAAAACATATTTTGGTGAATTATTGAATCATATTCATAAAATCCTTTCAAAAAAATCTTTATTTCAATAACCATACCACTGACATTCAATATTATTATTACATAATGAACATGACAGTTATCTTATCACACTGATCATTTTAGCTATTACTGAATAACCTAATTTTGTTAAGGCCACCCAATATTAAGCTATAATGGGATTACCAATAGATATCTCGGACACCACATTTTAATCATTAGTGTGATTTCCCAAAAATATCTTTTCCACCCTGATTTATGATGTAATGGGTTCACCTTGCACTATTTGTGCCTCCCCTTATTAAGTTTTAATGGGATTACATGAAACCGTGTAAGTGAACCTATTTTACTTTATAATGATCATGTACTATATAATTAATAAAAAATTGTGATTGATTTTTTTTCATTTTAAACTATTTGAATTACTCCTTTTAAGTCATAATAAAATCTATTTTTCATATCAAAATACCATTTCATTTATAAAAGGATATTTTCAAAACAAAATACCCTTATTCTTTTAAAAACCACTTCCAATAACAAAATAACATAAAGATAAAAAATGACATTCTTTGAATATAACATGAAATGTATAAAAGGAATATTGGAATTGAATAACATTCATAGTTGTGTGAATTTCATTGCAACTATATAAGTTAAGACAAGTACATCCCTTTTAGTGTTCTCCACAAAACAAGTAAAAAGATTCATAATGAAAACCTTTTAAAATAAATGGAATAATATTTAAAATATAATTTAAAAATATTTTATTTTTATTAAAAACTTTATAAAATCATTAAAAATACATGTACATAAAAAATTAATAGTATGCTAGATGTATTAAAAGTTGATCTTTCTTTAGAGAAAAAACACATATTTTTTGGAAATTATTTAATTAAAATACTCATGAAATAAAGACATTGAAAACACTAAATACCATTATAATAAGTAAAGTCGTGATATAAAATATATAAGGGTAATTATATACACCTTATAAAATATTAACGGTGCATAACATGAAGATATACCTCAATGAAATAATATTGAAATAAAGTCCTTTAACATGAGTATAACTTTTCACATATGTCCTTATCTTCGTAAATAATAAATGTGTAGTAATTATATAAATTATTTAGAAACAATTTAGTGTTTCTTATTACTTTTATGTCACATATTATCAAGTTATTTAAAATTTCTCAATCAATTAATTTTATGTCGTGTATTTTGATCATATGGGATTTATGTGTCAAAACAACATTAGTGGGTAAACTATGGTAAAAGAGGCTATTATTTAAAAATATCAGGAATAAAAATAATTAAGTAAATATAAAAATTAAAATTAAATTATAATTATAAAACCAATTATGAATTATTGTTATGAAAAATGAATTAACATTTCAATCATTGATATGGTAGGTTGTACGTATGGATTTGTAAAGTTTCTATTTTTCTAATAATAATTTTGTAAAGAAGATAAGTAATATTAATCATTAAATAATGATAATTATATTTTCAATATCATATTATTTTATTATATATACACATATATATCATTATTTTTATGTGGTGATGAAAAAATAAGAATAAAAAAAATTCAAGGATGTGGTAGTCCACACTTCCACGAACGACATTATAAGTTTTTTAGTTTCTGAAATAGTAATAATAAAACAATATATTATATTTTCATAAATATAATTATGTCATTAAAATCATAATTTCTTCATTTATATCACATATATTCCATATATTTAATCTTATTATATTCCATGAAACACGTTATTGAAAATACTTTACATTACATAATGAGGTTGAAGTCCATTGTACACACAAGTGACATTATCATATCCCCTGCAATATGAAATGTAAAATCGGTTTATATTATATTATTACTCTACATGTATAATAATTTTACAAAAATCATAAATATAATATATAAATATTATTTCTCTTAATATTCCCAACCATAATAGCTAGTAACGGAAAGTTACCCTACATTATTTCGCATGGCGGTAGTTAGTCGTACACACAAATGATGATTTTGTAACCCATTTGTGAGAAGGGTGTGATGTTTTAGGTCATTCGATTGAAATAAAAATATATCATTATATTAGTTATATTTATTTTATTTTATAATCATGATATGAAAAAAATTGAAGGTGTTTTAAGAAATAAATAAAACAGAAATACATGTTGATGAATGTTACCTCTTATTCGGTTCAGTCATTTCGACTTTCACTAAAGGACATACCTAGTTTGATTTATTTAAAATTTAAGCATCATAGGATTAGGGGAGGTAATTAGATAATTTTTATGCTTAGGAATTGGCTTATCCAATTGGAAATTATTGTTTAAGGAGAGGGGGAAGACGTGGTGGCTTTTTATAAGTGGGAGAGAGAACACACTTTGTATTTTTTAAAATTATGTTAGGTAAATCCACGTATTTTCCAACCAAGAGGATCTAATTATACACCAAACACAATAAAATAACGTAAGTGGTAATAAAATGGCCACAAAATGTGTATTGAAATTTTTATATGTCATTTTTCTTCGTAAGTTCAATTATTAGAAACTTGGTAATCTAATTTTTACTTGAATCATTGTGATTAGTTTTAATTATTTTCACAAATCTCTTTAATCAAAAACTAATTTGACATTATTTAAACTTACAAATTATTATAATTCCAAATATGGAATCAATTTTTATAAATTAAATTGATATAATTTAGAAAATTTTAATTTAATGTTAACCCCAAAATCTGGGTGATCAAAACGGTTTTTAAGAATAATATTTTTTAGGGAAGATGATTCTATATTAACTCTATGACTAATAATTATCATTGAGTGAAACTAAAATAATATTTTATGAAATATATTTATAAAACTTTTATTTAAAAAATTACTAATTTTTTAGTATTTTCATTACTTATAAAGTCGAAACATTATTCCTTTTAAAATAGTGTTTTAAAAACCCTGTATTAAAACCAAAAAATACATTCATTAAAAAGAAAAATAAGGTTTATTAAAATATAATTAAGTGGATTAAATATATAATAATTAATAATTAGGTTACATTAAACCAAGTTCAAATTTTTTTTATACTTATAAATTAATTAATTTATTCAAATAAATTACTTTTTTGCAAAAATCAGTTCTCTTCACTATTCACTTAAAAATAAATATTTTTATAAAAATCCCTAAATATCCCCCAAAGAAGAATTTTTATTTGATTATTTCAAAAATTATTTTATTTTATAATATTCAAATTATAAAATTTAGAAATTAATATTTTAATTAAAATCATATTAGAATAGATTTAAATTAAAACAATTTCTTTTTGGATTAAAATTTACATTATATTTTTATAACTAATATAACTATATAATTAATATTATTGAATTTTAAAAAAGATTTAATATAATTTTAACTATTTTTCTAAAGATTCATTTTATTACTATCATTTTTAATTAATTTTAATTTATGAAAAAGAATAAAGTTCCATAGAGGAGTAAAACAATATCATTAAATCTCACTACATGGAGTTACAAGTTCATAGATAATGGGGAACTACTCAGAATAAATTAAACAGGTATTTACATGAAAATTTTAAGGTAATAAAATAATTTCACTCATTTATATTCTTCTAAAAATTTGATTTCCAGCATCATCATTTTTAAGTGACCTTCTTTGTACTCAACCAGTTCCATGGGTTGACACCACCCTCTAATATTAATGGGGTGCCCATTGTTGATCAGGGTTAACTTCTGATGTTTTATGAATTCCTTACCACCAAATCCATTTATCTAACTTTTTAATAAAATGCATTTTTGGTTTAGTGGGAACCTTATAAACAAAATTCCTCTAAATTACAAGATCTAACCCAATTACCAAACCAATATTTAAAGCAAGGTAAAAAGGTCCAAAAACAATCACTGAAAAAAAAACTTCATCCAAATGAAAACAAAATAGACATACTAAAAATGAAAATCAGGGTTGAAATTATAAATTCAAAATTCATACAAAGAATTATAAAATGAATACACTAACTTAAAATATAATTCCCACATAATATTAGATTATTTTATAACTAATGATCTCATATAATTAATTTTAAAATTAGAATTTATCACTACAACATCAACATAGATTTATGTTGTCATTTTTTTCTACATATATCCACTCCCACCCCATACATTCAAAAGTAAATCCTTTCTATAATTTCATTAATTGAAATTGAAAATAATATTTCATAAGAATAATTTATCTCCAAATATTTCGTATAATATATGGAATGAAATTTTATTAGTGAAGAAGGAATCTGTATCTATACAGGGTCACCAAAAACTAATTAGGGATATTATTTATTATAAAACTTCTTTGGATGTATACAAATTCAAATATAGAAAAAAAACTACATTAGCCCAAAATTCATAGAAAGAGAATATAATATTAATGTTATATTATCTAATGATACAGAAAAATGAAAAATAAAAAAGTATTATTAGTAAATTATATAATAAAATAATAAACTGGAATGAAATGGTACCTTAAATGAATAAATGTTTTGACATTTTCATTAATTTTTAGGTGTTTAGTTATTAATAAATTTCTCAATCAATTCATCTGAAATCTTCCCCAAAAAAATTAAATTGATAATTACTCAAATATAGTACATTATTTAACCTGTTTTTCTTTTTTATAGAATGACACAATTTAAATTCAGTAATTTATTATGTATTCATTGAATAATAAATATGGATATTAAAAAAAAGGTGTGTATAATATGCTCAACATGATAATGAATTTCTCCCATCTCAACTAATTCATTATATAATCATGTTTCAAGATCATTGAATTCTTATAGAAAAGAAAAAATATATAATTTACACTGGTAAGAATTTAAAATAAAAAAATAATAATCAATAGAATAAGATATTGAGAGAGAGATTAAATCACAAGAGAAGTGGCAAGTGGGAGGATCCATTGAAGTAAGTAATGGAAAACCAATGATTGTGTATAACAACATAGGTTTTCTAGATGTATTTTCAGAAATAATTTACTTTTCCATTGGATCCCCATCTTCTAATATTGTTATAACTATAGATGTTGTGTTTTGAGTATTGTTGATAATTTTAGCCCATCTAGTTGTATCAATGGATTCCATGATTTAGGATGACACTACTCACAAGAAAAAAAATTATACCTATGGTGCATTAATTCTATAATTACATCTATTATTAGATCATTTTTTATAGTAGTTTTATTTAAACAGCCCCCACTAACCCCCCCATCAGTTTTGGTCCCAATTTGTCTATATAAACAAACTAGACCATATGATTCTTTAGTACCTTGTCTAATAGACAAAATAAAAACTCTATCTTCTTTCCAAGGATGAAACCTTCACATGTTCCATAAAACATGTGTTTGATATTCATCATTACCCTTATATTCAAGGTGTAGAAACCAATATCACTAATGTTATAATGATAATCATTCCACAGGGTCCATATTATGGATTATTTTATCACATGTTTCCCTTCAAAAATCCCCATTTGATACAACATTTTGTCTTTCACATCATAAAACACAACTAATATACCTTATTATAAACACCATCATTAAATATTGTATAGAATCTCACATTATTACACAAAATAAAAAAATTAATGTTATTCTATAAATGGGTAATTTTATGATTTATTTAATATCATAATAAGTATTTGTTCATTATCTAAACATTAATATCGAATTTTTTCAAAAAAACTCAAATTGTTTCCCATCCACATGGTCAACCTACTAGTGATTCCAGATGATAGGTTATCATCCATAATTTCTTAAACCTTGAGTGTAATGATGATCTAGAGTTCAGGATAAATGAATCCATCAATCCTATCATACATAGATCTATAGTATCATCTTCTACTTAAGTTGTGATGTTTATGTTTGAAACCAAAGAATTGTTTAAAAAGGTAATCTATGTCTTTAGTAAAAAATTCCTCATGTGTCTCTTCTTTTAATAGTGGAAACATATTCAGTCAATTGGACTGGGTGATTTCCCATGAATCTATACTCTTTTTTTCACCCATTGTTCTTATGAATTCATCATGTAAAACATCCAATCTCATATATTCTAAACATAGTTCCTGAAGAACCTAAGATATTTTTCCTCCAGATATATATATTTAGAACCAATCCATTTACATCCTCAAGGTTTAATACATTCATACCTTATAATTTCTCATTGTATTGACCATCATATCAAATGATCCCATAATAATTTATAGAATAATAAATCCCCAAATTGTATGTGGGAAAATAACACATTTTGATACTAAATTACTCTACAAAATATTGAATTTATTCACATGATGAACCACTAACCATCATTTCAACATATTTTATCAATGATTTCACTATATCATAAATGCATTTTTATGAATATTTGGGTTATAATATATGTTCCTAATAGAGTTTATTAATTATATAATATTGTGTACATAATGAATTTAGAATTCAAAATTCTACTATAAAATCATTCAAATGACACCTATCACCTTTCAGTTTAGTATTTCTCCCTCTACCCTTTTCAATGCTTATGTCTAGAACATTAACACTAATAGCTTAAATTATCTCTTGAACATGTATTATTTGACCACCATATTTATAAACCTCATGTTTTTTATTTGAACTTGTATATCCACACAATTACATATTAAAAAAACATCATTTTGAAAAAAATCCCACTAAATCAAAAAAGTATAAATGATATAAAACCTAAATTTTTCAATAGTTGTTATGTGAACATCCAATGAAACTTTGAATGAATCAGTATTAACAATAGTTAAACCCAAATCACAAGATATATACCTTTCACACTTTTGTTACCTCAAAATATATAACAAGGTAATGTGGAATTGTCTATAACACATGATGTTACATATTTGATTTATCCAGACCGAGATATCATGAATTGTATCCCTGAACTGAATCACACACATAGTAAAATGATCATATAATGATCCAAAACCAATTATAAAGATTACTCACCAATGAAAATTTGGAATTTGGCATGGTATGGGGGTTTCCTTGCTCTAACAAATAAGAATATTTGGTAGAATAATAAAATAATAGAATTATAACTCACTACACTGATATACATTTATTTAAATATAGGTGAACCCCTAAGAATAAATATAAAAACAATTACTCTAATGTATAATTCTTATAAGATATTTTTTCAAATTTCTATTAATCCAATAATTGACCCGCAACTATCTCATTATTTGTGAAAATTCACATAATCTATTTAGTTACTCCAGTATCAACTACCTTATGATCTTCATAGGGATACAACTGTTGATCTTTTTTATATTTAGAAACTCATTGAATGCATCACTATATCTTGTTATTCCAAGTGAATAATGGAAAATTTTAAGACTCATCTTCTATAATTAATATTTCACCAATTAAATTATATCACTACTATAATATGATAGTTAGGAACCATCCATTGATTATTTCTCTATCCTAAAAAATCCAATAATTCATGAAGTTAAGCCGTTATTAAATGTTTAACGATAAATAGAATAAATATTCACAAACAAAACATCACCCTACCCCAATATAAGGAAAGAAGTATTGGGATTTATGAAGGAAGTAAAATATTTATAGAGTTACATATAATAAATTTATGAGATTATTCAAATAATAGTAATCTTAAGAATATAGATTCAATTAAAAAATTGAAATTTCTCCCATTACTCTAGTTTCATGAAAATAGAAAAGAAGAGTAATGTTACATTATCCATTAACACACAGGAAAATAATTAATAATTAATAATAATATTTAGTATCTAAGTAAAATTATAAATTGTAATTAATGTTTATATAAAAAACATCTATGTTTTCTTTGGAAATATGATTTTTAGTTATACATCTAGTATAAACTTTTATTATGAAATAATATAAATTTGGGGTATCATTGATCAAACTGATATGAAATATATTATACTTCATTATTTTAAAATATCTTTATAATAATAAGGTACTTTTTTGAATTAAATTAGTTATTCTAAATTTTTAGAATAATAAATAACATTATTGAGATATGTCATCCCTAAAAAGCTAAATTAGAACCTAAATATGGATGTTATTACCCAATTTCCGAATTTTATAGGGCTCTAGGAATAAAAATTCCCTTTTATCATAATATCCATCATATAATTCACACCAATAATAGAAAAAGCGACAATAAACTAAAAGGAAATTTGGTAGATACATAATCATTTGAAAATAGGGAGTCATGAGGGGATGTCGATGGAATTTAATGATAATGTAATGATTAGGGATGGGGCCTATGGTTTTCTTGGTGGAGATGATAACTTTATTTATGTTTCTCTCTATATCATTGGATTCTCCTAGTGTTATAACTATGAATGATAAATCCTTAGTGTCACGAACTGAATATGGTCTCCATAAAAACGGCACCAAACCCGGATCATGGTAAGACCTGAAGGGCGTTCCCCATTCCCACGGGCTGGCACAAGTTCCTGGGAATCATAAAAAATCATTTGTGAACGATTTTCCCAAGTTTGCGTTCATAAAATAACCAAAAAAACCAACAAACCAAGTCTGAAAATTATGCCAAACAAGACTTAATATAAATTCAGAACTGAGTATATGGGTTTCAAAAAGACACAAGAGGTCCAAAGGTACATAAAACTAGCAGTAAGCAGCTAATGAGACTCCACATGACAAGTGGTGATCACCCACAAGCTATCTCCACAACACCGCACCATCTAGAGAAACTAGCAACCGGAACCGCCATCACCCAAGGCCTTGAATTTGCCTATGTCAAACCTGATCATGTCTACATACACCCAAAGGTGTAAGTAGGGTGTGATACTAATCACAATAGGATATCACCCAAGGATTCCAAGTGATAGGCATTATAAAATAAAATGCTTTCAAGAGTTATAAATTGATAATGGTAGCATTTATTTCCAAAAGTGAATCTTTGAAAAGAAAATAAAGTTCAATGGGGATAACATTAAACAATGAGTGAATTTGAATAAAACATTAATTCTACTGGTTTTCACATCCCAAAATACCATAAATAATGTATAAATTCCAAAAAGTCCATGAGCACCAAGCATAGGAACATCACTAGGTACTAGTTTGTTTTGAGCCCCAAGTACCTCGTACCTCGGTGAAAGTAACCATAATGAAATTCGTTCTCATGCACGAGCCACTAACAGGGAGAATTCCCATAACCTAGTGGTCTCCAATCATCACCATTATAGTTTTTTTAGTTTTATCCATGTCAGACTTGATAAGTGAACCATGGTCAAAACCCCTCCGTTCACTAGCGCACCAGTACACGTTAGCCCACCTAGTTACCAGGGATTTCCGTATTGTGTTCAAATAGTCACCACATGCTACCAAAATCAATTTTCACATATAAATATCAGTTCTGGTCACACACATTCAAAACAGGAGCTAAACCTTCTTTTCACCTTTCGTACAACTCAATAAACCACTTATAATTTCCATAAAACAATTTCGAGAAAAGTAATCACATTCTGCACATTAAATTCATCTAAAACCCCACATTTAAAACCAAATGGAGACCAATATTATACCAACAAATAAATTTCATCATCAAAACATTTTTATAAATCCAATCCCTAAATTATAAAACAACACCAAGCGGCACAACATTGGTTGCACATGTAAAACACCCATTTTCACACAAAATTGGCACTTAAAAATCAACGGTTTTTAAAATGATTCCCAAATCAATTTTTGTAATCCAAATACTGAATTAGGAACATAATGGAAACATAAATACAAAAATCTAACACATTCTACAATACCTACATATGAAATCACCTACCAAAATGGTCAAAACCCCCAAATCCTTGTGTGTCACTTCAACCACACCTCCGCCGCACCACAAGGGAGTAAGATTGAACCTAAAACCAGAGGATTGGAACAAGAAACTCAAAACTATAACCCTAGGTACTAATCCCCATCTTCTGGACATTTTGGGATTCAATAAAAAAGAATAAACCCTTAGAAGAAGGGAGTAATAAAGAAGAGAACCAACTTACTTCAGAAATCTGGATGTTTTTTGGATTTCCATAAGTTCGACCCTAAATCGTGATGAATCTGAGCTCCAAAGTGTCGTAAACGAAGATGAGGGTGGGATTGGGTTCGGTGGGATCGTGTGAGAGGTGGAATCACCAAAAACGGATAAAATATAAATATTTTATGAAACAATTACAAAACAATTTTAAAACTGGAAATGGGCTTTCGGATTGGCCCAATACCTAATTTGATCACCCAAATCCAATATGCTAATGAATTTTTAAGGGGCCAAAAATTCTTTTTTGGTTTTAATATTTAAATGAATTGCATTTTTGAATATTAATTGGTGAAAAATGTTGAAAAATGAAGGTGTTATTAAAGAAACAATATTTATTTTCAAAACTGGAAATGGGCTCTCAGGTTGGACAAAATTTTGGAAACCCACTATTTCCGTAAAAAATGCATGGAAAGAAACCAAAACAAAGAAAAGATGTAAATTAAATGAAAAATACCTTTACAATATGTCATTTATGTTAAAATTCTCCCCACCATGAAGGACATTGCTCCCTAGAAACTCAACATGAGGCTTGATTGGAAAACAAGAATGGGTACTCTTCCTTGGCCAACGACTTTCACTCCCATATCTCATGTGTATCATTCCTATGCTTCCATAGAAGCCGGACTAATGGAATATAATTACCTCGATGTATCTTCTCTTGGGAGTCCACTATTTTCACTGGCCTCTCATCAATAGACAGGTTAGGCTCTATCTCTAGTTCTTCCCAACTCAACACATGGGACGGATCCGAGTAGTATTTATTCAACTCAGAATCATGGAAGACATCATGGATGGATGTCAACTGAGAATGTAAGGACAACTTGTATGACACCTTTCCAATACTCTCAATGATCTCAAATGGCCCAACATACCGCGGCGTCAGCTTACCTTGCTTCCCCAATCGACGATGGCCCAGACAAGGGGCCACCTTCAAGAATACTCTCTCACCCATAGAAAACACTAGGTCTCGACACCTCCGGCCAGCATATGATTTATGACGACTCTAAGCTGTCAATAAACATAGCCTGATTAATTTTACCTTCTCTGATGTCTCCTGCAGCATACTCAGCCCCACTAGTGAGGTCTCACCTACCTCATCCCAACACAGGGGGGGACCGACAAGGTCGACCATAGAGCGCCTCAAAAGGAGCCATTCGAATTGAGTATTGGTAACTGTTATTTTACAAAAACTCAACCAATCCCAATTGGGTATCCCAAGAACCTCCAATGTCTAGGACACATGCACAAAGCATGTCATCCAAAATCTAATTCTCCCACTCTATCTGACCATCCGTCTACAGATGGTATGTTGTGCTCATCTTAATCTGGGACCCCAAGGCCTTCTAAAGGCCTTACCAGAACTGCGATGTGAAACGAGGGTCTCTATTTGAGACAACAGCGGATGGAAAACCATGGAGTCTCACCACCTCCTGAAGATACAAACTGGCTAACTTATCTACCTTAGATGTATCTTTGATCGGAATTAAGTGGGATAATTTGGTTAGACGATCAATCACATCCCAAATGGAATTCTTACCTCGAGGTGTACAAGGTAAACCAACAATGAAGTCCATGGTAACCTCGTCCCACTTCCTGGTAGGAATGGGTAGTGGTTGCAGCAAACCTGAGGGTCTTTGGTGCTCTGCTTTCACCTGATAGCAGGTGTAGCATCTCGTCACAAAGTCCTCTATGACTCGTCTCATACCAGGCCACCAAAACTGACGAAGGACATCATAATACATCTTAGTTGCACCTAGATGGACATCCCACTGAGACTGGTGGCTATCCTGCATCACCACCCTATATAGAGATAACGACACTACTGAATAGCCCTTGAAGCACAAGATTCCCCCGGGAGACAATAACCAATCAGAGGATGTCTCCCCACCATGAAAAAAAATGCTTCGACAGCTGACAGAGCTCAGCACTAGGTTGTTCCCGGTGAATCAACTCCAACAGAGAAGGAGTCAACTGGATGCTTGCCAAGAATGCCCTTCTACTGTGTTCCTTGGTCTCCGAATGCATCGGAGAAAAGATCCCCATAAATGTCCACTCATGACTGGACTTCGTCAAAGCCTACAATGGAACCCTTCGGCTCAAGGCGTCGGTCGCTACATTACCATTACTTGTGGTATAGAAAATGTCAAATTCAAACCCCTACAAGTACTCGATCCAACGACGCTGCCTCGAGTTGAGGTCCTTCTGTGAGAAGATATAAGCCAAGATTCTGTTATCAGAATAGACCACAAAATTCTCCCCAAAGAGGTAGTGACACCACATCTTCAAAGAATACATCACTGATGCCATCTCCAAGTCATGGGTTGGGTAGTTCTTTTTGTGTGGTCAGAGTTGGAGAGAGCTATACACCACCATGTGATAATCCTGCATAAGCATGCACCCATGACCCATACCTGAAGCATCACAATAAACCACATATCCCTTTCCAGACTCTAGAAAAATCAGCATGGGGGAAGTAGTCAATCGCCTCTTCCGCTCCTCGAATGATCCCTGACATTCTAGAACCCATACAAACTTCACCCCTTTCTGGGTGAGGTCAGTCATCGGTGAAGCAATCCGAGAGAAATCCCGAATGAATCACCTATAATAACAAGCCAGGCCAAGAAAACTCATGATCTCGAACACATTCTTTGGCTGCTCCCATGACATAACTGTACTAATATTCTCAGGGGCCACTAGAAATCCTTGCTCAGAGATCACATTCCTGAGAAATCTCACATCCCTGATCCAGAATGTGCACTTTGACAACTTTTCATAGAGGTTGTGTTCCCGTAATGTACCCAAAATGACCCTCAAGTGATGTTCGTGATCCTCCTCCGAGCTAGAGTATACCATAATGTCATCCACGAACACCATAACAAAAGAATCAAGTATTGATGGACACCCTATTCATATGTTTGATAAAGACTGCTAGGGAATTTTTCAATACAAAGGGCATGAACAAATACTCAAAGTGGCCGTACCTACTCCGGAAGGCTATCTTTGGGATATCTGACTCCTTCACCCTTAGTTGATGATACTCTGAATGTAGGTCTATCTATGAGAATCACTTTTCCCCCTTCAACTGATCAATCAAATCATCTATTATGGGAAAAGGGTATTTCTTCTTAATTGTTACCTTATTCAGCTTTCCTTAGTCAATGCACAACAGGAGGGATCAACCATCCTTTTTCACGAACAAAACTGGAGCATCCCAAGGAGAGACACTCGGGAAAATGAAACCTTTTGGATTCTAAGTCGTCCAGCTGTATCTTTAATTACCTCACCTCGGTGTGGGCCATACTATAAGAGGGAAGAGATGTCAGTTGTGTTCCCGGTGTAAGATCAATCGAAAACTCCACATCCCGCTTTGGGGCCAAGCCTGAAAATTCATCTGGGAATACCTATCGAAACTCATTCACTACATGGGGTAGTGCAGCTTTAGGGGAAATACATTCTTATAGAATGAGAGAAGATAACTGGAAGATAACACTTCCCAACTCTGGGAGTGGAGGCCCCGCATGACCTGACCAAGAATCCCATTCTCAAAGAAAAACCTGACGACCCCCATCAGTTGCCGTGAAACTCACATGCCGTCTGTAGAAATCGATGTGTGTCTAGAAGTGTACTAGTCAATCAATCCACAGTATGACATCAAAAAGGTTCATATCTAAGACCAAGAGGTCCCACTCCATCTCGACCCCTGACACAGAAAGTGAAAATGATGGGCACTTGAGACTCTGCTCCTTCTTCTTTCCCAGCAGTGTCACCAACTCCATTGCGAATGACATCAAATCAGTCGTAAAATTCAGAATGTCCACAAAACGGGTAGAAATGAATGAAATAGAGGCACTATTATCAAAAAGAGAAGCAGCTATAGAAGATGAAATAAAAATTGTACCTCGAACAGTCGATGGTCCCACCTCTGATCTGGCTGGTGCCTGATCCACCGCATGGAGATGTCCAGTCTCTTCTTGAAAACAACCGCTAGTTTGTGGTTGTGCCCTGAAATGGATCTACCTAGAAGATGACCCAGCCCTACCACCACGGCTACCATATCAGGATCCCCCAGACCTCGACAGCTCAGACTATGATGGCACTCCTCTGGGAGCCATGGATCCTTCCCCACATTGAAGTGGAGGTGCTATCCAGCAAAAGAGTTGCATGTTTCCCATTCCTCCACACTAGAAACAGGTCTTCAGAGGATTAGGGCATGCTAGACGGATGTGTCTGGGCTTCCCACATGGGTGGCACATGACCGATCTCAAATCCAAATCCGCTGATGAAAACTTCCTGGAAGAGTTCCCTGAACTGCCTCCTCCTTTCTTCACATGATCCTCCCACTTCCTTTTCTTCTCTGTGGAGAATCCACTTCCCACTGCTGATACTGAACCATAGATTCCAGCCCCGCATTTTCTATCAATCTCCACCATGCACGCCCGATCAACGACCTCAGCATAGGTCCTCAGCTTAAACAAGAACGCCTGGGAGTATATCTCTAGTCTCAAGACTTTCTCAAACCTCTGGGCCTTCACTTGCTCATTAGAAACAATTTCTGGAGCATACCAAACCAACTTCGTGAAATGGTTTTCATTATCAATCACAGATAGATTTCCCTGAACAAGTTTCATGAACTCTATAGACCTTGCATAATCCAACACCTCATGGCCGTAATGTTCATTGAAGATAGCCTTGAAATCTCCCCAGCGCATCTGCTCATTATTCCCAGCCTGAAGCACTGACTCCCACCATTTACGGCTGGGACCCTCCAACAAAAAGAAGGTACACTTCACCCTAAGCTCCTCAGGTGTTTCCAGGAACTCAAATGTATGCTCTATTTTCTCAAGCCATTCCTCTACTTCTTGGGGTTCTGAACTACCTCGAAAGGTTTGAGGATTATTTTTCAGGAACTCCTGGCCCTTTTCCTTTCTAGGACTGGTCTCCTCCTCTCAAACAGGAGCTAGAACTAGAGCTAGTCCATATCCTAGAGCTTGGAAAACCCGGACCACGACCTCGACTAGCCTCTGATCAATTGGTGTGGGGGAACTCTCTCTGGCTTCCTCCTATGGGTGCGTGAGAGCTTTTCGGGGAGGCATGTTGCTACAAAATGAAACAGTGACAAAACAATAATCAATACCACAATTATTTAAATTTTAATCAAATACATCAAATATAAATAATCTAAACACATTTCAGTAATAAAATAAACAACTACTCCACATCCGCCTGATGTCCACATGTGCTCTGCAGCCCACATGCCTCACCTAGAAGTGATTTCAATATGTAAATTTCAACATCCCCTGTTGACTCAGGGTATTCCATGAGAGGTTCGGGCCAGACACCCTACCCACAACCAAAACCTCGAGCCCTGACATTCCAAGCTCCTGTCTATCCCGACTCATCCCAAAATAACAATATAACCCAAAAATTTTAAAATCCTTCGACACCATTTCGTCACGAACTGAATCCGGTCGCCATCAAACTGGCACCATACCCAGCTCATTGCATGACCCAAAGGGCGCTCCACATCCCCACGTTCTTGCACAAGTTCCCGGGTATCATAAAAATTCATTTGGGAATGATTTACCCCAGTTTGGGTCCATAAAATAACCAAAAACAGACAACAAAACATATCTGAAAAATTATGCCAAACAAGACTTAATAAAAATTCAGAACTGAGTATATTGGTTTAAACAAGACACAAAATGTCCAAAGGTACATAAAAGTATCAGCAAACAGGCCATGAGACTCCACACAACAAGGGGTCATCACCCACAAGCCGTCTCCACAACACTGCACCATCGAGAGAAACTAGCAACCCGAACTGCCATCGCCCAAGGCCTTGCCTTTTCCTGTGTCAACCATGATCATGTCTACTTACACCCAAAGGTGTAAGTAGGGTGTGACACTAAGCCCAATAGGATATCACTCAAGGATTCCAAGTGATAGGCATTATAAAATAAAAGGCTTGCAAGAATTATAAATAGATAATGGTAGCATTTATTTCAACAAGTGATTCTTTGAAAAGAAAATAACATTCCATGGGGATAACATTAAAGAATTATTGAATTGGAATAAAACATTCAAGCTACTAGTTTTCATATCCCAAAATACCATAAATAAAGTATAAATTCCAAAAAGTCCATGAGCAGAAAGCATAGGAACACCCCTAGGTACTAGTATGTTGTGATCCCCAAGTACCTCGTAACTCGGTGAAAGTAACCATAATGAAATTATTTCTTGTGCACGAGCCACTAGTAGGGAGTATACCCATAACCTAGTGGTATCCAATCATCTCCATTATAGTTCTGTTAGTGTTATCCATGTCATACTTGCTAAGTGAACTATGGTCAAAACCCCTCTGTTCACTAGAATACTAGTACACGTTCGCCCACCTAGATACCCGGGTTTCCCATATTGTGCTCAAATAGTCTCCACATGTTACCAAAATCAATTTTCATATATAAATATCAGTTCTGGTCACACACATTCAAAACAGCAGCTACACCGTCTTTGCACCATTCGTACAACTCAATAAACCACTTATAATTTCCATAAAACAATTTTAAGAAAAGTAATCAAATTTTGCACATTAAATTCATCTAAAATCCCAAATTTAATACCAAATGGATACCAATATTATTCAAAACCAGAAATTTCAGCATCAACACATTTTTATAAATCCAATCCTTGAATTATAAAACAACACCAAGAGGCACAACATGGGTTGCACATGTAAAACACCCATTTTCACACAAAATTGGCACTTAAAAATAAACCGCTTTTAAAATGCTACCCAAATAATTTTTTGCAATAAAAATACTGAATTAGGAACATAATGGAAATAGAAATACAGCAATCCAACTCATTCTACAATACCTACATATGAAATCATCTACCAAAATTGTCAAAACCCCCAAAACCTTGTGCGTCACTTTAACCGCACCTCCGCCGCACCACAAGGGAGTAATATTGAACCTAAAACTAGAGAATTGGACCAATACACTCAATAATTAAACCCTAGGTACGAAGTCTCAGCCTCTGGACATTTTTGGATTCAATAAAAAAGAATAAACCCTAAGAAGAATGGATGAATAAGGAAGAGAACCAACTTACTTGAGAAATATGGACGTTTTTTTAATATTCAGAAGATCGTCCCTATATCGCGATGAATCTGAGCTCCATATAGGCGAAAAAGAATATGGGAGTGAGGAGGGGTTCCGTGGGAACGTTTGAGAGGTGGAATCACCGAAAAAGGGTAAAACATAAATATTTTATGAAATAATTACAAAATAATTTTAAAACTGTAAATGGGCTTTTGGGTTGGCCCAATACCTAATTTGTTCACCCAAATCCAAGTTTCTAATGGATTTTTAAGGTTCCCAAAATTATTTTTTGGTTTTAATATTTAAAATAAGGTCATTTTGGAAGTTGAATGGGTGAAAAATGTTAAAAAACTAAGTAGTTATTAAAGAAACAAAATTTACTTTCAAAAATGGAAATGGGATGTCAGGTTGGCCGAAATTTTGGAAACCCACTATTTCCTTAAAAAATGCATGGAAAACCACCAAAAAATGAAATGATATAAATTAAATGAAAAATAAATTTAAAATATGTCATTTATGTGACACTTAGTATGTTGAATCACTTAATTCCCAGTAGTTAAACTAGTAACAGCCTTGATGGTATATGACACTACATGCATGCCTAGTTCCCTTTGATGCAACTATAATGATTTAATTCTCCATATTCATGTATTCTAATGGTTTGGGCCTGTATGTTATTATTTTAATCCTCTATATTCCCCAGTTTGATAGAATTAGTATTGGTCCTCAATTATCCTTATAAAACAACTTGAGCTTGAAATAATTTGGTACCTTATCTTGTAAAGTAAATGACACATTACCCTACTTACCAAGGATAAAACTTTCACATGTTCAATACTCCATGTGATAGTTCATTATAAATCCTCTATTAGTAAACATTCATAAAATATTCTCACAAATATCACTACACTAGTTATGACACAACTTTACTTTTCATGATGTCAACATGGTATATAAAACTTCCAAACTCCAAGGGATGTACAATATTATTAATTTTACACATTTTGACACTACTCTAAAACATTTATCCACACAAAAATCATAAATAATATACATAATTATACATCATCAATTTCACTAATGGAAAATAATTTATTTTGTAAACCAATATTTTTGTGAATGCCTTAAAAAATCTTCAATAATTGTTTATTTATTTGACATATTATGAGACCATTCCCACTAGAAATTAGTGATTCTCCATCTATAAGGAAGTACATATAGATGATTTTGAAAAAATAGTACTTGATGAATCCTCTCTAAAATATTTGAGTGAAATGACTCTCCAAATTCAATGATCCATGACTCTATATAACTCATGGAATTTATAAAAAATTACAATCCTCCAATACATATTTGGATATTATGGATGAAATAGAAGTTTATTTTTCGAGTTACCCATTTCTCAAGGCATTATCTCTATAACTGCCACTTTTTTGGGAAATAAAAAAGATAAGTTGGAAGGGATAACCAATTCCACACATTTCTATTCTCTTATATTCTTCCCATTTTTTCATCTAACATCACTATGTGTAATTTCACATTACTTATACACTATAAATTGTTCTCAAAGAACATGAGAAATACATATGATAAATATAATCATTCAAAACTAGTTCCTAGACTTACTCAAATTTAGAGTAAATTGAACCATTATAATTTCTCAAAGTAAATTCCATAACCTCCCATGATTCCAAAATTGATGATAAAATTATCAGTGGTCACTCCAAGATAAAATATTTAACTAATAGACATCATTTTTCTTTTAATCATATTGAAGTCATTCATATGATTATTCAATTAACTTCCCCTCAATATCTTTATACTAAAATTCATTGCATAAAAAAAATTAGTATGTTCCAATAATATATTTTCATGTGAGGAAATTAATTCAGAATTTTTATTCATATCATCAATATTGAAGTCCATGTTTGAGGCCTTAATTATCCAGATAACATATAGTACCTTCTAGTTGGAAATCTCTAACTCTTACTTTTTAAATACTTATGGATTGGACCCTGATAAAAAAATCTCTATATCTCTCTAGAATATGTATTCTTCAACATGAATCCTCTAAAATCTAAGAGGTGAACTATATAAATTATCTAGATTCACCTTTACCTATTCCAAAAAATCCTTCAAATATAATATTAACACTAAATTAAAATGTCACAAAGGACTAGAAATTCAAAATTTTAGGAATTTTTTGGCTTAAATAAAAAAGTTAACTTTGAACGATGCAATGATAATAGTTGTAATATCAGGAACCCATAATAAAAAACATTAACAATTTTGATGCCTCAACTTTCAGAACAATGTAAAATAGAAGTGTATGAATAGAATTCCAAGGTGAAATTATATATCTAGAGTGATATGTATTTCACCCAACCAATAAATTAAACCACAATAAGAAAGAAACTCTCGTATAGAAAATAAAACATTAATAAGAAAAAAGTAAGTGTACTGGATAACGAAGTCCATGAATTTATGTTGGTTTAGACTTTATACCACTCTACAGAAATAGAAAACATCAATAGATATGGAAATCAAAATAATTTAAACTTATCCCCCATGGTTTAAGTTTCTAATGATTGGTTCACTACTATAGAGAGATGAAATGGAAATTTAATTCAATTTATAATATTAATCGAATATTTTCTCTGATTTATAGTCATCCAAAAAATTAACCAAAAATTACTAAATTTGTTGGAATCATTCATATTTATCATTATCTTAAACGGATTACCAACGCCTTCCAATTTCATGTGGATCTAACCATCGATTATAGTCACCTTCAGTAGCTTGCTGAATCAACTGTCTTAACATTCAATTCCCAATGAATAGTTATTATGTTCAAAACATATACTCCCATAACACCACTTCACATGTTAAAATAGTAACCATTGCTGCAATCAGTATCTAGACCATGGTTCTTCTCTACCACCATCCAAAACCACCCAATTAATTTAGAAATTACTCATTTTCAAAATGATTTAGGAGAAAGATAAAAATTAATTTCCCCAAACTATCATCTATAGCTTAATATAACAATATAAGTTTAGGTTTGGAAGAAAGAATTCATGTATTTATAGGTTACCTAATTATAAATTGGTAATATTTTCCGGTAGAAATCTATTTGAATAAAATAGAATTAATTAAATAAAAAATCACTCCCTTTTATCTTAACTCAATGAAATTGAAAATTATATTCATGATAAATTGTTAGTTGAAAAATAAAAATGAAAAATAATAACTAATTATTTTAATTTATCTATGAGAACTAATAAATTGGAATGAAATGGTAACTTAAAACCAGCATTATCTTTGAGATTATTATTTCTAAGCTATAAAGATATTGCAAATATCACATATGAATTCATCTGGATTTTTCCCATAAATGATCAAACCTATAAGAAATAAAATATATCGTATTACTTTACCAAAATTTTCTTTATAATTATAATTATAGTTAAGAAATGAACCAGTTATTATGTCCTAATTGTGAAATAAAATATGTTGTTATGTTTTTTTAATTTCATTATATTTTCAATTTCGTCGATAAAATAATTATGGTGGGAAAAAAACGTCTAATTTACACCCTTAATATAAATGAGTATGAAAAATCATAATCAATTGAAAAAGGAATTGAGATGGTAAAAATTTCTAGAGAAAATGGATCTTAGAGAAACTGTTGAAGGATTTAATGATAATATAATTCTAGTGGATAAGGATAATGGTTTTCTTTTTGGAGAGAGATGGATTCATTTTTGTTTGGGTTTAAATCCTCATGTTCATTAATTATTTTCACTATGGATGTTGAGTCATTAGTATGGTTTTTCATTCTATTAGCACCTGTTCCATTGATTTCTTCCATGAAGGTGGTTGAAACTTTTCTCATGTATGTATCACTTTATCCAGCATGTGATGCCTCCATTTTATAATTACATATCTTATAAGGGTTTGGGTTTTTCTGGTCCTATTAAATTCCCCCCATCCCAAAATTTATAGACCATTATTTTTTAGTTTAATCGACAAAAAAATATAAATTAGTCAGATAAATTCTATATTTTTTTATCATTAAAATACATTGAGGATATGTATTTATGTTCTATAATAAATATTTTTCATTGGTTATAATATATTTTAAGTTATCGTGGTAATAAATTCAATAAATAAAGATAATTTACCCTAATGAAAACTAAAAATAATTTTTTCCTGATAAAGGACAAATTGTGGATTATGTGAGAACCTCATCATGAAAATTACTTTGTTATTAAAAATATGGATAAAATAACACTAGAACAAAAATAGAAAAAAAAAGATATAGGATGGTCTATAATGATAATGGTCGACAGCATCCCTGCTAATCAAAATAACCCCTTTGGTCTATAGATATTTGACATTGCACAGCCAAACTAGAAAATTTCAATGAACCTCAATCAAAGCCGTATGGTTTTCCACTTGATTTCCCTCATTCCAGGAATTCATAATTTAGATTCCATCTTTGAACATGCCCATGAACTTTCTGATAGTGTAGATAATCGACCAATGGGGAGGGAGATAATCATTCAGAACAACAGGAATGATCTTTGAGTCTATTTCAACCTCGGATAAAGATAGACCCCTTTGATGTCATAGAATTATACCCATGAGAATGGCCTTGACATGGGCCTATAGAGAGGAATCATGTCCTAGGATAGAGGATATTTCCATGAGGAACAACCCCTGAGAGTCGCATACAACCCCTCCCCCATATAGAACACCCATCCTACAAGACCCGTTGTTATTGAGCTTAAGACCCCTGGATGGAGGATTCAACCTCACCCAGTGGCCATAGTTACTGGTTTCGACCTCCTGACCATTATTCATATGGGGAAGCATCCACTGAATGGAGGGGGCATCCCTCCAGTCACCATTGAGAAAAGCCAACTCAAGGAGATTTATCTTGTTCCTAATGATAATAGACCTACCATCTTAATTAATCCCCTTAGGCCTCAAATTATTATTGGTATTCCATATTGACTAATACTCTGTCAAAAGGATCAACAGGCGCTCCATCTACTCTGATACTCTGTCTCCTGATCCATGGAATCATCTGTTCATGAATGAAATACCCTCTAGTTTATTTGAATTAAGACATGTGAAATCCCCAAAGATACTCCACACATCACACGGCCAATATCCCTTGACTAATAGGTGGTCTGTACATTCCTCTAGGTGAGATTTACAACAGGGGCACCGAGAAGCAAAGGGGATTCCGCAAAGTTTGATGATCTCATATTTGGGGATGGACCAGTGCCAGATCCTCCATACCATAAACATTATATTAAAAGTCACCTAATTGGACCACAACATATCAATCCAAATATCATTCTCCTCTATGATATCTCGGGAATGGCGATGGTCACGTTTGCTGAAGACACCCCAGTAAGAGGAAGTGAAATCACAACAATCAGGTTCCTATGTCAAGACAATGAGGTCAAATAAAGTATATTGTTCCTCATCCAGAATAACCTAGATGAAGGTCGGGTGCTTGATTTCCTCCTTGAATCAAATATTGGGTGCCGGGAACCCCAGTAAACTGAGAAGAGTCCCCACCAAGATAATATTACAAAAAGACAGGTCTACCTTACTGATGATCCATTGAGATTGTACCTTAAGCTCTGAGAATAGGGTTTGATATTAGGTAATATTGAAGAAGGCCTCCCCTCATCCAATTAATAGTTGCAAAATAAGGGGTTCATTTTTTCCCCACAGTGTGTTCTACTCCATCAATTCCATATCCATCATTTCATGCATGCATCTGAGGGTGTCATCCAGGCTTTTCACATTAATTCCACCATCCCTCACTAGCCTCTCCACCTTATACCATGATTCCCTGTTCCTTTTCACCTCCATAATGTGTCCTAGATGAATGAATCTGTCATCTTATCAATATTGGAGATGGCACCATTTGGTGCCTTGACATGAGAGAGGGTTTGGATTAGAGTTTCCAATGACACCCAATTTATAAGAGTGTTGCAGCCCCCAATGTACAAGAACATGTTCTTCCAGTTATGGAGGCAGTCTAAAATTTTATGGAGAGAAAATCAATGTCATGAATCTATAGTCTTCTAGGGGATATGGGAGCCCTATGGTAGCGCATGTGAAATCACCCACTTTTAATATTAATGGTGGAATGGACATCAAAAATTCTTTTAAGGGAGTATAATTTTTAGATGAAGAAGATACACTTTTATTTATTTATACGTTGTTCACTCTAGTACAGTAAACACCCCAGATTCGGTTCAAGACACTAATGGATTTTTTTCTCCTATTGATATATATAATAGGTCTATGCGTGAACATTATGTTGGAAATAGCCATGGCCCTCATGCTACTTAGGTACTCTAGAATATAACAATTATTAATGCTACATAGAATGATCCATCTATGTACCTCATGACTTAAGATGAAGATGTTGGGGGATAATGTGTCACCCTGTCTAAGGCCGCGAATGGATTTGAAGAAACCAAAGGACTTCCCCATGAAAGAGACTGTCATTCACATTGAGCTGAAACATCTAAAAACAAGGTCCTTATTCAATTAATAAAAACACATAAATTAATCACCTTGATGATAAATCCCCACTCCCTCCACAAGCAAGAAGATCTCATCTGGGACTAGGAGATTCATTTCCTAGTTTTTCCCTGGTTCTTTTCTTACTCCTTCTTTGAGGGGAACTCCCTCCAGGTATGTCATAGACGAAAGCAAGGAGAGGTGAGTTTTACTCTGTAGGATGATTCCTCTAGTGGTAGAGAGCTAGCCCCTCTATTTTATCCCATTCCTATGGTTAGTGTGTTTGAATACCTGGTCGATGCATAGTTTCCAAAGTAGGATCACCCCACCCAACTTTGGTATCAGCTATGTCTTTTGGTGAGGATTTGGATGATAAATCCAAATATCACTCCAGATTTCATATGAACAATTCCAAATCAAATATTATGGGCAAGTTATATTTCATCTCATTCTCTAGTGACCATTGATCATAATTCCCAAAAGACATAGGGGAAGAATAGGGTTTTTGGAATCACCAAAAATGACAGTACAACAACATTTTTTCGTTATTTGGATACTATAGATCAACATTTCCATAATTAATAGGTGATGTAAATTGTTTCAATCATCTCATACCACCAATATGAATGATATCATCCTATAATCAACTAATACATAATATTAAAAAAAATGACTTCTTCATGTAATTACCCTATATACTATTATTGATCCTAATTTAGTGATAATTTCAACAGTTAAATTCTCTAATTATAGTTTATAGTTTATTTTTTTACCATAATTATTTAGAATTCATTTTTTACCCAACTGTATTCAATAATTATTTTTGTTCAAATTTTGTATCGTTATAAATTAATCGGTATGATTACTTTAAATCCTATATAAATAAAAAAGGATATGTTTCTGAAATTCTTATTTAGAATTAATAGTTGTAGAGAGTTCTGCAATTACTATGATTAGGGCATGACATAGAAACTATAGTTATGGAAACATGATTTCAAAATATATATAAAACACTAAGAAAAATCTAGAAAGGTTATTTCATCACTATTAAATGAAGAAATTTATTTTTCTCAAGTGGTTCGAACCACATCATTCAAATGGAGTCTGGGCTTGTAGTAAAGATGATGTTAATATGGTATTGTGTAAATAGAAATCTAAACACCAATTTAATATTCTTGAAAACATATAATTTAATATCATAGAGTTCATGATTCATATTTATTCATAAATAACATGCTAGCTGGAGTTTTTGTAATATTTATATTTCAACTTTTACTTCTATATTTTCTTTTAATTAGAATATTGTAATGGTTAGAGGTCTTAATTTCTAAAGAGATAAACTGTTATTAGATTGCTGTTTTATAATTTTAAACTATTATATTAAAATCTACAATATCCTCATTTACTTATAATTTTTTAGAGGAGTGATAATAATATTAATGTCATGAAGGAGATTTATCCTAAAAATCACCCACAAGAGATTTCTAGAATCATTCATGAAATATCACCAAATTAATAAAACTATAAATAATTCCCATTATATAATCCTACTAAAGATAATGAAGTATCAAATCCATTATAGGGTATTTTCATAATGGAAACTAGATATCTCTATACTATGATTCGATTTTAGCTACTTCCCTTTGAGGAACAAGTGATATTGCACTATAAATATCTATTAATTTCAATCACTGATATAAGGAAAATACTGACATGATTCAAAAATTCCTTTTTAAGGATATTCTATTTATAATTCATCAAAATTTAATGATCCTAGAAATCCCCTACAGGATAATTCCAGCATCAGAAATGGAAATCTCCAAATGGGGATTCCAGTTTTGTTGTTTCCCTTTGAAGAACTAATGATAGTGTATGGAACATATCTTTGAATTTTGAACCATTTTATATTAAATAGAAATACATTATGTACTAATATTTTTAAAGATCTTTTATGTAAATAGAAAAAAAATTCCAGATCCAATAAATCCAATGTAGTGGATTTGATGGATTGGAACTGAAAATATACAGGTGAGGATTATAGTGTAGCCACATACCTTTGAGGAACCAATGATATTATAATGTACATTTCATTAATGTTAAAACTCTCATATAGTTAAAGGCCACACATGATGTAAAAACATGTTTTTTATAGTTTATTCCCTATTAGTCAAAATATTTAAAGACACTAATAATCGATTATAGGGTATCTGTACGATCAGAACTGAAAATATCTACTCATGAAATCTAGTTTACTCACCTCTATTTGATAAAATCATGATAGTGCACTATACTTTTTTTAAATATCAAACTATAGTACATTTAAATTCACCACATGTTGTTTGGACATTTTTATAAATTTTTATTTCATTACTGTTGAAAAAATGTAATGAAACTATAAATCCCTTATAGTGGATTTGTAGGATCAGAATAAGAAATCTGCCCATGGGGATTCTAGCATAGCCCCTTGCATTTGAAGAACCAGTGATAGATCATGGTAATTTTATATGAATATTTAACACTTTTATATTGAAAGTCCCAATATTTTATACTAATTATTTATTAGTTCATTATACTTGTAATATAATAGAAAGTAATGAGGATGTAAATCACATGTATGGGATTTACATGATCAAAATGGAAAATAATCACATAGGGAATCTAGTGTACCCACATCCCATTTAACAACCATTGATAGTGAATTATAATTATCTTTGAATTTGGAAATATGTTATAGTAAAATTCCATACGTTATGTAATAATAATTTTTATAAGGTATCCTTCCTTACAATACAACACAACATAATCATGATGTAAATACACTACATGGGATATGCAGGATCGAAACTGCAAATCTCTACTTCGGGTTCTAGTTTAGTCACTTCTTATTTAAGAATGAGTGATAGTTCCTCGTACTTATCTATTATTCTTTATATAGGGTATAGTAAAATGCCCCATATCATATAATAGTGTTTTTTGTTAATCTTTCCCTTATAATCGAATAAAAAATGAACATGTAAATCTTCTACATGGGATATATACAATCAGAACTAAAAATATCCATCAAGTGGTTTTATTATAGTGGCATCCCATTGAAAACCCATGAATAGTGAACCGTAATTAACTATGAATTTTATAATTTGGAGTTGTAAAATTTCATACATGATGTAGAAAAACTAATTAATGTTTGTTTCCTTATAATCCATTAAAATGGAATAAAATTAAAAAACCTTATATGAGATTTTCAATATCGGAACTGGAAATCTTCACCATGGGGATTCAAGTTTAGCCACTTCCCATTGAAGACCCTGTGATAGTGCCCAATACTTATATATAATGTTTTAACTATGGTATTATTAAATTACCTACTTGATGTACTAATCTTTTTTATGGTTTTTGTTCTTAGGATCCAAAGAAACATAATGATGTCTCAAATCACATGTAGGGTATTTTTAGGATCAAAACAGTAAATCTTCACCCAAGAATTCTATTATAGCCACTTCCATTAGAAGAACCAATGATAGTGGATGGTACTTTTCAGTGATGTTTGATCTCTTGTTTTGTAAAAGGACCAACAAGATGAACAAATTGGTTTAGTAAGGTTGTTATTATATCACCCTGAAATTTTAAAATATTAACATCATATTTTATAGATTATATGATACACAAAAAAAATAATAGAAGGGAGTATTACCACATGAGAATTTATGATATATTTATTTCTAAAAAACATAATCTCTTTGATAACATGCATTGCATGCAAAACTGTATCTCTAGGAAATGTGATACTCAATTAAAAAATTATCTTTTAATTATAAACATTATAAACTAACACTTAAATTGGAGGGTATGAATAGTATGACATAAATTATAAAGACAATAAATTTTAAACATTTTAAAAATAAATAAAATTGATATCTATTCATTATAGAAAAAATTAGAACCGTTGAAAAAAATAAAAAACTGTTTTCTGAAAAATGTATTCTTCTCAAAGGGAGTTTAGTCATGGTTTACACATATAATTTATAATTATTTTCACCAATTTTAGAAAAATTATTTGAAAAAATAAATATATTTTTTGAGATCTACATGTCTATTATTTATTGGTTACTTTTTTGTATTTTTTTAGAAGGTTAAATTTTCTTATAAATATTGAAAAATAATAAATTACAATAAATTTTTGTTTAAATTTTTATTAATGTTAAATTAGATTTTAAATTTGTTTTAATGTAATTTTTATACATATTCAATTAATTTATGTCATTAAACACATTTTCATGTTAAATCTTGATATGAAAACACTATAAAAATTTCAACATTTTCTCTTTTAAGACCATATTTCTCATCACATCTATAAGATGTATTTTAAATTAAATTATGAAAATTATGTTAATAGAATTTAGAAAAATATATTAAATAGTTTTAATCAGAATACTTTTATTATGTAATAATTTCATCATAAATTTTGACAAAAAAGAATATTAAAAATAGTAAAAATTATTTATAGAGGTTATGGTAAATACTCATTTAAGGGGTTAATCAAATATTATATGGATTAAAATGACCTTGAAAATTTAAAAAAAATTATTGGATCGAAATATTTTTCTCCTATATGTAATGATTCTAAATAATACTCCATTTTTTACCATTTTCTAATGTGAAAAACATGGGTACACCTTTTTGTTTCCAAATATTAAAACTATTCCACTGACATAAAATTTATAAGGACACCCCATCCTCTATTATGAACACATTAAAACTATTTTAGTTTAAATAATACATATCAAAATGACAACCCAAATTACATACTCACATCCTGTAAGCCTTATTTTTGTTAAAAATGTAATGTATTATGTAACACCCGATACTTTTATAAGAAATATTCTATTTTTTATGTTATATAAATCATCAAATGAATCTTTCACTACACACAAAACTAGCTTGGCTTTCTTTACACGCAACTGCGGCCTTCCTCGATAGCTTGAGTCGTACGCAATACCAAGTTTCACTAAACAACGATATACTATTAAAATATTATTAAAACTAGCCGTAATGAATATTATTAACTAAAATTTGAATTTTATAACATTATTATTCATCTTATACATTTTCTAGAACGTGGTAAGAGAACAAAATAAATTTTTCGGGTAAAATAAGTATTTTACAAAAAATGATTTTTTACCACCTTTTGATGGCGCACCCACATTAAATATAGTTTTTGACAAGTTTATAAGTTCAATTTGACAAAATAAAATTCTTCTTTAGAATCAATATATAAAAATTTACTTTGGAAAAATTTTTCATATTATTCTGATAACTTTCATAATTTAATGAATATTAAAAACACGCTATATTTAAATTAAAAACAACTTTTTCATCATAATAAATTATGTGGTTAAATAATAATATTTAATGGTTTAAAAGTATAAATAGAATATATTTTTACCATTTAATATAATTTATGTCATTAGCCTTGATTATACATCGAATTTGTAGGTTAAATAAATTCAATCTTTGGCAATGCTTTAACTTTTAAAACCTCTTTGCTTAACAACGGGATTAATTTTAAATTAAATACTGAAACGTCTATGTTTTGAATTTTGAAAAATGGATCCCATATTTGGAATAATTGGGTCCAAATTATTTTAATAGGTTACTTTTATTTTTTTGATATTATGAATAGTAACTACGATAATTTTTTTTATTTACTACGGTTAAAGGTAAATAGTGTAATTCAAGGTTAAAAGAATATTATAATAATTTAAAATTACCTTGACACTTGTCCTAACATTATTTGATGAGTATTGGACGACCATGGGCATCTGTGGGTCGATTTGGGGACCCCATTGAGCCACTTGGTAGTGACAATGACAATTTGGGTTAATTAATTTAATGTAAAGAGAAAATTGACATTAACAAATATATTTTAGTAATTAATTTTTATAAGGGGTTATATAAATTATATTTTCAACTATAAATATTCATTAGAAAGCTAAAAAGATTTAATACATAAGGATATTTTTCTATAATTTTTAGACACCAAATCAATTAAATTATTTATGACACAATAATGATGTAGTATTTACCTCATTAATAAATGATTTAAATAAATAATCTTAAAATGATTAAAATATCATCCATAACCTGTCCAATTCCTATTGTATGATTTTATTTCGAATATGAGTCATCTTCTCTTCGATATTAATGTGTTTTTGACCTCTTGAAACCGAAGATATGTTTACAATAAAATAATGTTTTCACACTTTCCTAAAGAGCCCCTCCACTCCTTTATAAAAGGAGACAACTTCTATGCAATTCCTCCCATATCTCAAGCCTTTTGGCTCGTCCAAACTCTGCCCAACTAAGCTCCCTACATCCCTCTACTTCCCCTTGAAGCCTTACATTAGGCATAACACTCTCCAAGAAGTCCTTTTGGTTCAAACCAAAGAAAGTTACCAAAATTAAAGGTAACAGTTTCTCTTAAGTTGTTTTCTTTTATTCTACTTCTCCAACACCTAAAATCTTTTTAATCCTTTATTTTGTGACAACACCAGTATCCTGAAAATACTCGGATGTTGTTATGATAATTATTAGAACTACACTTACACACACCTCCATCTAATGGATGAAGAACATAATGTTTCTGTGATGGAAAACTAATGCCTCACGAAACGATGATTGTTCGATTTTCCCCTACCGCCTCTCATGGTGGCCATTATGATGGAAATGTATTTATATATAATACATATAATGTTTAATATTTCATTATTCTTATTTACTTCCCAATTATATCAAGACTTTATGGTTTCCATTGTCGGTAAATATGATAATCTCATTTGAGGAAGTGCGGACTACCGCCCCCTCAAAGTGATGTGATTCGTTAATACCTTATGTGGGATGTATAAAGGATGTGGATAATGATATTATATATGATATAATACTAGAATTATAATATAACTATGTATCATTATGTTTTAATTCCATTAAATTAAGAAATATAAATGAAAGTAGCGTTCATGCGTACGTACGGCTTACCGTCTCCATGAACGGTGCGTTTCATTTCTTACCTCCATATGTTATGTACTATAATAAATGATTTTATATTATGGATATATAATGAATTTATATGATATATAAATTATGATTTACATTTTTTAGGTAAGTAAATCAAGATATAAGTAATAATAACATCAAGAACAACAAGTCCAAACACGTATGGTAAATAAGATGATTTTACCCAAAACACTACTTTAACATTAATTTACATAAGAATGGGTAATATAAAGTCATAAGTGAACCATATATGATATCATAACAATGAATATGATTCTTTAATAAGTCAATGAAATTATTTAAATCATTATACAGGACGTTCAGACTCATACGAAGCAAATTGGACCTAAGGTAAGGGAAAATATCACAATCTCATTTTATCCGAGATTGTTTACACTTTGGTATTTACTGGGGTTTATTTTATCATCCACATCCATGTTTCCTCAATATGTAATATTTTTCCATCCACCTACAATTGTTTAAATCAATTTTTACCCTTTAGTGTGTTTTTAGTAAAATATATGAAAGGAATCTTTTGTCGTTTTTCGTACGAGGTACTTTTTGACTTTTCCGACAAAAGTACAGGAAGAATGTTTTTTTAACTTATACGGCATGAATGGATTTTTAAAACATTATTTACAAGAATATTCCTTTAAAAGTTTTCATGTTTATTTTTAATAAACTTCTTTTAGTTTAAAATTGTATGACATGTTAATGAAAGGAAAATGTTTTTGAAGTAGAAAGGATATTTTCCTCAAGAATGGAGTTCAAGAGTTTTATCAAAATTATTTTCCATCTAAGATAATATAGGGTTTGGTTTCTATCCCTATTATTACATGGATTTGATTATTTTGTGATTGAAATATTTTTATGAATTCCTTTATCTTATATGAATTGTTTTATAATTTCATGATGTTTAAGAATCCCATTTTTATTACATGGGTTATGCTATAATGTCTGGTATATGATTTTGTGGCACACATAAGAATGGTATAATTATGAGATGGGTGGGACCTATATCTCCCTCCAATGCATTAGGTAAATATTTTATATCTCATGAGATAGACATGTCTGGAACAACAGGTTATACCGGTTCTGTGAAACAGGACTGAAACGAGGAGTGAACTCGGTTCAAAAATGGACTTTGTCCATTAAGATAGTCTTGACAATGAGTCTTGACTAATAAGAAATGATTCTTTATGATTATGTGTTTATTACAAAAAGTTTCATGTTTTATGTTATGATTATTGGGATTTCATTTCACTACTTTGATTTATCCCATGTTATGAAATTATGATTTCTTTCTCAGGTTAAGATTTCCAAAATGTTATGTTCTTATGAATATGATGTGATTGATATTTCTTTTGTTTACCCTTACTGAGCATTTGAGCTCACCCTTTTTTATGTTTTCTTTCCCCAGGTCAGGAAGAAGCTTTTTAAGTAATATATACCAAAAGGGACTATAGATATGATGAAATAAATTGGAGACAGTGTAGACGCTTTATGAACCAGTTGTTTATGTTTACATGTTTCTAAAGACACTATACCTATATGGTCCTTTCATGGTTTTGTTATATTTTTTAATAAGTAAGCTTCAATTTTGATGTAATAACAATGTATGTAAAGTATGGGTTGTTATAGTTGGTATCAGAGGAAAGGTATAGTCAACCTTTGGAAACTAGGATGTGAAAGCCTTAGTAAGAACCATAAGGAAAAGTCTAAGCATAGAACACAATCATAGTGTTTTAGAAATGAATATGAATAACCTAGGATAATACCTTAAGTGTGAAATTTTATTCTTGATTATGTGGATTTCCTATTATAATTAGTGTTGCTCACACTATTCTTCTTGGTTTTAGTCAATGGATGGAACCCGAAGGAACCGTGATAATGTGGAATGTGATTGGAAATGCAATGATTGTCCCCCTGAGAAACCAAACGTTATGGGTTTTGGAATGAAAAATCTTGTAGCCATTCACACACAACTTTCTCATGCTATAGATCATGCAGGACTTCCAAACGAGCAATGGAAGGAGCAACATTTTGTTGAATCCATCATGAGGTAGCGTCCATCTTCTTTCAGCGGGTCTACTGATCCATTAATTGCTGAACAATGGATTCGTACTACTGAAAATATATTTTCAGTTCTAAAATGTTCTGAACATGATAAAGTCCTCCTATCAGTGTATCGTTTGGAAGGAGATGTTGATCAATGGTGGAATCTTATTAAGAATACGAGGCAAAGGGATGAAATTGAGTCTATGGAGTGGGACGAGATCAAGAACTTATTTCTCAATAAGTACTTCCCTCATATTCTCTAAACAATGATGGAGAAAGAGTTTCTAGAACTGAAGCAAAAGGATGATGAATCTGTTGGTACCTATGAATCAAATTTTATAAGACTTGCAAGGTACGATTCTAGTATTATTATCCAACCTGAGAGTAAGATCGATCGATTCTTTGTTGGCTTAAAACCACATCTTCGAATGGCGTTAGCCATAAGGGACTTCAATAGCTGCGAGGAAATCGTTTGATGTGCTCTCAAAGTCGAGATAGAGATTGGAGTAACCCATCAGTCATATGGGTTTGATAATAAGAGTAAAATGGAATTCAAAGGAAAATCTAAAGAGCACACTGAAAAGAAGATGATCTTTCCCTTATGCTCAAAGTTTGGAAAGAAACATGGAGGGAGTTGTCTTAAAGGGACAAGTAAATGTTTCAAATGTGGAAAAGAAGGTCACCAGGAATTTGAATGCTGCAATGATGGGAAGAAGATGACTAATGATGCAAACAAAGGAAGGGACACATAGAATGAACTTACTACACGTCAATGTTTCATGTGCAAGGAGATGGGGCATTATGCCAATAAATTCCCTAATCCAGTGGTTGTTGATGATGATCAACATCAAAAAAATCATAAGGCTAAAGACAAAGTAAAGTCACATGCAATTTCTATCAGCGATGTGGAGTACGATAACGATGTGGTGAAAGGTATACTTACCATCCACTCTAAAGTAGCAAATGTTTTATTTGATTCTAGATCCACCCACTCTTTTATTTATGAAGAATTTTCTAAGGGTATCACCATATTACCTCAACAATTAGATGTTGAGTTGGCTGTGACAACTCCTAATGGCACAACAGTCGCATCAAAAGTTTATAATTCTTCCCCGATTGAAGTTTGTGGTAAAGTGCTTTCTGCAAATCTTGTGATCCTTCCTATAGTGGAATTTGATGTGATTCTTGGCATGGATTGGCTTTCTTTATATTGAGATCATATCAATTTTCAAAGAAGGAGAGTCACATTTCAAATTCCAGATCAATCTATGATCGTCTATCGATGAAAGGATGAACATAACCTTCTAGCGGAAATTTCATCCATCTTATGGGTCTTGATTCCACTAAATGAAGGTCATTTATCTCAAATGGTTGGTGACAAAATCACGATTAAGAATATTCCCATTGTACGAGAGTTTGATGATGTCTTTCCAGAGGAATTGCCGAGTCTTCCCCCAAATCGTGAAGTTTAGTTTTCAATAGAACTCGTACCAGGTGCTTTACCTATTTCAAAGACAAATTATAGAATGGCCCCAATTGAGTTATAATAATTGAAGAAGAAACTCAAAGAGAATCTTGATAAGGGATTCATACGCCCTAGTGCGTCACCTTGGAAAGCACATGTACTGTTTTTTAAGAAGAAAGATGGATCAATGAGACTCTGCATTGATTATCGAGAACTTAACAAGATCACTATCAAGAAAAATATCCTCTCCCATGCATTGATGACTTATTTGACCAACTACGTGGAGATCAATAATTTTCCAAGATTGATCTTCGTTCAGGGTATCATCAATTAAGGGTCAAAGGAGAGTATATACCAAATATGGCTTTTCGTACAAGGTATGGACACTATGAATTTATAGTGATGCCATTTGGTCTTACTAATGCCCCTGCTAACTTCATGGATCTGATGAATAGAGTCTTTAGAGACTACCTTGATCAATTTGTGTTAGTCTTTATAGATGATATTCTTGTCTATTCAAAGAGCAAGGAGGAACATGAAGATCACTTGAGAATTATATTGAAGTCCCTGAGAAAGGAGAAGCTTTATTCCAAATTTACCAAGTGTGAATTTTGGCTTCAAAAAGTTGCATTTTTGGGTCACATAATCTCAAAAGAGGGGATATATGTGGATCCAGCAAAAACAGAGGTTATCGAATGATGGTTGAGACCAACAACAGAAACTGAAATCCGATGTTTTCTTGGTTTGGGTGGATATTATCGTCGTTTTGTGAATGATTTTTCATGATTATCTAATCCCCTCACCAGGTTGACTCGAAATGGATTTAAGTTCGTATGGACGGATGAATGTGAATAGAATTTCAAGGAGTTGAAAAGATGGTTATCCAGTGCACCTGTACTCACACTTCCTTGTAGTGGAGAAAGGTTTGTGATCTACAGTGATGCATCCAATAAGGGACTGGGATGTGTTCTGATTCAAAATGATATGGTGATAGCTTATGCCTCACGACAGTTGAAAATCCATGGGCAAAATTACCCATCTCATGATTTGGAGTTATCTGCGGTAATATTTGCATTAAAGATTTAGAGGCATTACCTTTATGGTGAAAGGTGTGATATTTATACTGATCATAAAAGGTTAAAGTATATTTTCACACAAAAGGAGCTGAATATGCATCAAATAAGATGGTTGGGGCTGATTAAGGATTACGACTGCTCAATTCATTACCTCCCAGGGAAAGCAAACAAGGAGGCAGATGCATTAAGTCGACAAGACCATGCCAGTTTATCCATGATGAGGTTCACAAAAGATCCAATATTTATGGATTTACAAAGGATGGATCTTGGAATTATAATGGAAGGGGGAAAATCATATCTTTCTCAAATTAATGTTCAACCATCTATGCATGTGAAAATTAAAGAGGCACAGAAAGAAGATGTAGAGTTACAAAAGAAGGTGAGAAATGTTCCTGAATTCAACCTTGATTGTGATGGGATAATAAAGTTTAGGAATCAGGTTTGTGTTCCTCCCATCCCAGAATTAAAGAAGGAGCTGCTGGATGAGGCTCATAGTTCTCCATTCTCTATTCATCCTGGATGAACGAAGATGTATAGGGACCTGAAAGTGTACTTCTAGTGGGATGGCATGAAAAGAGATGTTGCTGCATATGTCTCTCGATGCATGGTTTGTGAGCAAGTTAAAGCTGAGAGATAGAAGTCTAAGGGGATGTTACAACCATTACCCATACCCGAATGGAAATGGGAAAACATCACTATGGACTTTGTCACAGGACTTCCTAAAACATCCAAAGGTATTAATGCTATATGGGTCATAGTTGATCGTCTTACAAAGTTTTCACACTTCATTGCTATTAGATAGAATTTCTATCTGGATCAGCTTGCCAGGATATATGTAAAGGAAGTGGTAAGATTGCATGGAGTACCACTTTCTATTATATCTGATCGGGACCCAAGATTTACCTTGATGTTCTGGGGAGGTATTCAGCATACTTTGGATATAGAGTTGAGTTTCAGCACTGCTTATCATCCTCAGACAGACGGTTAGTCTAAGAGAACAATTCAAACTCTAGAAGATATTTTGAGAGCTTGCTCTATGGATTTCAAAGGTGGTTGGGATCAACACCTAACTTTAGTGGAATTTTCTTATAATAATAGCTTTCACTCCAGTATTTAGATGGATACTTATGAAGCTCTCTATGGAAAGAAATGCATGACTCCAACTTGCTGGGATGAAGTTGGGGAAATAATGCTTTTAGGCCTTGATCTTGTTGATGAAATGGCAGAAAAGGTCAGATCTATTCAACAACACATAAGAGCAGCTCAGAGTCGACAGAAAAGTTATGCCGAAAACTGAAGAAAAGACCTAGAGTTTGAAGTTAGTGATAAAGTGTTCTTACGAATATCTCCCTGGAAGAGGGTCATGAGATTTGGAAAGAAGGGGAAGTTGAGCCTTAGATATATCGGTCCTTTCGATATACTAGATGTAACAGCCCAAGATTTTATGAAAAATATTCTTTTTAATTTTACTAATGTCTTGTGTTGTACGCTACACCAAAAGGAGCTTGCAAAACACGCATCCTTGACTTGCCTTTCATTACACGCAATTGCGACCTTCCTCGATAGCGTGTGTAGTACGCAATAACGAGTTTCACTAAACAACAATATGCTATTAAAATATTATTAAAACTAGCCATTATGAATAGTAATAACCACTTTTTGAAATTTTGTAAATTTTATTTTTTAAAATGGAATTCATTTTTGGATTCGGAATATCGAAATTAGCATAGGGTGAAATTTTGGTATTTTTCTGAAAACTTTCAATTTTTGATGAATAGTGAAACCACTAAGTGGTAGTTAAAAAAACTGAATTTTTCATAAAAATTAATTTTACCGCTTCTGTGAGTGGAATTTCTAAAATCCGAGAGACACGGTTAATATCAAGGACTAAAATGTGGTTCAATGAGATGAAAATAATTTTTGGTGAATAGTAACTTTTTACTTTTTTTTACCACGGTAAAAAGTAAATAGGGTAATTAAGGGTAGAAATGCTATTATTATTACCCTAACAAATTTCCTAATTCTATTGGACAAGTTTAATTAGACCAAAAACAAACATATGAATAAAATATGAACATTTAGGCCCACTTGGATTAGATTAGGACATTTATTATTAATTTATTTAAAGAAGGGATAAAAGAGGTAAAATCAATGTTTATTTATTAAAACATTTTTAATATGGGGTTATACATAAGATAAATTAGAATATACATATTCATTAGAAAGTTCAAAAGACTTCCTACATAATGGTAGTTTATTTGTAATTTTTAGACATTAAATAATTTAATTTATTTGTGACACAACGATGATGCAGTAATTAACTTGTTAATGAAATATTGACATAATTGATGTTATAAATACCCAAATAAATATAATTTGAGAATTTTTATGAATTAAAATAATTTTCAAGGTTAATAGGACATGTTAGTATTGATTTAATTAACTTTGTTCGAACTTATCATTCTGTTATGATTTTCACAAAAATCAATTACTAAATAGTGTCAAAATTGACATAAAATAGTTTTTAAAACAAATATTATATTATTAATTGTTATTTTATTCCTAAAAATCTACGGTTCAGCCAAATGACTTAGATAAGGTTATATATATTAATAATAAACAACTTGGGGTTCGTTTGGATTCTTATAGTAAGTTTATTAACCTTATAGTGTAAGAACCCAAGAATACACGGTAAAATTACAATTATTTAACTTAATTTTAAATCTAAATGATAAGGTTAAAATAGGAACCTAAACTTGTCTAAATTCTATTGGATAAGAGGATTTCTACCCCGCCCCACCTTAGATTCGAAATATATCAATTTGGAGCTATTTAAAACAGAACATGACTTTATAATAAAATAATATTTTTAGTTATTCCAAAGGTACCCCTCTCCTCCTTTATAAAAGGGCACCTCCTCCCTCTCCTCCTCACACCAATTTGAGCTTTCAAGCTCGGAAAACCCCTGCCAAAATCTCTTCTCCACTTCCCTAGTATCATCCTAGAGGTCCTGGTCTTCTTCAAAGACCATCCTTAGTTCTTTAAGTTGAGGTTAAGTGAAGGCGCGTCAAAAAGAGGTAATATCCACTACCGATCTTTTTCAATTTCTTTCTTCTTCAACTTCTTCTTATTTAGTTGTTTCATGATAAAGTAATAACATCAGTATTTCTTATATACTTATATGTTATTATAAATATGAAACAACTCTAATTAACCTTCTATCCATCCTACGGAAAAAGGAAATCACCGCGGGTGCGTCCGTACGGAATACCGTCTCCACGACGTGATGAGATTCATTCTCCATGTTAAACATTTAAGAATGATTATAAAGTATATATAAGCAATAATAATGAAATATATGACATTATAAATCTACTTTATTTATTTATATATGAATGTAATCTACTTACTTCAATTCAAGACAATAAGGAAAGGAAAACAACGTTCATGCGTACGTACGGACTACCGTCTCCATGAACGGTGTGTTTCATTTTATTTATCTATCTATTATATATATATATATACTGAATATATATGATATATAAATCAGGTTTTATATTCTGGAAGTAAGTAAATCATGATATAAGTAATAATAATTTCAATAACAACAAGTCCAAACACCTACGATAAATGAAACAATTTTACCCAAAACGCTCTTTAACATTGAATTTACAAAAGAACGGGTAAACTAAAGTCATAAGTGAATCATATATGATATCATAACAATTAGTATGATTCTTGAAGAAGTAAATGACATTATTTAAATCATTATATAGGAGGTTCAGACACTTACGAAGCAAATCGGACCTAAGGTAAGGGAAATATCACAATCTCATTTTTATCCGAGATTTCTTATACTTTGGTATTTACTGGGGTGTAATTTATCATCCACATCCATGTTTCCTCAATATGTAATATTTATATCCTTATACAATAGTTTATATCAAATTTTACCCTTCGGTGAGTTTTTAGTAAAATATTTGAAAGAAATCTTTTGTCGTTTTTCGTACGGGGTACTTTTTTGACTTTTCCTACAAAAGTACGAGAAGAATGTTTTTTTTAACTTATACGGCATGAATTGATTTGTAAAAAATTATTTCCAATAAGCTTCCTTTACATGTTTTCAAGTTTATTTTTAATCAAATTCTTTTAGTTTAAAGTTTTATGACATGTTAAGAAAGGAAAAATGTTTTTAAAGAAGAAAGGATATTTTCCTCAAGAATTCATTTCAAGTGTTTTTTTTTTCAAAACTATTTTCCATATAAGATGAAGTTATTTGATATGTATGTTTCAAGTAAAATGTCTCTATGATTTAAATGGTTTCAATTTTCTTATGATGAAATGATATCAATTGTTTATAGATTATGATGGCATGATGTTTAAGAATACCATTTTATTACATGGGTTTTGAAATGATGTATGGTTTATGATTTTGTGGCACACATAAGAATGGTATCATTATAAGATGGGTGGGACCTATATCTCCCTACAATTCATTGGGTAAAGATTGTATATCTCATGAGATAGACATGGCTGGAACGGTAGGTTATACCGGTTAAGTGAAACAGGACTGATACGAGGGTGACTCGGTTCAGAAAGGGACTTTGTCCACTAAGATAGTCTTGGAAATGAGTCTTGACTAACAAGAAATGATTCTCTATGATTATGTGTGAATGCCACAAAGTTTCATGTTTTATGTTATGATTATTGTGATTACATTTCACTTCCATGATTTACCCCATGTTATGAAATTATGATCTCTTTTGCAGGTTAAGATTTCCAAAAGTTATGTGCTTATGTATATGATGTGATTGATATTTCTTTTGTTTACCCTTACTGAGCATTTGAGATGACCCTTTTATGTTTTCTTTTCCCTAGGATATAAATAAAGGTTTTAGGTATAAAAAAAGAATATCTTTATGGTAGATGTTGAAGATCTTTCACCATGATTAGAAGATTACGTTCCGAGTTTCCAAAGACACTAAACTATTACGATCCTTGCGTGTGTGTTTTTGTTATGTACTAAGTATTCCGAAAATGTAATGTAATATCAATGTACGTCAAGCTTTGGGTCTCTACAGTTGGTATCAGAGGAATGGTTTAGTCAACCATTGGAAACAGGGATGCAAAAACATTAGTGAGATCCCTAGAAATATTTCTAAGGTATGTCTAGGGATGTCCCTAAGGATAAGTATATGTATAGGATATAGTCCTAGATCTATGGTAACGAAATTAGATTAAACCAAAGATGTTAGATATTGAAGTTACTCCCCCTTTATTATGATTTTTTCCTCTCACACTATTCTTTTTGGGTTTTAGAAAATGGCTGGAAAAAAGATGATTCACGATAATGGAGGATATGATGGACAATGGAATGATATTCTTCATGAGAAACCAAATGAAATGGGATTTGGAAGTCCAAACATCATTATTATGCCGATTCAGCAATCTCATAATATGATCAATAATGTAAAATTTGGTAAGTTTCCTGACTCGGCTAATAAGAGAAAGATGAAGTTTCATGATGATTATAGAGGAATGAAATTTCAATTTCCCCTATGTAAATAATGTGGGATGAGGCATCAAGAGAATGTTTCAAAGGAACTGAAAGATGCTTTGGGTGTGGAAAAGAAGGACACAAAGCCAGTAAGTGCAAAGGAAAAGGTTCAGTTAACACCAGGGATGAGGATAATTGTATTTCTACGACATCAACAATGGTTAAATGTTTTAAATGTGGAATGTACGGGCATTATGCAAACTAATTGCCTAAGGGAATGTCTCATGAAGAGAATTAGTATGGTCGTTTGGGTAGTATTTATGTGGATGATGATGAAGAGACTACAAATGATATGTGATATGAAAGAATTGTTGAAGCTCGGTCAATGGTTTAAGAATGTAGTGGAATGATTACATGTCTATCATGTGTAATGTTGTATAAGTAGTCTCATGATACAATAGAATAAAGATACATCTATGGATTGTTACACTGTTGTCTTTCCTTGATTTTTGAAAGTGTATGATTAATGTTACCCGTATCCATGAAAGGTTATTCAAATATTTTTGGAATGTAGATGATATGTGCATAATGAAGGGATAAGGAGAAAATTAAATGTTTGATAGTATTCATGAGCTCATGACTGATATAAGGAGAAGGTTATATCATGGTTTGAGTATATAGAATTTTTGGATTTTGGTATTCATGTCTTCACTAAGGTTCAATGGGTATTCATTCTTCAAGAGAATTCATGATTAAGGTATTCACATTTGACCAACAAGATATATCTTATGATATATGGGGGATAAATGATGGTATTCACGTGATTGTTCTGTGACATTTCAAGTAATCATTTTCTTTATACTATGAGCTTGGACCGAAGTATTTTAGATAAGCCTAAATATTAGAATAGATTATGTTGGACATAAGTTAGGATAAAACATTTTTTCGATATTATTGATGGGATGTTATGGTAATATAGCTTTAGAAAAAGGACAACCTACAGGACGGGCGACAGCCCATCGCGTCGGACAAGGCTGTGGGAATCGAACCCACAATCGAAGTGCGACTGGCCTTTATCGCCTACCACTAGCCTACAGGACGTCCCTGTTTAGTAGAAACTAGTTTTATTATATTAATCAGTATGATATATGAAGTATAAGTCCATTTTAGGAACCATATATGATTAATCTCACTATAGAATGACTTATGTATATTTAATAACTTTTGCTAACCTTTTGTTTGAGACAGATGGAATGACCCGTCATTCTATCACATGATCTGCTAACACTTCACGAATAACAAATTCAATTTTATTTATTTAAGTGATGAAGTAGAAACTGTTCAAGGCACGAACAAAAGTGAGATTGTACCAAAAATAAAGTAAGTATTTATTCTAATTCAAACTCTTCAACTTTAGGGAAATGATCTTGAAAACCAAAAATGTTGTCCTAGTGCACATATATCTGATTAATCAGATGGTACCTTAGATCGTCAGAAATTTATGGATTTGTGATTGTTGGCTTTTCCATAGCCATGTTCTCTACCACTCTCCATCACAACATGATGGTTAGATATTTCTTCATATCCATATATTCACCTATGTGGAAACGCAGGGATTAGTTTATTTGGGTAACCATTACGTTTCATACTTTCGTTTTTAAAGATTTATTTTGCAATTCCTTTTTACGATGTGGGTTTCTATTAAAGAATCTTTCGAATAGTAAACCATTTATAACCCCGATTAATTTCGAGGGCGAAATTCATTTTAAGGGGGTAGAATGTACCAACCCAAGATTTTATGAAAAATATTCTTTTTAATTTCCCTAATGTCTTGTGTTGTAAGGTACACCAAAATGAGCTTGCACAACACACATCCTTCATTTGCCTTGAATTACACCCAATTGCGACCTTCCTCGATAGCGTGTGTAGTACGCAATAACGAGTTTCACTAAACAACAATATGCTATTAAAATATTATTAAACCTAGCCGTTATGAATAGTAATAACCACTTTTTGAAATTGTGTAAATTTTATTTTTCAAAATGGAATTCATTTTTGGATTCGGAATATCTAAATTAGCCTAGGGTGAAATTTTGGTATTTTTCTGAAAACTTTCAATTTTTGATGAATAGTGAAACCACTAAGTGGTAGTTAAAAAAACTGAATTTTTCATAAAACTTAATTTTACCACTTCTGTGAGTGGAATTTCAAAACTCTGAGAGACACGGTTAATATCAAGGACTAAAATGTGGTTCAATGAGATGAAAATAATTTTTGATGAATAGTAACTTTTCACTTTTTTTACCACGGTAAAAAGTAAATAGGGTAATTAAGGGTAGAAGTGTTATTATTATTACCCTAACACATGTCCTAATTCTATTGTACAAGGTTAATTCGACAAAAAACAAACATTGGAATAAAATATGACCATTTAGGCCCACTTGGATTAGATTAGGTCATTTATTATTAATTTATTTAAAGAAGGGTTAAAAAAGGTAAAATCAAAGTTTATTTACTAAATAATTTTTAATATGGGGTTATACATAAGATAAATTTGACTATATATATTCATTAGAAAGCTAAACCTATTTCCCACATAATGGTATTTTATTTATAATTTTTAGACATTAAATAATTTATTTTATTTATGACACAACGATGATGTAGTAATTATCTTTTTAATGAAATATTGACATAATTGATGTTATAAATACCCAAATAAATATAATTTGAGACATTTTATGAATTAAACTAATTTTCAAGGTTAATATGACATGTTAGTATTTATTTAATTAACTTTGTTATAACTTATCATTCTGTTATGAGTTTCACAAAAATCAGTTACTAAATAGTGTCAAAATTGACATAAAATAGTTTTAAAACAAATATTATATTATTAATTGTTATTTTATTCCTAAAAATCTGAGTTTCAGAAAAATGACTTATATAAGGTTATATATATTATTAATAAACAACTTGGGGTTCGTTTGGCTTCTTATAGTAACTTTATTAACCTTATAGTGTAAGAACACAAGAAGACACGGTAAAAGTACAATTATTTAACTTAATGTTAAATCTAAATGCTAAGGTTAAAATAGGAACCTAAACTTGTCAAACTTCTATTGGATGAGAGGATTGCGACCCATCCCCACCTTAGCTTCGAAATATATCAATTTGGAGATATTTAAAACCGAACTTGACTTTATAATAAAATAATATTTTTAGTTATTCCAAAGGTACTTCTCTCCTACTTTATAAAAGGGCACCTCCTCCCTCTCCTCCTCACACCAATTTGAGCATTCAAGCTCGGCCAAACCCTGCCAAAATCTCTTATCCACTTCCCTAGTATCATCCTAGAGGTCCTGGTATTCTTCAAATACCATCATTAGTTCTTTAAGTGGAGGTTAAGTGAAGGCGTGTCAAAAAGAGGTAATATCCATTACCGATCTTTTTCAATTTCTTTCTTCTTCAACTTCTTCTTCTTTTGTTGTTTCATGATAAAGTAATAACATCAGTATTTATTATTTACTTATATGTTATTATAAATATGAAACAACTCTAATTAACCTTCTATCCATCCTACGGAAAAAGGAAATCACCGCGCGTGCGTACGTACGGAATACCGTCTCCACGACACGATGAGATTCATTCTCCATGTTAACCATTTAAGAATGATTATAAAGTATATATAAGTAATAATAATTAAATATATGACTATATAAAGACACTAGATTTATGTATATATGTATTTCATGTACTTACTTCCATTCAAGACAATAAGGAAACGAAAACAACGTTCATGCGTACGTACGGACTACCGTCTCCCTGAACGGTGTGTTTCATTTCATTTATCAATCTATTATATATATATATATACTGAATATATATGATATATAAATCATGTTTTATATTCTGGAAGTAAGTAAATCATTATATAAGTAATAATAATGTCAATAACAATAAGTCCAAACACCTATGATAAATGAAACAATTTTACCAAAAACGCTCTTTAACATGGAATTTACAAAAGAACGGGTAATCTAAAGTCATAAGTGAACCATATATGATATCATAACAATTAGTATGATTCTGGAATAAGTCAATGACATTATTTAAATCATTATACAGGTGGTTCAGACACTTACGAAGCAAATCGGACCTAAGGTAAGGGAAATATCACAATCTCATTTTTATCCGAGATTTCTTATACTTTGGTATTTACTGGGGTGTACATTATCATCCACATCCATGTTTACTCAATATGTAATATTTATATCCTTCTACAATAGTTTATATCAAATTTTACCCTTCGGTGAGTTTTTAGTAAAATATTTGAAAGGAATCTTTTGTCGTTTTTCGTACGAGATACTTTTTTGACTTTTCCGACAAAAGTACGAGAAGAATGTTTTTTTAACTTATACGGCATGAATTGATTTGTAAAACATTATTTCCAAGAATCTTCCTTTACAAGTTTTCAAGTTTATTTTTAACCAACTTCTTTTACTTTAAATTTTTATGACATGTTAAGAAAGGAAAAATGTTTTTAAAGAAGAAAGGATATTTTCCTCAAGAATTCATTTCAAGTGTTTTTTTTTCAAAACTATTTTCCATCTAAGATGAAGTTATTTGATATGTATGTTTCAAGTAAAATGACTCTATTATTTAAATGGTTTCAATTTTCTTTTGATGAAATGATATCAATTGTTCATGGATTGTGATGGCATGATGTTTAAGAATCCTATTTTATTACATGGGTTATGAAATGATGTATGGTTTATGATTTTGTGGCACACATAAGAATGGTATCATTATGAGATGGGTGGGACCTATATCTCCCTCCAATGCATTGGGTAAAGATTTTATATCTCATGAGATTTACATGGCTGGAACGGTAGGTTATACCGGTTCAGTGAAACATGACTGAAATGAGGGTGACTCGGTTCAGAAAGGGACTTTGTCCACTAAGATAGTCTTGGCAATGAGTCTTGACTAACAAGAAATGATTCTCTATGATTATGTGTTAATGTCACAAAGTTTCATGTTTTACGTTATGATTATTGTGATTACATTTCACTGCCATGATTTACCCCATGTTATGAAATTATGATCTCTTTTGCAGGTTAATATTTCCAAAAGATATGTGCTTATGTATATGATGTGATTGATATTTCTTTTGTTTACCCTTACTGAGCATTTGAGCTCACCCTTTTATGTTTTCTTTTCCCTAGGATATAAAGAAAGGTTTTATGTATAAAAAAAGAAGATCTTTATGGGAGATGATGAAGATCTTTCACCACGATTAGAAGATTACGTTCCGAGTTTCCAAAGACACTAAACTATTACGATCCTTGCGTGTGTGTTTTTGTTATGTACTAAGTATTCCGCAAATGTAATGTAATGTCAATGTACGTCAAGATTCGGGTCTCTACAGTTGGTATCATAGGAAAGGTTTAGTCACCCTTTGGAAACTAGGATGCGAAAACGTTAGTGAGATCCCTAGAGATATTTCTAAGGTATGTCTAGGGATATAACTAAGGATAAGTATACGTATAGGATATAGTCCTAGAACTATGGTAACGAAATTAGATTAAACCAAAGATGTTAGATATTGAAGTTACTCCCCCTTTATTATGATTTTTGCCTCTCACACTATTCTTTTTGGGTTTTAGAAAATGGCTGGAAACAAGATGATTCACAATAATGGATGATATGATGGACAATGGAATGATATTCTTCATGAGCAACCAAATGAAATGGGATTTGGAAGTCCAAACATCATTATTATGTCGAATCAGCAATCTCATAATATGATCAATAAAGTAAAATTTGGTAAGTTTCCGGACTCGGCTAATAAGAGAAATATGGAGTTTCATGATGATCATAGAGGAATGAAATTTCAATTTCCCCTATGTAAATCATGTGGGAAGAGGCATCAAGGAGAATGTTTCAAAGGAACTGTAAGATGCTTTGGGTGTGGAAAAGAAGGACACAAATCCAGTAAGTGCAAAGGAAAAGGTTCAGTTAACACCAGGGATGAGGATAATGGTATTGCTACGACATCAACAATGGTTAAATGTTTTAAATGTGGAATGCGCGGGCATTATGCAAAACAATGCCCTACGGGAAAGTCTCATGAAGAGAATCAGTATGGTCGTATGGGTAGTATTTATGTGGATGATGATGAAGAGACTACAAATGATATGTGAGATGAAAGAATTGTTGAAGCTCGGTCAATGGTTTAAGAATGTAGTGGAATGATTACTTGTTTATAATGTGTAATGTTGTATAAGTAATCTCATGCTACTATGGAATAAAGATACATCTATGGATTGTTACACTGTTGTCTTTCCTTGAGTTTTGAAAGTGTATGATTAATGTTACCAGAATCCATGAATGGTTATTCAGATATTTTTGGAATGTAGATGATATGTGCATAATGAAGGGATAAGGAGAAAATTAAATGTTTGATAGTATTCATGAGCTCATGACTGATATAAGGAGAAGGTTATATCATGGTTTGAGTATATAGAATTTTTGTATTTTCGTATTCATGTTTTCACTAAGGTTCAATGGGTATTCATTCTTCAAGAGAATACATGATTAAGGTATTCACATTTGACCAACAAGATATATCTTATGATATATGGGGGATAAATGATGGTATTCACGTGATTGTTCTGTGACATTTCAAGTAATCATTTTCTTTATACTATGAGCTTGGACCGAAGTATTTTAGATAACCCTAAAGATTAGAATGGATTATGTTGGACATAAGTTAGGATAAATTTTTTTTCGATATTATTGATGGGATGTTATGGTAATATAGCTTTAGAAAAAGGACAACCTGGAGGACGGGCGACAGCCCATCGCGTCGGACAAGGCTGTGGGAATCGAACCCACAACCGAAGTGCAACTGGCCTTTATCGCCTACCACTGGCCTACAGGAAGTCCCTGTTTAGTAGAAACTAGTTTTATTATATTAAGCAGTATGATATATGAAGTATAAGTCCATTTTAGGAACCATATATGATTAATCTCACTATAGAATAACTTATGTATATTTAATAAATTTTGCTAACCTTTTGTTTGAGACAGATGGAATGACCCGTCATTCTATCACATGATCTTCTAACACTTCGGAAATAACAAATTCAACTTCATTTATTTAAGAGATGAAGTAGAAATTGTTCAAGGCACGAACAACAGTGAGATTGTACCAAAATAAAGTAAGTATTTATTCTAATTCAAACTCTTCAACTTTAGGGAAATGATCTTGAAAACCAAAAATGTTGTCCTAGTGCACTTATATCTGATTAATCAGATGGTACCTTAGATCGTCACAAATTTATGGATTTGTGATTGTTGGCTTTTCCATATCCATGTTCTCTACCACTCTCCATCAGAACATGATGGTTAGATATTTCTTCCATATCCATATTTTCACCTATGTGGAAACCCAGTAATTAGTTTATTTGGGTAACCGTTACGTTTCATACATTCATTTTTAAATATTTGTTTTGGTATTCCTTTTTAAGATGTGGGTTTCTATTAAAGAAACTTTCGAATAGTAAACCATTTATAACCCCGATGAATTTCGAGGGCGAAATTCATTTTTAGGGGGGTAGAATGTAACAGCCCAAGATTTTATGAAAAATATTCTTTTTAATTTCACTAATGTCTTGTGTTGTACGCTACACCAAAAGGAGCTTGCAAAACACGCATCCTTGACTTTCCTTGCATTACACGCAATCGCGACCTTCCTCGATAGCGTGTGTAGTACGCAATAACGAGTTTCACTAAACAACAATATGCTATTAAAATATTATTAAAACTAGCCATTATGAATAGTAATAACCACTTTTTGAAATTTTGTAAATTTTATTTTTCAAAATGGAATTCATTTTTGGATTCGGAATATCGAAATTAGCCTAGGGTGAAATTTTGGTATTTTTCTGAAAACTTTCAATTTTTGATGAATAGTGAAACCACTAAGTGGTAGTTAAAAAAACTGAATTTTTCATAAAACTTAATTTTACCGCTTCTATGAGTGGAGTTTTGAAAATCCGAGAGACACGGTTAATATCAAGGACTAAAATTTGGTTCAATGAGATGAAAATAATTTTTGTTGAATAGTAACTTTTTACTTTTTTTTACCACGGTAAAAAGTAAATAGGGTAATTAAGGGTAGAAATGATATTATTATTACCCTAACACATGTCCTAATTCTATTGGACAAGTTTAATTTGACCAAAAACAAACATAGGAATAAAATATGACCATTTAGGCCCACTTGGATTAGATTAGGACATTTATTATTAATTTATTTAAAGAAGGGTTAAAAGAGGTAAAATCAAAGTTTATTTACTAAAACATTATTAATATGGGGTTATACATAAGATAAATTAGACTATAAATATTAATTAGAAAGATAATAATATTTCATACATAATGATATTTTATTTGTAATTTTTAGACATTACATAAGTTAATTTATTTATGACACAACGATGATGCAGTAATTATCTTATTAATGAAATATTGACATAATTGATGTTATAAATACCCAAATAAATATAATTTGAGACTTTTTATGAATTCCACTAATTTTCAAGGTTAATATGACATGTTAGTAATGATTTAATTAACGTTTTTCGAACATATCATTCTTTTATGATTTTCACAAAAATCAATTACTAAATATTGTCAAAATTGACATAAAATAGTTTTTAAAACAAAGTTTATATTATTAATTGTTATTTTATTCTTAAAAATATAGGGTTCGGCCAAATGACTTATATAAGGTTATGTATATTAATAATTATCAACTTGGGGTTCGTTTGACTTCTTATAGTATGTTTATTAACCTTATAGTGTAAGAGCACAAGAAGACACGGTAAAAGTACAATTATTTAACTTAATGTTAAATCTAAATGATAAGGATAAAATAGGAACCTAAACTTGTCTAAATTCTATTGGATGAGATGATTTCGACCCATACCCACCTTAGCTTCAAAATATATCAATTTTGAGATATTTAAAACCGATCTTGACTTTATAATAAAATAATATTTTTAGTTATTCCAAAGGTACCCCTCTCCTCCTTTATAAAAGGGCACCTCCTCCCTCTCCTCCTCACACCAATTTTTGCATTCACGTTCGGCCAAACACTGCCAAAATATATTCTCCACTTCCTTAGTATCATCCTAGAGGTCCTGGTCGTCTTCAAAGACCATCCATAGTTCTTTAAGTGGAGGTTAAGTGAAGGCGCATCAAAAAGAGGTAATATCCATTACCGATCTTTTTCAATTTCTTTATTCTTCAACTTCTTCTTCATTAGTTGTTTCATGATAAAGTAATAACATCAGTATTTCTTATATACTGATATGTTATTATAAATATAATACAACTCTAATTAACCTTCTATCCATCCTATGGAAAAAGGAAATCATTGCGCTTGCGTACGTACGGAATACCGTCCCCACGACGCGATGAGATTCATTCTCCATGTTAACCATTTAAGAATGATTGTAAAGTATATATAAGCAATAATAATGAAATATATGACATTATAAAGCTACTATATTTATGTATATATGTATTTCATCTACTTACATCCATTCAAGACAATAAGGAAAGGAAAACAACGTTCATGCGTACGTACGGACTACCGTCTCCATGAACGGTGTGTTTCATTTCATTTATCTAGCTATTATACATATATATACTGAATATATATGATATATAAATCATGTATGATATTCTGGAAGTAAGTAAATCATGATATAAGTAATAATAATGTCAATAACAACAAGTCCAAACACCTACGATAAATGAAACAATTTTACCCAAAACGCTCTTTAACATGGAATTTACAAAAGAACGGGTAAAATAAAGTCATAAGTGAACCATATATGATATCATAACAATTAGTATGATTCTGGAATAAGTCAATGACATTATTTAAATCATTATACAGGAGGTCCAGACACTTACGAAGCAAATCGGACCTAAGGTAAGAGAAATATCACAATCTCATTTTTATCCGAGATTGCTTATACTTTGGTATTTACTGGGGTGTACTTTATCATCCACATCCATGTTTCCTCAATATGTAATATTTATATCCTTATACAATAGTTTATATCAAATTTTAACCTTCGGTGAGTTTTTAGTAAAAGATATGAAAGGAATCTTTTGTCATTTTTCATACGAGGCACTTTTTTGACTTTTCCGACAAAAGTACGAGAAGAATTTTTTTTAACTTATACGGCATGAATGGATTTGTAAAAAATTATTTCCAAGAAGATTCCTTTACAAGTTTTCAAGTTTATTTTGAATCAAATTCTTTTAGTTTAATGTTTTATGACTTGTTAAGAAAGGAAAAATGTTTTTAAAGAAGAAAGGATATTTTCCTCAAGAATTCATTTCAAGTGTTTTTTTCAAAACTATTTTCCATCTAAGATGATGTTATTTGATATGTATGTTTCAAGTAAAATGTCTATATGATTTAAATGTTTTTAATTTTCTTATGATGAAATGATATCAATTGTTTATGGATTATGATGGCATGATGTTTAAGAATCCCATTTTATTACATGGGTTATGAAATGATGTATTGTTTATGATTTTGTGGCACACATAAGAATGGCATCATTATGAGATGGGTGGGACCTATATCTCCCTCCAATGCATTGGGTAAAGATTTTATATCTCATGAGATAGGCATGGCTGGAACGGTAGGTTATATCGGTTCAGTGAAACAGGACTGAAACGAGGGTTACTCGGTTCAGAAAGGGACTTTTTCCACTGAGATAGTCTTGAAAATGAGTCTTGACTAACAAGAAATGATTCTCTATGATTAGATGTGAATGCCACAAAGTTTCATGTTTTAAGTTATGATTATTGTGATTACATTTCACTGTCATGATTTACCCCATGTTATGAAATTATGATCTCTTTTGCAGGTTAAGATTTCCTAAAGTTATGTGCTTATGTATATGATGTGATTGATATTTCTTTTGTTTACCCTTACTGAGCATTTGAGCTCACCCTTTTATGTCTTCTTTTCCCCAGGATATAAAGAAAGGTTTTAGGTATAAAAAAAGAAGATCTTTATGGGAGATGTTGAAGATCTTTCACCACGATTAGAAGATTACGTTCCGAGTTTCCAAAGACACTAAACTATTACGATCTTTGCGTGTGTGTTTTTGTTATGTACTATGTATTCCGCAAATGTAATGTAATGTTAATGTACGTCAAGCTTCGGGACTCTAGAATGGATCATGTTGGGAAGATAGCTTACCGATTGGCGCTTCAACCGAATCTCTCTCAAGTACACGATGTGTTCCATGTATCTCTCCTGAGAAAGTGCATACCTGATCCTTTACATGTACTCAGCTCAGAAGTTGTACCGCTACAGCAAGATATTTCTTATGAAGATCATACAATAGAGATTCTGGATCGTAGCGATAATGTCCAGCGAAACAAGACCACTTTCTTGGTGAAAGTTTTATGGAGGAACCGCCAATTAGAAGAAGCTACATTGGAGCTTGAGGATATGCTGAGGGAGAGGTATCCTCATCTATTTGTTACAATGTGACGAATTTCGAGGGGGAAATTCATTTTAAGGGGGGTAGAATGTAACACCCGAGACTTTTATGAGAAATATTCGGTTTTTATGTTATATAAATCATAAAAGGAATCTTTCACTACACACAACACTATCTTGGATTGCTTTACACGCAACCGCGGCCTTCCTCGATAGCTTGCGTCGTACGCAATACCGAGTTTCACTAAACAACGATATGATATTAAAATATTATTACAACTAGCCTTTATGAATAGTATAAACTAAATTTTTAATTTTATAACATTATTATTCATCTTATACATTTACTAGAACATGTTAAGAGAATAAAACAAATTTTTCGGGTAAAATAAGTATTTTAAAAAAAATGCAGTTTTGCTGCCTTTTGATGGCACATTCACATTAAATCTAGTTTTTGACAAGTTTATAAGTTCAATTTGACAAAATAAAATTTTTCTTTAGAATCAAGATATAAAAATTTACTTTGGATAAAATTTTCAAATTATTCTGATAACTTTCATATTTTAATGAATAGTAAAAACACGCTATATTTTAATTAAAAATAACTTTTTTCATCATAATAAATTATGTGGTTAAATAATAATATTTAATGGTTTCAATGTATAAGTATAATATATTTTTACCATTTAATATAATGTATGTCATTATCCTTGATTTTACATTGAATTCTTAGTTTAAATAAATTCAATCTTTCGCAATGTTTTAACTTTTAAAACCTGTTTGCTGAACAACGTGATTAATTATAAATTAATTACTGCAACTTCTGTGTTTTGAATTTTGAAAAACTGGATTCCATATTTGGAATCAGTGGGCCCAAATTATGTTAATAGGTTACTTTTATTTTTTGATATTATGAATAGTAACTACGGTAAATTTTTTATTTACTATGGTTAAAGGTAAATAGGGTAATTCATGGTTAAGAGAATATTATAATGATACAAAATTACCTTGAAACTTGTCCTAACCTTTTTTGAATAGTATTTTATGACCATGGGCATCCTTGGGTCGATTTTGGGACCCGATTGAGCCACTTGGTAGTGACAATGACAATTTCAGTTAATTAATTTAATGTAAAGACAAAATTGACATTAACAAAAAATCTTTTAGTAATTAATTTTTATAAGGGGTTATATAAATTATATTTTAGACTATAAATATTAATTAGATAGATAAAACTATTTCCTATATAATGATATTTTTTTATAATTTTTAGACACTAAATAAATAAAATTATTTATGACACAATAATGACGCAGTATTTATCTCATTAATGAATGATTTAAATTAATAAGATTAAAATGATTAAAATATCATCCAAAACCTGTCCAATTCCTATTGGATGATTTTATTTCGAATATGAGTCATCTTATCCGCGACATTAATGTGTTTTGGACCTCTTGAAACTGAAGTTAAGTTTATAATAAAATAATGTTTTCACACTTTTCTAAAGAGCCCCTCCACTCCCTTATAAAAGGATACCACTTCTATGTAATTCCTCAAACCTCTCAATCCTTTTGGCTCGTCCAAAATCTGCCCAACTAATCTCCCTACATCCCTATACTTCCACTTGAAGCCTTACATTTGGCAGAAAACTCTCCAAGAAGTCCTTTTGGTTTAAACAAAAGAATGTTACCAAAATTAAAGGTAACAGTTTCTCTTAAGTTGTTTTCTTTCATTCTACTTCTCCAACCCCTAAAATCTTTTTAATCCTTTATTTTGTGACAACACCAGTATCCTGAAAATACTAGGATGTTGTTATGAGATGGATTATAACTACACTTACACACAACTCCATCTAATGGATGAAGAACATAATGTTTCTGTGATGGAAAACTAACGCCTCCCGAAACGATGATTGTTCGATTTTCCCCTACCGCCTCTCATGGTGGCCATTATGATGGAACTGTATTTATATATAATATATATTATATTTATTATTTCTTTATGCTTCTTCACTTCCCAATTATATCAATCCCTTACGTTTTCCATAGTCGGTAAATACGATAATCTCATTTGAGGAAGTGCGGACTACCGCCCCCTCAAAGTGATGTGATTCGTTAATACCTTATGTGGGATGTATAAAGGATGTGGTTAATGATATTATATATGATATTATACTGGAATTATAATATAACTATGTATCATTATGTTTTAATTCCATTAAAATAAGAAATATAAATGAAAGTAGCGTTCATGCGTACGTACGGCTTACCGTCTCCATGAATGGTGTGTTTCATTTCTTACCTCCATATGTTATGTACTATTATAAATGATTGTATATTATGGATATATAATGAATTTATATGATATATAAATCATGATTTACATTTTGGAGGTAATTAAATCATGATATAAGTAATAATAACATCAAGAACAACAAGTCCAAACACGTACGATAAATAAGACGATTTTACCAAAAACACTACTTTAACATTAATTTACATAAGAATGGGTAATACAAAGTCATAAGTGAACCATATATGATATAATAACAATGAATATAATTCTTTAATAAGTAAATGACATTTAAATTATACAGGAGGTTCGGACTCTTATGAAGGAAATTGGACCTAAGGTAAGGGAAAATATCACAATCTCATTTTATCCGAGATTGTTTATACTTTGGTATTTACAGGGGTGTATTTTATCATCCACATCCATGTTTCCTCAATATGTAATATTGTTCCATCCACCTACAATTGTTTAATACCAATTTTACCCTTCGGTGTGTTTTTAGTAAAAGATATGAAAGGAATCTTTTGTCGTTTTTCGTATGAGTTACTTTTTGACTTTTCCGACAAAAGTACGAGAAGAATGTTTTTTTAACTTATACGGCATGAATGGATTTTTAAAACATTTTTCCCAAGAATATTCTTTTACAAGTTTTCATGTTTATTTTTAATCAACTTCTTTTAGTTTGAAATTGTATGACATGTTAAATAAAGGAAAATGTTTTTGTAGTAGAAAGGATATTTTTCTCAAGAATGGAGTTCATGAGTTTTATCAAAATTATTTTCCATCTAAGATAATATAGGGTTTTTTTATATCCCTATTATTACATGGATTTGATTATTTTATGATGTAAATATTTTTATGAATTCTTTTATCTTATATGAATTGTTTTATGATTTCATGATGTTTAAGAATCCCCTTTTTATTACATGGGTTATGCTATGATGTATGGTATATGATTTTGCGGCACACATAAGAATGGTATCATTATGAGATGGGTTGGACCAATATCTCCCTCCAATGCATTGGGTAAAGATTTTATATCTAATGAGATAGATATGGCTGGAATAGAAAGTTATACCGATTCAGTGAAACAGGACTGAAACGAGGAGTGAACTCGGTTCAGAAATGGACTTTGTCCACTAAGATAGTCTTGGCAATGAGTCTTGACTAATAAGAAATGATTCTCTATGATTATGTGTGTATTGAACAAAGTTTCATGTTTTATGTTATGATTATTGGGATTTCATTTCATTACTATGATTTATCCCATGTTATGAAATTATGATTTCTTTTGAAGGTTAAGATTTCCAAAATGTTATGTTCTTATGAATATGATGTGATTGATATTTCATCTATTTACCCTTACTGAGCATTAGAGCTCACCCTTTTGTATTTTTTCTTTCCCCAGGTTAGGAAGAAGCTTATTTAGTAATATATACCAAAAGGGACTGTAGATATGATGAAATAAATGGGAGACAGTGTAAACGCTTTATGAACCAGTTGTTTATGTTTCCCAGTTTCTAAATACACTATACCTATACGGTCCTTTCATGGTTTTGTTATATGTTGTAATAAGTATGCTTAAATTATGAAGTAATAACAATATATGTAAAGTATGGGTCATTATATATTAATTATTTTGGTGAATCCTAAGGATATAACCTGAAGAAGAAATAACATTATTCAACGAGCATGTTTATTTTATTTCCTCCACAACCTCGTAAAATTCATATTAAAACATTATAATATAAGAAAATGAATAAAATACATATATTTTATTATTGAATTATATTTTAATGAACTAAAATCATACCCACTTCCATCAAATGGGTTACAAAATCATCATTAAGTTTTACGGTGGACAATAGACTCATGAACTGACGTCATTCATTTTTTTGTTACCATATCTCATGGTTTGGTATGATGATGAATAAAAAACTATTTATATGATATTTGTAATATAATTATAACTTTTTGGTAATTATATCATATATACCATTTTACATTACATTCTGTAGGGGGTACGATATTGTCACTTGTGTGTATGGAAGACAACCTCCTCGTGAAGTGATGTGATTATTTATGTACTAATGGTTCAAATAGAAGGTAATAAGGACGTGTTTAAGTAAAATATTTGATATAAATGAAAAGACTATGACATTAATGGTGAATATATAATTCAAGATATATAATATATCATCATTTATCTTACACTGTTAAATGATATCGTTGTTCGTGTATATGTGCACAACCGCCTTCCCAGAATGATGTGAATCTCCTTTCATCACCACACCACATTGATGATATATATGAAAATGTTTAGATAAATAATATTTTATTTATTAGATTATTATTATTATATAAATATAAAATATTTCTTAAATTCTTTGAATAATTATCATTGAAAAATTGAAATGTCACTCATTCGTACGTGTGGTCTTCGGTGTCTATGATTATAGTATAGTTCATTTTTAATAACTATCCTTCATGATTTTTATAAAAATTATATTTGATATATAAATATGATAATTATTTCATTATTATTACACTATATATGTATAAATAATGGTATATTTGACCGTAGTTAACCTACTAAATTCATTTTTGACACATAATAAAAATATCAGCGAAACATCTGACTGAAATAGAGTAAATTATGTACTAATATATATCATTTAAATTAGATAAATAAAAGAAATAATAAACATTAAAACAATTATTAAGAATTAAATTATTAAAATAATTTTATTATTTAGGAATATAAAAACATATGTGATGAGTCAAACTCATTGTAAGGGTTTCACATCTCACTTTTACTTTCGTAGGACATATTCCATATTCACAAGTTAAATATTTTCTATGGTTTATATAATTCCATTTATATATTTTATGTTATGAATTAATTTATCTTCATGTTATTTAATATTTCATGTAAATTTATTTCTTCATGGGGATTATGATTCCAAAGTTTCAAATGTGGTAAGGGTTTATTTTGAAATTTCAGCATTATTAGGGATTGTTTTTGTTTAAATATAATTTGGGATAATTATTGGATATTAATATCTTAATATAATTCTATTTTATTAAATATTTTTTATTCATCATATTTTTCAGGTAATAGTATAATTGTTTCACACTTTGGTTGTTAAAATTATTTGAAAACAATTAAAAAAATAGGAAATATTTTCTCTTTGGTTAAAAAGAATTTTCATCAAACCCCATGTTTTCTAAAAAAATTCAAAAAATTTCTTAAACATTTAAAATTATTTATTAAATAATTTTTTCCCACTTTTTTTAAATTGAAATAAATCATCATTTCATTTTCAATATAATTCCAATTTGGATTTTATAGAAAATTTGAAGGAATCTTTTTTGGTCATGTATGGAATTAAAGGAATTTTCCACCATCATGATCAATCAATATTTTAAAAATTATATTACATGTTTTAAAAGGATATTTTCAAATAAAATTACTTTAATTTTTTTTGTGAGATTATGTTTTAAAAATGATATTTTAAAAGTGAAAATGTTATTTTATATAAAAATGATTTTAATGTCATTCTATGGTAATCTCATCCATCAATGACATGAACCCTTTATTATACATATTATCCACTATGAATATAATGTATTTATATAATATTTATTCTTTATTTCAATGTATTATAATCATTTTGACTAATTATGTACAATATGATTACCATTCTCCATATTACTCGGGATGGTTTATGATTTTTTTATTAATTAGGAAAAGTATAATAATATTATGGGCTAGTTTTTTAATATGTTTTTTATTTTGATTATGTTTTACCCCTATCATATGAGGAATGATGTATTCTCATTATGTTATTAGAGTTTCCTGATATTTCCCCTAGATAAATCAATAGGTCTAATGAGATAAACTAGATAGAAGATTGGCCAAGGAATCACCCATTTATGTAGATGTATTAGAACAATTCCTCAAATTTATTATATTTATTAGAAAAAATACTTGACCAAATGTTTTGGATGTCTCTCATTATGAATTCTATCATTATGAATTTGGTTATATATATTATATTTAATTATTTATTTAGCTAGAATTTTCATTGTTATGTTTACTGATCATGTGATTATTTGTATGTAATTTTTTTATCACTATTTATTACATCCATATTATGTACAAGATATTGATTAAATGGAGGGTTTTTAAGTTATTTACACTATATATTGATTGTTCCTTGTTTATCTATATTATCTACTATTTTATTACCCATAATAAGTATGTAAACTCATCATTTTCTTGTTTTATAATTTTTCTAGGACACTTGGAAGTGTTTGGTGAGTGATGTGTAATGATACAATAAGCATAATAATGGTTTTTTAAAAGAATATATTTAACATGTTTTATGTTTTAATATTTAATTTGAATTTTAAGTATGTATCCAGTTTATCATAACTATAATTATATTAGGTCCTTCATGATTTTATTCCTTGTGTCATAAATAAATTACATTTTATAATCCTTCTCAAAGGTAATAACTCTAGGGTGATAAAGTTGGTAATAGAGGAATTTTAGTAGAAACCTTTGGAACTAGATTTAGGAAATCGAAGAATTAGGAACATAACAATATGATATAATATGAGGGAAAGTATATAATAAAATAATTATGTTTTAGTAAGGATTATATTATGTTGGTTTTTTTTCAAAATAGATCATTTTCGAGATACTCTATGTGGATGTGGTTATGAATCCGATATACTTAGGTGTAGTAACTCTAAAAATGGAGCATTAGACTTTGACCTGATCATAACCTAGTGAAAAAAAGACCCTACTACACACATGATATGACACTTTGAGTGAATATTCCTTTGGTAATTCAAATTTTATTTACAAACCGTTATGAAGGTTTTTGAAATAATAATATCCCCAATGAAACCATATTTATTATTTTATTATTTCTTATGCATAAATTGTTCAATTTTTTTTTATGTTTTTCAATTGTTTTTGGATTGTACATTATGTTTTATAATGATATGATCTAATATTGTGTATTCCAATATTTTTAAATTTCACCAATGAGGAGGAATAGGATCCACATCAATACACGTATTACAACGATTAAGAATGACTGTTTCATTGATGCTCTTGTGGAAATCATTCGAATGAAACTACTCACCTTAGAATTATCATCGTACAAGGACATAGTATCACATTCTAGAAACATAGTGAATTAATTATCTAATATTTATGGCTTAAAAATGGAAGTAATATATAATGAGTACTCCATAGAAAAATATAGATTAAGGGAATAATATAAAGAAGGATTATCCTACATGATAAATTTTTGGAAAGAAACACCCTAGTAATTTCTTAAAGAGAATAGAAGTTTACTAAAAGTGTGGAATGAAAGGACACCATTCTCAAGATTGAAATGGAAATAAAAATGTTTATAATGTTTGATACGTCAACTCTATGAATATGGGTCACTGAATAAATGAATTTCCCATGAATTGAAGGAATATACCTCAAAATTAGTTAATGTTTCATGTTCAGAATTAGTCTATTACCAAATAATAAGTGGAATGATTAATCTACATGTGCATGGATTCAAGAATTTTTTCATTTTATTATATTAAAAATTATATCCTTATTATAACAATTATGAAATTTCTTTGTATTGTAATATAATACCTTTTCATTATATATTTGAAAGTGTATGTTGAAAAGTAAAAATGCACCATAATAACCATTCGATGAAAATATTTACTTCTTATAAAATCAATTTTTTAGGAGATGGAATCCTTAATATGTTCCCAATGATGATATAATGATTTTGGGATAATGATATGACTGATATGGATAAAGAAAATTGGATTGTATTGAATACCTTGGAGCTGATTAATGATTTTCATAGTGTGGTTTATTCTATCATTGATGGAGTTAAATTAATTTTTTGATTTATAAAATATATCCAATAATATATGTTTTATTATATTAATTAGGAATCACGTATTTTTCAGTAATTTCATTTGGTAATTTATGTTATTTACATGTTTTAATATAATACATGTTGAATGTATTCACATCTATGGTTTATGATGGTTAATATCTAATTTATGATGTTTGGGGGATTAATGATAAGATGTTTCTTGAATGTTTTGTGGTCTACTTTCTAATTTTCTTTATGTTCATTGTTTATAATGGTAAAAATTTTAACCATTTATGAAATGTTTTAATATAAATTTGGATGATATTTTAGAGATTAATTTATTACTTCACCGTATTAATATTTATTCGTATTGGATAACCTGTACTATTTTTTTATAATAATAACTAGAGATTATAAGAATTATTTACCATTACAATATGGATCCTATGATACATTAAATTGTAACAATATTTCTAAAGGGATAAAAAATTAATTTTTTAAAATACATTTCATATGGTAATAAATGAATTGGATATTTACTGAGGAAAAACCAAAGGATGAAATTTTGAATATGAAATAGAAGCATATAAAGTAATTATATTTCCTTATATTCTTATATAGTAAAATAATTCATCACCTTTAGGAAAATGATATTGAAAAAAAAATATATCCCAATACCTTCATTTATGTAAAACTGATGGTCTTTTAAATCATCATATTTTTATTGTTTCGATAATCATGACATTCCGTTGATCATTCAGTTTCCTTTGATCAATTACCTCTATCACTCTCTATAATTATTTACACTATTCTTTTATTCCATATCGCCACATTCAACCATTTTTCACCTAAATATATACCTAGTTATATATTATTAAATATGACCTTTTTATTAAAATTTTCTCTTATTAATAGGATGTATTTTTAACTCTTCACATGATGTGATTTTTCAATAAGGTTATTTTCAGATTAAAAACCCTCCATTTATGATATAAAGATTAAATTATGAGGAAAAAATTTATTTAAGGGTGTATAATGTAACACCCCATGATTTTTAAATATGAACATCATATTAGATTCCATGTATGATGAAGAACACCAAGAATACAAGGAAATGTATAATCATAAAAATTTATAATATATTTATTTTTAAATAAATTCAATCTCTTATATAGCTTGCAATGCATGTAATATCAAGTTTCAACCAAACAGGACAATTTGTAAAATATTATTATTTAAACATTAATTTTATAATATCTCCATTAAATTAAATAGTATTAATTTAAAAAAAAATTAGTAAAATTATATGGTTTACACAAGTATAAAATATATAAAATTCATAACTAATTATTAAATGGAAAATTAGATCCAATTAAATGAATACGAAAAGTTTTCGGAAATACAATATTTTTATAAAAGGTGGTTTAGTCGTGATTTGAACACATAATTTTTTATTATTTTTCCACTTTTATAAAAAAATTAAAAAACATTATTTTCTATATATTCAAGTTAAAATTATATTATGGTAATTTATTTGAGATTTTTATGAAATGTATAATTTTTTTTAAATATTGAAAAGTACTAAATTATCATTGAAAACATCATTTTTTTATATTATTTATAATGGAAAATAATATTTTAAATTAATTTTAAAATAAAATTAGTTAAATAATATATATATATATCCAATCTAGATCATGGAATAATTTTAATATTAATTTATTATATATAAAATTTGTAAATACTAAGACATTTTTTTTGAAAAGCTTGTTTCTATTTGTGTTTGTGAGATTATGTTATATTTAAATTTTAAACTTATATATATTAAATTTGGAATAATTTAATATATAAAGTGAATATTAAAAATATCTATTATTTTATAATTTCATTTTAATTGTTTCCTATAATTAATGGTAAAAATTGTAAAAATTATTTATTTTTTTAAGGTAAAAACTGATTTACCAAGGGTAAAAAATAATAACATTTTAAATAACCTAAAAACATGCCTAAAATATATTTTATAGATATATATATACCCAATACTTTATAAGTCTGATTAATACTTCTTTATCAACCCTTTTTACATTTAAAAAAGAACACTACGAATTTTTCATTTCAAAAATTACAAGTGTGCGACTCACCTCACTTATAAAATATCGCCCCCTCTCCTCTATTATCCTTACCATAAACCAATTTTTTCAGTAAATATTGTCCCAAAAAATTCCCAAATTAAATATATTTTTCATAAAATCTTTATTTTCATCATAAATCCAACCTATAATGACTTTTGGTGCAGACCTTAGGAATATACCCAATGAAGAGGTAACCTTCTTCAATTGGAATTTTTATTTTATATCATCATCCACCTCTTTAAATTAATTTTTAAATTATTGTTATATTTAATTTATATAATCAATATAATTAATTTTTTTATTTTATTTTCATATCATACAACTTTCCCCACTTTCATAAAATGGGTTACAAAGATAATCATTCCGGTGTACAATATACTACCACCTCACAAATGGATGTCATTTATGTTTAACTTTCCATCTCTCACAATTGGGTATAATAATTGATATGAAGTAAATATATATATATATTATGTTGATAAAATAATTAAACATATATATTCATCTAATTATATATAAATTTATACTTTCCACTTCATATGGGATATGAAAATATCGCTCTTATGTACGGTGGACTACCGCCTCACAAAGTAATGTGATTCTTCTTTCACTAATGTATTAAATGAAATATAATAATCATGATATTAATTTATATATGTTATATAGGTGAAATATTTATGATAATCATTAAATATTTATTAATCTAAAAATATAATATATCACTTTCAATTTTACGCAAAATTTTAACATTGTTTGTGTATTTGTGGACTACTTCCTTCGCGAAGTGATGTGAATCACTTTTCATCACCAAACCATATGGATGAAATATATATAATTATATTTTAATAAATACTAATTAATAAATTATTTTATGATCATTGTGTAATGATAAAATATTACTTGACTTCTTTCCATAATAATCATTATAAAATGGGAATGACACTCATGTGTATGTGTAGCCTACAGTCTCAATGATTGTAACATATTTCATTTTTCATAATCTTCAGTTAGGATTATTTTTATAGCTATAATTAATATATAATTATTATAATTATATCATCCTTATTATTCTATTTAATTTTAAATAATGACCTCTTTTTCTATATTCAACCTACCAAATCTATTTTTAAAACATAAAACAATTCTCATCGAAACATCACATATAAAATTAATTGATTATGTAATAATATATACCATGTAAATATGTGGTAAAAATAATAATAAACTTGAAAAATGTTAATAATATGAATCAAAAGTAACCAAATTGGTAAGGGTTTATTTCACAATGTCATTATTATAAAGTATTTTTTTTTATAAATCTGATTAGGGAATTATTTTATATTTATATCTTAAAATAAATCTATTTTATTCAAATATGATTATTCACAATCTTTTTCAATTAATAATACCATTCTATACTCTTTGGTTCATATAATTATTGAGAAAATATTTCTAATAGTATTTTACATTATTTTTCTCTTCAGTGGGAAATTATTTTTCATTAAAACACATGTTTTATATAATATATTAAAAAACATTTAACCATTTAAAAAATATTTTTTGAAGAATTTTTTACCCATTTTTACTTTTTAAAAAATTATTGAAGGTATATTAACAGATTTTTCAAAAACATTCCCTTTAAATTTTACAGAAAATGTTAAAAGAATATTTATTATATTATATATATCATGAACATAATCTTCCTCCATCCTGAGAAATAATGTTCAACATTTTATTTTATAACTATTCAAATTTTATTTTAAAGCAAACGTATTTTCAAATATTTTTTAATATTCATTTCTAAAATGATATTTTAAAATTGAGAAGTTTATTTTCTTAAAAAATGTTTTTAATGAAATTAAATGGTATTTATATTCATCAATGACATCAACCATTTATTGTACTTATGATCCAATAGCTATATGTCATATTAAAATCATCTGTGATATTTATTTTGATGGTTTATAATTATTTTGGCTAAAGATGTACAATTTTATTACCATTTACTATATAACTATGTATAGTTTCTGATTATGTTTAATATTTGGGGAATGTATTGACCTATAATTTGATAGTTTTTAAATATGAATTTTTATATTGATTATGTTTCACCACATTAATATGATGAATTTATTAATTTTAGAATATTATTGGTGAGGCTCTCTATAACCTCTCGATGCAATAGTATGTCCAATGAGACAAACTTTATTGGGTTTTGGCTGAGTCCATACCAATTTATATAGATGTCCTAGAACAAGGTCTCAATAGTGTTACACAACATGGAAAAATGTCTTAATGTAATTTTTATATGTCAATCATTATGCATTCTATCATTATTAATTAAGATATTTATATTCTGTGTTTTTATTAGATTAGTTTAAATATCCATGGTATGTTTTATGTTCACGTGATTATATATATATATATAATTATTTCATTATAATTAAATAATTCCATATTATTCTCACACTATTGATTTAAAGGAATGTCCTTCAATTATTGACCTTTCTATATTAATTATTCCTTATTTATTCATAGAATTATCCGTATGCATACCCTTACGGAGAATTTTTCCTCACCCCTTCCCTGTGTTTTAATATTTCTAGGTATCAAAAAGTGTTTTTTGGATGATATTAAGTTATACAATAAGTGGAACAATGAAGTTATCAGAGAAAATAGTTTGTGTATTTTTTATTTTAAATTGTAATATTTTTTTCATTCAGGAATATATTTTTCCAATTCAACTAAACTATATCAGTCCTTTGGGATCTAATTCATATTATATTTTTACAATGTAACAAAATTGACATTAGCATTAGGCGACTAGGGTTGGGACGTTATAGTTTTCTTTAAAATCCAAAAAATCTAATGATGCTGAAAATCCTATAAAATGTTTTTAGAGGATTAGAATTGGAAATATAAACCTTTAAATTTTATTAAAATCCCTTCCCATTGAATTACTGGTGATGTTTCATAGTAAATTTATAAAATGTATGAACTCTCATATAGTAAAATTACACACATGATGTAATAATTTTTTGTTTATTGTAATTTAAAATTAAAACCTTGGAAATTTAAATGATGTTTTAAATCCCATATAGGTGATTTTAAGGATCAAAACTAAAAATATCCACCTATGGATTCTATTATGGTTTCTTTAAATTAAATAACCAATGATAGTTCATGGTAAATTTCAATGAAGTTTTAAATATTGTATAGTAAAAATAAAAACATGGAATAAAATTATTTTTCATGTTTTTTCATCTAATAATCCAATGAAATTCAATGACACTAAAAATCCCATACTGGGGATTTAGAGGATCATAACTATAAATCTCTAGTTGGGGATACTAGTGTATATACTTCTCTTTGAAGAACTTTTGATAGTTTATTATAGTTATCTATAAGTTTTTAACTATGTTATGGTAAAATTGCTCATATGATGTATTAATTTGTTTATTAATGTTTTCCCTTACAATCCATGATAATTTAATAATGATTAAATTCCCATGTAGAGTATTTTTGAATCAAAAATCATAATCTCCACCCATGTATTCCAGTGTAGCATCTTCCCATGGAGGAACCACTTATATTGAATGATACTTATCTTTGAAGTTTCAATTTTTTTATAACAAAAATTATTAATATTATGTAAAAAATTGGTAATAAATATATGTAAATCTGCATATGGAATCAATGCCCAATCATTGAAAACAATATTATCATTCAAATTTAGTATCTCATAAACGATTATTATATAAAATTCTCCCCCTCCACGCCAAAACCCATAATCTATAATTGAAGGAAATTCCTTTTTGTAATTTTTTATAATCTAATAATTTATTTTATTCAGAAAATTAAAAGGATTAAAATTGTTGTGATACACATTTTGTGATTGTATAATGTCCAAAACAAATTTAAAATTGGTTGAAAATTTGAATAATTTCTAGAAGAATATATTCATCAAATATATGTCATCAGTTATGGAATGATCTTAATAAGTGAATCCAATACTTTCAAACCAAAAAACTTATAGATGATTTTAAGATGATTTTTAATTATAGAAAGATTATAACCCAAAATTATGTTAAGACCATTGTTAACCATGTTTTACAAGTAAAGATTACTCTAGACATTGATGACATGATATCATTATTATTCTATTAAGACTATGCAGCGTTTTTTTCCTCAGAGTGATAAAAATATTGAATGGGGTTCATAAATTTTGTAGAAAATGACTATGTCATCAAACATTTATCATGGTCAAAAACTATATATTAATATCACATGACATCTACATAGTTTTCATAAAAAATATTGGGAATATAAATGTATCGATGGTACCATTTCTGGTATGTTTCAAGAATATTTTACTTGTCATAAAAATTTCAATCTTCTTATTTTTGTACATGTTGTGAACCCATTAAATATTTGTTATTGGTTTTATGGGGTCACCAAAATCATAAAACCAAAGTGTAATATCATGAAAGCTACCCTTAATAGTGGAACAATGGGGAGTTGATCTCAAAATTAAACATGAATTGTAGACATGTAATTGAAATTTCTACCAAGATAGATTATGATTCAAAAAATAGATTAGATATGATATAAAGAACTACAGAGGAATGTAATATAGTTGAAAAGAGATATGTGGAAATAGAAAATCATTCCAATTTTGTACAAAAACATCAGAAGTAAGTACATAAACTACATAAATATTAACATGTTGTAAATTTTGAAAAATCAAAAAGAAATACACCAAAAAATAGAGAACATGAATGACCTAACATCAAGTCAATCAGAAAAAAAACATTAGGTTAGATCTGCCATTGTTGTAGATTCACATTCATTTTATAAATCAATAAGAACCTTTTTGAATTCCACAAATAAATTATTGATGTTGGCCTCAAAACATTCACATAGAAAACAAAAAAATTCAATGATTCAAATAGTGAAGTCAAGGTCTTGAAAAACTATAATAATTGGACCGAACATATTTATACTACCTTGGAGCCTAAAATTGACAACGTCCAGTCTCACCATATCCAATAGTTTCTCTTCAAATTTCATCACTTTTTATTACCATAACTAAATTATTGAGGTATAACCCAAACATTACACTAGATCCTTATTGTAGTTTTTAAAAGATAAATAAAAAGGAATCTAACTCGTACGTTTTGATTACACCATTTGTTGTTCTGTAGGAGACTAAAATATTTATATCAAATCTATTTACTAGAATTTTGATAGGTATAGGTAATTAATGTGGGAGTAAACAGATATAAAAAAATTAATATCGAGGAATGAAATTATTGAAATGATGAATAAGGGGATAAAATTAGTCTCCATGAGTCTTACAAAACGATAGCTGAATTATTATAGTAATCATTTCTCCAAATGTTATCCTCAGATAATGTTATTTATTCTGAATATAAAATTATTTAGGAAAAGGGCAATGAAGCTTGTGATGTAAATAATTTTCCCTATAAATAAGTGTTTATTACAATTGATTTTGTTATAAGTATGAAATTTGTTGATTTTAAATTTACATTAATATAATGAAGTTAAAAAATGTGGCCATTTTTCAATGTAGAGTATAATAAATGATCATAATGAAACAATGAAGAGATGCCTCATAGAAAAACCAATCATAAAATCTATGAAATCTACATGTTTCTTTTTCATTCCTATCAATAAAACAAACATTCATTATAAATTACCCATTATGGATATAGAAGAAAATCAATTTTAATAATTCAATTATTTGTAATAAACCTTAAAACTCAGTAGAAAACATAGATATATAGAAGATTCCATTTCAATGGTAAGAATTTATGTTTTACAATATCCCCTAGGTAGATAGATTTTTAAAAACTATTATATTCTAATTAAAATAATTAGTTATGTTTTATTGAAGCATATGAAGAGAGGGTGATTAAGAATTACAAATAGAACGTGAGGAGATATAAACTATTAATTGATCTTTGAGTTTATGAAACTCTATAGAAGGTTACCATAAGTTTAGAATATGGAATTATTGTTGGTTATATTATTGATATAATAGCATCTAGTTTGGACATATTAAGATTATTAACATATACCAACATATATTATAAAAGCCTCTCAATGATTCACAAATTTCTAACACATCTATAATTGAGATGGACTGAGAAAACATCACTACAAGAATAATTTTGGATATGTCAACTAACACCAAGAAGGGAAGAACTTACTGGTATTTTGTAATTAGAATATGAACATGTGTTTATGTCATACTATTTTTTAATAATTTCATTTAAATATTATGTATGTAATTTTGATATCACTACACTGAATGAATCTCCTGATAGAAAAAAATATTGTTTTCAAGAGAAATATTCCAAAAAAATATATTATCTAATTAGTTTTTAACTCATAAATTTGTATTTCAAACTACAAAACATCATTTATAAAACACATTTTTCGGATAAAAGGAACTGAACACCTTTTTATTTGAGATAAACTGCCATTTACATAGTCCCAATGTAATTATAATTTATTCATTTTATATATAAACAAATTCAATAGTAATTGTGGCCAATTTTTTAAATGAAAATAAAATAAACAAAACATACTTTGCCACCAATATCTTCCAATGAAATGTTTCAATATTTTTCATCTTCTTGGAAACACCAAATAAATAAATGACATGAAAAATAAATAAAATAATGAATAGAATTTTATTTATATTGAATATGAATAAAATTATATATGATACCATCACCACCAATGATCCAATAACATCATATCTGTTTTGTTTAAGGTAATTGTTATTAGTTATCTCCCTATAGTTTTTAACATGATCTCAAGCTCCTTAAGATGGATTCCTTTAATTATAAAAGCATTCCAACCTATATAGTGATTACTACCCACATTCTTTTTGGAAATAGGTCAATTGATGTTATTCTTGTTTCTATAAATGGTTTTGAGGTTTTAATGACAAACTCTATAGCCACCAAATATCTTACATTCCATATTTACTCATTTCATTATCATTTGTGATAGTTTCTTGTAACATTTGTATTTAAAAAATCATATCATAATCTTTATCAATAAAATCATCTTTACTTATGTGAAATTTACATGAAATTTTTCTCCACCTCTTAAAATTGTAATTTTCTAAAATAGTTCTCACATATATCATCTAAGGCAACTTTAAATTATGGCATCACAATATTCCAACTGATTTAAATTTTTTATAAAACACTTCACCATTCCATAATGTTTTTCATGTAAAATCGAAAACTCTCTTCTAAACCCCAACATTCCAAAAACATACAAGTATGGGACATCAATTACATTATAAAATTTAAAAAACAATCCCCAATATTTTTTTTCATCCTTAAATGTCTTAAAATATTTTGGAGTGTAACTATATGAAGATTTTCTATCTAATAGATTTAAAGGGTACAAAATTTAGGGAATTTTTCCTTAGTTTGTCATATATTTTTAACATTAATATTTATATAATTTGAAATAAATTTGTCAAATATATTTCAAAATTAAATAACAATAATCCTATTGTGAACAATATCATTAGAGTACCATCAAAACATTCACATAATTTATGTGAAACATATCATCAAGGATAATGTACTCTTAATAATAAATGATTCCATTTTCCCCTCTAAGTATACCAATAATTCAACCAAGAGGAATTAATGAAACACCCTGAGCTTCCTCGATATGCTTCTCTTTCAATAATGCAATAGCTTGCATTTTACGCAAGTTCGAGATTCTAACCACCGCGACCAATCAAAATAGCCATTATGAATATTAATACCCACATTTTGAAATTATATATATTTCATATTTCAAAATGGACTTCATTTGTGGATTTGGAATATCGAAATTAGTCTATGTTTAATTTTTTGTTTTTTTCTGAGAACATCCAATTTTTTATGAATAGTGAAAAATATTTAAAAACAACTTTTTTAATCAAAATAAATTATAGTGATAAATTATACTATAGAGTGGTTTTAAAGTATAATTAGAATATATTTTTTTACCATTTTATCCAATGTTTGTCATTAGAATTAATTTCAATTGGAAATTGGACATAAACAATTGTCAATCTTTTGATATATATTGTTTCTTAAAAACACACTTTCTGTTGTGACAGCGGGAATTAATTATAAAATTAATTAATTCAACTTATATGTTTGTAATTTTGAAAAATAGAATTCATTTTTGAATTCATAATATCAATTATATATTACGGTGAAATTTTGTCATTGTTCTGAAAAACTTCAATTTTTGATGAATAGTGAAACCACTAAGTTGTAGTTAAAAAACTGATTTTTTGTTTAAATGAATCCTTACCACTTCTGTGATTTGATTTTCAAAAATCTGACATACATGGTTGTCATTAAGATGTAAAATGTGGTTCAATAGGATTAAAATTATTTTTTGGTGAATAGTAACTTTTAAGTTTAATTAATCGTGATTAAAGGTAATTAGTGAAATTTAAGGTAAAAATGATATTATAAAAATATGAAATTAATTTTACACTTTTCCTACACTTATTTGATGAGTCATGGCTGACCGAGAAAATCCACTGGTCAAATTGGGGACCCCATGGAGCCACTTGGGTAAGAAAATGATCTTAATAACTTTTTATTTAAAGTAAAAATAAAATTGTCACAAACATGTGTTGTTTTACTAAAACAATTATTACATGGGGTTATATAAGTTATCATATTTAATATAAATATTCATTGTAAAGATAAAAATATTTCCTACATCATGGTAATTTTTTTATATTTTTTAGACATTAAATAAATGAAATTGTTTATGACACAATGATGATGCAACGATTACCTCATTAATTAATGATTTAAATAAAATGCAAAGAAAATATAAACTCTAAGGATTACACTTTTAAAAACCTATTTGATGAGTATATTTAGAACCCTTATCACCTAAGCCTCTAAATATATCATTTTGTGACCTTTAGAATCCGAAAATCATTTCATAATAAATTAACATTTCAATCCTTCCAAGAGTGCCCCTCCTCTCCTCTTATAGAGGGCCCCCACCTCTACCACCTTATTCACTCTATCAAGACATTTGGCTCAGAACACCTCTGCCCAAATACTCTCTCAACTTCCCTATATTACTCCTGGAAGCCTAACGTTGGGAAGAAGTCTTTCCAAGGAAACCTTTGTCTCAAATCAAAAAGAGTTACCAGATTTTAAGGTAATGTCTTCTCTTATTCTATTTTGTTTTATTTTGCTTCTCTGACCCCTTAAACGCTTTTTATTTATTTTTTTTTTGTAACAACACCATTATAATCAATATAATAGGATGTTTTTATGATATTTATTTGGTTTACACTTACACACACCTTCTTCTCATGGTTAATGAACATACTGTTTCTATGGTTGGCGAATTTCTGCCTCACGAAATGATGATTGTTCAATCTTCTTTTAACACCTCTCATGGTGGCCATTATGATGGAACTATTTTTATATATCATATATATTATGTTTTTTTCTGATTATTATTTATTTTTAATTTATGGAATACCTTTAAGATTTCTATTATGGTTAAATGCGATAATTTCATTTTAAGAAGTGCGGACTACCGCCCCCTCAAAGTGATTTGAATCATTAATGCCATATGTGGGATGTATAAAGGATGGAGTAAATTGTATTATACATTATATTTTACTGGAATTATAGTATACCTTTATATAATTATAATTTCATTCCATTAAATATGAAATAGAAATGAAAGTAGCGTTCATGCGTACATACGGCTTACCGTCTCCATGAATGGTGCATTTCATTTCTTACCTCTAAATGTATTGTAATATTATAAATGCATGTATATTCTGGATATATATGATATATATGTTATCTAAATCATGAATATAATTGTGGATATAATGGACATTTCACCACATAAACAACATGTAGTTATAAGAAGTTTAGTTTTGACTCAAGTACCAAAGATCGACAAAATGACCATCATTAGATTAATAATTAAATAATATTAATAACATGGTAATAAGTGATATAAAAGGAATAATGAAGATGAAAAAGTTTCTCAAGAAAATATAAATTAACTCTAGTTTATTATTCAGGAGGTTATAGAAGAGTCGAGTCAAGACGGACATGTGGTAAGGGAACTTCTTAACCCAATTTCCGTTCATTGGGTTAATCTCCTACATTCATATTATGTCAATATATTATTATATCATGTCTTGTATTTGTAAGTTATTTATGTGTAATTATAGTGAATACACATAATAGATATATTTTATTTAAAAAAATGATCTTGGTAAATGACTTTGTCTCAATCTTCTTTCATTGAGGCATATTTTATTTTATACATAACATTCTTTTATACGGTGTATAAACAAATTTCACTTTTACATTTATTCAAAAGGAATATTTTTTATACAAAGAGTTTTACTAAACGAAAAAAGGAATGTTTTTCTTATCATACGTATGTGGCGACAATGACATCTCCACCGCCGTGACCATTATTTGAGTTTCATCTTCCTCAACAAGCCATAACTTTTTTTAAATGAAAAATAAATACCATGTTTTAATTTCCTTTTATTTTTGTATTGAAAATGGTTTTGATAATGTTTTTATTATATCAATGTATTGTATTAATATCTTATGATTGAAATGTGGAAATCTTATGTTTCTTTTATGCATGTTTTATGTGATACGATTATGTTATGGTTTATGATATGTTGAAACCTGTTCATATGAGGAATGCATTAGACTTAATATGTGATGGGTGGAGCCCGCTATAGCTCGTCAATGCATCAGCAGGTCTCATGAGACAAACTAGTGTCTTGGCACGAGGCCTTGACAAACTCATATTTGTGGTCTTGGCACGAGGCCTTGGCTATGTGGTTATGATAGTCTGACATTATTCATTCCATCATTATGAAAGTGGTTATTGATATTGAATGAGATTATTCAACCAGTAGAATATCCATGTGAATAAGTAAATGGCATTATTTCATTTTACTTTTTCCATATTATGATAAAGTTCAAGTTTAAATGGCCTTTGTTTTAGTTATATATTGCCTTAAATGTTTATGTTTATTTATGAATGATTTTGCTATATTTTTATCCATACTGATCATTTGAGCTCACCCCTTTCAATGTTTTAATTTTTCCAGGATGTGATGAAGTAAATTATGAATGAACTACATGGATAGTATGAGGGGATATGAAGACAATATGTTGTTGTAGTTATGTTTTTCTTTATGATGTAATGTAAGACTTATGAATGTATCTAGATTTTCCAAGGCTACTAAACTAATCGGCCTTTCGAGACTTGATATTTTGTGATCAATCAAATGTTACGCAATAGTGCACCGAATCTAGGTAACTTGGGTCAGGGCATTAAAGTTGGTATCAGAGGAAGTTTAGTACTATACTTTGAAGCTAGATTTAGATAAACTCTGATTAGAGAACATAGCCCTAAGATAAACTTTGAGGATTAGTATAGAAGAACTTCCTAGAATTTTGGTATTATAATGATTTTGTGAGTTTTCTGAGCAATACATCCCTGTCTGGATATGAGCTGGTAGAGGCAGCTCTGGAGCAGATGTACCTTGGGGTGAAACCCAAAAACACCACTTTGAGCTAGACTCGAATGGGAACTGGTGGACGACAATGGGCCTTGCTGCACTCTTTGTTACGACACTCTTGGGGGATATGCATAGGATAATTCTCATTTTTTTTACAAACCATTATGAAGGTATTAGGAATATACACTTCCTCAAAGAAAACATTTCTTTTTATGATTATGGATTATATCCATAAATAGTTCAATTTATGTTAAGTGTTTTACAAGTATGTAATTATGTATTTCAATTCATAAACTAATCTAGTTTATGACATTGTTTAGAAATAGAGCCTAGTGGAGGGAATGGAACTTGTATCAATGCACAAACTCCATATAGGGATTTCCCTCCTGCACAAGATATTTATTGTGGGGCGGGAGATACAACCGGTGATGATCAACTTATCACCATACTGGGACAACTCACTTAGGTTATGAATAATAACCTTACTCGTACGGAGCACCCTGATCCATAACGTGGAGGATTAATGTTAAACCACTTCATGAGGCAACAACCGTCGACATTTAATGGGGGTACAAATCCATTAGTATCTAAGCAATGGATAAACTCCTTAGAGAAAATATTTCATGCCTGGGGGAGTAGCGAAAGGAAGAAGGTCATCATGGTAGTTTACCGCCTCACTGGAGATGATGATCAATGGTGGTCACTGATTCAAAACACAATGGAAGATGATGAAATATCAAATATGGAATGGAGGGAGTTCAAAGATATTTTCTTAGAAATATACTTCCCTTATGACAATCGAGCATAAATGGAAAGGCAATTTCTGAGTCTGAGACAAAAGGAGGATGATAATGTTGCAAAGTATGAGGCTAACTTTACATGGTTATCATGTCATGAAGCAGATTATATACGTTACCCATGAGGTAAGATTGATTGTTTATTTTATGGGTTAAAACCTTTTTTCCGTCGACCTTTAGTATCACAATCTTTCTCAACGTATGAAGATATAGTCTCGTATTCTATCAAGAAAGAAAAAGAATTCTCTAAATCTTATGACAATAAAGTAAAGCAAGAGAAGAAGAGAACGACGTAGCAAGAGATAGAAAAAGGGAAAAATGTAAAGAAGTATTTTCCATTATGTGATAATTGCGGGAAGAATCACCCCGGTACTTTCCTAAAAGTAATGGGAGTTTGTTATAAATTTGAAGAAAAGGGTCACCAGGCTGGTGATTGCAAGGGAAAGAAAGAGGATATCAATGTTGAATGCTACAATTGTAGGGAAATGGGGAATTATGAATCTGAATGTCCTAAGAGTCAGGGAAACATACCTCAGAAAAGGCCAAGGGATCAAAAAACTCTTATGTTGTTACTACAGTTGAAGTGGAGTAATTAATGTATTGGTGCTTCTGGACTCATGGATTATATTCGGGTTATAAGAATAATGTGATATATATAAGTATTGTACTATAGTACTTGTTTTTTTCATTAAGGTTTTAATATAATTAAGGTAATCATATTTTTAGTATGTAACAGTAAGAGGAACTTCACTTTGTTTGGGGAATCTGATGTTACAATTGACTGTGGAATTTAGAGACCTTTTAGAGAAAGTCTGGACAGAGGTATTTTGGATAACTATAAAGGTTGTAATGGATTATGTTGAACCATGGATATTATTTTTTAAGGATAAAACATTTATAAAGATTATTTTTGGAATATTATAATACTATAGTTTTAGGAAAAGGGAAACCTACAGGTTGGGGGATAACTCGTCGCGTCGGACAAAGCTATCGGAATCGAACCCACAACCATAGTGCGACAGGACCTTATTACATACCACTAGCCTATAGGATGTCCCTGGTCATTAAAAAATAGTTTTCCTAATCTAAATGGTATGTGGTAATATTTGGAACCTTATACAATTAGGATAAATAGAATATTTTTGAGTTCTGTTACGATTTGGAGTGGAAGATGGGTCTGTGGTAAAAATTTATTAAAGAATGAAAGTCTACATAACAAGTTATTATATTTCCTTACGTTCTTATTAAATCTCATAAATAAATTCCTCAAAATTATGAATGGTAACATAAAAAAACTTTGTTGGTTAACTTTTCTAACTCGGGATTCAATAACCATTTAACCAATCAGAAGTTTGTAATTTTCATGTGGTTAACTTTCTCCTAATCATATTTTCTACAACTCTCCATCAGACCTTGATGGTTTTTTTTCCTCCATATCCATATTTTCAAAGAATCTTAGTATGGGCTATCTCAAGTGACATTTTTACTTCTCTTTCTTTCTTTTAATGTTATATTTTTATGAACCCTATTTCTGATGTGGGTTTTCCACAAAGGTATTTTCTATTTTCATCCTTTTATTTTTGAAGAACATTTTCAAATTTCAAGGACGCAATTTATTGAAGGAGGGGAGAATGTAATTTTTATGAATAGTGAAAAATACATAAAAATGGACTTCATTTGTGGATTCAGAATAACAAAAATTAGTCTATGTTCAATTTTTGGTATTTTTCTGTGAACTTCCAATTTTTTATGAATAGTGAAAAATACATAAAAACATCTTTTTTAATAAAAATAAATTATATTGATAACATATACTATAGAGTGGTTTTAAAGTATAATTATAATATATTTTAACCATTTTATCTATTGGTGGTCATTATAATTAATTTCACTTTGAAATTGGACATAAACAATTGTCAATCTTTTGATATATATTTTTTCTTAAAAACATGCTATTTGTTGTGACGGCTGAAATTAATTATAAAATTAAATAATGCTACTTATATGTTTGTAATTTTTTAAAATAGGCATCATTTTTGAATTCATAATAATAATTATATCTTAGGGAGAAATTTTGGCATTGTTCTGAAAAACATCAATTTTTGATGAATAGTGAAACAACTAAGTGGTAGTTAAAAAACTGATTTTTTTTAAATGAAACATTACCTCTTCTGTGATTTGAATTTAAAAAATCCAACATACATTTTTGTCATTAATAAGTAAAATGTGGTTCAATGGGACTAAAATAATTTTTTGGTGAATAGTAACTTTTTAGTTTAATTAATCGAGATTAAAGGTAATTAGTGAATTTTAAGGTAAAAATGATATTATAAAAATATGAAATTACTTTTACACGTATCATACAATTATTAGATGAGTCATGGCAGACCAATAAAATCCATGGGTCATCTTGGGGACCCATGGAGCCACGTGGGTAAGAAAATGACATTAATAACTTTTTATTTAAAGTAAAAATAACATTGTCACAAACATGTGCTATTTTACTAAAACATTATTACATGGGGTTATATAAGTTAAATATTTTACTATAAATATTAATTGGAAATATAATAATATTTCCTACATCATGGTAATTTTTTTATAATTTTTATACATTAAATTAATTAATTTTTTTATGACACGATGATGATGGAACGATTACCTCATTAGTTAACAATTTAAATAAAATGAAAAGATAATATAAAATATAAGTCGTACACTTGTAAAAAACCTATTATATGAGTCGATTTCGAACCCTTATAACCTTATCCTTGAAATATATCATTGTGGGACCTTTAGAATCAGAAAACCATTTCATAATAAAGTAACATTTCAATCTTTCCAAGAGTGCCCCTCCTCTCCTCTTATAAAACGCCCCCACCTCTACCACCTTATTCACACCACCAAGACATTTGGATCGACCAAAATCTGCCTAAATACTCTCTGAACTTCCCTCTATTACTCCTATAATCCTCACATTGGTCATAAGTCTTCCCAAGGAAGCCTTTGGCTCAAGTCAAAAAGAGATATATGATTTTAAGGTAATGTTTTCTCTTATGTTATTTTGTTTTATTTTGCTTCTCCAACCCCTTAAACTCATTTTATTTCTTTTCTTTTGAAACAACACAAGTATCTTAAATATACTAGGATGTTGTTAAGAGAAGTATTTGATTTACACTTACACACACCTTCGTCTAATGGTTAATGAACATACTGTTTTTGTGGTTGGCAAATTTCTGCCTCACGAAACGATGATTGTTCAATCTTCTTTTAACACCTGTCATGGTGGACATTATGATGACACTATTTTTATATATGATATATATTATGTTTTTTCCTGGTGATTATTTATTTTTAATTTATGGAATACCTTTATGATTTCCATTATGGGTAAACACGATATTTTCATTTTAGGAAGTGCGGACTACCGCCCCCTCAAAGTGATTTCAATCGTTATTGCCATATGTGGGATGTATAAAGGATGGAGTAAATGGTATTATACATTATATTATACTGGAATTATAGTATACCTTTATATAATTATAATTTCATTCCATTAAATACGAAATAGAATTTAAAGTAGCGTTCATGCGTACGTACGACTTACTGTCTCCATGAATAGTGCATTTCATTTCTTACCTCTAAATGTTATGTAACATTATGAATGCATGTATATATTGAATATATATGATATATATGATATCTAAATTATGAATATAATTCTGGATATAATGGATATTTAACCACATAAACAACTTGTCATTATAAGAAGTTTACTTTTGACTCAAGTACCAAAGATCGACAAAACGACCGTTATTAACTTAAATAATTAAATAATGTTCATAACAAGGTAATAAGTGATATAAAAGGAATAATTAACATGAAAAAGTTTCTTAAGAAAATATAAATTAACTCTAGTTTATTATTCAGGAGGTTAAAGAATGGTCTAGTCAAGACGGACATGAGGTAAGGGAAGTTCTTAACCCAATTTCCGTTCATTGGGTTAATCTCCTACTTTCAAATTATGTCATGAAATTATTATTTCCAATCTTGTATTTTTACATTCTGTATGTGTAATTATAGTGAATACACATAATAGATCTATTTTATTTAACAAAATGATCTTGGTAATGGTCTTCGTCTCAATCTCCTTTCATTGAGGCATATTTTATTTTATACACAACATAGTTTTATACGGTGTATAAACCCCTTTGAATTTTATGTTTATCCAAAAGGAATCTTTTTTATTCGAATCGTTTTACTAAACAACAAAAAAGAATGTTTTTCTTGTCATACGTATGCGGCGACAATGACTTCTCCGATGTCATGACCATTATTTGAGTTTTGGCTTACTAAACAAGCCATAACTTTTTTTAAATGAAAAATAAATACCAAGTTTAAATTTTCTTTTATTTTGGTATTGAAAATGGTTTTGATAATGTTTTCATTATATCAATGTGTTTTATTAATATCTTTTGATCGAAATTTGGAAATGTTATGTTTTCTTTATACATGTTTTATGTGATACCATTATGTTATGGTTTATGATATGTTTAAACTTGTTCATATGAGGAATGCATTGGACATAATAAGTGACAAGTGGAGCTTGCTATAGCTCCTCGATGCTTCAGCAGGTCTTAGGAGACAAACTAGTGTCTTGTCACAAGACCTTGACAAAATCTTATTTGTGGTTTTGGCAGGAGGCCTTGGCTACGTGGTTATGATAGTCTGGTATTATGCATTCCATCATTATGAACGTGGTTATTGATATTGCATGTCATTATTTGACCAGTAGAATATCCATGTGAATAAGTAAATTGAATTATTTCATTTTACTTTTTCCATATTATGCTAAAGTTCATGTTTAAAAGGCTTTTGTTATAGTTATACATTTCCTTAAATGTTTATGTTTATTTATGAAAGATTCCGCTATATTTTTATCCTTACTGAACATCCGAGCTCACCCCTTTCATTGTTTTAATTTTTCCAGGATGTGATGAAGTATTTTATTAATGACCTGCAGGGATAGTATGAGGGGATATGAAGACTAGATGTTGTTGTAGTTTTTTTTTCTTTATGATGTAATGTAAGACTTATGAATGTTTCTAGTTTTTCCAAGGCTACAAAACTAATCGGTCTTTTGAGACTTGATCTTTTGTGATCATGCCAATTTTACGCAATAAGCACCAACTCTAGGTAACTGGAGTCGGGGCGTTATAATTAAAATCATGAAATTGAATTCTATGATTCCTCCACTTATCCTCCAAATCAAACACTATATGATACTCAAACATTCACTTCCTCAAATAATGAGGGAATTTTTAACCATCATTTATCAAGCTACCTAGGTGTTTTATGCCATTTCTCATTAAATTACATGTATTTAGGCCATAATGATGATTTTTATGTACCTTAGACATCAATTTTAAAATATATACATCTTTATTGGTAAGAATATTCAATGGAATATTAATATTATACACCTAAACAAATTTATAAAATGACCAGAAAAAACATTTATTTTCAACATACAACTCTGCAACACCAAAAATTATTATTTCCCTATAATGATTAAACACCATAAAATAGCTAGATGCTGGAAGTCCCTATTTTTTCTAAATCTCATTTAAAACACTACAATATATCTAAATTTTATAAATTATTTATTTATTTTTGGGTCATTCCAAAAAAATATTTTTAATCTGCTCATCATGTCAAATTGGATTCCATATAAAAATGAATTATTTCATAGAAATTTTCATTCCTAATACTCGAACATGAATACACCATCCCACACAATAGAATAAAATTGATGTTTCGATAAAATAGAATTCATTTGATCATATTATGTATATCTAAATATATATTGATTACTAGTAGAAGTCACTACAAAGGAGAAAGAATCAATTGGATTAATTCCTTCTAAAGAATTAAATTCAGACTAAACAGATTGAATATCAGTCAACATTCTCTGGGACCTCGTAAAATGAAAATAAATATAACAATAAAATGTATTATTGTAAGAATATATAAATAAATTATATGAATATTCCCTATACAGAAACATAACAACATATTAACGATCATTAAAAGTTTCCCTTGTATCTACATGAAAATTTTACAGAAATAAGTTATGTTTATCATTATTTTAGATCCCTAACGATATGTATAAATAACATATGTGATTATTATTTTTTCCATTATAACTATAATTTCTACAATTTTTATGTTCACTAAAACAAATCCACCCAGTATAACCAAGATAAAATGTGAAGATCTTTAAAATTCATCCATACATTATGTTCCCTCTTGCAGAAACACCAATCATTAACCTTGTCATTATTAACACATTGACATAATATATGTACCTAGAATTAAATTTCAAATAGATAGATAAAATTTTTACCCTGTATATCCAATTAAAACAAATTAAATATAATAAAAAATTAATCAAAAAAAACACAATCAATATTTTTCTTTTCAACTTCATTATTGGATAAAATAAATGTATAATACTAAAAAATAGTGATCATTTTTAACCTTGTTGACCTATTATCTCCTCCAATAATAATATACCACATTTATTGACTTCTATCTCCAAAAAACCTCCATAATCTCTCTCAATTAAATTACATTCTTTCACCATATTGGATGCACATATTAATATAACATATCAGAAAATCCAATGAACCATATGTTGTGATATATTTCCTTGTCATTATATTTTCCTCCTATGATTATTCATCAAAAATATAAAATAATATATTAAAAACCTAAATTCTATAAAATTTCCCAATCTATTACCATATTTTATGAACATACATATTATAATCATAGGGTATAAATTAACACCCAATTTCATGTGATAAAAGGAGACGATTTTAATCCCATTAATTATTCTGCCTCTCTCCATTAGAGATATATGTTTTCATTGAAAACCATCCTATCTCCAACATCAATCATCATTCTCACATACATTGGATGAGATTTATTCAATGAAAACCATGACACTACTTCCATATATGGTAGACGATGTAAAATCTAAAATTTGTATTAGATTATTGGTGGATTTCATATGAAAATATGGATACAAAACACTGGTAATGATCAAAATTTAGTTTTCAAAGGAAAAAAATTATTTTTCTAGCTAGTATAGTCTTACAACACATACTACACACTATATTAATTGGGATAAAAAAACAAATCAAAATAAAGGATAAAAATAAAGATAAAAAAGTTATACCAGTTTGGTGCAGTTGGTTGCACCCAAGACTCTAACCCCAAACATGTCTATTTGCCTAATATTGAATTAGTCAATCCTCAATTGCAATAGTGAGGGTTGGTTATATCTATGAAAATACAAATTTATTTATCAACATCCCCCCCCTTAAACATTTATTCCTTGTATATAATTAACATACATTGGTGGATGATCAATGGGTGTAAAGGCTTCACCATAGAAAATACCTTCCTTTTCCTTGAATCCTTTAGTGGAATCAATGGAATGGATTTCCCCTATATCCCATTCCTCTATATTTAATTGTATTTTCCTCCTAAAAGATAAATGGATAGGATATCACCTAGAGACAATTTAAATTTACCATATCTTATTTTTGTTCCAATAACTTATATATATCTGAAAGAAAAAAATGTCTTGGTAATGCATGTGAGAAATTTATCATTTAATGTACTCATATATATGATTATGTGTTGAAGACATCATTATTTTTTCAATTACTTGTAAATATATTGGTACATCTTCAACAATTTTTTTTATCTTATAGCGTTAGTCATACCAATTTTGAATCATCATCTTGAATTAATTTTCATGTCTCCTTTCCATCATATATGACATCTATATTATATATAATATTGTTTTTGATGGGATTACACAACTGCTATCTCATTGATTTGTATTTTTATCCATTAAAGATATACTTCACCCCTTTATTTTAATCCATTGTTCCATTCCCACAAGGATTTTAACATAATAAATGGATCCAAAATTGGTTATATGGATTAGACATGTATTTTGAGTACTCCACGATTGAAGCAACATATTTGATTAAATATTTTTTGGGAATATATTGATTAGATAAACCACACAAAAGACTAATTCATCCTAGAATGTCATGGGTACAGCTTTTTCTTTCAGCATGATTCTCTCTATGTTGAGAATGGTTTGATTTTTTCTTTCAACTACTACATTGATTTGAGGTGTGTAAACCAACATCAGTTGGTGTCTAATTATATGGTTCTTTATCTAATCTTGAAAAAAATCATAGGTGTACTCCCCACATTGATTCTATCATAATGTTTTTATATGAATGTTTCACTTATTTACCAATCATTCATTGAATTATTTAAATATGTAAAACACTTCCTACATCATTTTGAGAAATAATATCCAAGTTTTCATACTATAATCATAAATAAATGTCATAAAATATATCCATTATCAATTTTATTTTGGGTTAAATGGAACAAACACATCATTTTGGACTAACTCGGGTGGCGTAATAGCTTTTTTGTTGGACTTCAATACAAAGTTTTTACAATTTGGTTTTCATAGAACATTGATTTCAAATATTCGATTTAGGCATCAAAATATTGGAATAAAATTTAATATTTTCTTGATTTACAAAAATATAAAACATTCAAATTTTAAATATATGAACCTAATATTACATAAAAAATCATTATTATCAAGTACCATCATCAAAAACCATGGTATAATAGGTTAGATCATAGGTGAAAACATGTGGTCCATTTCAATTGGTAGTTCTATGAAAACCATCATTTCTCATTAAAAATAGCATTTTTTATTTTATAGTATTATGAAAAATCATTTTACCATCAATTTCTAGAGACTCCAATATTTTTTCTTCATGATAGATATATAGAAGACATTAAATATGGACACATGGATTATGTCTTTATGATTGATCATAATATCCCATCTTCCTTGGGAAAATATTTTTAAGAAATCACTAAATTATGCCTTTCTTAGAACCCTCTCATAAATGTCCATAAAAAATGAATTTGAAAATTCATGTGGTTTCTTCCACTTGATTCAACATACCACATTCCTTGATATTGTGTTAATGTTTGTTAAATCAACACATGTGACTCACCAAAAATACCTCCTACTTCATAGACATATTCCTTATCATTGTAATTCACCAAGGGTTTCATATTACAACATTCATTTTAATAATGTACATATTTTTGAAAATTATAGCATTGAATATTTCTTTGGTTCATCATTTAGAGATTCTTGAATCCCCCATTATTCTATTTCCACATTCTTATGTTGTATAATTTTGATATCCAAACCCTCCTCGATTTTTGTTTCTTCCACCATGTTCTCCTCTTCATAGATCAGATTATTTTCCACATAATCCTCTACCTCAGAATCTTTTAAATATCCCCCCTTTATCCATATTATAATTTTTTATATACAATAATAATTTTTGGGCATGCTCCACTCAATATGTATCACTCTAACAATTCAACTTATCTATATCGTCATGTAGATAACCCACAAGTTCATTGACATATATCTTCTCTAGGACTTTAGTTTCATTTGGGGAACTGACTATAAAATAAAATTTTGGATCTAATGATTAAAAAAGTTTCACACATACACTCATATTAGCAATAATTTACCCAATTATTCACAGTTGGTTCCCCACAACCATTAAATAATTTTGGTACTTTGAAATGGGTTCATGCGATATCATAAATAGGGACTCAAAATCACCATATAGAGATTTATTTCATATCACTTCACCTTATAAACACCTTTTAATACATATTTAATGTATTCCATATCTCAGTTCTTTATTTTCATGAAGTAATTATTTCAAATGTGGATTCGATAAAGCATTAACAGATCATAGATTGGATCTTATAGTATCACTTCTATTGCAAAAAAAGTGTTTGATTTTAAACATCCAAAATAGAAGCCTCTGCTATATTTGATTCTATCTTGATGTGTACATCCTATAATATTTCCATGACATCTTGGTGATAATGATTTCTTGTATTTGGATGGACTGATTATTTTAATTGTTATTAATCATCTTTGGGATCATATTTTGTGTTACCACATTTTTTTTGTGGAAAATTATTTTGTATTGAAAATGATATATTTTGTCCACATTATTAGAAATAAATATAGATATTTTTTCTTAATCACATACTACCAATTTGTATTAGAATAAAAATTAATGCATATATATTGTTTACGTATCCAAAGTAAAGAGTAGTATAACAAGAGGGGTGTGGAAATGGAGTCTTGAGTGATAAATTAGAGTCAAATGTTTTTTATTATTAAAAAAATAATATAGTAATGGAATCTTAACAAATGATGAGAAATTTGATAATTGGAATGGTTAGGTGTTGGATGAGGATAAATAAAAACAGATATTTTTTGGATGTGGATAAGTGTATAAGAGAACATTACATGGATAACAAAAATTTTGGTGAGAATTATTTTTAACGAGAAATATGGATATTGAGATAATGGTAAGGGAGGAAATAATATTTTGAAAAAATGGAATATGGGGGGAATAGTGTAGAAGGTATGTAGAAAAGGATAGAATCCTTTTTAAAATGGGAAAGAAAAATAAAAGTGAGAATAAAAGAAAATATGTAAAACTCAGGTAAAGGATTTAGAATTTGGAGGGATAATATTATTCATATTCCTCCTCCAATTTTGAAAATTATCATATACATATCCATTGAAACCCTCTCACTAGAATTAGAAAAACCTTCAAACCCACTGATACCACCGAATATTTATTTAATATGAAAATTATAGATAGACATTACTAGAGGTTACCAAAATAAAATGTTGGTTGAAAAAATAATGATTAATTAAAATCGAATGATCATACATCACATACTAGAAACCCTTCTGGATGGATTAAAAACACATCAACACTAACGGTGTTCCAAATATGTAAAGTGAGATATTTTTTAAATGTCATTTAGAGGAATTTTTTCTTTTTTGTTTATATGTTATTTATTTTAATTGTTTTTTAGTTTTAGTTATTTTTAAATATTCCATTTTCTTTTTTTATTTTGTCATATATAATTTATAAATAATAGTTTACATTAGTAAGTAAAATATTATTATTTAATCCTGACTTTAGAGTAAATAATATATTATTAGTCTTAGTAATGGATTTATTATTTTAATAATACTATTATTTAGTATAACATGACTATTTTTAAACATTATGGACATAATTATGAATTAATATTATCTATATGATGAATAAATATTATTCAAATAATGATTAACTAATAATCAACTATTAAATAACTAATGATTAAATAATACTAAGGTAACGACTAATATTTAATAATTAATGAATTAATAAGTAATAACATAGGATTAAAGAATTGTTAAATAATAAATAACATAGTACTAACTTAGTACTGACTTATGATCAATTAATGATTAATTAGTGATTAAGCAATGATAATCTAGAATTAAATAATGGTGATATATTAATTAACAAATAACTAATTATAAATTAAGTACATAATAACTATCATTTGTGTAAGGATTATTGAGATAATAAAGAATGAGTATGGAATAATACACTTATGATTAACTAATAATTACCTAATAAAATAAACTAATTAATAGAAAATGATTATCTAATGAATAAAGAATGATTAACCAATAATTACATAATGATTAACTATTAATTAACTAATAACTAGCTGTAAATAAGTAATTAATAAAAATTCATTAAGTAATGATTAATGCATGAATAATCAATGATTAAAAAATAATTAACTTATTATTGACTAATGCAAAATGAATGATTAAATAAATGTTAAATAATTATTAGTAAATGATTAGAGAATTGTGAAATAATGAATAATGTGTGGATAAAGAATGATGCATTAATGATTTAGAAAGGATTAACATAGGATTAATTAATGATTACATAATGGTTAACAGATAATTAATTAAGGATTAAATATTAATTAAGTGAAAATTAACTAATTAAAAAATGATTAACTGACAATTAACTAATAATCAACTTTAAAATAATACTAATATTTAATTAATGATTAATTAGTTTTTAATGAATGATTAATGGATTATTAACCTGGGATTAACTGCCTATTAATGAATGATTAAGTAATGATTAACTAATGATTTACCAATGATTAAAAAAAGATTAATTAATGATTAATTAATGATTATCTAACAATTAATTAGTGATGAACAATAAATTAACCAATAACTAAATACAAATTAAGTACTAAATAACTATTATTCAAGTAATTAATGATGAAGAAATGAATAACCAATAATTAATTGATGATTAATGGAATTTTAACTACAAACTGACCTTTTAAATAATGATTAAATTGTAATGAACAAACAAGAAACCTTAAAGTAATTACATAATAACTATTTATTATGAAATGGTTAACAAGTGATTGATGAAATGATTAATGTGTAATTAACTTATGATAAAATATTCCTTAATGAATGATTATGTAAGGATAAACTAATGATTATCCAATGATTGAATAAATATTGAAGAATTATTAAATAATTATTAACTAATTATTAATAATTGATTAAGTAGTGATTAATAAATGATTAAATAATGAATAAATAATAAATAATTATTGATGAAGTAATTATTAAACAATAATTAGTTAATTATTAATTTTTAATTAATTATAAAATAACTTAATAATTATTTAATAATTAATTCGTAATGAATTACTAACTAGTGATTAATGATCGATTAACGAGTGATTAAGGAATGATTAACATAGGAGTGTGTAATAATTAACATTTTGTTAATTAATACTTAAAATGTTATTAATTAATGATTAATTATTATTTAATATTAAAATAAAACCTTATTAACTATTAATAATTAATTTCTAACTACTGAATATAAAATTTTTTACTATGGATTAACTTGTTATTAAATAATGTTTATTTATTGATTAATAAAAAATTAACAAATAATTGGAAATGGGACAAAGATGGATAATGTCATGATAAAGTGGCTTAATTTTACACCTAATTTAGAACTCACTTGACACGTATGACTCAAACCATAACACACACCTAGATTAACACTCTATCTAGATATGATTTGGATGATTCAATTAATATATATAAACTTCGAAACATACCGTTAAAGAGATTAAAACATTTACTGTGAAACATTAGTGTCATATTTGAGGAAATAAGATGATGTGCTAAATTTTATATAAAGTAAATAATGTGTGGTTATCTAAGAAATGAAATCCATGTCTATAAATTACATGTGGATGTGGAGATGTAACAAATTTATGTTGGGGTAATAACCACAAAACACTATATTTAGGTAGACTTGATTGGGAATTAGTACCTGAAAATTTTCCTTCTTCACACCTACTTTGATACCCTGGAGGGATTTGATTTAGATGATTTACATTAACTTTACAAACTAGTGAACATACTATTATTGATATTAAATTATATAATATGAAACATTAGTTTCATCAGTATGGATTTAATAAGATGATCTAAAATTTAGATATATTAATGATTCTATTATTATCTATTAAAGGAAATCCCTTTTTAGATATTATAAGTGGTTGGGGATTTGGAAATGATATTCATAGGGGTAACAACCATGAAAAAACATGTATTGAGATTGAATCGATTGGGAATTGGTGTGCCAAAATGGGCCTTGTTGCGCACCTAGTTTGAAGATATCAGGGGATATGATTTAGATTATTTACATTATCATTATAAATTACTAAACATTACTTTTTGAAGATTGAAATTTTTACTACGAATCACTAGTGTGATAACTGTGTATATTAGAAAATGTTCTATATTATTAGTAAATTAAATATTGTGTGGTTAATTATATATGATTATTACTCATTGTCTATATTATTTACACTATATTATTGTTGATTAAAAATCATTTTTCACATAGACTATCTTGTTTTCTGATGTACACTACTACAGGGAGGTTATTAAAACAAGGAAATATTTTTATATAGTACACAACCAGAAAAAATAGTTATTAAATCTATTTATGTGACCATAAGATAGTTGTAGGATGGAATTAATGGTTATTTAAATTTGGTACACTATCAATAGATCATGTATATTAGATATATAAATTTAAAATTTTAGGGTAGGATATGACATATACCTATTATATTGGTTATTAATATGGACTTATTCAAACCTACTACATTATTTTCCAAATGGAAAAATGCTTCCATGAGGGAGTTAGGTGTTGAGGTTTTTAGTGTACTATAGAAATGTCTAATTATATGAAAACATAGTCATAAATGAGTTTTTGAGGAAGGTCTATCCCTATAAAATAAGGATATTCCTTCTGAGATGGAATAACAAAACCAAACTAATGATCAAGATATGATGTAATATTATTTTGATGAGGGGTAAGCTTCCAATGGTGAATAGATAGTGTCAAAAATAATGAGAATGAGGAATCTAGATAAGTTAGGGGGAGTTATCGGAAATTATATAGTTGTATAAAAACCTCACTCCACGATAAATTATCCAACCACATCACATCTTTTTTGGAAGAAATGGCACATTCTCCCTAATTTGACAAGAATTTTATCACACCATAAACTATGATTCTTATAGGTGTAGATGATAGGTTAATTGAACTAAAAAAATATTATAAAATAGAAGTGAATTTTCAAGAAAATGTTCTATAAAAAACATATTATAATGATTTTATATTGAGAGAATATGTAGCTATAATTATTAGGATATAAGACATGTAAAATAAATCCTACAGTGTGATTGATATGGTTATTTTTATAGATTATTCATGACGGAATTTCTTTACATTTGATTTTGAGGTTAGAGAACCTCTAAGATAGAGGTAGTTCATATTTTCATGCAGCCAAACAAAACATAAGATCATACATAATTGGTTTTTTGTGTCATCTATTACAACTGAGTTGATCAAGACCTCAAATTATTTTTTTACCCCTTATATGAGATAGGATGAAAGAAAATATTAGTTTTATATTTCTTATACAAAGGCCCCAATGGAAAAATTGAAAGAACATTTCATGGTCAAGGGTTATTGGTATGACACATATCGGGTGTTTCCTCAATTTATATATAATAAAGAGACAGAAAGAAAATCTTTTCTTCCATATGTATACAAATAAACTTGTGTCTCAAGGTAACCATATCAATACATATCATTCAAATTTTCGTTAGTTTTTATAGTTATTCATTCAATGTATTATCACATTTTTTTATTCAAATTAAAAAAATTAATGGGACATTTATATATAGAAAATACGCAGGTGTATTTTAGATTTCAGAAAGCCAATATTAACCCATCCACAATTTATTCTTACTTTTTCCATTGTGTAGAAGGAAAATTATTAATAATTTACTTGGTTTTTAGCTTGTATCAGTTACCATTTCAGCCACATTGGGGGTGTCTTTTGTATATTTGATCATCATCAAGAAATCAACAAGGAAATCAATGATGATCATGTTACATGGATACCCCCAAATTTACATCATTAATACTACATCAAAAACATTACTAGCAATGTGAGATACATGTTCCATGATGATCTTATGAAGAAATACACCACGTGGATTCATATACATTCCCTTTCTTATTTTTTTACTTTTTCAATTTAATATTAATTGTAATTTATGTGAAATATGATCAATGTTTTTTTGCATATAATCACAATTAGTGATTGTTTGTAAAATTATTATAATAATTAAACTAGGCTAATCTGGATGTGTATGATTATATGATGTATATTACATATTAAAAATGGACATTACCATACGAAAGGGTGAAGTGGTATGGAAACATGAACCCAAATATATTGAAGTGCATAAATGGAATATTCAACTCGATTTGAATGTTACGTATATTTATCCACATTATAGTGTTGTTCTATTAAGATTTAATAACATCATTGAATGAGGAAAATAGATTGTTGATGGGATTCTGCTGGGGTTGGGGTATAAACGACACTTTTAATGATTATTTAATAGAACACTATGGAATATTTTACTTATTTAGTGAAACATTTAAACCAATAATAAAACCAATTCAATGTTATAGAGTTTCAAAACACCATCACATGTGGAGGCATTCATGTCATAGTGGCAATACTAAGGTCAAGGGATTTTTAATGTTGAAATATCAAGGCATTGTAGATTTCTTGCACACAAAACATTTAATCAGGTGCCTATGTGAACATATCAATGGATGAATTTTTAGATCTAGTTTAAAATATTCACACCATTTATAATTTTATTTTACACCATGGTCACCTATTAGGTAGTTTCAAAATTTTCTAATGCCTAAAGGCCAGCTGATATTGATACCAAACATCAACAGGTTGTGATAGTGAGGGAGGATGATGTCCAGTTGGAGGTGAAATTAGATGGACCAACCATAATAATAATGAAACAATTGATATGGATCATATTTCATTAGTAAGTTCATCATCAAAAATGATTACCTTGAATTTGTTGATAATGTTTACACTCTAAAAAACGATGATGTATTTCCTCAAATGTGACCTTTTTATCTTATCAATTACATGGTGTTAATATAAACACCTTAATTTTTTAGAATTAAGTAACATTATAAAATAATTTTATAATAAAATAATGAAAAGTTGATACATTTTTCTACCATTTACATATATAAAACACAATCCAATGATGTCTAAATTTCACATTATTAAAATAAATGTAACTTGTATATATATATTTTCCATCCATTTAAAAATATTCTTTACATGGTAAAACCATTATTTATTATTCTTTTTGTTTTCATAATAAGGATTCAATATTAAAATTGTATGGAATATGAAGAGTACAGGTGAGATGACATGAAATAATAATAAAACTATTTATGGATACACTATAGAGAAAGAATGGGAGAATATAACAATGAAATAACCCATCACGTTAAAAATCATACATAAATTAAATAGTTACCCATTTAGAATATAACCTATTGGTATATGAGATATATATGAATGAAATATTAAATAACTAATGCAGATCCAATCGATATAACTTATATATTCATAAATCTGTTTCTAAAGTAAAACACATATAAAAACCTGAATCTCTTTCAAAAGAAATGAGGAAAAACAAATCTCCTTCAGAAATAGAGATTATAATATAAAAAACTAATCAAATGATATTGACATGGGTAGAAAATAATCTTTCTAAAAGCATTAGAAATATTCTTTGAGAAACATGAAGACGTGAACTTTTCTTTTCTTAAAACAATCTTAAAGACAAATGAAAATGAATGTTACATCATTCATTCTATCAGTCATAACATAATGATAACCAAGAAATTATATTTATATGTTACATTTACATAATATGTATTCTATTTATATATATAAATATGAAGGATACTACTCTAATCACTTACATATTCTATTGTACCTACCCTACACCATGATGGAAACTATAGTGTCATTATACCTGATTATAAATTCATTGATCATCACTTCCTTTGTTCCCTCACCAAGAGATAGAGACCTGAAACTCACGAATTTTAAATGGTCAATGGAGAGATGGCTATCACCCTCGAGGATGTGGCGGTTATTAATTTTCTACCTATCTAGGGTGTTCCAGTTATATGACCCACCTGTGGTTACTATATGGAGATTTTATGGTGATTTATTGGTCTATAAATTATGTGGGATGTTGATTATATAGATGAAAAGTCACTATATTTGAGCTGGATGGACATTCTCTTCATGTAGTAACCTTCTAATGCTGGTAAGAATGATTTAATGTTTCATTAACATGGATATATATTATGGATCATTATAGGGATACTATGCACTGGTCAATTTGATATTCATGCCGTCATGATGTATTTAGGGATACTAGAAGACTTTGATCTAGACGAGGGATACAGTTGGGTATATGCATTTGTAGAATACACATACAAATGATTATACACAACATGACAATGAATTCATAGTTATATAAAGGGATGGGTCATAATTATTTAGATGTGGTCAGGGGAGTGCATCCCTCCCCTTTCCCCTACTATTGATAGTTTATAGCCTCATGTAGATGTTCATCATAATGATTCATGGTGATGTTGGTATGATCACTTATCTCTATTGTTTTATGATTCTAATATGAGTTATTATAACATATTTTTATTATTTATAACATTCTATGGTGTATGTTACATATGGAGTTAGACATACTACTTCATTAGGCCTATGATTGAAGGTTTGGGTGTATTCCATCTCATGTTTGATATTATACTTCCCACCTGTATAGGTATATATGATCTTTACTTGACTAATAATTTCATAACGTTTTTATTTTCGGTATTTAGTAACAAAATATTTTTACAAATTTCATATTTCATTTCAAATTTCTTGGATTTGATACTGGGATATATTAGAGTAGATTCCCATATACTACAATTGTAGTATTCAAAATCCCACAACTATAGTGCCTCTCATTCAAATTCATATTGTTGAGTATCAATAGACTAATAAAGTCAATAATGAGTTTGTATTTATCCATTATATTCCCTTTACAACTAGATAGTCATTAGAACTTCATTTTGAGAACCTGACAGGGAGGAAGGATGTTCACATTCATAAGAAACATGTAGAGTTTCTTAACATCTATTAATGATAAGCGTTTTTTCATATCGAGGGTATTTTTAGGATGTGATTACATGTATCATAGTTTCTCGATTGTGATCTATAGTGTATACTGATGTCGATATAGTTTATTAATCCACATTGAAAAGGGATTTAGGATATGGCAAGACAAAAAAATCATTACATTTCTTTTTATACTTTTTTTAAAATATATTCTCAATCTATATAGAACATACTAGACTATATCATATTATCCAACTGTATTATCCAGAGGGTGAGGCATTAATCCATGTAATGTACCATTAAACAACATAGGGGGTGATTCCATCGTATGATGTTTTTCATGATATTATATTTGATCAACAACCATAGGGAGATGATGTTTTTTATTAGGAATAGAAGATTCATGCTCAAGAAAATACTCCATCAACTAATGATATTGAGGATCCATGATGGTGATGAAATATAACACACTGTGTTGCATGTTAGACCAATCCAATTCCATAGGAAGAGGTCACACCACTACCATTCCATCATCTGCCTATTGGGGAAGTGAATTAAGTGGCATGGGATCAATTTGTGCTTTTAGGATATCCATTGTTTTCACTAGGGATATTTCTTCCATTCTTTTATCAAGAGATCAGAAACTACTTTTTGTGAATAATACTTCACAGTCCTTATGGTTCCCCCAACATTAGATGGTAGTTCCATTAACTATTGCAGTGGGAGAAGGATTAGGTGAACAGAAAATCACAGAGCCGAAATCTATTACTAATGAGTCATATGCAGAGCATCAATCATTAATGGTTCTAGTTCCTAATGAAGGACCCTCTAGAACTCATCATACTCCCTCCTAGAATAGTGGTTGGGGATCATGATACAGGCATTACATCCCCACACCATCATGTGGGATAGGACCATATCAGAGATAGTGAATGTTCTCATTCATTGACACTTTTATGTTAACATAATGGATTTTAAACAACAATGTATTCTATCATCTATATTATCATAATTCATTTAAATTGATGAAATTATTCTTACTTTCACCCATTTTCTACTTGTTTATCTTTTGTTTTACTTTATATTTATATTTAACATGTAGTTTAAAATTTATTATCATTCAATGTTAACTATATGAAACATAGGAAAGCATATTAAATATCAAGTAGGTAACATTCAAATTTTATAAAATATAAACTATAAAAAATCAAATTAAGATTTAAAACATATTTTCAAAATATAAAAATATATTGAAACAAAACAAAATCATCAATATAATTAACCAAAATTTATTTACATGACACAATCATTATTAATTAAAACATAATATTTCCACATTAAAATATATATATATAAAAAACACATAATATAAATACAATATAAATTAAATTAATAAATTATAATAAACTAATAATAAATTTATGAAAATAAATTGAATGTCAAAAAATTATGATACAAATTTAATGTTTTAAAATAATAATACATTATTACATTAAAATTATTTTCATTAATTATCATTTTTATGTTTCTATTTTTTAAAATTATGTTATAAATAAGTAGTAATTCTATAAAATTTCAAATAGATTGTATTTATACTTTATTATTTATAGATTTCTATGTCACTAATATGAAAAAATATTATATTTCATATAGATGGATTTAAAATAATATAAATTATAGATTTTATGGATGGTGATGTTGGAGTAGTTGACTACGTATATTGACGTTGGTTATTTTGGTCCATTGGGCTAAATTTCAGGATCCTTGGGACTTGTATGTTTTTGTTTTGATTTTTGTTCTGTTTTTTTCGCTGTCTTGGTTTGGTGGTTCTCTATGTGCCACATTATTTTTTATAGTTTTGGGTGTATTTTATTTTCACTAATAAATTTTAGGGTTCAATACACTCTCTTAATGATACATCCTGGTATAAATGAATTTTGAAAAGCTAACTCAATAAATAAAAAGTAATTGAAAAAAAATAATACATTTAACAAACAAAAGATAATTTATATGTTAGAAACATTATTGCCTAAAACATAACATTTACACTTTAAAATATAAATGGACATATTTATTATTAAGTATAATATTATTAATTACATTAATATGAAGTATTATTAATCATGTTATTATAATTAATGTTAATAATTACTTTGTTAATGAATATTAGTTATATTATTAAAACTTATAATAAAAATAATAGTTATTATTAATAATTATATAAATAATATAATTATTAACATAACAAATAATTCTTTTGACAATATATTTTTAAAATATATATTAATTTAATTAAAATATAAAAAAATTAATTATTTATCATAATGGTATTATTTACATATTATTTATATATATATTTTTCTAAAACAAAACATAAAAAAAATAAATATTAAATATATTATTTTTAATTTATTAATGTTATTTTTTCACTTCTACAAATGTACGATAGTAGTTAATGAGTTTTCCATTTTTATTGGAAATGGCTACATGAAAATTCATACCTTTGTACAAGGTCAAAAATGTCCCAAGGCATGAAATCCCTTAATTCCTCTCTCTTTTTGTTTTTACAATAATTTTAACCTAGTATTATTTTAATAATTATATTCAAAACAATGTATATGAAAAAAATTGTATCACACCACATGTATGCTCTGACTAAAATATCTTAAAAATACATAAAATCACATATTTTTATAGATAATTATTCATAAAAAACCCATGATCATTGTTTACTTATTATACTCTCTATAATTATTAAAAAAATGAAAAGAAAAATTAGCAACATTTTTATATAATATAAATTGGTATTAAAAATAAAAAAGTTAATAAAAAAATAAATCCAATAAGACTATATTCCTATAAAATTCATCAATAGGGAAGAAAAATATGCATATAAAGTTATATATAAATTCTGTATGAGTAAATTAAACTTATCATTTATATTTTCTCTCTCTAGAGTTCATATAATTAAAATAAATCCTAAAGAACTATCTAAACAATATTAAATTCTTCTCAATTGATTGTAATTTAATTTAAATAATTATAATATAAAAATCATAATTCCAAATGAATATATTTTATTCATAATCTCACTACCATAATTATACTAAATAAATAATGATACCTTATTTTCCCCAAGCTTAATAAAAAAAATATATCAAAAAAATATATATTATAGTTCACGTGTAAAGGCATATTTTAAATATTATTAATTTAATATAAAATAAATAGACAATTTCATTGATTATAAAAAATAAGCCACACAACATGGGATTTAAAATCAAAAAATTTAATAATAATAATGAAATTAATTCTATCTAAAAAATAAAAAACATATAATGCCTTATATTTATCATAGGAAAAAATTGTCTTACAATAACATATGTTGTATTTTCTAGTACATGTCACAAAAATAATTTTAAATTAAATTTATTTAAACAAAATATTATTGAAAATATCATATTACAATTATTATGAGTTGTTTATTATAATTATTCTTATTAGTTTTTGTTATTCCCTATTAGGTATTAACAGAAAACGCATGTGTTGCAATTTTATTACTTTTACCACGTGTTTTTACATTATATTATATCCCATATTCGAAAAATAACATAACTCCATAATATGAACAGATACAGAAAATTTACATTGGGAAATTGAAAAAGATTTGGTTTTGAACTACACAATGTATTTATATTTTTAATTTTTTTTTTCGTTGAATATTAAGAGACAAAAGTTGTTTTGTTACCATTTGCGAGTTTTTTTGTTGACATATAAATTAAAACCAACCTAATTGATGATAATATAATATATATATATATTATAATTTATTTATTTATTTATTTTTAATTGAATATTTCTTTTCTTATTTTTATATATGAGTCTGTAAATTACTATCAAATATATATTATTCATAATCTATATATCCCTTAAGTTAAAACAACATTTACCATAGTCACACTTATTCAATAAATAGATACGAATGACTAATATGATGTGTTAATAGATAATTATTAACGAGAGATTCCCCTTTAAATAATCTGAAAAATAAACCAAATCATAATACTGAAATATTTCAAAATAAAATGAACATACATTTTGGATTCCATAAGTTACTGACTTGAATATTTGATAAATAATCCATATACAAAACCATACATGGGTGAAAAATAATTCATCCACTAGGCTCCCACAATTAAAGTATATATATTAAAAAGTACACATATATTTAAAACACAACATATTCATAAAAAGAAAACATCTATATAGATAATAAAAAATATTGAATACATGATCCATATTACTATTAAAAAAATGTGGATCATCACCTAAAAAATCCCATATCGATATCTATAAATATATGATTTTATAAATTTTGAAATACATGATCTCTATCTCTAGTTTATATATCTAAACATATGCATCAAAATATTATATGTTATAGAGGTAATGATAATTATTCCTTGTTTATGAGAAATGATTGAGTATAATGTCTTAATATGATTTTCCCCATGTCCCAAAATTCTGTGAGAAATAATGATACCATTGTATGTATGTTAATATATATGTGACATATTATAAAATTTAAAAATCCCTAATTTTTTTTATAAAATGTATAATATCAATGATATAATATAAATAAAATGGTCACATAATCAAAATACATATAACTCATATAATAGATTCTATGAATTCCTAAACACTTTTTAAATGTTTTTTACATTATTTCAGAAGGAGGTACTTAGTACCATGGGTTGTGGACTTTATAGGAAGTATACAATAGTATAAATCATGTTTAGGTAGTCATAGTTAAGAAGAACATGTTGTTTAACTAGGTGGAATGTTACTAGGTGAAAATTAAAAAATTCTAGATCCAATGCAGAGCTTGAATATGAGGATATAAAATTCAAATTATGTTTAGTAATTATAGTATTAAGCTGGTTTCATATTTGGACAGCGTACTACTATAGATGGGATTTTATGATGTATACAGTGGAGTTAAATGTTTATAAGGAAATGGAAAATCGTTAATCAACTATGAAATATTATAAATTTGGGATAGGGTTTTCTTTTAGAATAATAATTGTAATCATTATATTCTTTTTCTATTTATAAATAATGTGGTAGTGTTCTCTTATGTATTAGAAATGATCATGAACTATATCAGTATATATAGTTGTTTCATTTGAGTTTTTCTTTTAACTGGGGGGTTTCTTTTTGAATAGTTGTGGTTTTCATTGTGATTTAGGGAGATTCAATACTTGGTTGGGGTATATTGGGTTCATTTTTGGGATACATCATTATGATGGGTTTTTTAAATATTTGGATATTCAAATAACTTGTTCAGTGTTTTGATAATTTTGTTTGGTGTTATTAGTTTAATGGTTCGTGGCCCAAGAAGTTGTATCAGACCATGTCATTTTGAAAGTTACAAATAAAAAAGAATTATAAATAGATTCTTATGTTGAAATTTATTTTCATTATAATTTTCCATTTAAGTGTGTGTTATTTATTTTTTATTTAATATATTTGGAATGATGAATTGTTCAGATTGAAAATTTATAGGCATCATACTTCAAATTCTGGAAGATATATATTTATGGATATTTCTAAAATAATGAATTAAAGATTATATAAATGGGGGGGAAATAAGAATCAATAAATAAATAATAATGGTAAATGAAATTTTATAAGTCACATGGATTAGTTAAGATGATATTGGCCATAAATGACACCATTGACATTTTTGAGGTGAAAACCATTGTGGAGTTGATATAGACCCTATAAATTTTTTTATAAAGAGTAAACAAAAAAAATTAAGTTCCTTCAAATTTAGATAATTATGTTAATAATATCGTAGTGAATTTCAGTGTTTGGTCTTCTTAGTGGCTTCAGTATAATTTCGGGTCAATTTTAATTGGTAAGAGTATTGTTAAAAACCCTATTATATTATCAACATTTACTTTAATCACTAAAAAATGTTATGACTCAATGTTACTGATGTTATACATTTTTTCATAAGGATAACATAGAGTTTTTATATAATCATAATCTCATTATAAGTGTGGAGAACGAGATAATGGATGTTTAGGTACCTACCAAATCTGTATTCAATGCAGAAAGTAGAGGAAGTTCTATTCAGTGAAATGATAAGAAGATAGATGAATACTAAAAGGAATAAAAGTTGAAGTGAGATGGGTGATCTCAAACTTGTATATTGAGATTTTAGGAATATGGGGAACATGAAGATGGAATTCAAAGACAAAAAAAATTCTTTTAGAATAAGTTCTTATAGGATTTATCATAGTACCAAAGTTGAGGAGAATATTTATTTACTTAAAAGTGTTAACATTTTATTAGAATCAATAATTTTTTATTCTCTTGATATTAATAACACTATATAAATGATGGGATTCTTGGAAAAATATGTTTCTATATGTTCTGTTAAATATAATCTTTAAAATAATGAAACTCTTGAGAACATGGTTAAGGGTGATGTGAATACCCAAATTTTTAAAGGAGGATTAATCGAGTTGTTGTGAGTTTGAAACATATCAAGGTTGTATAATAAAATAATTTATATATGTAAACTATATAAATCATATTTCTAAATATCGACTAAAGAGGTAGTTTTAATGATGACACAAAAGTTCAGGGAAATTAATAGAGGTGTTAAATATGGAAAATTTTATCTATGTGGAAAGTCAGATGGGAAAATGAATATCAAAATTAAAACTTGTGGATGTGAGACTTTATGGAATTTTCATCTGGGGAACTAAATTTATAATATCATTTGATTCATATTAGCTAAATGGATATTAATTATTAGTCACATCTATTATGTAAAATATTAGAGGTGTATCCTGGGAAAGCATAGAACGGTGTCATTCAACATAAATAAAAGGACACCTAAATCTTAGGAGTTGGAGGTCATTAACATTTATACAGCTAGGTTGGTTCCAATATATTTTAGTAAGGGTAATTGTATAATATTTACCTCACAAAGGATTCAATATTTAATATATTGTTATTTTTTACCAAATTGAAATCCTTATTTCTTAAAATAGTAATTTGATAAATATCTATAGTTGAAGAGTAGACCAGATTATAGAATACGTACCTATAGACTATTAATGGGGGTGACAATGGTAATAGTGAGTTCCAAATGATTCACTTGAAGAATGGAATTTGGTTTCATAACACTACACCAAAGACACCAGTACTAAATGTTGTATGAAATGAAACAAATAAGAAACAAAATGAAAAGTCTTTAAGAATGAGGTTTCATTCTATATTTCCATTAGATTTTTTGGTTGAGGAACTTAATAGTGAAATTTATCTCATATGTTTGTATCCTTATACATCATTGGGATAAATTATTAATAATGATATAGGAAATTAAAAACCATTATTTGTTTCTAACTATAATTTTTTTGATTTTATCATATACATCTATTTATATTCTAATAATTTGGATAATATTGTAGAAAAATATAAAATTTATTTCTTTTAGTGTATGATGATGAAAGATTTGTGTTTTTATAGTGGGATAATGATAAACTGAATATTAACAGAAGATAAAATACTCCCTTCAAGGAAATTATTTGAGAGAAGTATCAGGAAATGGAAGAATATGTGGTTGTGATCATAGAATAAATTTAATATGTCCATATTTATCTAAATGAAAGAATGTAAGTTATTGAATATTAAGGAAATATAGATAGTCCAAAAAAGTAATGATTTCTTTAATAACCTTAAATGTAATGAATTATGGAAGCTTTTGATGAAATCTATAGAGAGATGCTTTAAATGTAGTGGTTCTAGAAAGATATAATCTACAAGTGAAGTTATAGAGGCCAATCATGACCATGTGTCCAATGAAGAGATATGAAATTAAACATCATTACTTATTTATTATGGATGGATGATATCCTAATATCTTAAAATATGTTGGGAGTTTTAGTGATTTCAAATAATTGGGGTGATCTATGAAAGAAGAAATGGGCTCGTTAAAAGAAAATTAAATGTGGGTTCTTATAGATCTACCACAAAGAAAGGAGTAACATTATAAAAAATGATTATACCTTCTAAAATGGGAATTATATGGTTAAAATAGTATTAGTCTAGGTTAGTCGAGAATGGTTTTCAATATAAGTAGTGAGTGGATATCTCATAAATATTTCCCCAGTTCATAAGACAAATGTAATATAGATTGTGATAAGATTGTTTTCTTTGGAAGGATATATATTGAATATTTATATGTGATAATGAAATTTCATAATGGTAATTTTTTTGGGGGATATTTATGATGTAGAAAAAATGTTTTTTGAGAAAAGTGTTGAAGGCCAAATATTTATGCTGAAATGGATCATGTACGGGTTAAATTAATCACTAATGAAATTAAGAAACAATCCTGATGCCTTCAGTATTGGGAATGGGTTATTCTTAAGCATTAAAATAATTTTTTATACCATAGGTATTATAGTATGGTCATTTCACCATCACTCTCTCATATGTGGATTATATTCTTCTAGAAATTTAGGAAATGAAATAGATCAAGGTGTTAAAAACTAATTTTGTTGTATGGGTTAAGATAAAGGATCCAAATGATGATAAATATATGTTACAGATATATTTTTTAATGGGACGAAAATATCATAGCATTAGTCTTTTCTCAAATGAAGTACTCTTGTAATATTTTGTAGATTTTCAAAATGGTCAAATTGAATCCTATTATCACAACATTTGGGGAAAATATCAGGTTATAAAAATAGAAATAAATAAAAGATGTGGAATATGCAATGTATAATGAATTTTTCTATTTTCATTAGTTATTAGAATAATCATGTGTAACATTGTTTGTACATGTTTAGGAATTATGAAATAATCTAATTTTTTTAGTATATTTATATTTTATTTGTTAAATGAGAACTCGTAAGAAGTACTGTAATTTATTTAATATCTCAGAAGAATGAAATAACTATTTTTATGTTTCAGAATAAATGGTTTTATATCGGTACATATTTATCTAAAAATGTTTTGAAGATATGGATAATCATAATAATAAGATGGGCTTTGTGTTTGGATTTAGTGGAATGACCAGGATATGGGTGTCTCAACAATTATTGTAATTTCACTTTGTATAATAGAATACATGTACATAAAGATATAAGATCAGTGAAAAAGTTGAAATGTTTAACGTTCTTGTTGTAAGAACCTAGTTAACTACAGAAAAATATCTTTTTAGATTGTAAATGTGAAAACCACTATGCTAGAAATTTAGAGTTTTTGTTATATATTAAACACATTAATATAAAATACCACCTATTTTGGAATCTTCTAGATAATGGGGTTCTATAACTAATGATGATCAAGGAAATTCATAATCCATCTCACATGCTAACAAAAGTAATATTCTTGGAATGGATGGGGTAGTGTTACACCTCAATTGGAAATTAGTGACCAGTATGAAGAAGTTATGTTTTAATTCGTATTGATATGAATAAAGGGAACAGAATAAAATATTTCTATGGTGATATAGGAATACTTGAATCATAGAGTGTAGTCTTCCTATGAGAGATTTCTAGGAGTTCATGAAGAATTATTTCATTTAAGTTTTCATGGATATTGAAAGAAGATAATCCAAAAAATAGGTTATGGACCTTGGAGGATGAATTAAATAGTGTAAATCTTGGGGAGAAAGTCATGATCTAGAAGAAAATCATTAAAAGCTATGTAGAACATGACAACATCTAAATCCATGAAATCTCATGAAATGTCTAGGATTCAATCCAAATATAAATCATAAACTCATAGAATTTTTAAACTCCATCCTGCATATTTCTATAGCTGGATCCTCTCACTTGTAAAGTGGATTAAATATCTACCTACTCCATATTAATAAATTTTTTAAATTAACATATGTTCTAATGAAAGGCTGTCAGAATAACTCAATAATAAGTCATCACCAAACCCTTAAAATATTTTATGACATATCATTAATGATTATAAAATATGGAATATAAATAAGTTTAATAAATAACTAAAACATTAAATAATAGATATTAAAAACCCCATGAAGTGATATATATCATAAGTGTAACAATTTTTTCTTTTTTATGAAACAAAATATGTGGAATTTCAAATCATTCTAACAATGAACTCCATAAGAAATTCAGAAGCTAGTTTTTAATAAAACAAGATACATGGAATCCAAGATTACATAATTACATGTGTCCAGTTTTTTTTCATTAAAAACATGTAATGCCTGAAAATAATATTTTTATAGTAACGTGAACCTACTTCATTCTCCAAATCCCTTTAGAGAGAAATTAAATAAAAATACATTTTAAACATAAACTCTATTCTTGAGTGAATGTGTTATGTAGATCCCCATCATGAGTGTCCATCTCATAAGGGTAAAATTTTGATAATATATTTGAGTTATGATCATTATGTGAAAATAAATGTACCACTTTCCAAGAAAGTTATCACCTTGAAGGATAAAAAATACTAGGATCCTCCTTTTAAATTGGACCTAAAATGACCCATTTTTTAAAAACTAAACTATGAATGGATCGTTTTATCATCTCTAGTGGATAATAAATGTGGATTATGATCCTTGATTGAAATTAATGTACCACATTCCAAAAAACTGACCAACTATAAGGATAAACAACATTTATTCCTCCTTTTATCTCGGTGAGAAATTAATAGATTGTAAAAAAATAGCTGTAATAAAGTGGTTCCTCTATCAGTTAATGTTTTTCACTGATAAATGGGACACTTAATAAGAACCCTTATATCATTGATAAAGGGTTATCTTATCTATTATAAACTAGAATTGATAAAATCCATGCTGCTTCAGTGCACTATCAAAATTATTCTAAATTGTATCATTAAATAAAGAATATGATTGACACTAAATTTAAATCAAACACATAATAAGAATATCTATATTATTTATGTTTCAAACATATTGGTTTGGAAATAAATTTGGTATGAATAATTTATAAAAACAATTGAAAAAAATTCTTTTATTTTGTCCCTCGCCCCACTCAAAAGATCCCAATCATGCTACAAATTGTAGAACAAACTATCCAAGCTCATGAAAAAGAGTTCACCTAAATAAAGAAAACAATTATTATGTTGGTAATACTATAAATAAATAAATTAAACATAAATATGAAACAATACATCAATAAATGTAATTTTTAAACATAAATCACCTATTTTGAGTCATATCGGTCATACTGTGTATAATATTGATGGTTTTTTTATATTAAAAATAAAAATTGACTCATGAATTTTTTATATAATTTATCAAATCAATGTGGATGTGTTTTTTTAGTTTTGAATAAGATATTTGTATTTTAAACAAAATTTTCATCTTTAAACTAATAACATATATTTTGTGTCATAGTGGACACACCATGTATTGGATTGATTTGTGTTTTATTACTACACATCACCAATTACTTATGGATTAGCTTGATAAAGTTTCAAAACAAACAAAATTTGTTTTATTGGATTTCACTAGGTGATGTGTGTTTTGAACTACAATGTCAATTTAAAATAAGAACACAAACATGGAGTCATATGAGTCACACAACACATCGTATTGAGGTGAGGATGATTACTATATATCAAAAATGATTTTTGAGTTATTTTTTATATTATAAAGACAATATGAGCATTATTTATTGGTTTTCAATGAGCTAGACATTTTATAAAACAAAATTACAATTTTAAAAAATTAACAAAAACATTGGGTGATATTTGGAACACTGTGTGTGAAATTGAGGTGTGAATGAATCATACACATCATAAATGACTTTTGGGGAATATCTAAAAATAATCAAAAAAATCTAAATTCATTTGTTCAATTTTTAGTATGTGACATGTGTTTTGAAGTTAAATGTCAATTTTAAATAAAAACGAACATTTGGAATCAATCCAATCATATCGTGCATTGTATCAATGGGAAATATATTAATTAACATATGAAATTACATAAGGATCAATTTACTAAATTATTAGGAAATTAATTTTTTCATGTTTTTGTGTATACCATGTGTCTTTTTTACTAAAATTTCAATTTAAACTAAAAACACACACTTTGACTCATATTATCCAAATTGTGTGTCAGTTTGATAATAAAAGTATTTCTACAAATCCCAAATGAGGTATTAATCATTTTCATAAAGTATAATGAGTATATAAGTATTTTTTTCTTTTTTTTAGTCAGTGGAACATGTTTTGAACTGAAATGACAAATTTTAACTGATAATATACACTTCAAGTCATATCGGGCACATCGTGTATTGAATTGAGGAGTAGATGATTTCTACACATAAAAAATGACTTATGGATTATTATAATATAGTGTAAATACAGTAAAAATATTTTTTATTTGTTTTCATTATGTGATGTGTTTCTTGAACTAAAATGTTTATTTTTAATAAAAACACACACTTGGAGTTATATCGGCCACACTGTGCAACGCAATGAGGTATATTTGTTCATACATATCACAAATGTCTAAATGATTTTTTCCTTAATGTATAAAAATATTATGAATAAGTTTTATTTTCTTTGAGTATGTCACATTTATTCTATTCCAAAATGTCAATATGAAAAAAAAACACACACATTGAGTCATATCAGTTAAATCAGTTATTGGGTTGAGGTGTGACTAATTCCTAAATGTAAAAAATAACTTATGTTTCATTTTCCCACGGTATCAAGACAATCAATGATTTTTTTGTTACATTATAGTGTGTCAAACATGTTCTAAACTAAAATTTCAACTTTAAACTGATAAAATGCACTTAGAGTCATATTGATCATATCATGTATAAAACTATGATTTTACAAAATATTACAAATCACAAATGACTTATGGATAATTTTGTTAAATTATCAATACAATATGAATTTTTTTTATTAGTTTTTAGTATTTAATGTGTTATTTTATCTTGAATATCAACTTAAAATAAAATACACATATAAAGTCATATTTTTCACATCGTGCGTTGGACTTAAATGTGGTCGATTCCTACATGTCACAAATGACGTTTGGAATGATTTCATAAAGTAGCCAAACAATATGAATGTTTTTTTTGGTTTTGAGTATATCAAGTGGATTTTTTATTAAAATGTGAATTTAATATAAAAACATTGAAATTGAGTCATATCATTCACATGGTGTCTTAGTTAGACATACAAACGTTTCATAACATCAAGAATGACTTTTAATATTTCTTTCCTAAATTATCTAGGGAGTAATGCTGTCTTTTCCTGGTTTTCAGTGAGAGAAAATCATTCTTAACTAAATTTTTAATTTACATTTGGTAAAATATACATTGATTCATGTCATTAATAAATATGTCTCTGATTTACCTATACCAAATTCCTACAAATCAAAAATAACTTATTAATTATTTTACAAAAGTATCCAAAATATATGAATTTTTTTATTTTTTTAAGTATGTGATGTTTGTTTTGAACTATAATGTTAATTTTAAATAAAGACACACACTTTGATTCATAGTAGTAACATTATTCATTGGATTGATTTGTGTTTTATTCCTACATTTCTAAATTGAATTATGTTCAGATGTACTAATGTATCAAAACAATATGAATGTATTTTCATTATTTTTAGTTTGTCACATATATTTTTTCCTAAAATTTCAATTTTAACATAAAACATGCCATATGAGTTATAATGGTCATATAATCTATCAATTTGATATATGAATAATTCTTTAATGTCATAAATGATTTAGGAATAATTTTTTTAAGTATCTAGAAAATATGAGTTTTTTTTATTTTCAGGGAGTGACACATGTTTTGAACTGAAATTTCAATTTTAATCAGATTAAAAACACATTGATTCATAACTAGAACACCAAGTAGTATATTGAAATGTGTCTAATTCTAACATGTCAAAAATAAATTATTTATCATTTTCCTAAATTATCAAAAAAAATATGAATGTGTTTGATATGTTTTGATAATGTGAAATGAGTATTGATCTGAAGTTTCAATTTTAAAAAACACACTTACAGTCAAACCAATTACATAGTTTATCGAATTAATAATGCGGTTGATTCCTAAACATCACAAATTACCTAACGCTTGAAGTCCTAAAGTAGAGAATCAATTAGAATTTTGTTCATGGTTTTTAGTGTTTCACATTTATTTTTTATGAAAATGATAACTTATACTAAAAATATACACATTTAGTCATACTGGTAACACTATCTAAAAGATTAATGTAAAACATATTCCTAAAAATCAAAAATGAAATATGAATCATTTTCATAATGTATCATGATAATTAGAATTGTTGGATTGATTTTAGGTATGTGACATTTGTTTTAATAAGGAAATAAACAAAAATAAGAATATAATAAGTATGATTTGGAAATTAACTACAAATAATAAATAAATTTATGAAACAATTAACAACTTCAGTGGTAGGAATTCAAAACGACATGATACATGTATACATTATGAAATTATGTATTCTAACAATTCATTCCCAAGAAGATTCATATCTAATTTTCAATGTGAGTACATTCGAAATTCCTTGTTGAACTAGAAACCTAATAAACAAAGGATAAATGAATATTTTGAATTAATATGTTATTATCATCAAAAATAACTTTTAGTGGATGAAATTGTTTTCAGGGAATATGATACCTTTCATATATTTGTAAACATAATAACCACAATATTCCCAATTATTTTATTTCAAACTCCATGGAAAAATTGAGAAAAATATGTAATTAGATTTGGTATTTGATTTGATAGTGATATATAAATATCTATAACCTAATACTTAGCCACTTGTAAAACTTGACAGGCTTCTTTTGTTATAAACTATCTTCATTCCATGATTTTGATGGTGTTTAAACAACTCCCTATCACAAAAAAATTCATTAAAACATAATATAAAATGTATTATTTGATGTTTATTTGTAAAATGTAATATGTAGTGTATTGAAATTTTTTAATGTCATAAAATGTGGATGATTTTTTGGGTTTCAATGCATTGAATCTATAAAAATAAATCAGTAGAGTATCCAAATTGATTACAATTAGTTACCAATGCATCCTAGAAATGGAATAAATAATTAATGTTATGAATATATATTTGATTTGATTTAATTAAATTGTTTTATCCATGTGTCATAGGTGTTAATAAGTGTCTATTATATATATATTTTTTCAAATATTGACTCTAATTTGTCCACTATATATGAATATTTCATTTTTTAAAATGATTTGTTTTTTATGGAATTGAGGTGAGGAATAATGAATACAAATATTATTCACAGGGATTACACGAGGAATTATACCTATATATACTCCTACAAATAATATGAAAATTATGTAATTAAAAATAACATATTTCATTAGTTATTAGGAAATAAAATTGTGAAAACTCACCTCATATATACATTTACAATAGATACACTAAGACAACAATGCCTGACAATTTCTTATACATTATCAAGGCCCTGATTTTTTGAAATGGCCTCTCTAATCATTTTTTCACAAAAATCAATTATGGTTATGTCACATTTTTTTAATTGTATCTGTATGTAGTTTCTATGTTAGTAAATGGAAATGTTCAACTGGAGGGTTAAAGGTACATTCTGAAGGTATTTTTTATCGAGTGGATGATCTTTAAAATTATTTATATTCAACCTTCCATTCCACCCCTTACCTTTTCCCTTTTTTAATAACAATCATCGGTTCAAGGCTTTTCATTAATTGTTATGTTTTTTTCATAAAAAATAAATTGGAAAGGAGTACCACCTTGTAAACATATATTTTTACAGCATCAAAAATACATTTAATGAATCTTCCAATAGAATTCTTGACCATGTTAATAACCATATCATCACGGGGAATATGTATCGCATTTCTAGACTCATTATCTACATGAATCCCCACTATCACATGAATTCTTTAATGTTTTTTATTGTGTATAATATCTCTACTATTATTGAACATTGTACCCATTAAAACAATGATGTTGGTGGGTGCTGATTGATATAAATCACAATCATTTTAAACCTATAGAATTTAGTATATTAAAGTATTAAAAATTGTTCAAATTTACATTTCACATAAATAGTTATGAAAAAATCAATTACCACTTGTATGGATGACCATTAAGGTGAATGGCATTCCTCAAAGCTATAGAGGGTGGGTGATATTAATGTACTGGATGTTTCTGTGTTGTTTCTTATGTTTGATTTTTTCCCATGACATAATCAAATATGTTATATTTTATATTAATCATTTTTTCTATATTATCTAATTGATCATTCATATTATTCATTTGCTTATCTTTATCCCTCTCTTCATTCCTTTTCTCAAAATATATTTTGGGAGACACCCTGAAAACCACACCTTTTATGTGGCCATATTCTTCAAGATGCTTCAAGGACATTGATAGTAGTCATTCATCATATATATCTGATGATAATAATTCTTATGTCTATAATATATAAAAATGGTTTGAAAATCCGGAACCATATTTCTCTAATATTGATTGAAATCATAAAATATTTTTATTTTATCATTTATACAGATTTTTCAAATAATTTTTTTGTTTCCATCAATTAGTATCCGATATTTATATAAAAGTTAATTATTCAATATAAACTGGTTTAGGATGCAAGTGGATTTGGATTTTTATTCATCAATATTCTTATAAAAATAAAGATAATTATGTTGTTTTTTCATGTCACATAAATGTATTATAGTAGATTTAAAATACAACATATTTTTTCAAGTGAAGTTTTCCACATCCTTAGTGTAAATTAGTTTTTCTATAAGATGATTATTTTGAGTACTCATTTGTGGTTTCATAAATTAAAAAAATTTAATAAAATTTATTACTACACATATTAGTACTTAATGTACTACTAAAAACAATTTACCTAAAAACATGTCTCTTAATGATAATTGATAAAAATATTCTATATTTTATGGTTTTTCATGTTTGCACAAATATATGATGGGTGAGTGTTTATTTTCAATTCGGCATCCCTAATAAGATACCTTGTCAGATATGTCTAAATACCTCGATTATTTTTCTAGCAAGTATTATAACAAATTTAATTTAGAAAACATCTACTATAAAAGAACCATATTGGGGAAAATTAATATTAAATAAATGATTCATTATTATTTTTAGTGTGATAAATAAATAATATCATAATGTTACCCTAATTTATTCCCAAGGATTGAATTAACCATAGAAAAAACATTATTCCATATATATAAATAAATTAAGTATGCTTCTGAGTAGTAATCCCAATGTGTCTAATGATGATGGACTTGTTCATGTTAATAAAATGGTCATGTTCATTCCATACTGAGGAGCATGTGGCTTTCCCTTTCGGGAGACGGTGATGGCTTCCACACCCATCCTTCTCTGGAAACACCAGTTAGCTACAACATTATTCTTGTCATTCTCCGATCCATCCCTTCTACCCAACTTCCCTCAGATTCAACTTTTCCTTAATGTCCCGGCCCTCCACCAAGGGGTCCTTTACTTCCACTCTCCCAGCAGGAGTTCTCTGAGGCATCTAATATCCAAGGGCTATCTCTAATAGATCTTTTCGGCCGACGGTGCCCATCCCTGGACATTTTTTCCCGTTTTCCAACGAACCATTCCCCATACAGTATTGTGTCATCATCGGGCTCCTGGATCCTCATCACATCACTCTGCGTTTCACTAATAATGACGATTCTTCTACGTTTGGGTCCAAAGGACTTCATTCCTATGGAGGGAATCATTTATATCTTCTTCTCTAGAGCTACAATTTCCATTGGAAGAGGGATTCCCCATCTATGGAGATCTGGGTGAGCTTTCTGGTTCTCCGCCTTCCCTTCCAAAATACCACTATTCTACAGTTGTTACGCAATATGGTTGGAAAGTTTTTGGATTATGAGGAGAGGTCGACGAATTTGTGCCATCTTATAGAACCCCGAATTTTTGTGGAAGTCAATATCTCCAAACACCCTATTAAAGAAGTATGGATTGAGGTTTAGAATGAGCTTTGGTTCCAACAACCAGTTTATTTTGAGAACTAGTATGATTTCTTCTCTTCGTGTTGTCGATTAGGTCATCCTCTAAAGAACTATAATTCACTATTTAAAAAATCATCAAATTTGGTTGATTATGGAATTGTACCTCGTGAGAAACAATCAATGGGTACTTCGGATAAAAATGGTACTAGAGTCTCTCTAAAGATGGATGATGTAGTTGTGTCCCCTGTTGATAGTGGTATGATCCTGGTTTATAAAGATATGGATCCTCCTACAAAGCAGGATGTTTCATTGCCTAATCGGATCAACCAAAATGATGATTCATCGTAGTCGGAAACTCTATTTCTTGAGCCCAAGATCAAGGATGTTTTCAATAGGTTTATCGGAGATCTTAATGGTATGAAACACCAAACGGTAGTGAATTCTCAAAGAAATACATTGGGTGTTTATGTTGATTCTGGTATAAATGGCACACATTCTGAGATGGAAAGGCTTATTAATGAAACTCGTGAGGGAGTCCTCATGACTCGTGGTTTTGGTTCCTATGCGGAGGCAATCTGGTAACCTAATGGAGGACAGGCTGTGGCCACTATGATTCCAACCTGATCAGGTCCTAGAAAAAAAGTGGAGGATAAGGAGTTCGGAAATCATTTTGATGATTTCACTAATGAAGATCTTGTGCAGGTGGTTGAAACCGATCAGAGAAGATAAACTATAGATGAGAAGAATGTCTAGGGGATCGTGAATAATGATTGGGACTAGAAGGGAATCTGTAAAGAGAGAAATTATTACTCATATTTGCCACTTCCCATGGAGAAACGTTTGGTGAAAAAAATTAAACTTCAAGAAGATGGACGATGATGTGCTCGAACAACCCTTAGATTTACTAATGAGTTCGGATGAAAAAATAGTTGAATATGTTTTGTTTCTTAACACTACTAAAGATAAAGCTGTTAGAGTGATGGGAAGGTCTTTAAGGATGAATCCTAATGTGGAACAGCATAACTTGATTGAAATACATGACATGATTTTAGACGGTTGTTTCAACAATGGGATGATTAACCTTGAGGAGTAGATTCATACATGGGATAAATCAAAATTAAGACTTAAAGATCTCTTAATCGATGAACCAGAAACTCATTTATGAAATATCTCATGGAAACTATTTAGGGATCCAATTTTTGGTATTCTTAATAATCTTTTAATTTTTTGGTTATTTCCTTTTATGTTTGAACCGTGGTTTCTAACATTTCCCCAAAAAGTTCTTGGAAATTAAAAAAATTATTTTTCAGTCAGTGTTCATTCTATAAAACAATAAATTTTAATCCTCTGTTTCTTTCCTAAATTTTTTTTTAACACCATTGAATTGTGATGCCCCTTTTTTTAGGATGTAGCTTATTATCTGGTATCATTTCCTTGTCTTCATCATCATCAACATGGTTTTTTTCTTTTTGGTATCATCAACATGTGCAGAATCATATTTTTCTTCTACATTGGGATTATCATCATGTTGAGAAACCCATTCTTCCTCTGGATTGGGAGCATTAGTATATGTAGATGGAATTATCTTCATAAGTGGTTTAACATCTTATTTATATCACATAAATATCTAAAAAAACATAGAATAATATGAGGAAACACAATGTATTCTTCCAATAATTATAACATGATTATTGAGCACACTTTTTCCATTAAATGTTGAAGTAATTTGACCCCTTCATCATGTATCCAAAACCCATCATTTTAGTCTCATCTAATAGACATGACCTCATCTACATTTGGACAATCATGAAATTATTAGGATTAAAAAATGAAAGGGACATCCTCAGTTGAATTGGAAACATTTTTATAGGATAGGGTGTAAAGACCCGCAAATTTCAAGGAAATTTTTTTCTTTATTTTCTTTGGAATTTTACAAGAGCGCAGCTTCAGAAGGCACCTGATTCTGAGGCCCGGTGTGCCCGGAATCAATTTCCGAAGTTTGGCTCGGGTACGTTCAGTGAACGGACGAGCGGGTTTTTCTATCTTTTGAACCGGTGCCCGGAATCGAATTTTGAGGGCACCGATGTAATCGCAGCGCCGGTATTTTCTTAGAAACGCCTCTTCCGGAGTTGCGTTTGCTCAGACGTGGTTTTAAAATTTTGGGGCTTTAAGTCAGAAATAAAATAAAATTTGTGCGACAACTTTATTTTATTTCACTTAAGCTGCTTGGAAGCCGCTTGGAAGCCACTTGAACTGAGTTAAAGCGGATAGGGTGCTATCCGGAAATATCCTACCCCTTGTTAGGATATTTGTGCGGTGGGGCCCGCACGAGCCCCGCCGTTTCTTTCGCTAAGTAACGCACCCGCGAAAACCCATCAAAGTAACTGAAAAGTCAACCGACGCGTTTTCTTAAATTCTTAACAGACCATTTAATTGAGCGGTTTATTTCGTGAATTAAATGGGATGTTTCGCTCGTTGAATTAATTCAACGAACTGATGGGTCGTTACTTACGCTTTTGCGTTTGTTGGCATGTTTATAAAATAAGACCGACCTAAAAATCCTTTGAAAGGATTTGAGAGGGCCTTTGTTTCTTCATCTCCCCTCCTCGCGAAGAACGCGAAGAACGCGAAGAACGCGAAGAACGCGAAGAACGCCGGCGACCGGAATTCAACGACGCACGCCGTGATCCGCGACGTCGACAAGATTTTCCGCGACTTTCTTCTTCTTCGGCACCTCTTCTTCCGCGGCGAAACCTACGATCGGCGGTTAAAGGTGATATCGAATCTTCTAAATTCTCCCTTTTTAATTTTCAATGACAACGGATTTAATTAATTAAATCCGTTTGATCTTGATCCGGAGATTGGCGACGCGACGCCGGATACCGCGACGACGCGACGATCCCCCTTCTTCTGCGACGAGAAATTCCGCGACGACCTCTCGTCCGACGACGACGACAAGGTAAGGGTTGATTGGAATATTTTATTTCCCGTGTTTATTCTTTTAAAATAAATAACCCGATCTCGGAACAATTTTAAATTTATTTAAAATTGTTGATAGGTTGTTTCTATTCCTCTCGTTGTTTATGACTAACGCGGAGGGTGCGGGTCTAACGAACAAGACCCGGCAACCCTCCGCCGATCTTTTGTTGTGCGGATTTGGCGGACGACGACGAACCGTGCGGCAAGGGCGATCCGTTGATCCCGTAGTGAAGATCGGCCCCCGGGAGGAGCAACGGCGCAGACGGGAGGCAAAACGGGCCACCGGAGCAACTCCTGCGGCCCGCGGAAGACGGCGGCGCCCGGCGCGCCGCCGTGGAGGAGTTCCGCCGCGGCGGCGGCGGCCGGTTCCGCAGCCGCGCGGAACCGGGGAGGGACGCGGCGGCCCGGCCACATCCGCGTGACAGGCGGCCCCCCGCGGGGCCGCGTTTTCCTCCAAGCCGCGGGTGAAACCCGCGGCGGTTGCTTCGGCCGCTCGGCCGAAGCCGAGCCGGCCGGTCCGGTCGGCCGGGCAGCGCCCAGGCCGGACCGGACTCGGCCTAGCCGGGTCGGGCCGACCCGGTTCGGCCGACCCAGGGGTGGTTCGGGCCGGGTCGCCCCGGGCCCAGAACCCCCGTTTTCGGGCCTTCTTCGGTCTTTTGCCCATATCTTGGGCCTGGGACCTCCGATTGACGAACCGTCAGCGGCTACGCGATCCTTGGATCGATACGGTCGTTTCGGTATATTACACTCAAGGTTTCGGAAGACTTTGGGTTCGGCCGGGTTGGTTCGTACACGAAACCAACGGGGCCCTCGGAGCGGAAACGTTCATAACTTGAGCTGCGGACGTCCGAACGACGTACCGTCAGCTGTGGTAGTTTCCTCTAAGTGAGACGGAACTTTTGGCATACTCCTCCCGAGGATCGGACACAGGCAGAGTACGGTCGGGTTGGTTTTGCCCTAAAAACCAACCGGGCCCCTGGGACGAAAATGCCAATAACTCTCAGACCGGGCGTCCAATTGACGCGCCGTCTGTTGCGTAGAGATCCTGTTGTCGTTACGGAACTTTTGGATACATCAACATCGGACTACGTGTCAGTTGATGTATCAGCCTCTCGGCTCGTGGAGCGGACCCTCCTAAACGAGCTCGCTATGTGCGGGAACCCTAGCGCTGGCTGTGACTTCGACGACAGAGCAGAGATCCTCCGTGGACTGCGACGACGGTAGAGCAGAGATCCTCCGTGGACTGCGACGACGACAGATCAGAGATCCTCCGTGGACTGCGACGACGGCAGAGCAGAGATCCTCCGTGGACTGCGACGACGGCAGAGCAGAGATCCTCCGTGGACTGCGACGACGGCAGAGCAGAGATCCTCCGTGGACTGCGACGACGGCAGAGCAGAGATCCTTCGTGGACTGCGGCGACGACTGTGCAGAGATCCTCAGTGGACTGCGTCGACTACTGCACTCAGCGATCCTACGTGGATCAGTGCTACAGGTTCTGTGTGAGCCCGATCCTATGTGGGTCCTTACTACCGGTTCTGTGTGAGCCACTGCCTACAGGTTCTGTGTGAGCCCGATCCTACGTGGGTCTTTTGCGGGGGTTAGTACCTATCGATCCTTCGTGGGTCCGACAACTTAGATGGATCAGTGATCATCTTGACGTCATCTGAAAAAGTATACCTGGTTGAGCTGAATCTTATGTTACTCTCCTTTGTGGATTGTGTTGAACTATCCTTTGTGGATTTACTGTTTACTCTCCTTGTGGATTTGAGTCTTGCTTTCCTTTGTGGATTGAGTTGTTCTTGAGCTCGTGAGCAGAGCTAGAATTGGGGACTTAGGTATATGCATGGGCATATACCTAAGTCGAGTCAGATGTTACTTCGTGATTGCATCTTTCTTTTGTGCTATATCCTTTGTGGATTTCGGGAGACCTTCGGGGGTCTCGGGGTCCTTACTGAGTAGCTTATACTCACCCCTGCACGGGCTATGCCCGCACCTTGTTGTGTTGGATGCAGACGACGGACAGCGCTGATCACGGTTGGGGCGTGGAGCAGGACGGTACCTGGAGGTGGACCACTGGGCGGGACGTGCTCGGAGCGGACGTGGGACCCGAGGAGCCTGGAGGCTATCTGTACCCACCCTTCAGGTGGGATTGCCAGTGGACGACACGAGGCCGCCGTCTTTTCTTCAGTTGCTGTTCTTTACTTTTTCAGTTGTACTTTACAGTTGGGCTTGTATTTCCGGCCCCCTTTACTTTTATGCACTTTGTAGTTACTTTCCGCTTGCTGACTCTGTGGTGGTTGTTACTTTTAAAGGCAATGCCTTCCCTGTTTACCGGGATTTTACGCCTTGGTGCTAGTCGCCAGCCACTGGCCTATGGAAGGAAGGCTTGGGGTAGTCACGGCACGGGCCCCAAGGTCGGGTCGTGACAAATTGGTATCAGAGGTGGTCGGTCCTACCGCAGACTCTGATCGTCTTTTCTTTCTATGTGAAGCAATAGTGTTTAGTGTATTGAGTGTGGTTATCAGTTCAGGGAGCCCAGTGTTGGTGCGGCGGCCGACGTATCCGTACACCAGGACCCTGACTCCTGATTTCCGACTTAATGCATGAAAACATTGATTGCGTGTGTGTTCCAAGTTTTCTTTGTGATTACTTGTGTCAGCTCACCGGGTATACTGATCTGCTTTATGAAAGTCTCCAGTTTTCCTTGTGATTACTTGTGCCAGCTCACCAGGTATACTGTTCTGACTGTGGTGCTCTTGTTCTCCTTTTCAGGATGGCCCCGCGACGACAGCCAGCTAGGGTTCCGAGTGTAGGGCGCGACGGCAGCCCACCGAGCGACGAGGCCTCGGTGCAGGGCCCTTTGCCAGCAGTGGCACCGGCGGTAGTTTTACCCGCCGAGCCACCAATGCTACCAGTACCAGACGCTGACGATGCACGTCGCCTCAGGGCACTGCATGAGTTTCAGAGCCAGCGACCGCCCAGGTTTCGCGGTGAGGCGGACCCCCAGGCCGCCGAGGACTGGCTAGAGGCGGTGGTACGGATCTTTAGGCTAGTGAGGACACCAGCGGATCTCATGGTGATTCTCGCGGCGAGCCTCCTACAGACGGCCTCAGGACACCGGCTCATCAGTGCGAGGCACACAGCGGAGTGCCAGCCTTCCGAGAGGCAGGCTGTGCTACTCCTGCGGCGGGCAGGGTCACATGGCTCGTGACTGCCCGACTCGCCAACCAGAGGAGCAGCAGACGGTGGAGGGGCCACCCAGGCAGAGGCAGAGGGTCGACCGTGGCGGTCCGCAGGGAGGAGGCGGACGAGGCAGAGGAGCTGGCCGAGCAGCGGGTGGTGGGCGACACTTCCAGGCTCTACCCCCACCACCACCAGGAGGGCCACCTCGACCACAGGGAGCTGGCGGGCAGGGACAGGCCCAGCTCCAGGCAGTGGAGGCCTACGACCCCGACATGCCAGAGATGATTCGAGGTACGATCTGTGTCTATTCCACCCTTGCTGCAGTACTTATAGACACAGGAGCGAGTCACTCTTTCATAGCCTCTGCCCTTGTTCGGAGCTCGGAGATTCCGACTGAGCCGTTGGCTCGATCCTTACGGCTAGAGACTCCTACGGGAGCAGACTCGACGATTACGCACTGGTGCCGGCAGTGTGATCTTACTCTAGGAGGCGAGAGCTTCGGCTGGGATCTCCTTGTAGCGGCGTCGAGGCCTTACGACGTCATCTTGGGCATGGATTGGCTATCCACGGTTCATGCCCAGATCGACTGTTTTAGGCGCAAGGTGCGATGTGTTCGCACCAACGGGAGAAGGTTTACCTTCACCGGCGAGAAGGGAACCTTTGCAGCACAGGATGGACTTCCGCGGAGGAGAGTGCAGCCCATCTCTCATCAGTTGGCTAGCCTCATCCTAGGAGCAGTGGACGTGCGGAGTCCAGTTTTTCCTGCAGTGGTGGACCAGTACGTGGACGTCTTTCCCGACGACGTTCCAGGGCTACCTCCTCGTAGAGAGGTAGACTTTTACATCGACTTGTACCCCGGGACAGCCCCGATATCTACTCCAGCATATCGGATGGCCCCCGCCGAGCTTCGAGAGCTGCGGGTACAGTTGGAGGACTTGCAGAGCAAGGGGTTTATCCGACCCAGTGTTTCACCCTGGGCTTCCCCGATTTTGTTCGCCAATAAGGCGGACGGGAGCTTGCGACTGTGTGTCGACTATCGTCGCCTGAACCAGGTGACAATGAGGAACAAGTATCCGCTGCCACAGATTTATAACCTCTTCGATCAGCTCAAGGGAGCGCGGTGGTTCTCGAAGATAGACCTCCGGTCAGGCTATCATCAGCTCAGAGTTTGAGATGAGGACGTGCAGAAGACGGCCTTTAGGTGTCGGTATGGCCATTATGAGTTCTTGGTTATGCCATTCGGCATAACCAATGCTCCAGCAGTGTTCATGAGCCTCATGAACAGGATCTTCCAGCCATACCTCGACCGATTTTCCATGGTCTTCATTGGCGACATTTTGGTATACTCGACGACTGAGGAGGAGCATGCCTACCACCTGTGAGTTGTGCTAGACACACTCCGAGAGCACCAGCTTTATGGAAAGCTCTCAAAATGCCAGTTCTGGTTACATGAGGTCCATTTCTTGGGGCACGTCATCTCTGAGGCGGGAGTTGCAGTGGATCCCGCGAAGATCGAGGCAGTGCTAGCTTGGGAGCCACCCAAGAGCGTGACAGAGGTGCGGAGTTTCTTGGGCTTAGCCGGATACTATCGGAGATTTGTGCTGGACTTCTCCAGAGTTGCGGCACCACTCTCAGCCTTGAAAGAGAAGGGGAAACCCTTTGTGTGGTCAGACAGATGCAAGCAGGGCTTCCAGGAGCTGAGACAGAGATTGACCAGCGCACCTATCTTGAGGTTGCCTGAGGAGGGAGTTGGATACGTAGTTTACTGCGATGCATCAGGGACTGGACTCGGGTGCGTCCTGATGCAGGAGCGGGCCGTGATTGCCTACGGATCACGTCAGTTGAGGCCTCATGAGCAGAACTACACCACTCATGACCTGGAGTTAGCAGCAGTGGTCTTCGCTCTGAAGACTTGGCGGCACTATCTGATGGGCGAGCGCTTCACAGTCTTTTCTGACCACCAGAGTCTCAGGTATATCTTCTCTCAGAAGGACCTGAACCTGAGACAGCGGAGATGGCTTGAGTTCCTCCAGGACTATGACTTTGAGATAGTCTATACTCCTGGGAAGGGGAACGTGGTAGCCGATGCCCTCAACAGGAGGACGGGCATTCAGCTACTTGAGGAGGCGACGGAGCAGCTAGCCTCCTTGCAGATATCCTTCGTGGATAGAGACGGAGCAGCCTTTCTTCAGTCTCTCACAGTCTCTCCTCCACTTCTACAGCGGGTCAAAGAGGCTCAGCGTGGGGACGCTGACTGTGAGACTCGGCATGCACTGATATCCTCAGGTTAGGCGCCTGATGGTTTCTCCCTTGGAGTAGAGCACGACATCCCTTTTAGAGGACGTACCTTCGTACCAGTCGCTTTACGAGAGGAGGTGCTGAGAGAGTTTCACACTTCTCCCTTGGCAGTGCATCCCGGAGTGGCGAAGATGTACCAGGATCTCAGGCGACAGCACTGGTGGCCGGGCATGAAGAAAGCTGTGGCAGAGTTCGTTTCACGATGCCTCACCTGCTAGCAGGTGAAGGCAGAGCATCAGGTACCAGCAGGCTTGGTACAGCCCTTGGAGGTCCCGGAGTGGAAGTGGGACGGCTTATATATGGACTTCGTGACTGGACTTCCACGCACTTCCAGAGGTCACGACTCCATTTGGGTGATTGTCGACCGACTCACCAAGTCGGCACACTTCTTACCCATCAGAGAGCAGGGCTCAGTAGAGAGCTTGGGACGTCTTTACGTCCAGGAGATCGTACGGCTTCACGGTGTTCCATCGTCTATCGTCTCCGATCGAGATGCTCGTTTCACTTCCCGGCTTTGGAAGGGGTTGCAGGAGGCGTTCGGGACGCGGCTCCATCTGAGCACAGCCTTCCACCCTCAGACGGATGGTCAGACTGAGAGGACCATACAGACACTCGAGGACATGCTCCGTGCATGTGTTCTCGACTTTGGTCGCAGCTGGGAGGACCACCTACCCTTGGTGGAGTTCGCGTACAACAACAGCTACCACTCCACCATCGGGATGGCACCTTACGAGGCGTTGTACGGCAGACCCTGCAGATCACCGTTGTGCTGGACAGACCCTGGGGAGTCAGCACTCGTGGGACCAGAGATGGTCCGAGCCACGACAGAGAAGGTCCAGATCATCCAGGAGAGGATGAGGACAGCTCAGATCCGGCAGAAGTCATATGCTGACAGGAGGCGGAGGCCACTGGAGTTCGAGGATGGCGACCACGTCTTTTTGCGTGTCTCACCTCGACGTGGTTTACGGAGATTTGGCCGAGGCGGCAAGTTGTCTCCCCGCTTCATCGGGCCTTTCCAGGTCCTCAGCAGGATAGGAGAGGTGGCTTATCTCCTGGCTCTACCACCTCAGTTGCACCGGGTGCACGACGTCTTCCACGTGTCTCAGCTGAGGAGATACGTGCACGACCCGACACACATCATCGACTTTGGGGAGCTGGACGTGGACGATGGGGCGACTTTTGCGGAGGTCCCAGTGGAGATCGAGGATCGACAGGAGCGGGTCCTACGTGGGCGGTCGATTCCTCTTGTGCGCGTCAGATGGCAGCACGGGAACCTCCAGGAGAGCACTTGGGAGCGGGAGGCTCAGATGCGTGCTCAGTACACCCATTTGTTCCCCTAGTTTTTGATGTATCTTTACGGGGACGTAAAGCCCTGAGGTGGGAGTAATGTAAAGACCCGCAAATTTCAAGGAAATTTTTTTCTTAATTTTCTTTGGAATTTTACAAGAGCGCAGCTTCAGACGGCACCTGATTCCGAGGCCCGGTGTGCCCGGAATCAATTTCCGAAGTTTGGCTCGGGTACGTTCAGTGAACGGACGAGCGGGTTTTTCTATCTTTTGAACCGGTGCCCGGAATCGAATTCTGAGGGCACCGATGAAATCGCAGCGCCGGTATTTGCTTAGAAACGCCTCTTCCGGAGTTGCGTTTACTCAGACGTGGTTTTAAAATTTTGGGGCTTTAAGTCAGAAATAAAATAAAATTTGTGCGACAACTTTATTTTATTTCACTTAAGCTGCATGGAAGCCGCTTGGAAGCCACTTGAACTGAGTTAAAGCGGATAGGGTGCTATCCGGAAATATCCTACCCCTTGTTAGGATATTTGTGCGGTGGGGCCCGCACGAGCCCCGCCGTTTCTTTCGCTAAGTAACGCACCCGCGAAAACCCGTCAAAGTAACTGAAAAGTCAACCGACGCGTTTTCTTAAATTCTTAACAGACCATTTAATTGAGCGGTTTATTTCGTGAATTAAATGGGCTGTTTCGCTCGTTGAATTAATTCAACGAACTGATGGGTCGTTACATACGCTTTTGCGTTTGTTGGCATGTTTATAAAATAAGACCAACCTAAAAATCCTTTGAAAGGATTTGAGAGGACCTTTGTTTCTTCATCTCCCCTCCTCGCGAAGAACGCGAAGAACGCGAAGAACGCGAAGAACGTGAAGAACGCTGGCGACCGGAATTCAACGACGCACGCCGTGATCCGCGACGTCGACAAGCTTTTCCGCGACTTTCTTCTTCTTCGGCACCTCTTCTTCCGCGGCGAAACCTACGATCGGCGGTTAAAGGTGAGAATCGAATCTTCTAAATTCTCCCTTTTTAATTTTCAATGACAACGGATTTAATTAATTAAATCCGTTTTATCTTGATCCGGAGATTGGAGACGCGACGCCGGATACCGCGACGACGCGACGATCCCCCTTCTTCCGCGACGAGCAATTCCGCGACGACCTCTCGTCCGACGACGACGACAAGGTAAGGGTTGATTGGAATATTTTATTTCCCGTGTTTATTCTTTTAAAATAAAGAACCCGATCTCGGAACAATTTTAAATTTATTTAAAATTGTTGATTGGTTGTTTCTATTCCTCCCGTTGTTTATGACTAACGCGGAGGGTGCGGGTCTAACGAACAAGACCCGGCAACCCTCCGCCGATCTTTTGTTGTGCGGATTTGGCGGACGATGACGAACCGTGCGGCAAGGGCGATCCGTTGATCCCACAGTGAAGATCGGCCCCCGGGAGGAGCAACGGTGCAGACGGGAGGCAAAACGGGCCACCGGAGCAACTCTGGCGGCCCGCGGAAGACGGCGGCGGCGCGGGTCGCCGGGTCGCCCCGGGCCCAGAACCCCCGTTTTCGGGCCTTCTTCGGTCTTTTGCCCATATCTTGGGCCTGGGACCTCCGATTGACGAACCGTCAGCGGCTACGCGATCCTTGGATCGATACAGTCGTTTCGGTATATTACACTCAAGGTTTCGGAAGACTTTGGGTTCGGCCGGGTTGGTTCGTACACGAAACCAACCGGGCCCTCGGAGCGGAAACGTTCATAACTTGAGCTGCGGACGTCCGAACGACGTACCGTCAGCTGTGGTAGTTTCCTCTAAGTGAGACGGAACTTTTGGCATACTCCGCCCGAGGATCGGACACAGGCGGAGTACGGTCGGGTTGGTTTTGCCCTAAAAACCAACCGGGCCCCTCGGACGAAAATGCCAATAACTCTCAGACCGGGCGTCCGATTGACGCGCCGTCTGTTGCGTAGAGATCGTATTGTCGTTACGGAACTTTTGGATACATCAACTTCGGACTACGTGTCAGTTGATGTATCAGACTCTCGGCTCGTGGAGCGGACCCTCCTAAACGAGCTCGCTATGTGCGGGAACCCTAGCGCTGGCTGTGACTTCGACGACAGAGCAGAGATCCTCCGTGGACTGCGACGACGGCAGAGCAGAGATCCTCCGTGGACTGCGACGACGGCAGAGCAGAGATCCTCCGTGGACTGCGACGACGGCAGAGCAGAGATCCTCCGTGGACTGCGACGACGGCAGAGCAGAGATCCTCCGTGGACTGCGACGATGGCAGAGCAGAGATCCTCCGTGGACTGCGACGACGGCAGAGCAGAGATCCTTCGTGGACTGCGGCGACGACTGTGCAGAGATCCTCAGTGGACTGCGTCGACTACTGCACTCAGCGATCCTACGTGGATCAGTGCTACAGGTTCTGTGTGAGCCCGATCCTATGTGGGTCCTTACTACCGGTTCTGTGTGAGCCACTGCCTACAGGTTCTGTGTGAGCCCGATCCTACGTGGGTCTTTTGCGGGGGTTAGTACCTATCGATCCTTCGTGGGTCCGACGACTTAGATGGATCAGTGATCATCTTGACGTCATCTGAAAAAGTATACCTGGTTGAGCTGAATCTTATGTTACTCTCCTTTGTGGATTGTGTTGAACTATCCTTTGTGGATTTACTGTTTACTCTCCTTGTGGATTTGAGTCTTGCTTTCCTTTGTGGATTGAGTTGTTCTTGAGCTCGTGAGCAGAGCTAGAATTGGGGACTTAGGTATATGCATGGGCATATACCTAAGTCGAGTCAGATGTTACTTCGTGATTGCATCTTTCTTTTGTGCTATATCCTTTGTGGATTTCGGGAGACCTTCGGGGGTCTCGGGGTCCTTACTGAGTAGCTTATACTCACCCCTGCACGGGCTATGCCCGCACCTTGTTGTGTTGGATGCAGACGACGGACAGCGCTGATCACGGTTGGGGCGTGGAGCAGGACGGTACCTGGAGGTGGACCACTGGGCGGGACGTGCTCGGAGCGGACGTGGGACCCGAGGAGCCTGGAGGCTATCTGTACCCACCCTTCAGGTGGGATTGCCAGTGGACGACACGAGGCCGCCGTCTTTTCTTCAGTTGCTGTTCTTTACTTTTTCAGTTGTACTTTACAGTTGGGCTTGTATTTCCGGCCCCCTTTACTTTTCTGCACTTTGTAGTTACTTTCCGCTTGCTGACTCTGTGGTGGTTGTTACTTTTAAAGGCAATGCCTTCCCTGTTTACCGGGATTTTACGCCTTGGTGCTAGTCGCCAGCCCCTGGCCTATGGAAGGCGGGCTTGGGGTAGTCACGGCACGGGCCCCGAGGTCGGGTCGTGACATAGGGAATATAAAATACATGTACTTCATATGATGACATTTTAAAATGTTATTCTTTGTACACTTCCATACTGAAATACACATTCATGAATCCCACTTCATCTATTTCAACTTCACTCATATTTTCAACCAACCTGAATAAATAAATTAGCACATGGAATGTTGTATAATCCTACTCCAATATTTATTCCATGATACCAAAGTATGAAATATTCATATAAATATGATTTTTGTCTTTGGTAATAGATAAATTAATTGCTTCAGCCACAGGTGTAACCCAACTATTTTTCAGTGTATTGTGGTCATCATCTTCCTTAATATAGAACATATACTTATTAATTACATAACCCATATAAGATAATATATGTACACTTCGTCCTCTAACTAGACATTAAATTTGTTCTGAAATTATGTCCATATTTACAGTTGAATCCTAAAAAATATGGTCTCAAAACCATCTTATAAACTATCAGTTATGTTCATTTGATATCCATATTTCATCACCTATAAGATCTTAATTCCTAAGGATTACTGTATGTGTTTAAACATATGGGAAATTTCTAAAATGTTATAATCAATGAAAAGTTGAGACTACTATTGATCTAATAGAGAAATTGAAAAACCATCTATTCTGTAAATCCCTTCATGCTCTAGCCACATAGTGTCATGTGATATTGGCTGACCAATTCTTTCAACATCAGACAGGTAGTCATAATAGTATTCATAAAATTACCCAACAAAAACTCTCTCTTTATTAGAACCTTCTATCTATGTTCAATTTTTATGTTCCAAAGGATCGAAAAACAACTGAGATGGGGGGATTGAATTTTTTGTTCATTTTTTATGAGTTTCAAAACCTTCAGAAACATGAACCATGTAACTTTTAAAGATTTATTTCTTTATTAACTATTAGTAAAGACTCATGCATGAAATTAGAGGAAATAAATTAAATCACAAATGATTTAAATGTTTTGGCATCTTTCTGAGAAACTACAACATTTCCCTAGACACTCCTATTAGTGTATGAAAATTCATTATTATGACTTTGTGAATACAAATTGATCCAACTCCCATTGTAAACCTTTTATCTCTTGATTGGAAATATTAAACTGACTCACATTTGTTACAAATTTTATTACAAAATAATTGATCAAAAAAATATATAATTTGTTCAATTTTTCCCACAAAATCTCAATATGAATCCTTAGTCCAATTTTGATGTGTTGGGTTTTCTTCGTCTGATGAACTCAACACAATTCTCCCTTAATCAATCTTTACTTATCAAAACCTTATAATAAATATAGATATATCTTCTTCAAATGAATCATCTTAGTAAAATATTTTTAAATACAATAATTCTCAATATTATTCACCTATATAATAAAAAAACATTCATTTTCTGCACTTCTCCTTTGATCTCAGTCCAGAAATAACATTCACTCAATTTTTTCAATGATCTGCCTTTTTTCGTTTGTTAAAAGTACATAGTATGATTGATCTAAGAAACAATTTATAGAAGACTCAGAATATCAAGAGTGGGAACATAAAAAGCTTCCCCGTATCCTTACATTTCAAAACTCTGAAAAATAATCTCATTTAAACATCAACATTTACTTCTTCAATCCTTCTTAGATTTCTTTGAGATTTATGCAAAAAATTAATTTAATGTTTTAACTCTTTAAATCTTCATAAAACATTTGGAGTCTTATTTTTTATTCTTCTTCATAATAATCCTTCCCATAATTTATAAATTGTGTTCAGTTCAAAATAACTTCATCATCTTCAATATAATGTATCTTTCTCCTCTTTAATAAGATGAATCTTCCTTAGCTTCAGTTTCCAATGATCATTATGATCTACCTTTATTTATCAAATTATTACAATCTGTGTTTCTTTATTATCTCATTACGATCTATCTTTATTTCTCATCTCATTAGGATCTAATTTTCTTTCTCACCTCAATACGATATACATTTCTTTCCAATATCAATATGATATTCCTTTCATTCTCAACTCATTATGATCTGGTCATATTATTTATATTTAGACTAATTCTATATCCTTATCAGATTCAATCTGATTATATTTTCTCCTCATATTAAGTTTGATTGAGTTACTATAATGATATAATTCTTATTAAGATTTACTTTTCATTACTATTTAATTATCTACTCTCCAACCTTCAAATTCATCAAAATTCATCATCTTTACACATTCTAACTAATAAAAACTTATGATTTTAGTACTTTGAGATCTGATATATATTTGTATTTATAGAATAGATACAATCATTATGATACCCCCATTTATTGAAAAGAATTTATCATGACCGTTTTCATGTTGTCTGAGAACTACATGATTAGAAATGTATTGCCTAATTTAGTTTATAAATTATGATAACATTCTAACTCACGACATCACAATATTCTATAAAAACTCTTTAGAAATAAAATAACTTCTTCTCTCTCATCATCATTCTTCCTAATAAATATTGAGTTCTATGGATCTTGAACTTTATATTGATGGCCTGGAGACCGATGATTCATTCGATCAAAAAATTTATCTTTATAACCACCTTTGTGTCTGGTTCTACTTTGTATAGTACTCTGTATATGGATGTTCACATTCTGTTCCTCTATGTCCATAAAACAACATTCATAAAAACAAAAATTTTCTCCCCTACTATGTTTTGGATCAAAAAATTCATAAAATATCATCTTTCTTATAAATATCATTCTGATGGACTCAGTTCGATCCTGAATAACAATAAAATGAGTAATTTGTTAGTTTTTAGAGACATATTCCAGTATAATATCTTCAATAGTCACTTTCTCATTTATTAAGTGAAACTGTACATAAATGTGTTGATATTGAATGTTGGACATGGTTTTTAGAAATATTAATTTAACTTTGATTATCACAAATTATATTCAATGGTATATAAAAACTTTCTTTTAAATATTCCAGCTAGATATTCATCTACAAAATTTGAGTTCAAGATTTGGTATCTACAACATATTCACATTCTACTATTTTAAATGTTACTAAACATTGTATTTTAATGTACCAACTCACATAAAATTTACCTGAGAAAAGTGTTCCTCCATCGGATGATTTATTTTCATTACAATAACCATCTCAATAGACATCAGTATAACCATGAAACATCAAGTCTCAATTTATTTAATATAACATCCCATGTTAGGTTTTTAATTTGAAATATCTATGAATCCATTTTTCTCCCAATATATGTGATTCTTTTAGATTAATTTGATAACTAGAACACACATTCAACGTATCAATATTATATGGCCATGATGTTTTAATGTAAAGAAGACTTCCTATTATCTTTTGAAAGTATTTTTTCATTTTCACTTATTCTACATTAATCGTTACTCAAAATTTATCTTACTTAAATAGGAGTAGAAATTTATTTGTTTTGTCCCCTCCAATTATTATTCAACAATTCCCTGACATACTTTTCATGAGATAATAAAATGTACCTTTATTATTATTTAACTTATAATATATGTAATAAAGATAATTATCCCACATTTAATATTTAAAAATAATTATTATTTTATTCAGAAAATTATTTACGAACATTTTCTTCACCCCATCATTAATTATATCATCCACCTAAATTATTACAATTTGAGTGCTAAAGTCAACATATTTCACATATAAACTGCTATCAAATTTTCCTATAAATAAGTTCATAATTCTCAATCAATGTTAATGTTCATAATACCAGGAAACATGGGTTTTTAAAACCATAAAAGGATTTATTCTATTTACAACCCTTTTTTATATCATTATCAAGTTGAAAATTATATATTTTTTCAATGTATGCTTATTTCTCAATATCACCATTTAATATATATGAATTTACCTCCATCTGATAAAATTTTTAATTTTGATGTGAGGCTACTGATAGAAACATTATAATTGTTTCTAATCTTGCAACTGGGGAAATCTTTTTATCCAAATCTAAACCTTCCATATATGCATGTCATTTACAAACAAGTCTATAATTGATTCTTAAAACGTCTCCAGGTGCATTAAACATGTTTTCATAATACCATGTAATTTGGATAACATTATTATTTACCAGTCATAGAACAAGTTACCATGTTTAATTTTTTCCAATCCGATCCAACTATTCATTTATAGAATCCACCCATTCCTTGTGTTGAATTGATTCTAAAACTAATCCTAGATCAACATTTGAGATAAGTGAGTTCTGGTTTCTAATCTAACCTCCCTTATGGTCTCAACTGAAGCCTTCTGATTTCCAATAATTTTTTGGACTCTATATGTTTTTGTAAGGTAGGAAATATTAATGTTTCATTTCCACCTAAGATTTCCTCATCATATTATTCACTTGAATCTTGGTAATTATGTTTTTAATTTATATCACTATTATTATAAATCTCTAGTTTTTCCTCCTTATCATTTTCAATAACTTTTAATACAGAATGTTTTTTTTCAATTACATTCACATCATATGAGTGTACTAACTTTTTCAAATGATTATTTAATATTTTTATCATTATCTATTGGGTGAATAACCCATAAAATTTCCATCCATATCTTTTTCACCAATTGTTTCCGAATGTAGATTTTTTATTTTAAGAACAGGTTGAATTATAAAAACATTAATGTATCTAAATGAAGGTTTTTTCTAATACCACATTTTATATGGAGTCAAATTTTTTTCAGACTCAAAAATAATATATTTTAAACATTTACAATAGTATTAATAGTTTTCCTCCAATAGTACATTGAATGTTTGTATTCTGTAAACATACTGCTTCCCATTTCCACTAAACTTTTATTCTTTCTTTATGTTGCTCCAATTTTCAGTGTATTATAGGTATAAATAAAATGATATTTGATATCATGTTTTCAATGATAGGTTTAAAACGTATTTCTTATGAATTTTGTAACATTATCAATTCATAAATTTTTTATATAATCCCCCATTTCATTCGCAACATCTTTTCTGAAAACCCTTTATATTTCTATAGCATATGACTTGTGTTTAATAAACATTATTTTTTCATTTGAGCAAAATCAATAATGAAAATGATAAAGTATAAATCCGTTTTTAATGATTTATGTATCATTGGCCCACATAAATAGGAATGAATAAGTTCATGAATTCAAGTAGATAAAATCACAACACTCTTATAACTTTTGTTAGTCATCTTTCCTTTAAGACAAGTGACACAAACAACTTCATGTCTTATTTTCGAATCTAGAAAAATAAAAAGAAGGATAAACATTAGAGAGTTTGTTCATGTTTTTTTTCTAAGGTGGTAAGGTCTCTAATTCCATAACATATTATCATATTTATCTCTTAATAACATGAGTTGTTAAGTTATCCAATCAAAAAGCGATTCTCGCTGGTTCTTTCTACTTTTATAATAATATTTCTACATGTCAGACTTTAGATAACACAAGAAATATTTTTGAAGATCACTTATTTTCTTTCATAATAATGATTATAAACACTAATTATGTTATGTTTTATCCCATCGACAAATAAAACATGTTATGATTTCAACATTTCTGCTTCAATCTCAACCATTCTGATTCCTTTTATTTTTAAGGAACTATCGTTACCAAAGGAAACTTCTCCTTTAACATAACTCTCTACATAGTTCAAAATTTGTATATCACCTATAATATGTGATGAAAAAACACTATCAAGTATCCAGGGTTTGTTCCTTTTAATTTATTTTTAAGTTGTTTCGATATCAAAATTTTGTTCATTAACATTCATCTGCACAAATCCCTTTTCATTTCAACCTTAAGAAAATTATTTTGGAAGGAGTGTCATACATATCCATGTATCATGAATAGCATGATCACATCTTCCACAAATAGATTCTAGAAAATCAAATTGATTTTTTCTTGGAATGTTTCTAATATCTTGTGTTTTTCCTTGCCTAAATTTCTATGGACTGGGTAATATAGTCATTTTCCTTTCACTATTTATTCTAGTAATATCAAACCTTATTTCAGTTAGAGATAAGTTGTGCCAAAAATTATGAACCATATTCATATATATTCCACATATCCATAAATATTCATAAAATATTGATTTTCTATTTAAATAATATTTTTCACTATAGAAACCTTGTTGAGGTTGGTAACATCATTATTTTTAATAAAACTCTTGGAATAGAGTATATTTCATAAAGAAAGAATTTTTAAATTTTATATATGTGATAAGTTTCACAAATCCCTTCTCGACCCAATCATTCCCAAAAAATATTCATTCCATCTGAAATGTTACAAAAATTAGATGACACATTATTTTTGGTGGTTGTGGATTTCACTTAATTATTGATATGAGATTTCATAGCATCTTTAGAAGTCTCACCTTTTACATCAATTTTTTTTGAAGCTATCATATATATTCCTCAAGTTATTTTAAAATTAAATAAGTTTGTATTGAATCTTGTTAACCTCCTCTTATTTATCTTCAATAAAATTAATGAAATATTCAACACTAATTCCATATTCCTAAATTTTGATATTTTTTAATTTACAGTCTCTCGAATTTATTCTTCCTCCTACATGATAAGAAATTGTCTTCCTTCAAAAACATCATCACAATTTTCGTTATTACTCTCATTTCATTCTTGGGAATTTTTTCTCAAAACATGAAATAAGTTAAATTATAAGATGATAATTGCATTAAGATTATTCACCTCCTTCTTCAAAACTTTTTTAAGAGTCATAAACTTTATCTAATTTTTGAATGAATGTTATAACCTTTTCTGAACATTCATCTTCTAACGAATAGTATTTAATTGAGTCAGATTTAGCGTTCATACTCAACATAATTCACTTGATTCCAGTAAAAATCTTATTATATTTGTTGGATGACTTTTCTTCTTTATTATTTTTATTCCACTTCATACATAGAAGTTTTTCCTCATAATCATATCAATATTAAATGACTATATTCTTGTTTAAATTCATCACAAAGGATTCATTTCCACCACACATAAAACATTTGAGATGATGTTTATATCCATACATTCCTCTTTCTATTTGATAGTTAGTATATATAAGATACATTATTTTTTTCATTCAACTTATCATCCTCTTTATCTTTAGAGTCACAAGGATCAACATATTCACCATCTTGAATTATCATTTTTCCCATAGCATTAAAATCATTTTTATATATAATAATATTTTTGAACATTGGATATTTTTCCAATAAATAACAAATAATAATGTTATGATATTCATAAAAAGAAAAATCATTATTAACTTTTGAAGAAAATTTTTTGGAATAAATCCTATCCAGAACATTTCTATATGTTTCTTCAGAGTTTTATAATCTTATAAGATATACTTGAATACTACATTCTAAAAACATATTTACTCAAGTGTAGAATTCATCAAAAGTTTCATCTTCTATCATTCTATTTACTTCATACATACTATGCCATATTTGTAGCTTTACTTATATATGTTGAGTATTCCCTTTGAAAGCACTTTACGTCTTTTTCAAAAACTCTTCAATGTTTTCAGACCCATCACCTTCTAATAAACATTTTATGATAAGGACATGAGGATAGCATTTCATGATTTTCCATTAACTTCTATATTTATATTATTATAAAACATCATGGGAGTGTCTTTCACAATAGGTGGAAGTAAAGTTGTAGTAGAATCAAAAAATTAATGGCAAATTGATAGGAAATAAATAATCATCCAATTTTTTCATCCATAATAATGTTTTCCATAAAATATAGGAATTCCTATATTATTGATAGAACTAATATTTTCTAGGATAAGGATTCAACAACATAACCATGGCCCTAAATCGAATTAAAGTTACAAAGTATCAAATAACAATTTATAAGGGGGATGAATCAATTGGTCACTTTTTATTTGTTTCAAAACATTTAGAAACATAACATTTGAAACCAGTTAATATTTATTTCCTTATAAAATTTTGGCAATTACTCATGAATGAAATAGTAGTAAATAATTTAAATAATTCATGATTTACATGGTTCTTCCTTAGTGTTAGAACCTATAACATTACAATAGAAACTCATGTCTGTCTATAAAAATTCTTTATTATGAATAAGTGATTGAAACTTCTGTCGAATCCTATTAGACTCTTTATATCTCCCAATAATAAATGTTATACTAACTCAGGTTAGTTTACAATGTTTCTTACAACAAAAAATTACCCAATAAATATGAAGAAATCTTTGTTCAATTTTCACCAAAAAATCCTAGTCAAAACACTTAATCAAATTTTTCTTAGTCCGGTTTCCTCGTCCCGATGAACTCAATATGATTCTCCCTTACTTAATATGCACTTTTCAAACTCTTCTTAGAAATTATGTCCAGTCTTCTTTAATCTGATCAACTCAATGAAATAATCTCAATAAAATGGTTCTCAATAATATTCTCTTGTCCGATAAAAAAATAGTCATGTGTCTAATCTTATTCTTAGATCTCAACACAGAATGAACATTCACTCGAATTCTTCAACACTCTAAACTTTTTTGTATTTGTTAAAATATAAAAAGTATGAATGATTTCAGAAACTATTTGTTTGTTCCATTGAAAAGAAAGGGTGAGAAACCTGAAAAAAATATCTTTTAAAAACATTGAAAAAAACTCAAATGTATTATTCAACATTGACCTATTCCATCCATATCAGATTTCTCTAATATTTACACAAAATTGAATTTAATGATTGAAATCGTTTATTATTCAAAAAAAAATAAAGAATTATTTTTTATATTCCTCTTTGTAATCAGTCTTCTCAGAAATTCAAACCTTTATTTGGTCCGATATAACATCCTCAACTTCAATAAAATTTATATTCCTTATCTTCAATATGATAGATCTTCTTCAGCTTTGGATTTCATTTCTCATTACGGTCTACCTTTCATTCTCAGTTCATTACGATCTTCCTTTATATCTCAACTCATTGCGATCTATATTTCTTTCTCATCTCATTACAATATTCATTTGTTTCTTAGATCATTATGATCGACATTTCATTCTCATCTCATTACGATGTGTCTTTCATTCATAGCTCATTATGATCTACCTTTCATTATCATCTCATTACAATTACGTTATCTTCTTTAGAGTTATGGTAATTGTATTTCCTTCTTAGAGATAGTAAGATCATCTTTCTTTCTAATATTCAGTCAGATGGAAGTCTCATTACAATGGAATTATCATTATGATGAAATTATTATTATGATCTAATTCTCATTACAATTGAATTATCGACTCTACAACTTTTAAATTCCTCAAACATAATTATCTTTACACATTCTGAGTTCTAAAAACTGATGATTATTTTCCATCTAGATGTGATCAGTGTCCAAATTTCTAGAATTGATACAATCATTACGATTCCTCCATTTGATTAAAAAAATTTATCATGGTAGTTTTTATAATGTTTGAGAACACCAGGATCAAAAAAGAATCATATGATTTAGTTTATAATGTTTCAAAACATTCTCACCCATTAATTAACAATATTTTTTCAAAACTCTTCAACAAAAAATGACACCTTCACTTAGAAACTATTGTATTTCTAAATAATGCAGATTCTGATGGATCTTGAACATCATACCAATGGATATGAGACTAATTAGGAATTCGATCAACAACTTCATTTTTCGAGAAACCACTACATCTGGTACTTCTTTATATGATACTCAACATCTAGTTATTCTCAGTCCAATCCATTTATTTCAAAAATAAAATTTCTTAAAAATACGACTATTCTCCTAATTGATATTTGGGTACAAAACTATCAAAAATAGTAATCATTGATATAAAGAACATTATGATGGAATGGGTTTAATCTTGAATAAAAAACATTCTTTTAAAAAATAAATGGTCAGATTATAATAAATATAGAGACATTTTTAACACAAAAACATCACTTAATTTCATAAATTTTATACATACCCTCTAAAAATCATCATTTAATGTTAAATGGGATAAATCTATCTACAACATATAGGAACACATAGTTAAATGTTTCTAACCATTTGATACATCCTGTAAACCATCATATCGGTGAATGTATGAGGGAAAATAATCCCTAATTCCCATAATATGATAGAAATTTCCTTTTCAATAGTTGTAAATTCTTCATGTTCTATACCTATAATACATATATCTTTGAAAAAGAAATAGATCTTGGTTAATGTTTGATGTGAATTATTAAGAAAAATGCAATTTGAAGCTACAAGCATTAGATCTTGCATATAAACATGGCAGTCAGTTGATTCCAGGCTTGTTAACATTAAATTATTCATTGAAATGAAATTAATTATATCTTATAAATACCAATATTGAACCTTTACATCATTAATGAAGTTACAAAATTGATATCCCTCTTTCTAGGAAATAGTTTAAGATGTTGGTGGAATATAATTCTATTTATCACCCTTCACTCGCACCAACTGTTCACATATCTTCATTTCAATCATGTCCCACCTAGTGTTAGTTACATCTTTTTTAGGTTCGTTTTTTATTTTTCCAATGAAATTATTAGATAAATTTTTTCCATATGCTTTAAATAATGAATATTAATAACTTCAGTACATAATTCATAAAAACTTATCACATTTTCAAGCATTGTTTATGATATTTTTCAAAGAAGTTTTACCAAACATAGTTTTCATAAGTCTTAAATTCTCAAATAGTTGATCTCTTGTTAGTGGAGATAGTTACATGCCTTCTTCTGAACTCCCATCAAATGATTTCATCCAAGATCAGTATTTATTTCATTAGGGTAGAAATTATTAATGTCCTAGAAACACCATTATTGAAAATGGATCAACTTAATTTAGTGTGTATCTTATTCAGAAATGTGACACACAATAGTTCCTTTAATGATATATACTGAAAAAAATTATAAACATGAATTTAATTTATTATATGACATATTATGTATGTCAAAGTGAAATATTTATTTTTGTAATCAATAGACAGTGTAACACATGAATTCTACAATAATTTCTAATCATCAATCAATGGAGCCAAATGAACATCAATATTTTTACCTGATTTTTTTGTTAATCATATAAGCATAGATAAAAAATACATATTTTCTCCTCATGATTAACCATGGTTGAAATATATAATTTACCAACATAAAAAGTCTTGTATTATGAGTGTTTCATTGAAAAAAATAGATTCACTCCATTTTTAGATAACTCAAGTTGAATTTTTCTTGGCCCATTTCAGAATTCAGGATACTCATGATCAATTTGCATCCACTAAAAAAGTGTTTATGGTGATAATGTTTCATATATTTATTTTATATAGCTACATTTTACTTCATTTTCATACTGAGTTCTCACTTCCATATAGACATAAAAACCATGGAATTATTGGAAAATACAATATACATTTTTATAAACCTGATTCAAATTTATAATATCAAGAAACACCATACTTTGGGAATTTTATAAGTGATTAGTTGTCCTTGATAGAGACTTAGATATGATATTATTCCATGAAATATCTTACCCAATGAAAATAGTATTCATCTATCATCATATGTTCAGCAAGGAAGTTCATTTTCAACTTTGATCTTATCATTCAAGAGAGTAAGTATTTCGGTAAAGAGGTTTCACTCTATCCATTTACAACATTTTCAATATATAGCTTCTGTATGGTTGAAAATATTTTATATTTATAACAATATGTATTTAATAAAATCATTGAAAAACTCTCTAACATCATAAAAATTTAATTGTTATCATGAATTTTATCTTGAACAATCATCGTTATCTCCTTAATATGATCTTCATCATTTTTCACACATACAATCATATCCTCGATACAATCTACATTATTTTACAAACTTGTAATCATATCATATGGTTCAAAAAACATAGCAGTATCCCATTCAATATCTATGTTATGTTTTTATCCATGTTTAGTATAAAATTTATATCGTTAATTTATTTTTGGATTGATCACATTTTCTTCCAACTTCTCTAGACTATTTTTTCTTGAGTAACAACAGTATAAACATGGACAAAGGATCCGAGATAGTTCATATGCATGATCATTTGAAAACATGATGATCCATTTCTCCCCATCCTCAAACTCTTATCATATTATTGGAATCCATAAATATTTGATTAATACCCATCTTCTTTTATTCGGAAATATTAATATTTTACAAAATAATTAAATACAATTTTTTTTTGATCATATCACCTTTCAAAGGAAATTTTTAAAGAATCGTTTAAGTTACATGAAGATATTTTTAAGTTAATAAGAGTCAAATAATGCATATTAATATTGTCTTTTAGTGGTTAAAATAATTGAAGTTATTGAATGTGTGATATAAATAAAGTTACAAATAGTCTAATTAAATTTTCATATTTTGAAAATCAATGAAATAAAGGATAGGTTTTATATATTTTCTTGGTGGGGGTGCAACAAGAGAGAGGAGTTTATGTTTATTTATATCTTCACATGGTATGTCATGGGTTAGGTGGTGTTTCAATGATATTATTCTTAGGAGCCAAAATTGAACTTTTTTAAATGTTTAAAATGTTGATTGGGACAAACAATATGGTCTTATGAACCCAACATTTGAAGGATATATAAAATTTAAAAATAGAGAACAAGAAGTATTATGTTGGTCTTATCAAGCTACTAGAAAAATCATAGAAAAATATAATTCAGGTTTCATGAATGATTCAAATTTAAAAAATTCACAAGAATGTGATGAATCCTTAAATAGTTGTAATAAAAATTCTTATTAAGGATAGAAGGAACAATCATCTTGAACACATGATTGAGAAGTGTCCTAGTGGGATCAGTTGAAATCCTTATCTCAAACTAATTATTTATGTATTATTCCAATTACCTGGGATATCATAAAAAAATTAGCTTCAGTGGAACCTAAAAAGAAAATCCAATCTTGAAAATTTTCAATGTGGAAACTGGGAGCGAGGTATATACAAGACCTAAGAAGATATAGATTATAAATTTCGATCATGATTAAAATTTATGTTGTGAAAGTCAGTATGAGTGTTGATTTAATGAGAGTTTTTGGATTCCTAGTAATTTGGACTAGGGATTAAATAAAACTATTGGTTAGTCTCAATGTGATAAATTGATAAATTAAACTAGAAAAAAAGATCAAAATATTGATGAGATAAATAAATCTAATTTCAGTCGAAATGAATACAATTGGGAAAAGGGAAAGAACATACTGAAAAGAAAAATAAAATTACTAATTATAATCAAGGATCAATTTAATGTGCAAGGAAACCTAATTAGGTTCAGAAGGGGGAAGCAACTACTAATAGAAAAAATTTGAAGAATTAGGTAGCTACAATTGAAAAATAATGTGAATTCACCTACATAATAATGATCTGAATCTTTCTGTTATGTAAGCATTTTTTGATGTCATTCCATTAAGATGAAATTTTTTACTAAATTTGATGTTAGTGGTTTGTGTTGAAAATTTTCAATAAATTATTTTCACAGCAATGAAAATATTAAAAGGATTGGGGTTCTTCCTTATGGTAATAGAATAAAATTGTTATATTAGTTTTATTTTAGTCTATGTGAATCGGTGTATTACCATGAACATGGAAAAAATTATCATCTATGCACTACAAAAAATATTCCCAAAAATAATTTAAAATAAACTCATTACCTGAATATTTTTACAGTCAATAATTTTTATGGACAAGTTATTGTTGTTAAGTGATAAGTGGATAGAGATTTCTATATTCATTAATGGTCCCCTCATTGAAGAAGGATTTTTCATATCATCCACAACCTCATTTAGTCTGGAACACTGTGTAATCGTTGTGATGAATTTTCAGAAGAAGATGTCGAGTAATAATAAAATATCTCAAATGATTAAATAGATATACAATGTAATGAAATGAAACATCAATTGACATAAAATGAAAATAGTGATCATGAGAATAATTGAAAATAATATGTTGAATACTAATAAAAGGGAGAAAGGAAGGGTTTACTAGTCACTAAATTATAAGAGGTTTATCCATATGCTACTTCAAATATTGGTAATTATTGTTGAAATAAAACTAAAATGATTCAGGATAAAAATTTTATAGGATATGATGCACTGCAGGTGTGGGTGGGGGCATGATGTTCTATAGATCACTGGTTTTTGATCCTCGGTATGTTTCACAAATCACATGACAACCACAACCCCTTTGAACAAATCAGAAACACATAAGCAATGAAATATCGACGAAAATGGAATAGAAATAATCACATATATTGTGTTTTGAGTGGTTCAATTCATCTAACAGGTTCGAGGGGGAGTGATGAAAATGGTTGTCCTCAAGAAGAGATTGAATGATGTGAATGAAATGTGGTTTGTTAGGGTTTAATTTAAAATATTGTAAATGGTTTTATTAGTGCTTTCAAAATGTGATGATAAAGAATGCTTCTATCAATGCTAAAATAATTTAAATTAATAAAACCAATCATTAACAGTTCTTTTGTAAGCACTGATAAAACCTATCTTTATCTACACTATGTGACCAGCTTTGATGATGATAGGTTTTTTCAGTGCTTTTTTCGCTCATATAGATATGTTTTATTAATGCTCTATATTCTATCAGTGATGAAACTACTATTTATTTATGATTTTTTGAATGTGATGATAAACATTGCTTAAAATAAAATAATAAATATTAAACAAATATTTATGAAAATCAAAAATATTATGAAAATTTTAAAAAAATTAATAAACATTATTAATGAATATATATTCTTAAATTAATGAATGATAAAAATGATAATTGTAGAAACAAATATGTATAGACATCAAAAATATTAAAAAAATGGATAATTTTTTTTAATTTTCTAATTTATTAAAGAAATTAAAATGGTTATATATTAAAATAAAGATGAATACATATTGATAAATATGAATTCACAGTAAATAAATATTTATAAATAAATATTTTGAAATTATTAAATTTCAAAAAATGTAAGGGGGGATATTTTATATATTTTTAATAAAGGTAATTTCCACAACATTTTTCATAATGAGGTATAAATTTAAAAAATTAGTAACTAATAAAAATACTATAAATTAAAAAATTAAAAAAATTAAAAAAATTATATTAAATTATATAATATTAAAATATAATAAATAAAGTTAAATAAATTCCAAAAATTATCAAAATTATATTACAAAATCAACAAAAAAATGCATTTAATAATAAATTATATAATTTACAAATATATTTTGAATTTTAAAATTTAATAAACAAAATTAATATATATTATTAATTTAAATTACTAACGTATTGAAAATATTAAATAGTAAATAAATAAGTGTGTGTGTATAAATATTTTAGAAATTGATTTATTTCTAGAAAATATAAAAAATAATAAACATTAAAAATGAATAAATAATATTAAATGAAATATTAAAAATAAGTCTAAATAGAGTTAATTATACTAATATATTTAAAAAATGAATGCTGAAGTTTAAATACATGAATTGTTAACACCTAAAAATTAATAAAATATTAAAAAATGATTTTAAATAACAAAAATATATAAATTTTAAACATTTTAAAAATATTCCAACATAATATATTAAATTCGATAAATATTAATCATATAAATTTAAAACATATTTAAAATAATACATAGTGAATAATTATGTGTCAATTTTAAAAAATGAATATATTCCAAAAATAATAAAAATCCATAAATATTAAAAAAGAAAAATAAAGAACGTATTATTAAAAATGAATAACACATGAATATACACATATACACATAAATGTTCCTTAGACATACCCATATATACACATATGTTCAGCCTGCATACACATGTACAGATACACATACAGACATACGTCCACATTCCCACACACACACTTACAATATATATATATACACACACTCAAAAACACACAACACAATGCATAAAAATATATGCTTTTCCATGTAGATATAAGTATATAAATTAAACTATAAAATATTTAATACATATTTATTTATATATAAATAATTGTATTATTCTTTAAATATATATTAATATATCTTTTTAATATTAATTATTTACATTTTTTAATAAATGTATATAATAAAGCATTAATTTTTTAATATAAATGGGACACATTTATAAATATATTGATAATATTTGTTTATTAAAAGTCATATAAATCAAATTTATATATTATATTTACATATACATAATTATATAAATATACACCTTATTTAAAAATATATAAATATGTATATATGAATTAAATTATCCATGTGTTTTTTATTAGTGTTAATAAAGTGCAAAATTTATCATCACTAAAAAATTGAGGGCCAACAATACAATTTTGACGTCATTTTTTTATCATTCATAAATTGCACTATTATAAACACGTAAATTTCATCGATAAAAGTTCACCATTTATCAGTTGTTTCTCATTAAAAATGATTAAAGTCATCTCTATATATGGTCTGATCTATAGCAGTGATCTTGGTTGAACCACCAATGGAACCTCTAGTATCATCATGAACAAGATCCATGAATGATCATCCCCTGCCCATATCACGAGAACTGAACATCATCACCAAAACAATCCAAAAATAGACCCACCAAAATCATTCAATTGGGACTGAACCACCGATAATGATCAGTGAGGGACATTTCATCATGTACTGGATAAAGATTCCACCATTTCCAACTCTAGATTAATCATGTGGTCATTCGAATACGGACCTTGTATGGCTCTGTTGGCATCCATGAGGCATCCTTCATCTTTCCAACCCCTATTCCACTATTGATGCATATGGGAAAAGTCATTAAATCTAAAAAAGAATGGGGTGCCTAGGCGAGCCTGCACCATGTATTGTTCCCAAACCAAGTTTTGGATGCCAAATAATCTTCCTGTGACTGTCCCACCATCATGTATTGGGGAAGGGATCCAACACTGGCATACCTTGAGCGTTCCTGCAACCAGCCACATTCTATCTCTAGATGTTGTCACCACGGTCTTCATCATGTTCTGGTGTGCTTCACGCCACATATAGCCTCCGAATACATTCTATAAAAATAAAAATAAATCTGATATTTTATTATCTAATTATACATAAAAAACAAATTTCTTATTCTTCTGAAAATAATTTCCATAATTAGATAAAAAAATAAATTTAAATTATTTTTTAATTTTATAAATTAATATCCAAAAGAAAAAAATTAAAGAACAAATTCATCATACTAATAAAACTATAAACCCATAAAATAAATTATTAGGGAACCCAAATATATATAGAACATTATATATCCAATTTTTATCTGAAAAATTAAACTAATCATCCATATTTTCTATCTCTAAACATTATGTAGTAAAAATAAAAAATTATAAAACAAATAAACAATATCAGTTATTTTAATTGATTGTTATTTTGTATAAAAAAATTAAAATATAAAATATATAAGTACTAATTCACTAAAATATTTAATTACAACTTTATACAAAAGAAAAAAATTATTTTATTTCGAATATATTTTAATAATTTCAAATCATTCTTTGAAATTTAAACTTTTTACTCAGTCGTTATGGGAAAACCTCATCTTCAATTAATGTGCCCTCCACTCATACACATCAAAAATAATAATTATAAGATTATTTTCCTATTATTACAAGTCATTTGGTGTCTATTTTCAATAAATTTTACTGTTAAACAATTGATTTGTGATTTAATGACACTAAAAGTGTGTTTTCCATATATCTGGATATATGAAACATCTGATTTATGTACTGTATACTAAACCATTTCACAATTCATTCAATGTTTTATTTTCTCTTATTTCATATCATTATATGTTTTTGAAGCTATTTTTGACCCCCCCCCCCCCCTCCAATCTATGTGTTTTTAAAGGGCATCAGACCTTTAAAAACTACATATTCGGTCATTTTGGGTAAACAACATATGTGATTGATGTTTTTTCCCTTTTAAACCTAAAAAATAATAATAAAACAGTATTAATATGACTACATGTCATTTTGGTTTCATCTACTATAGATAAGGACATTAAATGCTTGGTTTTGTGTTTTGTGACAAGGAAAGTACATTTATGGTCCTTTAGGTAAACAACACATCAGATTGACATTTTATCTACTCGAACATTTCACAATACACATTATAATTATTTTCATCTAATTTAATGGAATTATAATGATGTTTAGTTGATTTTAACCATCAGATGCACCTTTTTAAAGGGAATCAAACTTATCAAACTGCATATTTGGTCATTCTAGGAAGATCATGCTACAGATTGACATGTTTTCTTCTAGTACACATCAGGAATAATAATGAGATATTATTCTTATGATTTCAAGTCATTATGAGGTCATTTAACACAAATCTGACTGATAAAAGCATGTGTTTATGTTTTATGACCCTACAACTGTGTTTTCGATCATCCAAGGAAAAAAGTGCCTCCGAATGACATATATTCAACTCTTCCATTTCACAATTAGATATACGGTCGGTTTTGTTTGATTTCATGGTATTTGAAGGTCATTCGGTTGGTTTTGACACCCCCCCCCCATGTTTTTAGGGCGTCAATCCATTGAAATCCGCATATTTGGTTATTATAGAGAGACCACAAATACAATGGACTTGAAGTCTCCATGTACAAATAAAAATAAAAATAATACAATTTTCTTATGAATTCATTTCAATCCAGGGTTGGTTTCTACTAATTTGACTGTTAAAATCATGTTTGGTTTTTTATGACACGAAAAGTTCATTTTCAGTCCTCTTGGAAAAAGTCCACGTCATTTTGATGTTTCATCTGCTCGACCGTTTAAAAATCCAATCTGCTGGTGTTTTCATAAAATTTAATGGCATTTAAATTTCATTCTCCGAGTTCTGACCCTCAGATGAACCATTTTAAAGGGTGTGAAACTTTTGAAAACCGCATATTTTTTTAGGGAGACCGCTTGTCCGGTTGATGAACCCTCTAATCATATGCTTCATTAATAATAATAAATATGATTTTTAAATTATTTTATGTCATTATAAGGTGTTTTTATATAGATATAATCTTTAAACATGCATTTTGATGTTTGTTGACATTAAAAGTGAGTTTTCCGTCATCCAAGGAAAATGACACCTCCGATTGAAATATCATGTACTTGAACATTTCAAAAATCACTCTCCATTTTTTTGTATCATTTCATTGAATTCAAAAAAAATTAGTTTTTTTTTACCCCAAATGTTTCTAAATGGAATCAAACCATTAAAAACTATACATTTAGTCATTATAGGATAACTACACATCTTATTTACATGTACTCTCCTAATTAACATAATAAATAATACATATATGGGTTTCTATGATTTCACATCATTTTGGGTTCCTTTTTTTATTGATATTATAATTAATCTTCTATTGTGGTGTTATATGACACTCAAAGTGCATTTTCGGTCCTCCTACGAAACTTTCACCTCGAATTCATGTTTCATCTTTTTAAAAATTTCAAAATTCACATTACACTTTTTATCATCTTATTTCAAGGCATTAAGATACCATCCGATGGATTTTGACCCCCAAACAAACCCTTTTAAAAGGTGTCAAACAATTAAACACCACATCTTTGGCCATTCCGAGTAGACCTTACATCTGATTGACATTCCCTATAATATTACACATCAAAAATAATAAAAAGATGTGTTTCCAATAATTCCATGTCATTATAAGGTCTTTTTCTATAAATTTGACTATTAAACGCATATTTTGGTGTTTTATGACACTAAAAGTGTACTTCTATCATCTTAAGAAAATAATTCCTTCAATCTAGCAGTCTTCTAAATGGAAATTTCATAATTCACTCTATGATTATTTCTGTATATTTTTATGGAATTTTGTGGTTATTCTGTTGGATTTAACCCCATCAGTGTTTTTAAAGGGCTTCAAAACAATAATAACTATATATTCAGTCATTCTATAAATAATGCACATCTTCTTAATTTTCTATATTCAAAAACACCTATAAAATAATAAAAAATGGTATTCCTATGATTTCATGTCATTTTGGTGTCATTTTCTATTGATATGCCTATTAAACGCATGTTATGGTGTTTTATGAAAATATAAGTACTTTTTTACCTTCCTAAGAAAACATTACATTGGATTGATGTTTGGCATATTGGAACATTTCCCACTTCACTCTAAAATCATTTTATTATAATTTCATGACATTTATATGTTTTTTGGTTGGTTTTACCCTGAAACGAACCTTTTTAGTGGATGGAAAACCCTTAAAAACTGCATATTTTTTCATTCAAGGTAAAGAGTGAATCTGATTGATGTTCATTCTACTCATACAAGTAACTAATAATAATAATACTAGTTTACTATTATTTCAAGTAATCATGTCGTCTTTTTCAATAAATTTTACTATTTAACACACTTTTTTTGTTTTGTGAAACCAATTCTGCATTTTTCTTCATCCCAGGAAAACAACACCCCCCATTGGTGTACTATCTTCTTAAACATTTCAAAATTAACTCAATGGTTTTTTAATCTAATTTTAAGGTCTTTTAAGCACGTTTTATTTTTTTGACCCCCCCCCCACCCCACCCAGTTGTTTTAAAAGGGAATCAAACCATTAAAAACAATATTTGGTCCTTCTCAGAAAACGACATGTTTGAATGATGTTCCATAGAAATGTACACATCAAAAATAAAAATTATTTTATTTTACTATTATTTCAATTCCTTATGGGATTTTGTTCATTGATCTAACTTTTAAACATGTATTTTGGTATTTTAGGACAGTAAAAGTGTTCTTTCATTCCTCTTGGGAATATGCCACCTTAAATTGATGTTGTGTCCACTCAACTATTTCAAAATTCAGAATAAGGTTGTTTTTTCCAATATCATAGCATTTAGATTCCATTAAATTGGTTTTCCCCTAATTCTAACTCTTTCGTTAGGGCATGTGTGTCTGTCCCTTTCGCGGACGAGAGACACAGTTTTTGTTGCCCCGCATTCCGTCTTTCCAAAAGCAGGTGGCATTCATTCCTTATTCAAGAACGTCTAGTCCTTGATCGAAACGAGATGATGGGATGTCAGTTCTTCCTTTTGTGTATTCCTCCTCAGAACTCATCACCTAGTCCAGGTCTCCCTCATATAATAAAGATGTTTTTCTTGAAACTCTTACAGGTTCCATATCTTCATGGACACTAATTAATTACAATTCTTCTATCAGGAAATTCCAAGGTTTCCAGTCAGGACAGCAACCTTCGTTTATGGGAGGTGTCACATTAGGCATCACTAGCATGTCTGGACGTTGGTGGATTGGCATATTTGTCAGGAATTGTATTTTATGGGCACGTATCTGAGGTTTTCCTCAGCCTCCCATGTTTAACATGGGGTATTCCACATGTTTAACATCTTGCGGAGACAGATCAGGCTGATCAGAACACTAAATAGAGTGGATCAGATGGAGGAACCCCTTGGAGGGAACACCGATACTAGGGCCATCATGTTGGTGGTATCCCGGATCCTGTTAGTTGGAATGGGGAATGGGGTGGCATGGTCCCACTAGGGTATGGATGCCTTGGTAAGAATCAGGATAGATTATGGAAGGTTTAGTGAATTGGATGGTGAATGGGATTGACCCTTCATGAGGATGACGATGGTTTTGGGCTTGGGCCTCGAAGATATTTCTTACGTATCCACATAATAGGAAATCAAAGTCCACAATGTTCATATTATGACGCCTTACCACCGCTTGGGGTTTTCAACAGATTACCACTAGATGAGATCACAACGGCTTACTACGGGATGAGATCGCAATGGATTACCATTGGATAAGGTGTCAATAACATACCACTAGATGAGGTTTCAATGGCTTACTGCTGATTGAGGTCACAAAGGCATACTGTGGGATGGGGTTTTCAGCAGCTTACCACTGATGAGGTCACAATGGCTTACTACTGCATAGGGTCAGAATGGCTTACCACTGATTAAGGTCACAATGACATACCACTGAATGGAGTGATAATGGCTTACTGCTGAATGGAGGTCCATAGTTTAACATCATGCAGGACGGGGGTGAACCGACGTGAAGGGGTCAGAACTGCTGGGTGTTGGGCTTAAACTTCGTGGAGGAATCCATTGTACCTCACCTTTTAAAAGATCAATGACTTCATTACTTAGCTGGTTGGGAACCGACGTGAAGGGGGACCTGGGACCCCATGGGTGGTGGGCTTGGTGCACCGACGTGAAGATTTTCGGGACCAATTGATGGCGGTGGGCTTGAACATCATAGAGGCTTCCTACGTACCCTGCATTGGCAAGGATCAAAGACCATGTAGTTTAGAATGGTGGATACAGTTTAACGTCATGAGAGATGGGGTGAACCAAGATGAAGGATGTTGAAGAGAACTGAGTGGTGGGCTTGAACCTTGTGGAAGATTCCTACGTACCCAGACTTGGAAAGGATCATAGACCACGTAGTTCAGGATATGGGGGCATTTGGGGCATAAGTTTTGCAGCGGCCCAAGGTGTTGGTGAACCGATGTGAAGGGGTGTCAGGATGACCGGGTGGTGGGCTTGAACCTCATGGAGACTTCTTATGTACATTGTCTGGGAAAGGATTAGAGTACACGTAGTTCATGTGAAAAAAAGTTCTATTGAACCGACGTGAAGGGGTGTTGGGACAACTGGGTGTTGGGCTTGAACCTCAGGTAGGCTTCCAACGCACCTTTCCTTAACAAGGATCAAAGTACTCATAGTTTTGATGTGTGGGATCCAATGTGATGGGGGTCGGAACCAATGGGTGGTGGGATTGAACCTCGGGGAGGCATCCTAGGTACCTCACCATATCAAGGATCAAAGACCTCGTAGTTTAGGTGCAGTTGGGGGGGAATTGGGGATTACACTCTGTGTCGGCCCAGGGTGTCAATGAATCGATGTGGATGAGGACCTTGGGTACAATAGAAGGTGGTGGGATTGAACCTCGTGGAGGCTTCCTACACACACTGCCCTAGAAAATATCAATGTCCTTGTAGTTCATAAGTGTCATTTGGGGCTTATTCTATGAGTTGGCCCAGCATGTCGGTGAATAGATGTGGAGGAGGACCTGTGGTCCAATGGATGGTGGTGGACTTGAACCTCATGGAGGCTTCCTATATACCCTTCCATGTCAAGGATCAATGTCCTCATGGTTCGAAAGTGTCATTTGGGGCTTAAGTTATGAGGCATCCCAGTGTGTCGGTGAACTGACGTGGAGGAGGACCTGTGGTCCAATGGATTGTCGTGGGATTCAACCTCATGGAGGCTTCCTACGTACCCTACTTTAGTAAGGACCAAATTCCTTGTAGTTCGGAAGTGTCATTTGGGGATTATGCTCTGAGGTGGCCTAGGGAATATGTCACGGTCAGTGCTAACTCTAAGACCACGTGAGTCTTGATCAATGTAAGAAACAAGAGATTTCATAGACTCGATGATCACATCATGAATGGTGCATGTGTGGGAAGTGAAGTGGGGCTTACATGTGGTTATCATCCTAAAGAGGAAACAGGGGCTTATCCATGGTTAGCAGCCCGAGAAGTCAGGAATTACTCTAGGATAGAGGCTAGATGGCGAAAAAGCATAGCGAGAGTGGGATATGGGACCAAAGAAAGGAGATTCATTGTTCCACACCACGCCCTTCACTGGCCTTGGGTACTGAACAAGAAAGGAGGAGTAGGGATGCTGCCTCCTACAAGAAATCATGGGGCTTACACCGAGATGGTTTCCCTTTCCCCATAGACAAATGACACTCCCATAAAGAGAATACCATCCCCTATGGAGACCAGTGGGAATGGAGAATGTCCATGGTGGGGGTACCCCGCATGCGTGGCATGGGGTGAGGTCATAGTTTAATGTCATCTATTGAGGATGAAAGTGCTTTTCAGTTTAACTCCATGATGCTCGAATAAGGTGGGGTAACTCCACACTACTTGCACATACATAATCAGTACCCTCTTCTCCTTGGTGGAGAGAGGGGATAGGAAAAGTCATGGAGAGGGGGTGTCATAGATCGAACCATCAGGGGTTCCACATTAGCATGGCTATGCGAAGAAGAAATAGCCATTAGCATGCCTATGTGATGAATCATGCTCTGAAGCAACACAATGGGTGGTATCGTCCAGGAGACTTTGAAGTTACTTCGTGCGAACCTAGGAGTTTGCACGGGAAATTGGTATATGGAGAAGGTTCTCTAAGAGTGGGAGGTTCCCGAAAATGATGCCCGAAGGTGGGACATCACGGTCTCACAAGGTGGGAGGCTTGTACACAAAAGGGGTCATTGCAAGAAAAAGGGGTCAGGCTGGCGCACAAAAGGAATTGTGTGCATGGAAAAGTTTGGGCTAACATGCAATTGAGAACTAGTTGCGAAAAAGAGTGGGTTAGTGTACAAAAGGAATTTCACGCCAAAGAATTAATTGCATGTAGTCGAAAGTAATTGAACATGGGGGAATGGGTTTGAGGGGATTTGGACAATGATAAATCATGAGTAGTCACGTGCAAAGGCAAAACCCTGGGAGACCTGGTGAAAAAAAATATTACATGAGATCTGTCTTCATTGTGCACACGAGAGAGGAATTTCATGCGGGAGAGACAGTTCGAATTATTCAGCCTTGAAGTATAAGGGGTGGCCTTCTATTTATAGGTTCTCGGGATCACAGGTCTTCATGAAAAAACACTTTGGTGAAAAATATTTCTAGCCATGATGTCAGTAGTGTGAGGATCAACCGTGTGGTGTAGTGGTGCAAAATATTACCACGCTTGTGCAGAGAACTCTCACCAATCCAGAAGATTTTTTCATGGGAAATATTTGTTTCATGTAACATACAATTTTTTCATGCCTCTCCTCCAGGACCCCCAGAATGGATTGTCGGTTCCAAAAAAGGATTCTCTTTGCCGCGCCTGAACCTTCCTCAGCCCTGAGGCTCTTTTCGGCATCTACAAATTCCCCCCTCGGAATCGGATTAGCGAGGGGCCGCAGAGGTCGGATTCTGAGGTAAACGAAGTGATATAGGATTCCTATGGGCCATCGCATTCTTAAAACTAGAGCGGCATGAAAAACCTGTCTGGAGCACACAATTCTCTTTTCATGCAAGCGTGGAAACCACTCCTCGTGCCTATAAACTGCCCCATGAATTCCCCATTTCATATGGAGTTTCTTTCAGGATATTCCCGGAGCTCTCATGAGTGGAAAAAACAATTCCTCCACCTACGTGAAATATTCTTCGGTTTCACGAAATTCCCCTCAATCAGTCGTCGTTTTTCATGCCAACGCGGGATTTATCATGCGAGTGCTGATTTTTCACGTCGGCTACTGATTTTTTCCCATCGACTCCTGATTTTTCGCACCCACTTCTGCTTTTTCATGCCGACTTATTAAAATCATGCCAGAAGGAAATGGCTTCTAATCGGGGTGACGGTGAGAGGGAAGCTACATCTGCTGCTCGAATGGATGAGATGTTGACCAACCCTTAGGTCCATGGCATCTGAAGGTTCATATCGGACTACCATAATCTCTTCAACATGTTGACCCCAGCACAGAAGTAGTATGCACTCTCTTCTGATCTTCTGATCAGGGACATCAGAATCATTGAAGTGGTACATGTGCCTAGGTTTGTGGTTGACACACCGCGGTCATGGGTGACCCATGATGATGACCTACCCTGGTATAACATCACCTACAATGGCCATCCAACCAGATAAACCAGACACCTGGACATTTATTTTCTGAATCCTAGGAATAGGACCATCTCGGGGAGTGACCCTATCATGGAGAGTTCGTCAGCCCTTTACGCGAGCACCTTCTGTCAGACTGTTACTGACGAGACGAAAGGTTTGATATAGGATTAAGATATGCGTTTTGGAGGGAAATTCTGTAGTGAATGGGCCTTGGCATATTGATTTTGGTAGATATGCGACCAGTTTGGGGCTGAACTACAGCACATCGATTTTTCCGAGGAGGTGTGGACGTCGCAGTTTCATTTCTATCGCCAGCCTGAGCTTGGGCCAGATCTATTTACTCTGTGGTCTCCCAATACCAATACCTTTCACCTTCATAATTGGTAATCTGGCATCATCATGTGGGACATCCATTTCATCGGTGGTATCCCTATGGACGAGGATGAATTCCTCCCGATGGGGAACACCTAGGGTGATGGATCACGAATTCCTATGCTGACATGGCACCTGTTGAAAGTGGCCAAGGAGAGGTTGGGGTCAAGGATTTCTTAAAGGACATTGCTTACATGAAATGGTTCAGTGTGTTCCTACTGATAGATTCGGAGGCCAAGATTCCGGGGTGAGGGAGATAGAAGAGGAGGAAGAAGGATAATTTGAAGTAGGGGGTGAAGGTGAGGAGGAGCACGAAGGTGGAAGATCTCAGGGGCAGTCCCACCAAGGGATTCTTCGAGAGAAAGGTGAAATCATCAACTCTGATATAGATGTAATAGAGATACTTGAGGTATGTCTCAACCTTTTCCATCCTTTCCCCTCATCATATTTTTTTAACTCTCAATTAGATCTCCCTATCCCATTCAATAGCATGTGGGCACTGACCAGGGGTCTCCGTTCGAATGGGAGGAGGTACTGGTCGAAAAATGTGGGCAGAAAACACCCATTATTGAGCTGACAAGCACTGAGGGATCCCCTGTAATGACAGATCATATAGTGTCTAGAACACCAAAGTTTGATGCTTGGCCTCCTGTAAGTTCATTACATCAACACCGGAATTCACCATCGGAGAGGTCTGCAGATCAGGGTGTTCCTTGTTTGTGAAGTAATCACATCCTTGGAAGCATGTCGGGATACCAATCCCAGGTCATCCCCGATTAATTCAACTGCAAATGTTTTGTCCCATGCATGGAACACTTATCAAACAGAGCTGACCCCGACACTCGGTGATCAGAGAGTGGTGGACATCAGCGGTACTCATGTCTGGGTAGGGCTAGACCTCGGCGAGGGAGCTAACAAGACTGAGTCGAAGGGGGACGATCACCCTAGCATTGAAGGGACAAACCCCATTGGAGGGGCACCCAAAGAAGACCCCAATACTAGTCTCTTGGCTTACTTCCCTGACTATCGGTCTGAAAACCTCGTGGAAATTGATGATTCAAACTCGGAGGCGGCCAATGAGAGCTGGATGACGTGATGCAAAGGGTGGGACTGAGTTAAGAACTTTCTCGGTCATCCATATATAGAATGGCTGAAACGGATGAGATCACTAAAAAACTGGTTGCACATTCTTTGTACTGGAGGGGTGGATGCTCAACGCCTTCATTCGACGGTCTGTGAATACATGGCCGAGAAGCTACATGAGATCAGCCACCGCAATGACGTTGCCCAGTGTCGGGAGGAGTCTGGGAGTATCCAAGAATTCATAGAGTAAGAAAAAAAGGTCTGACACCTTGAAGAACAGGTGAAAGAAAAGGATATATTCATTGCAAACTATTCTGAGCTAGGGGAGAAGTTGAGGGCCCATCTGGAAAACACCCAAGAGCAACTAGTGGATGCGGGTCACCAAATATCCACACCTCAAACTGAACAGGTGCAAACATAGGCTAGGTTCAGTGGACTGCGCTATGTGGCTGCTGATGAAGAGAGATCTCTCATGGGTTGGGAGGCAGTCCTAGAGGCCACTAGTGAAGGTGTAGTAGAGCTAGAACGATCCATCAAAAAACCAACCCTTGAGGGACCTGTTTTGGCTGAACTCATAAACCCATTTCTCCTTAATGGTTATTATTTTGAACTGCATGCATGGATGAATTTATTTACATGATCTTTTGGTTTAACTCATTCAACATAGATCATGAAATACATAGCAATCCATTCCTAAACTCACGTGGATCCCAACCAATGTGAGAAACAAGGGTTGTTTGTACTATTACTTCGCTTGATTGCGGGAGCGTCAACCAAACATCGGGCATACGGGGTTTGAACAATCGGCCTTGAATTCCTAGAGGATATGGGAGAGACCTTACCGAATGATTAAGCTCCCGAAACAGCTGAATTAACATTTTACAAATGTGCTCTTGTGCACTAACGGAGTGACGCCAGGGGTGTTGGAATAAATCCGAACATTGGAATGGAATGTGTGAATCACAATACCAAATATTCGGAACACTTTGGGGGTGGTGTGATAATAAAGAATAACTGTTGACCTAATTAGAAACACGATATCCTTATTGTGTTAGCCTGGAATGGGGATAGAAAATTAGGGCTGACCGCTGACCATGTTAGAAACACGAGGCCTGACTCAAGCTATCATCTGTTAGTCTTCTAAAACATTTTCCTAGGAAAAGAGGTGGGCCATGGACTGAGCATCCATTCTGTTAGGGGGTTCCCTTAGACATGAAATGGGATGAGGGTCTGAATATAGGGCCTAAAAAGCGTGGAATCTGGAGTGATTGTTTGTTCAAATAGAATATATCTCTCATGGAATTATGCCACCACGGTGGAAGCATATTAGAGGGGTGCACCAGTCTAATCATGGATCATTCCTACTTTTAGACTGGTCCTCTCTAGCGAGGGAGTTGTCACTTCTCAATGTCATCGTGGGGCATCCCGAACTTGTTCACGGCAATGTTGCAGTTACATGGTTCACTCACAAGGGGTCATGCTATGGGTGGGAAATTAGGAGGAACATAATTTATGGTTCCTAGGACTGGACGGAAGGGTAAATTCTGAGGTATCTCTACATATCGCATGAGGATGGAAATCAAGCCATACATTGTTCTGGATTTTGTCATCTAGTTTAACGTCTTGTGGCAAAGATGCAGAGGGGTCTTAGTTTATGGTCCCGGAGCTTGGACCATGGATGGTAGGAAATGTGAGAGACACATGGTGGGGTAATTATAAAACCCTAAGTGAATGGGAATCTAGGGTTCTGACAACCACGTGTTCCCTGGGAAGGTTTTAGGTCAAGGGAAAAAAATGAAAGTCATGCTGGGCCTGAGGCAAGGTGCATAGACGTTACTACGTACCCGATGATGATGGAAATCAAGAGATACTTAGTTCTAAGTGGTGGCACTGTATGGTACCAGCGCCAGGGAAAAAGGGGTGTGTGGGTGTGGCCTTCGCAACAAAAGAAGCAGTATTGGATTAATCTTGTTTGTCCCTTTAGGTCAATGGTTTTTTTGTGAACAGATACACCTAGGATAGAAAGTCTCAGCATCACCACAAGAATCAAGCCACATGAAGGTGTAGAAAAATGGTATGGAATGTAACTATTACCAAACATGGTGTCCCCTTGAGTGAGGGCATCATGATGCAATGTTGTTCTTTGTCGTGCGACAAGGATGATAATATCACAGTACAGGGTCATGTGATAGGACCAGGAGTGAAACTTCATGTGGCACAGATGTTGTACCTTACGTTTTTTCGCGAAATAAACCTCGGGACAAGGGACCAAAATAGAGGTAAAAGGGTAAAGGGAAGGAGAAACTAGTTCCCAATTGTGTTGGACCCAAAAATGAGATGTTTGGGAGCTCCTACATATCCCATAAGGATGGTAATCAAGCTATATGTAGTTCTCAGGAAAGGGAAATAAGATAAGATCTTAGTTTAATGTCATATAACTCAGACCATAGGGATGCAGGACCATCCCATGTAAAGTTGGACCTCAACCCAATCCCTATGACTACTTGAGTTTAACATGGTGTAGGAAACAAGGGTGGATAAAATATTCACAATATGTGAAATAAATGAATAGGGGGTAACAGTGAGCCCTAGGTTATTGCCTTATTGCATCTTTCTTCCGCCTAACATGCAGATGCACACTGAGGAATAGTACCAAGAGTTTCAAAGTTCTACTTGGACATAATGAGGTGGAGAAATATGTGAATCATATAAAAGACATTTTGGGCTTAATGTGGTTGGTGTGATGATGGATGATGACTATTGACCGTGTTCGAAACACAACATCCACATCATGTTGGCCTGAAATAGGGACAATCAAATGAGCGTCGACCACTGACCATATTATTAATGCTGGTTTTTTATCGATTTGTTATGTGTGACCCTCAAGGATGTTGGCACATAATGGGAGGAGATCACTTAGGCCTATCATCCATGCCACTTGGGGGTCCCTTATGGTGTGAATGGTGATGGAATCCCTATTTATGGTGAACATGAAGCCTAAGAAATGGGTGGAAGCATGTTTGAGTAGAGTCCGACATTCGAGGTATTAAACCTGAGTACCCTTAGGCACATTGAGGAATAGTCGAAGAGGACTGACATTCTCATCTTGAGAGAGGCTAATTATAAAAGACAAGGATAGCACCAGGGGATGGAAACCTCTTAGAGAGAGAGAGTTACATGGTGTGGTTGTTACAAACCCGATGTGAACAAATACATAATCTCGTACTATACCGTATGTCCATTTTATGGAAGAATGTGGGATGACGAGCCAAGATGGAGATGGACCAGAAGATGAGATACTCGGGTGGTCTTACGTATCCCATGAGGATAGGACTTAAGCCACATGTAGTTCTAGAATCACATGTAGGGATAGGATACCCTAATGAGGGGGGTGTATGGCGTGGTGAGTAACCTGACGTGAATGAGGACATAATCCCATACAACACCATACAACCCTAAATAGAAACTTGGGCCAGGGGCCCGAAAAGGCCATGGGGCCTAAGGATGGGCCTTGGTTGGAAAGGCCAAACTAGTTTGCAGTTTAATTTATTGCAGTGAGGATGAAGAGAGGATAGGGTATCTCATCTGGTGATGTGTACGGCATGGTGAGTAACCCAACATGAATGAGGACATAGTCCCATACCACACTATTCAATCCCATAAGAGAGAACCTGGGTCAGGGGATTGAAAATTCCATGGAGCCTAAGGCTGGGCCTTATATCGGAAGGCCATGCGTCTTCTTGTAAGGTAACCACCTCATCACAGATCCTAAGACCACGTGAGCTGTGCTCGGTGTGGGAAACAAGGAGACGGTATCGGCTCTCCCTGTCATATGGGGGTCAATAATCAGGCTTTGTCTGAAGGGATTTTGTCTCTTTGAGATACAAAGGGGAATAATGAATAACTATACGCAATGCTTGGGACATCATGGGGTGGTTCCAATGACACAGGACAGCTTTTGACCATGTTCAAAACAAAGCGCCCCTATAGTGACATGAAATGAGAACAAAAATTGAGCATCGACTGTAGACCATACTCGCAACACAGGACTTGTGTCGGCTTGTTGCTCAACATCCATGAGGGAATTTGCCTGACATGGTAAGAGAGCCCTTTGGCCTAGCATCCATACCACTTAGGGGCCCTTTTGGATGGTAATGATGATGGAATCCCAATCAAAGGAGGGGGAAATGCATAGTTTAACCCATCTATGAAAGAGGAGAATGTTTCTAGGGAGCGGGACATATGGCCTGATCGAGATTAGCTCAACGTGAATTGGGGAAAAAGTCTGCACCCCTACTATATGTCCTGACCTGAGGGGAAGATCTGGCATTTGGGATGGGCCAATAGACGAAATTTCTGGGTGTTCCAACGTATCCCATGAGGATGGGAATCAAGTAATACGTAGTTTGTGAAGGTTATGCTGTTTAATGTCATTCGATGGGGACGTGGGAGGATAGATGAATAAGGAGTGGGCACCCGGTGCGACCGTTATAATCTCGGTATGAGTGAGGCTAAGGAAGCCTACACCATATCTTGCAAGGATCCTGCGAGAGAACTATACCCAGGGGGAATAGTCAATGTGAAGTGTTTCGGGGCAAGGCTCAAGACGAAACACTTGAGAATTCCTACATATCCCATGTGGATGGGAATCAAGCCACATGTAGTTATATAGGCGCAGTTTAATGTCGTTCAGGCCAACACATTGTTTAAAGTCATGTAGGAAAGGACATATTAAGGTCATGTTGTACTATCATGTAGTTTAGGGTCATGCAGGACCAACTAGTTTAAGGTCGTGTAGGACCAGCATAAAATTTAGGGTCATGAAGGGCCCTTCAGTTTAAGGTCGTTTAGGACCAGGAGGTTCAAGAAGAGTATTTATTGAGGAAATTTGCTTTGGTGGGAGGATTTATATGCTCTCCATCAATGGTCACTACGGAGTATGCTCCATTGGGGTAAACCCTGTGAACTATGTAATGTCCTTCGCATTTGGGCTCCAACATTGGTGGTTTCCTTCTAGGGATCATTGGCGTCCAGAGGGCCAATAACGGGTCACCTTGTAGATAAGAGCAGAGGCGAACCTTCTTGTTGAAGTCTCTAGCTATCTTAATCTTATGCCTTTATAGATTTCACAGGGCACGAAGCCTATTCTCGTCCAGTGCTTCCAATTCAGCCAGAAGAATTTATGCTACCTTATCTGGTGCTTGCTGGTCATAGACCACTGTGCGTAACGTAGGTAGCTGGATCTCGATGGGATGGAGGGCCACAGTTCTGTACACCAAGGAATATGGGGTCAGTTGGGTGTAATTATGAGTCATCGTCTGATTTTCCCAAAGGGCGTTGGAGAGCTTGTCTGGCCAAATCTTCTTGTTCTGAACAACCATTTTCTGCAAAATGTTATAGAGGATTTATTTTGAAAGCCTCGATCTGCCTATTCGCCTAATCCTCATAGCTGGATGTATGGTTCGAATGGATGTTTGACATGGCATTCAATTTCTTCAACTCAATTGCACGGAAGTTGGCTCTATTATCGGTGAGGACGACATGAGGGACCCCAACCCGATAAATGATATTGGAGATCACAAAGTCAACGTTAGAATGGGTTTTGACCTCCTTGAGAGGAACTACCTCTGCCCACTTGGAAAAGAAATTTGTGGCAGTCAGGATGAACCTGCATTGGCGAGCTATCGCCGGTAGATATGGTCCCATGACACCGAGTCCCCACATCACAAATGGCCAAGAGTACTTTCTGGAGTGGAGGGGTTATCTCGGCCTATTTATGAAGTTATAATGAATTTGGAATGTGTGACATCTCTTGGGAATATCGATGCAATCATGGATCAGGGAGGTCCATAAGTACCCCAATCTCCGGATCTGATGGGAGAGCTTTGGCCCAGCCTGGTGGGCCCCATAGGATCCCGAGTGAACCTTGTGCATGACCTAATAAATATCGACTCCTTGAATGCAATGGAGAAGAACACCATCAATCCCACGTTTCTAGAGGATATTCTCAAAACTAGGACCACTCTAGAGGGTAAACTACAACACGTGGTGTCAGATTCACTCACTATTGTCCCAATCAGCCGAGAGGTAAACATTTTGGAGATACTAAACAAAAGGTGATATTCAGTCGGGAGTCAATTCAATCGTTGCATCTGAAGAACCTATGGGTTCTGATTTAGAGGATTTGGTGGTAATATGGCTTACCTAAAAACCATTGTCATCATCTAGGGTGATGGGAGAAATGAATCTCAAATTTTCCACGTGTATACTAAGATCATACTGCTCGGGTTCTGCACGTGATGCAGCCCGGCCATCCCGGGCATCAGCTCGACCGTTTTGAGATCGAGGGACCTGAGTAACTTCTGACTGTGATGTTACCTTGGGCATTAGCTGGAGGGTGTCCTCCAACAATGGTACGAGCTCCGGATTTCGAACGACATAGACACTGATGATTTCCTTGATGACTAGTTTGGAATCCCCTTTCACATGAAAATAGTGCACATCAATCATGAGGTCCAGCTCGAGGCCAGTGATAAGAGCCTGATTCTCTCCCTCGTTGTTTTTGAATCCTTTGAAAAATAGGAATGAATACCGCAGAATGGCTTGTGTTGGGGTAATAAAGACAATACCAAGACCCACTCTGTTGAGTTTGGGATCATTGAGTCTCCTACTAGTGGGGCATCAGGAGGCACCGTTGAAGTGAATCTCCCATGATGGCATGATCTACCAAAAGGATTGCCTCATCGGGAAAATCTAGGTCTAGGGGTTGGTCCGTAGAGGTAGAATGGGTAGCTAGAAAATCTTCCAATTCATGTCCATTAATGGATTTCTGGGGGAAAAAACTGATTTCAAAATGCTGTAGGATTACTACCCACCGTGCTAGTTGGTCGGTCATCATGGGGCGGTTCAGAATGTACATCAGCGGGTCTTCTCGAGACACTATTTATATCTCATATTGCTATAGGTAACGTCGTAACTTCTGCACAGCAACTACCAGTGCAAGGTAGCTCTTATCGATGATGTAGTATTTGGTCTCTGTATTAAGGAGCTTGCAACTCACGTAGTAAAGGCTGTTTTTTGTCCCCTTAGAGTTCATTTGGGCAAGAAGGACACTGAGAGATCATTCTAGGGCAGTCACGTATATGATTTGTGATTTTCCAAAGATGGGTGGAATCATGACCGGAGGCTAGAGTAGATACTGCATGATTTCCTCAAATGCGGTCTAACACCCATTGACCCATTCATAGGTGGAGACATTCTTCATTATCAGAGAAATGGGCTTACACATGCCGGTTAGATTCGCAATGAATTATAGTATGTAGGATTAGCGGCCTTGGAACCCCCAATGCTCCCAATTATTTCTTGGGGATACATCTCGTTGATTGCCTTGATCTTCTATGGGTTGATCTTGATACCCTGGTACCTGACAACAAAGCCAAGAAACTTCCCAGAGGTGACCCCAAAGGAACATTTCATCAGGTTCAACTTCAAGTGGCAGGAATGGAGGGAAAAAAACATTCTTGAGGTCCTTGATATGGTCTTGGAACTAGTGGGACTTGACCACCAGATCATCCACATATAGCTCCACTAATGTCCCATGGATCGGCATGAATATGTTGTGCATGGCCCGTTGATAGGTGGCACCTGCATTCTTGAGGCCGGAGGGTGTAACGTAGTAATATAAAGTACCATGGGGTGCCCTGATAGTGGTGGAATCTTCATCCTCTAGGGCTATCTGGATCTAATTATATCCAGAGTAACCATCCATGAAGTAGAGGGCTTGGAACCCGGCCATAGCCTCGATCAACAATTCTGTCACTGGAAGTGGAAAATCATCCTTCAGACAGTGACAATTGAGATATGAGAAGTCGATACAGACTTTGATCTATCCATTATTCTTTCTGACGGGCACAATGGTGGGTAGCCACTGGGTTACTTGACCTCCTTGACAAAGTTGGCTCTGATGAGTTTGTCAACATCGGCATCGACCATGGCACCATGAGAAGGGTGCATCTTCCTATGTAGCTGCTTGAACCTGCAATTATTTTTCAGGGGAATGAGGTGGTGGATGGTTACCTAAGGATCTAGTCCAGGAATATCATCGTAACTCTAGGAAAACATGTCATGGTGCTGTTTTAGGATGTCCATGTACCACTGCTACTCCTCAAGGGACATGGAGGCACTGACCAATGTGGGTCTCAGATCTGCCACACAACCAAGGATCACCTGTACCAGTTCATCGATCGTATTAGAGTTTCCTTATTCAATGTTGGGGGAGCATCCATGAGATCCTCTTCTTCACTTGTATAGGTGGGATTTTCAGTGGGAGAAGCTTTCTCTAGGTAGGAAGATCCTTATGGGAGGCTGGTACCATCCTGGACAGCAGTGGACATCATATCAGGTGATTCACACTCCGCTGAGACCATAGTGATGAAGGCAGTTGATCTGATCCCATCTGGTCTTCTTCCCATGGGGCCATTCTTGATGATATGAAATCAATAGTGGTGTGTGGTCTTGATCCAGTTAATTCCAGCTCAGAGAAACAGACACGTATGACATACTGTCATTTCCATGGGGGGACATTCTGATAACGTATGGGGGTAAGAGGTTCCTGGATCACCTGACCTTGGTTTTTGTAGGAGTATGAGGTGATTTTACACTGTCGCATGTACATGGGAATATTATTTCCTCTTTTACAAGATAAAAAAATCATTGCACCATGGGGGTTGTGGCCTCCAATCGATGGATCGAGAAGACGTAGGCATCATCCAGACATGCCTAGGGGTCAGTTCCGACCATGATGGGCTGGACCTCATTTTCCTGAATCTCCATATCCTTTCTCTTGTAATAGGTGGAATATAGGTAGAGGGATTGAAAAAATATGACAGGAGATGCATCACCTTGTATTACACCTACTCGACAATTAATGGAGTACTTGAGGCACTGGTGATACGATGAGGGGACCACCGCGTGAACGGGGAGCCATGGTCTGCCCATCAATGAATTGTACGCGGCATCCTGGGAGACAACCATAAACTCGGTACTGGAAACTAGTCCATAGAAATGGGTTTTCAAATAGATCATTCCAACTGGGGTCTTCCATGTACTATCGTATCCCTATATTCATAAATCGGATGGAGTCAGTTCATCCTCAGTTAACCCCGACTTCGGCAATGTCGGGGTCAGGATATGGTTGATCCTGGAGCTAGTGTCAACAAGACAGCGGTGAACCCCCACACCATTAAATTTGACATTAATGTACAGTGGGAAGATGTGACCATGTATGGAAGAGCCATAATCTTCTCCAGAGAAGGAAATGATGGCATGTCTTTCAAGATTCTTAACTATTTCAGCATGAAAGGCTTCTGCATATACTACCTCCATCTCAAACTGGTGGGGGCTTCTTAAAGGCTCAGCAAGGGCGTCGTGCATATCTGATGACATGTGAAGGGATTTAAGGATGGAAATTCATGATGGGATATCAGAAATGTGATTGAGGACATCATACATCCATGCTAGACAGGAATTTCTTCTTATAGGAGGCCACTCTCTGATAGGAGGCAAAGAGGGCCCTGCCGGATGGACCGACGGTTGACTGGTGTTAGGCAGGTCCTGCTGTTCACTAGTCAAATCCTAGAGAGTAGCTATCAAATGAAGACCAGATGACTGAGGTCGTCCTGTAGTCGGTCGAAACTGTTTGCGGCACAACCGAAGTGGTTCTGCTAGATCCAGCAGCACCAATAGTAGCAGAGGCGGTCCTGACAACACCAGATGAAGAGGTTGTGCATGCTGAGCTCTATGCTAGGCATGTTGTCTGGTCTCAGTTGAATCCACGTACAGGGTAGAAGTTCCAACTGATGCACCTCTATGACCCATATGGTCGTGGATCCACCGACATTGGCATTGGCTAGGGACATTGGGGAGGTTCTCTGGGCTCGCCCCATCATTGGGAGTCATATAAGGATATACCAACTCCACGGTATTAACCAAAGCATACCCTTGACAATAACTTGAATGTCATCCACTGCTAAGAAGATTTTGTGAGGAATTCCCATCTAGGGGGAATAAACTCTATGAGAGTGCGAGATGAATATGGCACTGGCAGGTTGTGTTGCTTCCCCTTGCGTGGCCAATGCTTGCTCTTCTGGGAAGAGGTCGGCTGAGATGTTGATATAGATGTGGTTGTCGCATCTTCTGAAGGCTACAGCTGATTCAGGTGTTCCTGAATGATGGCATGGGTGTGAGAAACTGTCTAGCAATCCATCCAGTTTTTGTACTTCTGGGACCCATGGTTAGAAGCCTACTACCACTCTCCTTCGTTGTTTCTACCATTGTTTGGCCTTACAAAAACATCTTCCACTTGTTCCGGGGCTAGGCCCAACTTTACTATGTTGTTTTTGACCTAGTCTTGGTGCCAGTGTTTTAAAACATATCACTACTTGAGGTTGTTCCCTAGAATTCGATGATAGGGGATGTAGTTGGGGCGATAAGTGATATTCTCCTCATCTAGCCTTCTCCACTCAAAAAAGCACACAATCCTTTGCTCTAAGGAGCTACGGAAGTAAATGGGGTCCTAATTATCATTGAATGAATAGGTTTGATTCATTCTATATAAAAGGGGGCTCTTGGTGCATGGACCTTGTGAGGAGCAGGAGGGGCCTATCGAGGAGGCAGACCTGGATTTCCCCACTAGGGTGGTGGAGGCACATTCCACGGAGGTGCTTGCCGATTATGAGGAGGATACTACTAGGCCGTGGGAAGTGGCTGAAGAGGAGGGTCCATGTGCGGTTGTAGGGCTAGTGCCACTTGTAGTAACTCCAACTGTTTGGGGGATTCTATTTGAGCCACCGCGACAGGATCGTCTTTGGCAAGCCTCCTTGTTGGAATTACAGGGGGCAATGGGCATGCCTAGCTAGCCTATTACAGGGCTTCCTCAAGGTTCTGTGCCTTGTCAAAGAAGTCTTGGAATCCTCCAGGGTATTTCTGGGTGATCAGATAAGGAACCATTTTCGTCTTGATGTTCCCTACGCACATCGTCTGTAGTTTCTCATGAGTCAGTGGCTTGTCAAGGGAGTATGTGAGACCTTTCTATTGGGAGATAAAGTCCATGACTCACTCATTAGGCCTCTACTTGCACTTTAAGAGGTCTGTGATGCTGTTTTTCTAGGAAGTAGAGTTGAACTAGTAGTGGAATTTCCTTCAATGTTTTTCCAAGTGGTCACAGATCCAACGAGGAGCTGGATGTACCAGAAGAACGTCATCCCCTACAATTTCTGAAGAAAACATCAGAGCTTGGAATCCTCAGGCTGCTTTGGAGGTCCCAATATAGGCCCACACCTTATGTTGATGTGGTCCAAGTGCTACGGTGGGTCCCCCTTCCAATTAAAGTGGATGAAATTGGGATTCACGATACTTGAAGGTGCTGGTATATCATCCACCCACGCCGGATATGGTTGACCATCAGGTGGGATTGCCACTTGTCATGTTCCTAATGCCTCAAGGTGGGATATGAGTTCTGCCATAGGATCATCTGGGTGGGGGTCCTAGTCCTGACAGGGATCCCTAACTACGAGTGCATTGGCATGTTCTTCAACATGGTAGATAGGCTCAGTAGCTCATGGAGCGGCTGGTGGAGTGACTTGTGGGGCAGTTGGGAGAACCCAAGCGAGATTGCTTGTGTTGTCGTTCCATTCGGGACAGTTTGGTAAGACATACCATGCCATCTTTCCAAGAGCTCCGGCTTCAGCCCTGTCTGCGAGAGTGGAATGATCAGGGTTTCCTGGGGGAAGCACACCGTGGGGAAGTTGTTCATGATCTTGTTGTATGGGACAAGGATTTTCGTAGTCGGAATGTCACTCTACAAAACATTAATCTAGGAATTTTTCAACCAACTTCTTATATTCCACAAGTTGTCAGCACAACGCAGACTTCTCGGTGTTCTCCTCCATTTTCTGCACTGAAGTAGATGGGTCGGAGTGTTTGGAAGATCCGATGTGCAATTTTCCGAAAACAGAATTCCTGATGAGTACCAATGCCACAGTGGGCGCAAGGAGACCTAGTAGGTTCCTCTTCTGGCATGTAACCCTTCCAAATGGATTCAATAGTGGTGGAACAAACATGGTGGCTAATTATCCATCGAGTTATCTATCTCTTCCTTCTCGTCCACTAGGTTGGCCATGTTGGTCTTGACCCTTCATGGGGGCATGTCCTTGATTTAGCCAAGCGATTTGGGCTTCCACTAGATAGGAAAGAAGAGGGGGGAATCATACTACCATCAACAATGGATTGGAATGTGGGGGTTGCCTCCTTGATATTTTTGTGGAGTACCTTGATACTAAAAACGCATTTCCATTGGAGGGCCTCACGGTGACCTGGTGACTCAGGGCGCTGGGCCACAGGGAGCGCGACCAGATCAACAAGACGGAATTTCTCACAGAATTCTTCGAAATGTATTTGGAACCTTGGATAAACTACACACTGATGATGAAGACTGAAATGTGTCTCCTATAGGGTGTATTATAAACACTCAACTTCTTTTGGAGTGAGGGATTCTGGTATGCAGAAATTTTGCACTACCACGAGACAGAACTTCTCAAGGAAGAGGTCTTCCATGAGGATGTACCAGAAGCTCCTCAACTCTGATTCAGGGTCTATCCCTCGATCACCTCACTCATCCACTGGGGGTTTTTGAGGAATTGGTAGTGGTAATAAGGCAGACAATTGGGAAGGTAGGCTGGCCAGTGGAGATTAAGGCCAACGGGATGACTGGCCGCCGATTCTTAGGCCATCCACTGAAGTGTATAGTGACCTGGCTCCTACATCGCGGTTAGAGGGGCTGACGGCTGCCATTTCTAGCTCATGGTCTAGGGCTACTGGGGATAGGCCGCGATGCTTCTTGCATACCATTGGTCCCCAAAATAGATCTTCATGATCTCTAGTGGAGGTAGAGATCACTTCGGGTGATGATGGTGGTGATTTCATGACCGTAACCTGTGGGGTCGGCAAATTTCCATCCTCTTGGATAATCCTACAAAGGGTGGTGGGAATCTTGTGGACCATGCATTTTGGGAGTACAATGATTATGCGCCTTGTTCCTGCCCTGACCCATGACTCAGATGAGAAAGGGGAGGGTTCATGAGGTGAGTCGTACTCCACTCCATATTCCGAGAAGCCGACCGGTTTGATCTCTGTCCAGGCCTTCCCATGATTCATCTTGTGGTAGTGATGACCCTCCTTCCTTCCCCTAGGTGTCTCCCTAGGACAAGAATGATTTCTGAAAGGGTGTCCTTTGGACGCACTAAAGTTGTGGCGAAGAGGGTTTCCACCCAAGAAAGATGGGTTGCGAGGTGCTCTAGGAATATGTGGAAGGGAGCATGGGGAGGACCTCTATGGGGAGTGATAGAGCATCCAAAACCTTCACTGGAACTGGAAAGAGCATGGGGAGGACCTCCATGCTTCTTTTCCCGGGTGACTTCAGCATGAGGAGGGTCCTTCTGCTGGCCTAGCTGCACACAGGTAGGTCCTCTGTGGTGGGTACGAGTGGAGTGAGACTGACCTTCACCCCTCTAGTTGACGAGGTGAGGAGGACCTTCACTGTATACAAAGATGTCGTAGGGAGGATCCCCATGTTGGAGAAGGACCAGATGGGAAATGTCCCTTTATCTGTGGTCGAGGGTAGGAGGAATGACTCCAAACCCAGTTTAATGGGCACAGGAATGGCTTCCAAACTGATTAACACTACACTAGGGTAGACCTTCATTCGGATAGGGGGTGTCATGGGGAATAACTCCATGCTGATCCTCAAAGTGGGGAAGGCCCACGCTCCCTATGGTAGTGGTACGAGGAGGACCTATCTATGGGGTGGAATCACTACAGGTTGGCACCGGGCGACCACTGCTCATGCATGCGACCAAGGGAGTTAACCCAGCCTGACCATGGGGTGGTTGGGGCCTCGATCCCGGTCGGGCATATAAGTACCCCTACTCAGTGTATGGAGGGAACTGATGATATGTGTCAGTGGTGGATTGGGCCATAGCAGTCGCCGACGTTGATGCCTGTAACGTCTCGGATTTGGGTTCCACTCAATGGGTGCCCAGAACCCGGTTGCATAGATGACCTCAAGTGCATTTCCCCAAATTTCAGTGGCTGCCAACTAGCAATGAGGTCATAGGTCTAATATTTGGGAAATTGTTCCCTCATTTTTCAAAGTGTAGCGCAGTGGAAATAGATATAAACATACAAAAAATGAAGCAGTAAAAAATACCAATACTGAAATAGACAGAGTTCCAAAGTAAAGAAATGGCCAACAATCATATATAATGATGTTATATGTCCCTGAGACTAAGAAAGAATCCAAAACCGGACACAGTACAATCAGATAGAATACAATGCAAGGGAAAATACAATATAGAAAAATAAAACAGTGCAGTAGGAACATAGCCACATCGTGAGCCTAAGCTCATTGCCATTCTCTCCCACTCCTCTTCAACCATCAAGTACATGTATAGGGAATCTTTCCCTTATCCACACCTATAACAATATAATTTGTTTGGGCCCAAGACATGACCCAAACAAGGTGTCAGAAAAAATACCAATAGGTAACCACCAAATTCCCATTCCCAACTGTTAGTGAAAAAGTGAAACAACAGTGTTCAATAACAAAATGCATCAAACTAGGCAGTACTCAAAAGTAACTATTTATACCAGTTACATTGCCACTTTATTAATCATTTATTAATTCCAAGATTGTGTTTTAACTTGTAAAGTAGAATATAGTAAATATCATAGTGAATATATAAAATAAACATTCTATGTGCACATGTAAATCCTTACCCTCAAGAAATCCGAACCGAAACCCACAGGTGACTGCCCACAGGCATATTGAATATTGCCTGGAGGCGTACTAGGTGTTTCCCACGGGCATAGAAACTACTGACCACATGAATGAGAAAAGTTGCCCGCAAGCTAAATGAGACAATGCCCTCGGGAACAGAAAGTAGTCTGGCCGAGCCCAACACATAAGAAAACAATTTATATTAAATTCTTATCAAGGTAATTCAAATCAAGCTAAATTCACGGTATACCCTCAGGTAATCTGCCCAAACGTCTGAATAAGGGAAACGCACCGACGGGGTGGCCCTTGATCCAAGAAATGATCCCAATCAACATTTTATATTTATCTTAAGACTATATATACAGTTCTAGATATCTAAACAGCCAAGGCCTCTGCAATATGACACCCCAAACATGGGTGCGTGTCACAATGGTACACAAAAACACTCAGTTTTTGGAATTAAAAACGAGTCCACATAACTTGATCTCCAATGATCAATATACATCAATGAATCTTCTCAAAACGACCAAAAATTGAATAGATCTGGGATAAAATATTTCGTGTTGAAATATAAATAACATCCCTTAGAAGATTATTTCGCAAGAATGACTCACAGAGAGGGAAGAACTCACACGCGCAGTTCCAACGTGATCGATGGCGAATAATCGGATTCTCAACATGCGATTGGGAGATCCTCCAAGCTTCGGCCTCTCCTCCCGAGCACCAAATGCATTCAATTAATCCTCTTCCAAATGAGGATACTAATACCCATTTTAAGAGAAAAAACAAACTACACACAGTGTACTCTCTTGTACATGGTGTGTAATTTATATCATTTAACTATTTTTTTGGCGGCTACTTTTTATAGCCACACTGTTCATCTGTCGACATGAGTACACTATGTGTATTTATGAATACACAGCCTGTACTATCACTCAACTGGCGGCTCCTCCACCACCTTACTATTCACCTGAAAATTGATTACATGGTGTGTAAATACCCATTACACGGCGTGTAGTCAGTTTTTACACCCTTCATCACTGACAGGCCTACACGCCCAATGTACTCATCCCACATGGCCAAAGTACATGGCGTGTGGAAAAGTACATGGCGTGGACCCACAAAATTTTCTCTTTATCCCCATTTTCCTCATTCTCTCAATGACTCTTAAGGAAATAGGAAAAGAAGAAACCCATACCTCAAGAATAAGAACTGGGTTCTTACAAACATCTCCCCTTAAATCAATTTTTTCCCGAATTACCCTTCCATGGGTGGTGAAGATAAAGCAGAGAACAACTCTAGCCACTGAGAACGTACGTTAGTATCCTGCTCCTAGGTTTCATCCTACACTCAGCCATGCTACCATAGAACTCGTACATGAGTAATTGACTGACCTATGAGAACCTTCATGCTCCTATCAAATATAGGAATCAAATTCTCTTTAAAGTATTCATAGTCCAGAAGCTCAACCACCTCTGGCTGAAATATGTGGGATGGGTCTGAGTGATAATGGTGCAACTAAGATACATGGAAGATGTCATGCATGGACTGGTACATTATTGGTAAAAAACCGATAGGCAACCGGCCCGACTCTATCTAGAATCTAAAATGGCCACACATACCTTAGTGAAATTTTACCCTGTCTCCAGATCCGTCTATGTCCCATCCTCAGTGAAACATACAATAACACGTGATCCTAGACCACTAACACCAGGGGTCGTCAGCGCTGATCAACATATGATTTCTGACGTGACTGTGCAGTACCCATCTGCTTCTGAATCAACTGGACCTGCTATGATGTCTCCTGCACGAGATGTGGTCCTAGTAAAGCTACCTCACCTGCCTCCTACCACCACAAGGGTGATCTGCATGGCCTACCATATAAAGCCTCGTATGGCGTCATCATAATAGTTTCCTGAAAACTGTTATTGTAGGAAAACTCGACCAGGGGTATGTGCTTCTCCCAAGAGCCTCCACATTTCAGGATGGATGCGCACAACATGTTCTCAAAAAACTGTATCATACGCTCTGACTGGCCATCGGTCTAACGGTGGTAAGCAGTGCTCAGAAGCACTTATGTACCCAGTTTCCTCTAAAAGCTATACCAGAAAAAAGACGTAAAACTGTCTTCCCTTTCTGAAACGATAGAACTAGGGACCCCATGAAGACATACCAACACTAGAATATAAAAAATTCTCACCTCATTAACACAAAAAGTCTCCTTCATCAGAGAAAATTAAGATACCTTCGTATTTCTATCCACAACAACCCACAAGACATCATTTTCTTGAGCTGTCCTTGGTAACCCAGTCACAAAATCCATTACAACATCATCCCATTCCCACTCCAGAATGGGTAACTATTGTTACAGTCTAGCTGGCCTCCAATGCTCCACCTTCACCTGATGATAGGTGAAACATCTTAGAACAAAACCAACTACTTATCATTTCATACCCAAACCCCAATACTGAATTCTCAGGTCATGGTACATTTTGTTAAATCCGGGATGCACCACCCATGCTGAATAATGAAACTCCCACTTCATCTCCTCATGTATATCCCCTAGAACCCACACTCATCCATGGACATTCTTTACCTCATCATCGTCAATCGTCCAACTGGGAGGAGGGTCCTCACTTGCCACTAACTCCCATAGAACTAGGCCTTCAGAATCTGATTATCGTCTCATCCTCACTCTATTCAAGAGAGTGGATGTCATAGATAAGGAAGAAAGATAGGCTCGCCCCTGACTATCATGCACCTCCAAATGCAACTTAGAGAACAAATCCATGAGCCTCCACTCACCACTGGCCTCTTACAATAACTATATCAGATTCCTCCTACTCAGTGCATCGGCAACTACATTACCCTAAAATGGTGTATAGGAATGCTTAATGTCGAAGGACTGAAGGTATTCAGCCAACCTTCGCTGTCTCAAATTCAGGTCACATGGGGTAATGATGTATATGAGACTTATGTGGTCCGTAAACACCACAAAATGTTCTCCCAAGAGATAATGTCTCCAATATCTTAATGCATGAACAAATGCAGCCAACTTGAGATGATGGATTAGGTAATTTCTCTCATGTAGCCTCAACTATCGAGACACATATGCAACTACTTGATCACCCTTCATCTACACTGCTCCCAGCCCAATACCTGATGAATCAATGTAATCTGTATAGTTCTTCCCTTGCAATAAAAGTATCAGGAATGGTGCTGATGTCAACCTTCCCTTCAGCTCCTAAAAGGCTATCACACAAGCTTTTAACCAAACGAACATCATACTATTTTAGTCAAACTCATCAACGACACTGCTAAGCATGAAAATACCTTTATAAAGCGCCTGTAGTAACCAGCCATCCCCAAGAAATTATGTTTATCAAACCCATTCTTAGGCTACTCCCATGAAACTGCAGCTCTCACTTTCTCTGGGTCTATGATAACTCTAGCCTCTGAGATGATATGCCCCCAAGAAGTGTATATGTTCCATCTAAATGTGGCACTTTGAGAGCTTATCATATAACCGATTCTCTCTCAGTGTACTCAGAACAATCTCAAGATGGGTAGCATGGTCCTATCAAGTGTGATAGTACACAAAGATATTTTCCATGAAGACTACCACAAAATATTCCAAATAAGGGTGGAACACACGATTCATCAGAGCCATGAAAACTGGTGGTGTGTTCGTGAGTCCAAACGGCATAACCACGTACATGTATATACCATATCTACTCTGAAAAGCTGTGATCAGTATGTATGATTGCCTAACACGTTACAGATGATATCCGGATCTCAATTCAATCATCGATAATAGTCAAGATCCTCAAAGTTGATCAAAAAGATCATCAATCCTAGGAAAGGGATATCAGTTTTTTACTGTAAACTAATTCAGCTTCCAATACTCCACATAAATTCTGAGGGTACCGTCCGCCTTCTTAGAAAACAGGACAGGTGAACCCCCAGGAGAAGTATTGGGTCAGATGATTCCCTTTTACTGTAACTCCTACAACTGCCTATTGAGCTCCTGCAACTCTGGTGTAGCCATACTATAAGACGAATGGACACCAGTGCAGCTCCTAGAACATGCTCAATAAAGAAACACACTTCTAGATCTGGTGGAAGACATGAAAAGTCATTCGGGAAGACATCCCTGAAACGATAAACTTACAGAGGGAAATCCTTCTAACATGTTCCCTGGTCATCCCGATATTATCTCACAATCTAGGCTATCACTCCACCTCACCCATGATGCTCGGGTCTAGCACAGCTCTCCTAGACATCCCATCCTCTCTTTTATAGAAACTCCCCGCCCTCTGGTGATGTGAAACTCACCCTGTGATGGTAGAAATCTACAATGTCTCAAAAATTTACCAACCGGTCCATCCTGAGAATGACATCATAGCTCGTTATTTTTAAGACATAGAGGTCCCATAGAAAGTGACACCCACCAACTTCTAGGGGGAACTCCCTACACTGACACATACCAGTCATTCCAGTTCCCAATGGAGTGTCTAGAATCATAACATCAGAATAAGAAGAAAAACAATGACCAATACACTCACCAATAGGTACATATATAAAGCTATGTGTAGCACCCGTATCAAAAAGTACTAAAGTAAAAAACATAAGCTACTAGAATAGTACCTATGATAGTGGAAGGTCTAGGATCTTGAACCAGCTGGGCCTGTTGCACAGCATTTTCATGCCCAGTGATGTAGCCATGTGACACAGCCAGGCTACCCTGAGCTGACCAGCCCTACTGTCTCTAAGATCCTGGTGTCTGGATACCACGGCAATGACCAATTCCTCACCCTAAACATCCTGACATATCAAAATACCCTAACTAGTAAGAATTAGTTGGCCCTACTCCCGCACGCGGAGTCTATACTAAACCCCTATTACTAGTCACTAGTGGAAATTCCCTACAAAAACATTGTTGATGATTCATCCTTCCGCAATCATGGAACTCCACTGATTCACGTGGACACTGAGGTCTCTTGTTTCCCTCTCAACCACACTGGTATCACATGACCTGGACACCTAATGAAATCTTCAGGCTAGAACAATCATCATGAGAGAAATCCATCTCTCTCTTCTTCTTACTTGTAGAAATAGTATCAGAAATAGGTGTCAATCTTCAATGGCCTACACCACTATCTTCCCATAGGTTCCATTCAATAATCAGTGCTTGGTTCACAATATCATGCACTGTAGGAAACCTAACAACATTCACTAGTGTTCAGATTCCCCATCGGAGACCATCCTCAATTATTCTGTCCCTCAACGCCTCATCACCCACCAGAGTTGGTTCATATCGCTGTAGCTCTGTAAAGTGGGAAGAATAGCCCATTACTGACATAGCACCTTGCAACAGATTCATGAAATCTTGAGCCCAATATTCCCTTAGTGTCTCTGGGATGATAAAGTCATAGAATACTACCTAAAAATATTCCCCTGCCATGTCTCTATGATTCTTATTCTGGGTGTTAACATCCCACCATCTCTTGGAGGAATCACCTAGAATGTATGCAGAGAGCTTGACCCTCCGCCTAGGAGGCATCTACAGATTGTCGGAAATAGTCTGCATAGAACCCAGTAATGACACTACAACCTGTGGCCCTCTATCCCGAAAAAATGTAGGTAGATGCTGCTACAGGAATATACACATCAACTCTACCATAGATGTGGCAGCCGACAGTTCTCCTTGGATGGTTTGCATAAACCGTATGAATCCTTCACGGAACTGCGCATCTGCACCTGTGCATGGTATAACGGCTAGCACCACATCTAGATCTGATGGAGGATCCATCGGAAGCACATGTCCTACCGTATCTGGAGTATACTTGTTTCCGCTCTCCTGGCGAACAACTCGAGGTATTCTCAGAGGCATGAATATACAAAGTCGATCACATGTGTTAGATTAAGATCTTCAAGGACATAAAACTATGAGTGTAAGAGGGAACATGGAAAATAAAACAATCATTTTTTATAAACAAGACTACAGGGCGTGTATAATAACTACAATGTGTGTTACCTCAAGTCTTTCACATGGGCGTGTACTTATGCCATAACTAGTCGTGTAACACCCCAAACACATATCATGTAGTCCACACACATGGAGTGTACTTGAATTTTCTTCCCCTGCCCAGGTAGTTGTACAAGTATTTTCCACATGGATCTCCATTAAGAAAGACTACATGGAGTGTACATCATCTACACAGTGTGTACTAGACGAGCTTCACTGACCCATGTTGTCCGTTACACATCTGGGTACATAGCCCATACTACATGGCGTGTTCCAAATAGACACAGCCTCTAGGTCATAATTTCCAATTGCTCGTGTTGTTAGTGGCATGGCCAGCTACTTGTTTGATACTACACAGAGTGTTAGACCCGCACTCGGTATGTACACCAACTCATTTCCCCAGCCACACAACCAAGTCTACACGGTCTCTCACCAGTCAAGACTACACGGCGTGTCCCACCGGTACATTGAGTGTCAATGAAGAGGTATCACATGCCAATGTTTTTTAGTTACACAAATGGATCCCTATGTTAAACTACACGACATGTACATTATTGACATGACATGTACAAGCTCAGATTTCTTTGCCAGTGTTGTTAGTCCCATGGAGGACACATAGTCTACACAACCCGGAGTGTATAGTAAATACATGGGGTGTGCCCTCAATGTTTCATTATCCCATGTTACTACCTACACGGCCTATGACACTGGTAGAAACTCAACAGCGTGTACATACAGTACATGGCATGTACTTAATTTTATTTCTTCTTCCCGAACAGAAGATTAAACAGCGTGTAATCAAAATTACATGGCGTGTATTTTGGGTTTTTTTGGACAATAAGCCTTAGAAACTTCTCCGAAGCCTAGAAAAACACTTAAACCAACACCTACGTGCCAAATTCTGATCAGTGAGGGCCCATACTCCTCGAGAATCAAAGCTTATCCTTTTTTACATGTTATAACCAAGTAAACAGGACAATGATCCACCCAATTCCAGTCAATGAGGGCCCATAATTCTCAAGAACCAATTTTTGACATTAATTATACAATACCACACTTAACAATACCCTATCAAATAGCATGTATTTATCAAGACATATTTTACAACATCATTCATTTTCTAGAACATCATTTATCATAACAACATGTAATTTCTAATGCACCTACATGGCATTGAAACTGTGCATGGCTTGTGATTCAAACATGTGCCTAAATGATGCATGAAATTGAAACACCACATCTCACCGGGTTTCAACTAAATAAGACCTAGTATAAAAATAAAAGTAGCACACAACAAGTGCATCAAACAATGGTGACAATCAAACCAACTGTAAAACTGAAAAATCAGAAAAATTGCAACAATAGTTAAATTGGATTTCCCATGTACACTGGTTAGCTAATCCCTGTCACAGCTTATTAACAAGTACATATTCCATGATATCCCTGACTATAAGCTCCAAACAGTACGTTAAATAAATGAACTCTTATAATACCACTTTGTAACATCCCGGATCCAGGTTCCACTCAACAGGTGCCCCAAACCTGGTTGGTCACATAACCTCAAGCATGTTTCCCCAAATGCCAGAGGCTGCCGACTAGAAGAGAGGTCATAGGTATGATAGTGAGGAAACAATTCTCTCATTTTTCAAAGTGTAGCGTAGTGGAAATAGATATAAACATACAAGAAAATTGAAGCAGTAAACAATACCAATGCTGAAATAGGCAGAGTGTTGAAGTAAGGAAAAGACCAACAGTCATATATAATGATTCAATATGTCCCTAAGACTAAGAAAACATCCAAAACAGGATACAATACAATCTGATACAATAAAATACAATGGAAAATACAGCAAAGCAAAATAAAACAGTGCAAAGGGAACTCAACCTTATCAAGAGCCTAAGCTCAGTCCCATGCTCTCCAACTCCTCTGAAACAATCAAGTACCTGTATAGGGACTCTTTCCCTTGTCCACACATATAGAAATATAATCTATTTGGGCCCAAGAGATGACCCAAACAGGGTTTGAGAAATAAATCCCAGTAGGAAACGACCAAAGGCTCATTCCCAACTATCAGTGAAAATGTGCAACAGAAGTGTGCAATAATAAAATGCAGTAAACTAGGCAGTACCCAAAAGTAATTATCTCTTCCAGTTTCATTTCCACTTTATTAATCATTTATTAATTCCAATCTTGTGCTTTTTCTTGGAAGGTACAACATTTTAAATCACCACAGTGAATATATAATGTAAATGTTTTCTACGGACATGAAAATACTTACCCTCAGGTAATATGAATCGAAACCCATAGGCATAATGAATATTGCCTGTAGGCGTACATGGTGTCACCCACAAGCATAGAAACTACTTCCCACAATCTTGAGAAACATTTCCCGTAGGATAAACGAGACACTTCCCTCGGGTTGAGGAAGTAACCGAGATGATCCCAACACATATGGAAGAAATTTATATAAAATTTGTCCCAAGGAAATTCAAAGCATGATAAATTCACGGTATACCCTTGGGAAACCTGGCCAAATGGATAAACCAGGGAAACACACGCACAAGGTGGCCCTGAATCTAAGAAATGATCCCAATCAACATTTTATATTTATCTTAAGACTATCTATGCAGTTCTAGATATCTAAACGGCCATGTTCTTAGCCATACGACACCCCAAACATGGGAGCGTGGAACAATGGTACACAAAAACACTCAGAAGTTGGAATTAAACACCAGACCACCTACCTTGATCTCCACTGATCAATATACATGAATGATGCCTCTCGAAATGACCAATAATGACATAGATATGGGATAAAATATTTACCGTTAAAATGTAAATAACTTCTCTTAGAGGAAGAATTGGAATGAAAGACTCACTAAGAGGGAAGAACTCACTTGATCAGTTCCAGTGTGATTGATGGCGGAAGAATATGATTCCTGGTGTGCGATCAGGATCCCCTCCTAGCTCTAGCCTCTCCTCTAGAGCTCCAAATGCATTCAATGCCTCCTCTTCCAAATGAGGACGCTACTTACCATTTTAAATAAAAAACAATCTACACTGCATGTACTCTCAAGTACACGACATGTACTTTTCATCATTTAACTATTCCTCTGGCAGATACTTTTCACCGCCACACTGTTTATCTATTAACATTAGTACAATGTGTGTATTTTTAAATACATGGCTTGTACTATCGCTCACCTGGGGGCTACTCCATCATCGTACTGTTCACATACCAACTGATTACACTGCGTGTAAATACATAGTAGACGACGTGTAAATACTAAGTACATGGTGTGTAGTCAGTTTTTACACCCTTCATCACCAAAAGGCTTACACGCCATGGGTACTCATCTCACACGGCATGTGGAAAAGTACACGGTGTGTACCCACAAAATTTTGGATTTTTCCACATTTTCATCATTTTCTCAGAAACACTTAATGAAAAAGAAAAACAAAAATCCAGTACCTCAAGAATAAGAATCGGCTTCTTACAATGCCCCTTTGCAGGCGTCCTCTGATTTCACTCAACGTTAGCATCGGGTTAGACGAACTGGGTTCGGTGGTGCAGGCATGTAGCTTACCTTCTCCTTCTCCGGCAAGACCAGGCGGCAGCGCTGACGTGGCCTGTTGGGAGCCCTTGCTGGGTGCCCTTGGATTGGGACTCTAAATGGGCTGGGCCAGACGTCACCTACCTCATCAGCGTAAGGCAGGGAGGCATCAAGGTGCTCTAGGTAAAAGCTCCCAAAGCGGTTATATGTTGAGGTGGGGAGCAATGGATCCCTGGGCGGCCCTTGGGGGTTGTGTTGGTGGTGAGGCACGGATGGCTCCAGGTACTGGCGGGCCATATCTCGGGTTGGTATTATTCCCATTATCATGTAATGATACACAAGGTCGTTAATTACCCTTCATTGTATAACTTATGATGGGGAGATGTGGCATGGGAACCCAACGGTCATAGGGGAAGAGGTAGTCGTGGAAGAGGTGAAGCCACATAGAGCTTTTGTACTGGAAATGCCCCTGACCCTGTGCATATGGGCAGGCGGTGATTGCGTCCTTGAGGAAATAACATGAATCCTAAGAAACAGGGATAATAACTCATCCGTGCTGAAAGAAAAAGGAATCGACGAACAATTCCACACCACCATCCCATCTCCTGTGATCAGTAAGAGGGATACATGCTGACAACATTGCAGAGCAAAATGTCCAACGTTCTACTGTCCCATATTTTGGTGAGTTTCATTCTAGGCCAGCTATTTTCTTGGCAGGACCCAGTGCTGGATAACTTGATCTGGTGAAACGTCATTCCATTGATGCCCCATGCACTACTAATATCCACTTATAGGATAATAACTTCAAGTCAGGATTACCATTTCTATTTCCGACACTTTAGCCAGGGCACACACGTCCGCCCTCGTGTGGGTGGTCTCCCGAATGCTGGCAGTTGGAATAGGTAATGGGGTGGCATGATCCCACCGGGATGTGGTGGCCCATTTAAGAATTAGGATGGATGATTGAAGGATCTATGAATTAGATGGTGAATGGGATGGACCTGTCATGAGGATGATAATGGTTTGGGGCATGAGGCTCGAAGATAATTCCTACATATCCCTGTGGTAGGTAATCAAATTCCATGTAGTTCATATGATGACAGTTTTCCGACGATTGGGGTTTTCAATGGCTTATCGCTGGATGAGATCGCAACGGCTTACCGCCGGATGAGATCACAATGGATTACCGTTGGATAAGGTGTCAATGGCTTAGTACTGGATGGGGTTTCAATGGATTACCATTGGACAGGGTTGTCAGTGGCCTACCATTGATGATGTCACAACAGCTTAATGTTGCATACTGTTACAATGACATACCACTTATTAAGGACACAATGGCTAACTGCTAAATTGAGTGAAACCAACTTACCGCTGAATGGAGGTCAACCATTTAATGTCATGCAGGATGGGGTGAACCGATGTGAAGGGGGTTGGAACTGTTGGGTGTTGGGATTGAACCTCATGGAGGTTTCATACATACCACACCTAGGCAGGGATCAAAGACTTCATAGTTCATGTGGTTTTGAACCAACGTGAAGGTGGACATGGGGCCAAATGATTGGTGGGCATGGTGAACGATGTAAAGATGGTCGGGACCAATGGATGGTGGTGGGACTGAACCTCTTGGAGGCTTCCTACGCACCCAACCTTGGAAAGGATCAAAGGCCAAGTTGTTCAGAATGGTGGATACAGTTTAACGTCATGAGGGATGAGGGAGAACTGACATGAAGGAGTTCAGAGTGACTGGAGTGGTGGGCCTGAACATCATTGAGGCTTCCTCCATACCCTGCCTCGGAAAAGACCACGCAATTCAGGATATTGGGGCATTTGGTGATTATTCACTAAGGCGGACCAAGGTGTTGGTGAACCAATGCGAAGGGGTTTTGGGACAACTGGGTGGTGGGAATGAACCCCGTGGAGGATTCCTACATACACTGAATTGGCATGGGTCAATGTCCATGTAGTTCAGGTGAAAAAGGGGCTATTGAACTGATGCGAAGTGGTGTCGGGACAACTAGTTATTGGGCTTGAACTGAAGGGTGTCTTCCTACATACCATTACATAACTAGGATAAATTTTCTCATAGTTCGGATGTGTGGGAACCATCATGACGGTGGTCAGAACCAATTGGTGGTGGTCTTGATCCTCGGGGAGGATTCTTATATACCTCACATTAGCAAGGATCAAAGACCTCATAGTTTAGGTGCAGTTGGGTGGCACTTGGGGCATACTCTTTGAGGTGGCCCGGGGTGTCAGTGAACCAATGTGGAGGAGGACCTGGGGTCCAATAGATGGTGGTGGGATTGAACCTCGTGGAGGCCTCCATCTTACCCTGCCTTCGCAAGGATAAAAGTCCCCAGAGTTTGGAAGTTTCATTTGGGGCTTACACTTTGAGGTGGCTCAGGGTGTCGTTGAACTGACGTGGAGGAGGAACTAGGGTACAATGGATTGGGGTGGGCTTGAACCTCATGGAGGCTTCATACGTACCCTACCATCTCAAGGATCAAAGTCCTCGTAGTTCAAAAGTGTTATTTGAATCTTACGCTCTTATGCGGCCAAGGTTGTTGGCGAACCGACGTGGAGGAGGACCTCGGGTCCAATGGGTGGTGGTGGGATTGAACCTCGTGGATGCTTCCTACATACCATGCCTTGGAATGGATCAAAGTCCTTGTAGTTCAGAAAAGTCATTTGTGGATTACTCTCTGAGGCGGCCTAGGGAAGATGTCATGGTCGGTGCACACTCTAAGCCCACGTGAGTCATGCTATGTGTGAGAAACAAGAGACAGTAGAGACCTGACGATAACATCGTGAAAGGTGCATTCGTGGGAAGTGAAGTGGTTATTACACAATTTTAGTATCCCAAAGAATAAATAGGGTCTTATGTGTGGTTAACAGCCCGAGAAGTCTGAACATACTCCAGGATTGAGGTCTGATGGCGACAAAGCGTAGCGAGAGAAGAATTTGGGACTGAAGAAAGGGGAAGGAATGTTCCACATCACGTCCTTTGCTGGCCTTGGGGACCGAAGAAGAATGTAGAATAAGGGATGCTGCCTCCTAGAAGAAAACTAAGGGATAACACCAAGATGGTTTCCCTTTCCCTATGGACAAATTCCACTAACATAAGAAGGATATCATCCACTATGGAGACCAGTGGGCGTGGAGAATTTCCAAGGTGGGGGTACCCCATGTGCGAGGCATAGGGCGAGGTCAGAGTTTAATGACATGTGTTGAGGATGATGGTTCTTGGAAGTTTAACGTCTTGAACCTCAAATGACTTGGGTAGGCTTTTCACACCTATGACTTATATAACTGGTACCCTCTGCTCCTTGGTGCAGAGAGGGGAAAGGAAAAGTTGTGGTGTGGGGTTTCATAGAGTGAACCATCAGGGGGTCCGTGTTAGCGTGGCTATGTGAAGAAGCAATGGCCATTAGCATGCCTATGCGGAGAAGTATGAGGCAATGTAACCCAACAGAAGGTATCATCTAGGGGACTTTGAAGTTACTTCGTGCGTACCTAGAAAGACTCATGGGAAATGAGTATATGATGATGGTGTTGTGAGAAAGAGAGATGCATGAAAATGATGACTGGGGAAGGGACATCATGGTCGCAAAAGATGGGAGGCTTGTGCACCGAAGGGACAGTTGCGTGAAAATGGGGTCGGGCTGGCGCGTAAAAGCAATTCTATGTGCAGAAAAGTCTAGGCCAGCGCGCAATTGAGCACTTGGAATGAAATAGAGCAGACTTGTGCACAAAAATTATTGTGCGATGAATACCTAATTGCACGCAAGCATAAGGAATTACATTCGGGGAAGGGGTTCGAGGGGATTTAGACAAGGATCATGACCTATTAGTTATGAAAAAAGGTGGATCCCAGGGCTACCTCGCGGGAAAAATTTAATACATGAGATCCATCTTCTTTGCGCGCATGAGAGAGGAATTTCGCACGGGACAGACTATTCATATTCTTCAGCCTAGAATTTAAAGGGGTTTCCTTCTATTTATAGGATCTCGGGATCGTGGGTCTGTGCGAAAAACACTTCTGCGCAAAATATTGTGAGCCCCGATGTCAGTAGCGTAGGGATAAACCACGTGGAGCAGTGGTGAGAAATAGTTCCATGCCCTAGCGGAAAACTCTGGTGAATCCCATAGTTTTTCATGTGGGGCATATTTGTTTCATGCAACATACCATTTTTTCACGCTACCCCTCCAGGACCCCCAGAATGGATCTCTGGTTCCAAACATGGCTTCGCTTTATCGCGCCCGAACTTTCCTCATCCTTGGAGCATCGTTCGGCGTCTACATCCCCCAAACACAACTTTTAATAGGGCATCAATCCTTTAAAAAACCTATAGAAACCCTTATAAGAAACTAATGAAACTATCATCCATATTTTCTCTCTCTTTACATTATGCAATTAAAATAAAAGTTTAAAAAACATATGAACAATACTAATTATAATTTTAATTGATTGTTGTTTTATTTCAAATAAATAAAATATCAAAAATATTATTCCAAATTCACGGAAATATTTCAATTAAAACATAGTAAAAAAGAACAATTTAATTTAATTTTCAATATATATTAATAAGATCAAATCGTTTTTTGAAATTTAAACCTTTTATTCAGTCATTTCAGGAATACAGAGTCTCCAATTTATGTTACCTCTACTCGTAAACCAAAAATATAATATTAGTAACATGTATTTCTTAGCATTCAAATTCATTCTAAGGTTGTTTTCTATAGAACTGATCATTAAACACATTTTTTTGGTGTTTTATGGAACTCGAATTGTGTTTTTTATAATTTCAATCATACGACACATCTAATTGACATATCATTCACTAGAAAATTTCCCAATTCACTCAACAATTGTTTTCATCTAATTTCACAACATTAAATGTTTTTAGGCATGTTTTGAAATCCCCAAACACCCCCATTTCCCATATATGTTTCTAAAGGGTGTAAACCCTTTGAAAAAGCATATTCATTAATTCTGGGAAGACTACTATTTATATTAATGCTCTATACCATCATAAAAAATGAAAATTATAATAATAATATTGGTTCCCTATGAATTCATGTCATTTGAATGTCATTTTCTATGGATCTTGCAGTAAAATGCGTGTTTTAGTGTTTTCTGACCATAAAAGTTTGTTTTTGGTCTTTTGGGTAAAAATCACCTCATATTGAAATTTATTTCTCCTATATCATTTCACAATTAACTCTATGGTTGTTGTCATTTATTTTTAAGGAATATTGATAATTTTCAATTGAATTTCAACCTCAGATACACTTTTTTAAAGGACATCAACCCGTTTAAAATTGCATATTTGGTCATTCTGGGAAGACCATGCATTTGATTGACATGTCATCTTCTCATACACATTAGGAATAATAATAATAATAATAATAATAATAATAAATTTTTCCAATGATTTTAAGTTATTATAAAGTCATTTGTTATAGATCTAACCGATAAATTCTTGTGTTGCTGTTTTATGAATGTAAAGGTGTTTTTCCATCGCCCCAGTCAAACAATGACTCTAATTGATGTATCATCTTATCAACCATTAACGATTCACTATAAGAATTTTATCATTTTATTTCATATAATTTAATAGTATTTTTGTCGGTTTTGACCCCCCCCCCCCACACCACACACATTTTTTTAAAAGAATCAATCCTTTGAAAATTGAATATTCAATAATTCTGGGAGGAAAACACATCTGATTGAATTGAAGTCTCCTTATACACATAAAAATTAATAATAATAATTTTTTTCCTATGAATTGATGTCATTATGGGGTCCTAATATATTTATTTTACCGTTAAATATGCATTTTGGTGTTTTGTGACACTCAAAATGTGTTTTCTGTCCTCCCAAAAAAAATGGCACCTCATATTGATGTTTCGTTTACTCGACCATTTCATAATGCACTCTACTGGTTTTATCATAATATTTCATAGCATTCGGATGTCATTCGTCTTGTTTTGGACCTTGGATTCACCTTTATAATGGGTGATAATCCTTTAAAAATAACATATAATGTTTTTTCAGAAAGACAATGTGTCTGATTGATGTGACCTCTGATCATAAACTTCAAAAATAATAATAATACATTTTTCCTAAGAATTTATGTCATTACAAAGGAATTATATATATATATGACCATTAAACACACATTTTGGTATTTTATGACACTAAAAGTGTGTTTTTCATCACCCTCAGAACATGGCACCTTCGATTGACATATCGTCTACTCAATCATTTCAAATTTCACACTATAGTTTTTTTCATATGATTTCATGGAATTCAATGTTAGTATGACTAGTTTTGACCCCACATCTTTTAAAGGGGAATCAAATCATTAAAAAACATATATTCAATCATTCCAAGAAAACTACACATCTGATTGGTATGTAATCTCCTAATTCACATAATATAAAATAATTAGATAGTTTTTTTGATTTTGCATCATTTTGGGGTCGTTTACAATTGATCGAATAGATTAACAAGCGTTTTATTGTTTTTATGACACTCAAAGAGAATTTTCATCCCCCCCAATAATATTACACCTTTAATTGAACATTCAGCTACATGACCATTTCACAATTCAATTTATAGTATTTATAATTTTATTTCAATGAATTTAGATATTGTTCGATTGATTTTGACCCCTAGATAATCCTTTTTAAAGGGTTTCAAACCACTAAAAACCACATGTTTAGTCATTCCAGGAAGATCCCACATCCAATTGATATTTCCTCTCTTTTTAAAAAACAATAACAATAATAAGATAGGTTTCTAATGATTAAAAGTCATTACAAGGTTATTTTCTAATGATTTGACTGTTAAATGAACATTTTGGTGTTTTATGAAACTAAATGTGTGTTCTATATATTGTATAAAAAATTATGCCTATAATTGATATATTATATACTCAACAATTTCATCATTCACTCTATGTTTGTTTTTATAATATTTCATGGGATTCTATTATTGTTCTATTGTTTTTGAACCCTTGTGTGTTTTAAATGATGCTAAATTTTAAAAAACATATTTTTAGTCATTCTCATAATAACACATATATAATTAATGATATTTCTTCCAATAGACAAAAAAAATAATAATAAGATTGGTTTCCTATGATTTCATGTCATTATGGTGTCATTTTCTATTGATCTAGCCTTTAAATGCTTGTTTTGGTGTTTTACGACAATAGAAGTTCTTTTTTGATCCTCCTTGGAAATTGTGTCCTTGTATTAATGTTTAGTCTACTCGGCCATTTCAAATTTTACACTACAGTTGTTTTAATATAATTTTATGATATTCAAATGTTGTTCGGTTGGTTTTGACCCCCGGAATGCACCTTTTTAATGTGCGTTAAACCATTAAAAACTGCCTATTTGGTTGTTCCTAGAAAACCATGCATCCAATTGATGTGTCTTATTCTCATACACATCATGAAAAATAATCAGACTATTTTCATAAAATTTTAAGTCATTCTAAGATCATTTTAATTATATTCGATTGTTAAACACACATTTTGGTGTTTTAGGAAACTAAATATGCATTTTTCGTCATCCTGGGAAAACAATGCCACCATGCAACAACCATCGGATTAAAAAAATTACATTTCACTCTATAGTTGTTTATTTTTTTTATGTAATTTTATGGTTGTTTGGTATTTACCCCTGTACATGTTTTTAAAGGGTGTCAAACCGTTAAAACCACATACTCGGTCCATCTGGGAAAACCACATGACGGAATAATGTTCCATATCCATGTACACATAAAAATTATTATTAATATGATCTTGCACATCATTCTAGGATCATTTTTATTGATATGATGTTTAAACACAAGTTTTGGGGTTTTAGGACACTAAAAGTGCGCTTTCAGTCCTCTTGCGAAAATTCCACATCTGATTGAAATTTTATTTAATCAATAATTTCAAAATTTAAAAGTTTGTTTTTTTTCTAATTTCAGAGAATTCATAGGTTTTTATTTTGGTTTGGACACTAGATAAAACTTGGTAAATGGCATCAAACCTTCAAAACCCGCATATTCGGCCCTTTCGAGAAGATCGCATGTATGATTCACATGTAGTCTACTCATACGCATAAAATATATGGAAAAATATTATTTTATAATTATATAAATTCAATTTTAAGACTTTTTCTTCATATATGACCATTAAATGCGTGTTTTAGTGTTCTATGACACTAAAAGTTCATTTCATGTACTCTTGGGAAAATGTAACCTCCAATTGACATGATGTCTCCACAACCATATCAATACTCACTCTAAAGTTTTTGTTGTATAATTTCATGATATTTTATGGCCATTCAGTTTGATTTGACCCCCCCCCCATGTTTATTAAGGACTCCCAACCATTTAAAACCACATATTTAGTCTTTCTCGGCAGACGACAACTCCAATTGAGATTACATATCATGGTACACACCGAAAATAATAATAATATAGTTATCCTATTATTTCTCATCATTTTGGGGTATATTACTGTTAATCTAATCTATAAACACACATTTGGTTTTTTTATGTCACTAAATGTGCATGTTTGGTCCTCCCAGGAAAACACCACCTCATATTAACAATTTTATATTGTACCATTTCACAATTAAATATTTGGTTATTGTCATCTGAATTCATGATATTCAATGGTTGTTTAGTTGGTTTGGACCCCCCCATGTGTGTAATTTTAAAGGGCATACAACTTTTAAAACATGCATATTTGGTCATTCCAAGAATACTTCACATATGATTGATGTATAATCTCCAAGTACAAAATAAAAATAATAATACTATGATTTTTCAATTAATTTACATAGTTCCCATTTCATTTTCGATGGATCTGACTATTAGATGTGTGTTTTGGTGTTCTGTGATAATTAAAAGTGTGTTTTTGGTTCTACTGATAAAAAAACACCTCAGAGTAATGTTCCATGTTAAGAAACATTACAAAATTAACTCTACCAATTTTAATCTATTTTTATGGATGTTGGATGTCGTTCGGTTGGTTTTGACCCTTGAACACACCTTTTAGAGGGTGTGAAACCTTTAAAAACAACATATTTGGTTATTCTAGGAATACTATGCATCTAATTGATGTTTAGTATTCTATCACACATCATGAATAATAATAATAAGATATGTTTAATATGATTTCACTTCATTCATATGTTGTTTTTTACATATCTAACCATCAAAAGTAGGTTTTGGTGTTTTAAAACTCAAAAGGTGTTTGTTCCGTCATCCTGGAAAAAAAACATCTAATTGATGTATTGTCTAAATTAACGTTTCATAATTCAATATATTATTATTATTATTCTGATTTTATAACATCCAATGGTCATTCGGTTGGTTTTGAACCACCACATGTTTTTAATAAACATCAAACCTTTAAAAACCTCATATTTTGTACTTTCAAGAAGAATGCATGTTTGATTGAGGTTCTATATTATAATACATGTCAAGAATAATAATAAGACAATTTTAATATTATTGAAAACATTTAGGGCTATTTTTATTTTTATATGAATGTTAAATCTGAAATTTGGTATTTTAGGACACTAAAAGTGTGTTTCCAGTCTTCCCATGAAAACACCACCTCGAATTGAACTTCTATCTACTCTACTAGTTTAAAACTCACTATAAAGCGGTTTTAATATAATTTCATGAAATTTGGAATCAGTTCAGTCATGTTTATGATTCTCTATTGTGGGCCTCCCTCATTCTCACTGCATTGGCTTCTGGTTCATGTGTTGCTCTCCAAATTGGTTTGTGACGGTGGTTTCCTGGAGGCTTTTGGAAGTGTGGATCAATCGATGGTCACTTATCAAATATTAACATCATATTTTGGTTTTAATTAGGGATTTGATTCAACCCATTAATAGTTTTAAATTTCAATATGGTGTTTTTTCCTACTATCTATTCCATAGGGTGGTTTTGGCAGTGGCGATGAATGAGGTTTAGTGGCGATTCCCTCGGCTCTTTTTACTCGGATCTATCCTATCATTTTTCTGCTCCACTCGAAGTCGGATCTAGAATCAGTGATATCTATGAGGTTTTGGGTTTTGTGTGTGGCAGTTGACATTAATATAATAGAATCATTAGTTACCATTCCTGGATCAGTTTACCCTTGAATAATTGATAATTCCTTTGATTCCAAAGAATGTGAAATATTTGGTTAATGGTGTCACCTCATGAAGGCAACGAGGGTGAGCGGCATTTCGATTTTGATGAGGTTGAACATGTAAGATCCCGTATTACTCCGTAAGGTATTTTTTACTTACGTTTCAGTTTATTCCCTTCATGTGAGTTACTTATGTTCTTTACAATGTCTATGATGGGATCAGGGTGTTTCCAGGATTTGGGACACAAAAAAAAAGGGAAAGGAATTTTCTAGACTAGTTATATGGTTTGGGCACAGTTAGTGTTAACCATGTGGGTAGCCCTTTTAAACTGTGCAAGAGTATGATATTCGGACCACAACCTCTACATGTTTTGCACATGGTTTTTCAACCATGTGGGTAGCCCTTTTAAACTTTGCAAGAGTATGATATTCGGACCACAACCTCGGCATGTTTTTCACATGGTTTTTCAACCATGTGGGTAAAATGTGTGTGGGGGATCTTTGTAATAGAATCATTTTCACGGTTTGCGCACGGTTTGGAAAACCACGTAGGTAAAGCATGTGAACCATAATCTTTTAAAAGAATATATTTTTTCCAATCATGGTTTTTATAAACCACAAGTAATTTTCTTACTCGTCCTCCCATTAATCCCTAATAATAAACCAAGGGGACAAAGAGCTCCTAGTGATAAATCTCTTTCAATTCATTATCGTTTAGAGTTTCATTGAATACAAATTGAGGATTCAGGTAAGGCTAACCACTCTCTTAATTTTCTTTTTGTTTCAGGGTTTTTATTTCATTCCCCTCTCAATCTGAATCCCTCAAACCCTACATTTTCAGTGAGATTTAGGGAAATGCTTCAAGGGTTGGTTTAATTGAGATCTAAGGCTTCGGTTGGGAGTGTTTTTTCTAACAAAATCAAGATAGGTGGTCTAAAAGTTATATCCCTTAGATTTTGAGTAGATTTTTCCATGTAGGGTTTATTTCATTCCCTTTTTGAACTGTTCTTGGTTCCTTTGACTGGATGTGATGTAGTAGTGTCTAAATGGCTAATTTAACCCCTGTTTATCCCCATGGGTTGTAAGGATGACGACTCAACTGAATTAGGGCCAGCCGTGGGGTGTGCCGATTTTTCCCTAGACTTAGAGTCAGTTATATAAGTGTTGAAAGTTGTGAAAGAATGTAGATCCCTTGAGGATTAAGGTAATATTCCTAAATGAATTGCAATTGGTGTCATGTAATACACATAGGATTGGTAATTACCCATGTGGTTGTTTGGTTGGCATGAAAAAGTGTTAAACAGATTAAAGGGAATGTTCTGGGGAATTATTTTATAACATGAATTAGCTTTGTGAGATATGAATGGAAAAGGGGAATAGGGATAAAGGGGTTAAAAAATATGAACAATGAATGTGTAAATGTGTTGATCAAAAATTTAAATTTCCATTTATTGAGATTATTGTGATGTTGTAAATGATTTTTTCTATGTTTTCGTGATATGGTGTTTTCTGAAGAATGATAAATAAGCATGTGCACATTGCTTGGCTGAGTGGGGTACAGACTTGAGGATATATGCCCATAGGTCAAGTTGGACTGATGTTCTAGATCCTCCCCTAAATTCATAGGTTAGGGAAGGGAACATAGTACTATTTCCCTACTTATTACATTCCACTCGTACTGGGGCATCGAGGTAGTGATATTGGGAATTGTTATATTGTGATTCCTAGCGAGATAACACTTGTTAGATTCCCACTTGATGATAAAATTGATCATTCCTAATCCACTAAATATATGAAGATGGTGACATGATAAATAAAATTTCTTAGTAATAAACATGGGTTAATTGGTGCATTAACCTACAGAACATAAATAAGGTAAGCCTATTGAATTGCTTATCGTAAACATGACTTTATTTTTCTTTTTCATTAACTATATTCCTTGATGGATATTATGTTGACACCGTTGGTGGTGGCCTACTGAGTTATACTCACACCATTCCCGGGCCATCGATGGGTACCTGAGCAGATTTTAAGCTTGAAAATCAGGATAAGGGGGAGGGACCTATGCTAGTGATAAGTGTTGGACATGGGATTTGATTGGTGGAGTTTCCATACATTGAGTCCGGACCATTTTGGGGATTCTTCTATTCTATTTCTTTTGGGATTTTTTCACTTATCATTATAGCACGAGATGGCATATTTATTGTTCCTCATAATTGTACCCAACATTGGGATTTGGTCACTTATGCATGTTATGGGTTGTTCTCTTTGGTTTTTTCTATATCAATTATTATTTGTTGTTTCCTACTCTGATATTGAGGGTATTGTATCCCCAAGTGACCTATTGGACCCTCACTGCTAGTCTGAAACCTCTATCATACAGGTATGAACGCTTGAGTTCATGTAACTACTCGGCTCGGTGCACCGGTTTAGTGGATCCCAGGTCGAAGATGATACAAATTGGTGTAAGAGGAGGTTATTTTCCCTTTATTACTACTTGGGGATGGTATAAAGAAGATTAGGAATGTGCCGAGTCTTCGTAATGATCTCATGCTTGGGAGTATATAACCCATGTATAGGGGAAAACCCTAGTCAGCCGAGAAATAGAATGTTGTTCTTGTAGCATGTTGTTACATTTTATGATATTTCAGGATTAGGTGATTCACTTGTTGTGTGATTTGATGGATTTTTGGCATTTATAATTTTTCCAAAAAGGTATGAAGTTTTTAATTCATGTATATTTCAAGGAATCTATGTATGATAGTGACATGCATCATTATAGGCACACAAATGGGATGGGTGTGCTTGATGTAAATGTTATGATGCATATGTTCATTTACTAGTAATGAATTATGCCTCACAATATGGTATGAATGAGTAAAAAGGGGAAGTGATAATTTCTAGTAGTAAATAGAAAGTAGTTTTGGATAATGAAAAAAGTGGAATAATTTATTATAGGGGTAAATTGAAATATGAAAATGGTTTGAATGGGAGTAAAATATAAGGCTGGTAAAACTGATAATTAGATACCGTGTTGTCCAGGAACATAGCGAGATGACCCAGAGTAGTGAACAGCTATGAGTGGGCTCTTTGGCATAGTGTAAATGAACTAGTTTGGTTATCACAAGTGATGATCTTATCTATAACTCTTTATTCTCAACGAATCATTATGGATGTATTCTAAAGCTTATTTTGGAATTGTAGAGAAATTCCACCTCAATGAGGTGCATCGGTTGGGTGAGATGAATATGTTTCCAATAACGCTCCTCTAGTAGTGGATTAAGAGAACGTGGTTATCTATGGGGATAGGTAAGGGATGTTCCATGAGAACTTTTCTCATTTTATGTAGATGATTGAATGAGACCCTTGGTGAGTTTCCTCGACCATGTTTTAGCTGACCATGGATTTTCATCTGTAGCACCCTTTTGCCATTACAAGAGAGGGTGGTGTAGAAGTACTGGAGTTATGAATAGACTCCATACAATCTATTCTCGACCATCTATAGACTCCTCTTTAGAAGCAGGTAATGTTAGCAGCCAATATGCTAAGGGGGGAAGCAAAACGTTGGTGGAACATTATGATTCAGAAAGAGCAGGTTGAGGGGATGATGTGGAAATATTTTCAGGGGATGTTTCTTTAGAACATCTATCCAGAAAACTTGAGTTAGGAGAAGGCTGAATATTTTATGAGGTTTACTTAGGGGACAATGTCGGGGATGGACTATGATATCTATTTCCCATATTTGAGATGCTTCGTTCCAACGTTGATGGGAGATGAGGCAGATGCGGTAAAATGCTTCCAGGATAGTCTGAAACACGAGATCAGTTCTCAGATTAATATATTTTGACTAAAAATGTATGTTGATGTGGTAGCTCAAGACTTTATATCAGAATTAAACCTGAAGGGAGATTCAGTTAGTAAACCAGTTGTGTCGGTTGGGTGAGCAAGTGGTTCGGAATTTAATATTAGGAAGCACCACTTTCAAACCTTACATTAAGGGGAAGCCCGTGGAGTAGTCAAAAGAGGGAGTTAGTTTCCCAAAGTGGTGGCCCGGTCTTCTATTTTCACTTCGGTGGGTCGAGGCATAAGTTTGGCCTGTGTCCCCACCCACCAGTTCAGTGCCCAGTGCGGAAGGATAGACCACATACAGAGTTTCTACAAGAAACTACAAGATTCAGGGAATGATGGAGGTCAGAGGCAGATGCCAAGTGTAGGCAAGGGGTATGTTACCCCATATCAGTCATATAGTTGGATCTCCATGAGCCATACCTATAGGGGCGGTAGACGTGGAACTTTGGGTCAAGATCACCCTTACCAATTGAGTAGTGCAACGTAGGGTACTCAGGATGGAGCCTAGGGTAAAGGGGCATGTCACCTCCATGTAGTTCAGGCTACACCTATAGGTGTTGAGGCCGGATCATTTACTATTCAAGGTATGATTCCTGTTGCTTCCTTATTTTCTAGTGTTTTATTAAATACTGGTGTTACACGTTCCTTTAATTAAGCATAATTTGTAGTTTTTTGGGCATAACCATAGAGACTACTTTTGGGGTAATATTGCTTGATACTCCACTAGGAGTGCGAGTCAAGAACATCAGGTAGTGTAAAGGTGATCTATGGATGTTGGGGGATATCATTTATGTGTGATCTATTTGTCCTATATATGTCATGTTTTGGCAAAATCTAGGTAATGGATTGGTTTGTGTTATATCAAGCCCATATCGAGTGTTACCGATACTTGTTAACATTCACATCTCTCTATGGGATCCCTCATGTCCTTCGTAGTGAGTGGGGTACTCGGGCGGGCCACAAAGGGCAGCTATGCCATCAGATGGAAGATCTCACAGCCCAAGTGGCATGCCTTATGATAGATGATGTTGGAAAAGGATAGCCAGTATCTCTTTTTTTAGTGGACAATTATTAGTATGTGTTTCATGAGGACTTCTCAAGGATACCATGTAAGAGAGATGTTGAGTTTACGATATAATTGTTTCTTAGAGTGAATCCAATTTCCATTTCCACTTACTAAATAGCGTGAGAAGATCTCCTAGATCCGAAAGTTCATTTTGGGTAATTGGAGTGTAAGGGGTTTATACCTTCTAGTATATCACCTTGGGGATCTCCTCTGTTGTTTGCTAATAAGTCTAATGGATCATTGAGTCTATGTGTCGATTATAGGAAGCTAATGTAGACAAAAGTTAAGAACGAATTCCCTTTTCCTAGAATTGATGACCTGTTTGATCAGCTCAGAGGGTCCTTAGTGTTTTCCAAGATTGATTTGAAATCAGGATACCAGCTATTGAGGGTGAGACCTTTTGACAGACTCCAGAAATCTCTCTAAGGCATGTACAGGTCATATGAATTCATGGAAATGTTGTTTGGTTTGACTATTGCACTTGCTGGGTTTTTGGCCTTATTGAACTGGAATTCCAACCTGTATCTAGATCTGTTTTCAGTTGTTTTCATTGATGGCATCTTGGTGTACTCCAGAACTCATGATTATTATTCCAAACATCTTTACATAATTTTTGCCATACTAAGTGAGCATAGGATTTATGCTAAAATATCAAAATCTCGGTTTTGGATTGATGAGGTGAACTTTTTGGGACATGTCATTTCTATGTTAGGCATGTGAGTGGATCTCAAAAAGCTTCATCTTGTGGTGTGTTGGGAATAGCCCAAGAACATCTCTAATATTCAGTGTGTTCTGGGTTTTTCTAGTTATTAACGAATGTCTATTAGAGATTTATCTCATTTGGCAGTGCCACCCGTAGGCCTAACCAAAATGGGGGTTAAGTTTACATTCATAGAGGCTTCTTAGAATGCTTTCTAGGAGCTAGATAAGCAGTTGACCACAACACCAATTTTGATCTTAACTGATCCCGGTAAGAAGTATACTTTGTTCTGTGATGCGTTCAGTGTTCTACTTGGGGAAGTGATGATGAAAGATGATTGGGATTTAGATTTTAGGATGAGGTACATGAGGAAAAATGAATGAAATTATCCATTTCACGACTTGGTGAAAGTTTTTGTGTTACACGGATTAAATTTTTGGAGGAATTAATTGTTGGTAGAGCCCTTTATGGTGTTTACTGACTATAAAAGTCTCAAATACATCTTTTCTCAGTGGGATTTCAATATTAAATAGAAATGGTGGGTCGAATACCAATATTATTTTGATTTTGAATTGGTTTACACACTTGGAAAAGGAAATAGTGTCACTGACTCTCTTACCTGGAAGACTTATATTCAAGTAGTTTAGGAATCCAGTTTAGAGTGGGTGATGATGTCCTTGTTTGATGAGATGCATTTAGAGTTACTAGAGGGTCATGAGAAGATGGAACTTTCATCTATAGTAGTTGAGTCAGCAATTTTGAGCTGAGTTAAAGAGAGTCAGTTTGTAGATGTGGAGTTATTGTCTATGAAGGAATGTAGTCAAGGTGGGGAGTCACCTTCGGGTTGGACCATTGGAACTGATGAAGTTTCTTATGTTCATGGTCATGTTGAGGTGTCAGTAGATGTACGGGAAGGATTGATGTGTGAGTTCCATGCATTAATGTGGTATGTTCATAGGGGAATGACTAAGAAGTACCATGATGAATGTAGGCAGTTCTAGGGGTTGAGAATGAAGAAGGAATTTGTGAGTTTTTTTTTGCGCGATGCCTTACCTATTAGTAGGTCAAAGATGAACATCAGTGCCCAGGTGGGTTGTTGCAGTCATTGCCTATTCATGAGTGAAAGTGGAATAATTCATGATGGACATTGTAGTTCCTATTATGAGGATGCCTCAGAAGAAATATTCCATTTTCATAAAATTAGATCGACTTATCAAATAGGACCATTTCAATCCAATTCAAGAAACCTTTACAGTCAACTAGTTGGGGAATTTGTATGTTCGGGAGATAGTATAGTTTCAAGGTGTACTGAGAACCATTGTTTCAAATCGTGATCTTAGTTTCACCACACACTTCTCTAAGGGGATACATAAGGCACTTGATACCCAGGTGTTTTTCTATGTGGCTTACCACCCACATACTAATGGGAAGTCGGAGCATAAAATTCATTTATTAGAAGACACATTGAGAGCATGTGTTCTGGATTTTATTAGTTCATGGGAAATAAATTTTTCTCTCGTTTATTTTTCTTATAACAATAGTTTTTTCGCTAAAGTTCAGAATTCACCTTTCGATGTACTTTATGGGAGACCGTATAGATCATCGTGGTTTTGGTTAGAGGCCAGAGAGTCTGAATTTTTAGGGATGAGTCTTTTTTAGGAGACGTCGGAGAAGGTTTGATTGATTCAAAAGCGTGTGGATACAGCTCAGAGTTTATATAAGTCATATGTATATTAGCATCATAGAACTCTTGAGTTCGTGGTGGGTGATAGTGTGTTTCTTCATGTGTCTCCATGGATCGTTCACCATCGAATTCGGAAGTTGGGCTAGTTGGAGCCTAGATATGTGGGGCCATTTGACATTTTAGATAAGATCAAACCAGTGGATTACCAAATAGCTCATCCATAGAGGTATAGTGGGATTTATGATGTTTACATGTTTTACAACTCTGAAATTATCATCCAGATCCATCTAATGTGATAAATTCCAAGGATATCAATCTTGAGGTTGATGTTTCATTTGAGGAGCACCATGTTCGTATTGTAGATAATTGGGAAAAAGTATTGCTGGGTAAGGTTGTGTCCTAGGTTTGTGTTCTACTGAAAGATGTTAAATATTAGGAGGAATCATTGGAGGGGGAATATGATATATTGTTCTAGTGGCTCAATCTCTTTTCTTTAAAATCTCAATGATTCTTGAGAATAGTGGCTTGGGGATGGGTTGTTATAAGGTGGGGAGGTTGTAATATCCCAAATTTCCCAAAAAAATTATGTTTTACTTACATTTCAATTTAATCCCTTCATTTGAGATAATTATGTTCTTTCAAATGTCCTTGAGTGTATTGGCGTTTTTCAAGGGGTTTGGGACACGAAAAAGGGGGGGAAGAGTTTTCTGGGCCAGCCGCACGGTCTGGGCACAATTAGTGCTAACTGTGCATGATCCCTAGGTAAACCATACAATAGTAACATTTTTGGATAGTATCCTCCACATGGTTTGTGCGCAGTTTTGAAAACCATGTGGGTAAACTGTGTGAGGGGGATCTTTGGGACAAAAGAATCTACATTGTTTTTCAACTATTTGGAAAACTGTGCGGGTAAAATGTGAGGCCCAAAAACATTTAAAAAATTAAATGTTTTCCACTCTGGGATTTTATAACCCACTCTGGATTATCCTCCTCCTCCTCCCTTTCAACCCTATGAAAAAAACAAGGGGACGAATAGACCCTAAGGATAAATATCTTTTGATTCTTGGTCATTTATAGTGTCGTTGTATGTGAATTGATGATCTGAGTAATGATAAACTCCCTCATTCATTTCATTTTGGATTAGGGTTTCTATTTCCAACCCCTCTACATATGAAGTACTCCACACCTACATTTTCGGTGAGTTTTTGGGTAAAGCTTCTAGGGTTGGTTGAATCATGATCTAAGACTTCGGTTGGGAGTGTGTTCACCAATGGATTCATGGTATGTGTTCTACATGTTTTATCCCATGGTTTTTTGAGTAGATTTGTGCATGTAGGGTTTTATTTCATTCTATTTTTTAATAATTCTTCATGAAATTGAAATGATGTGATGTAGTGGTCACTAAATAACTAATTGAACCCCTCTTGATCCCCATGGGATGAAAGCAGGATAACACGACCGAATTAGGGCCTCCCGAGGGGCATGCTGATTTTTCCCAGACTTGGAGTTAGCAATGTAAGTTTAGGACATCGTGAAAGCACGTAGATCCCATGATGATTATGTTAATATGATTAAAGGAATTTCAATTGGTGTCTAGTAATACACCAAGGTTGGGTAATTAACTAAGAGGTTGTTTGGTTGGAGTGAAAAGGGTTAAATGGATTAATGGAAAAATGCTACAGAATTAGATTATGACTTGAATATTATTAGTGAGATAGGAATTGATAATGGGAATGGGAATAAAATGGTAAAGTAATATGGACAATTAAAGTGTCAATAGATTTTTGAAAAATTTAAATTCCCATTTATTGAGATTATTGTGAATTTATAAATGATATTGTCTATGTTATTTTGATATGTTGTTTTGTGGTGAATGATAAATAAGAATGTGTATGTGTCATGGATACGTGGGGTATTGACATGAGGTTTTAAGCCCATGGGTCGAGTTGGACCAAGGTTCTAGATTCTCCCCTAAACACACAGGTTAGGGAAGGGGACAAAGTTCTATTCCCCTAATGGTTTCATTCCACCCAGACTAAGACTTTGAGGTGACGATATTGGGAATTGTTATATTTTCATGCCTAGAAAGATAGGACTTGTTAGATTACCACATGATGAGAACATTGATCATCCCTAATCAATTGAACATATGAAAAGGGTGAAATGATAAATAAAATTTCTTTGTAATATAAATGGGTTAATTGGTGCATTATCTTAAGGAACATAAATAATGTAGCAAATTGAGATGTTTACCTTAAAATGACTTTATTTATCTTTTCCATGGACTATCTTCCTTTCTAGATATTTTTTAGAAACTATTGGTGGTGTCCTACTATGTTATACTCACACCCTGCTCGGTCCACCATTGGTTACCCGAGCAGATTTCATGCTTGCAGGTCAGGACGAGTGGCAAGGACCCTATGCTTGGAAGATGAGTTTGACATGGGATATGTTTGGGGGGGTAAGACATAGAGTCTAAACAATTTTTGGGATTCTACTATTCTGTTTATTTTGGTTTTTCATCACTTGACAATGAATCATGGCATGTGATATTTATTGTGGCTTATGATTGTACTCAGCTTTGGGATTTGGTAACTTAGGCATGTTATTGATTATTGATTTTTTTCTATTTAATTTATTATCTGATGTGTCTTACTTTGATTATGAATGTATAATCTCCCCATCTAACTTATAGGACCATCGCTGCTATTTGGAACCCTCTATCGTATGGGGAGGCGCACTTGAGGTCATGTAACTAGTTTTGTGGCCAATTTTCTATGGTGTATATGATTGTGATTTTGGAAGGTGATGGGGTTGTTATGGAGTTTGATGGATATGATTCAACTCAATACAATGTTATATGATGATGAGGAAATCTGGTTTTTTGGATCTACATTCTATTTTTAATCCTGATATTGAAGGTTTTTTGGTTAATGTTCTCTTGATGGTGATTGTAAAGGAAATGTTTGGTGGCCCTAGTGTTGAATACTTCATAAAAGACTTAGTCTACTCCATATTATGCATTATCTCTATGATTACACCAATATTTTACCATTAATATTTTCACAATGGTATTAAATGTGTTTTGGGATGTGAATTTGAACGGCCGACCGCGTTCCAAGAGGCGTCTCTCATGGTGGCTTAGTATCTATATTTTGTCCAAGCATGATTGGACTTCGTGGTGGTTATACAGTGGTTTCATTATATGAATCACTACTCTGGTTCTTTTTAGTGGATATTTTGGATATTTTTGGGTGAATTCCTCCAAAAAATAGGTGTTAAGGATTTGTACTGTTGGGTTAGGGATGGTGATGTGGAAAAGTTCATCACCCAAGGTATTAGTGTTGGTTTTGAAATTTGAATTTTGAAATAAGAAAATTGAAATTTTTTTTGGGGGGGGGGGGTATGTGTGACTCATGTGATGTGATTATGTAGGATCCAACTTAAACAAAAATTGGATTTTCCAAAATCAAAAAGAAATGTTTATATTATAATTTACTTCATGTATTTCATGGACGTGCAAGTCATTTTGAGACATGGTATCCAATATTTCCATCCACAGAAATATATTCGGGACACCATTAGTTATCGATCCAAAAATTACATTTCCCATGATAAAATATATGTTTCTTCACATTAATACATAGTATACATTCCATAATTTATAGGTTTATTATATTATTAATATAACCCCATGAGACTATGTATAAAAGTGTGTATCTAGGTTGTCCTAAAATAATTCATCCCCCTAAGAAATTTCAATCCGAATCATATTAAACTTAATAAATTAATTAATAAAATTTCAGATACATAAAATAATCACTCAGGTCCAATTTATTATAATTATCTAGTATTATTCATTTGGATACCATGTCATAAATGAATCAAAAAATCATTCCACCGTTATCAAAATAATTATTATAGTTGTTTTTGTGTAAATGGATTATGTAGTTAAATTATAGACACACTAGACCAACATTAATATAAATTTTATTTAAATTAATTTACAATAAAAAATACTCTATCATGGGGAACTACTAAATTTTTTAAACCTTGGAAAAACAATCTATCATAATCTTATTGATACTTTTGAATTATTTAAAAAATCAAACCCCATAGGCCAGTGTATAGATCATCTATACTCTATTCCTGAATCATAAAAGCTTGTATGCACACAAAACACATCATAAATTAAGGAATATAATTATTATCACATACCTCAACCATAAACATCCATTTCCTTTAAGAGTAACCATTATGAATCCAACAGAGTTTAGATATTTCAATGAAATCATCTAGAATATCAAGAATATGGATTTTCATCTTAACATACAAAAATTTAAAGTAATAAAGAGTTAAGACATGATATCATTTTTTGGGTTATGTTTCAATAAATGGTACATGATTACATTTCTGTATAAGAGAAAGAGAAGAGATAATGGATGTAAAGAGTGGGAGAGGGTTTCTATACACATTTACCTCACACAAGGATAAAAATTTAGGGTAACTTATTTTATTCCTGTTTAAATAAAAAAAATATTAACAATATAATACAATAATAATAATCATTCCCCTCTATATAAAAATACACCATTTAAATATGTTAATTTATTCAATATTTAAAGAACCATTTTAATAATAATTAATCCCTTTATAAAAAACATTATTTAAATAATCATCATCCAAATCATCATGTGTTTTATTAACAAAAACCTCCATGTCTCTGCTGATGTAACTCCTACTCCATATGTAATTATAAATTATAGACCATGGAACCTTGAAAATTCCCTTTAGTGAGTCATGAAGAACCAAGTAATCCATCTCCACTTATACAAGATAGATCTTCATTTTCTGGAGAAGCCAAAGACCAGTGAAAAGAGACACTGCCTCATCTTGGATAACATGGCCTTGACGAAAACATGCTTTGAAAGAGAGAATGATAGAGCTGTGAGAATCTCGAACTACCCCCCCCCCCCCCCCCCACACCCACACACACACGATGAGTAACATAGATACAAGATCCATAAGTGTTGAGTTTCAATCCTGAGGGGTGAGGGAACCAACGCACCTATAGCCCTTGTCTGTCTCTAGTAGTAAGGGAGGAGGTCCTCGCATCAAGAAGATTGATATTGGGGGAGTACTCCCAAAATTTGAGCATGATGGTGAAATACCTTAGTATGAGTTTTGTGCGGATGATCAGTTAGTGACTCCGGGTGGGCACACATTCAATGTATGATCAATTCTGAGCATTCCATATGCACTAGAATCCAGCAAGAAGGACCAATTATCTCACCATTCTCTCTAGTCCTTTGGAAGAGGCTACATAGAACCAAGAATCAAAAAAATAACAAGTGAGTCACATATAAAAAAACTTGTGATATCACCGAACGATCTCCAAATTGAAAATTCACATTCAATTTCAAAAAAAGATATGATTAAAAGACTCTTCCTTGTGAATACTACAACATTATCACCTGGAAACGGAGGAGATTACCCATGTGTTGAATATTTTCATCTGTGGCCAACACGCAGTTCCTAATCCTCTATAGAAGAAAGTTGATCTTATAGGAATTTACTTCCTCCACAGTAACACCACCCACACATCCATCTCCTCCCCTGTTCGCGTCAACCTGTAAAAAAACCTTAGATGAGAAAGTACTGGAAGCAGACGCGGTGAAAATTCATTTTCCAGGCTCTAGACTGAAGACGATGCTGTTGTAAATGACTCTTTAATCAGGAGTTAGGATAACATCAATGAAACATGGAATGAAAATAGCCTCATTGAATTTAATACCATGGATGAGGATCCTAGGGAAGCCTTGAATCCATCTCATCCAGTTATGGAACCAAAAGAAATGTCTCCCTTACCAAAAATCTAGCGAGAGTGTTCTTGGAGAATCTGAAGGTGTGGATATACTAATGGCCTGATGGATGGTGGGATCATCCCAAAAATGGTCACCTCCCACTAGCTTTCCCTTTCATGTGATTAACCCAAAGGGTGTTCTCCTCTAGGTACTCCCAACCATGCTTAGAATGCCTACATTAAAGTTTCACTGACAAGTTCTGAATGTTGATACCAACTACCCCATATGGCCTTGTCATATACCCTCATGAAGCCCAGTGATGCTTTCCATCACAAAAATGTACATCTATCATTGTTTAGAATTCATGTTTCAGATGCATAACTTATTTTATATACACTTAATCATTGAAGAACCACACTATTTAATGTTAGGTTTTCATTCTCATGGACATATCAATCCAAAGATCCTTTAAAACTATGAATTATTAAAATCAGCTACATCTAAATTAAAATTTTATACTTCCCTCTTAAAATTTTCCAATACCTATTAAAAACATTCATCCACTTAAAATACAAAAAAAAAGAAATTTTGAACCAATTAAATAATACATATCAAAACATTTTCAATTCTATGATATATCTGACCAAACACTGTCATAGAAATGGTTACCCTTAATTGTAAAATATAAAATTGAAAAAATTACCATATAATATAATTAATCACACTTTCTAAAAATTACATAAGATTAGGGTGTTACAACTATAATCTTCAAATATCAACTATTATAAATATTTAATTCTCAAGTTTTTCATGGAACATCTCATTAAAGTTATCTTTTGTACATGGAAAAAATTATTATATAAAAAATAATATAATGATAGATGGAATAAAAAATAATTTGTTATTTAATAGTTTATTTGATATATAGATATGGAAAAGTAATGATTTATCATGTTTTAGTGGTATTATTATAGTTCCCTATAGACATTACCATCTAATTACACTACCTAAGGTAATTATTTCATTAAAATACATTCTCAATACACTTTATGTTTAGTATTTTAGATAATTAGAACAAAATATTTACAATGAAACCGTGTGTTATTTGTTAAAATTTGATATTTCCCCTTATGTATGAAACTACTCAAAAAAATAAGTTGTAGAAAACTCCCAAATATTATCCACAAAAGGAACTCTTCTATACATTTCATTCATCTCTAATCTTCATAATCTTGGGAAATAGAAACATGATAAATGTGTGAGCTCAGACGCTCATTTAGGTTAAGAATAGGAAATAAATATAAAATATCATAAGTGGGAATTAGAGGAAAATATTAGTATAATTCGGATACATGATAGAGTCATACTTGATAAATAATAGTTCATAAATTATAAAACAACATTGGAATACATCAGGAAAATTTCATTTATAATAGAATCATGGAATGCAAGATAACTGTGGTTTGTATATAAGAAAATAAATCATAACATAATGGATCTAGTATCACAAACAATTTCCTTTAGTGGATGAAGCTTTAATCACCCATTTACCGTAGTGGATGAGTAATTACTCACATATTTCTTATTGTTGTTTGAATATCACAATGTGTTTAACCATTATCTCATGATATATAATGATTTTCAAAATTAATTATAGGGATATATAAGGATCACCCATAACTTAAGATTAACCATACACATATGTTCCATAACAAAAAAACATTACATAAATAAAACTAAGGAATAATAATGGGTTTCATAAATATTTTAAATGTAAATCACACACATTTTATAGGTTGAAGAACCCGAGGAAAGAAAATGGTTATCCAATAACAACATGTTACTTTATAATTAAATATAATTCAATCATGATAAAAAAATTATTTGTTATTTACACCATATAGATAAAGGGTATAATCTTAAGATAATAATTTCCCCAATAAATATACATATGGAACCTAGGAAAACACACTTCAATCAATGAAATTAAAAACATGGTATTTAAAAAGTAAAGGTGTTAAAAAATATTTGTCTTTTCATCGTGGATTGTAAATTAAGAAAATGACAGTGATAGATAATATATATGATAGAGAATAATGTTACATAGCTGATCTATAGAATGATGTAGGATGGTTTAAAAAGAAAATACCCCCATTTTAATAATTAAATATAACAAGGATGATATGATAAATGAAAAACAACCTATAAAAATAAGGTTTCGAATGATATCACACAAAAAGGTATCAAGAATATAATTTTTTCATACCATGATCTCAATAAAAAAATTTATAAATATATATATTTATTAGATAATATTTATTTCAAAATGAATCTCATTATTGTAAATACTTTTAAATATTATGAGGAAAATGGAGGTTGAAATTGAAATGATATTTTAGAAAAAACATTAAAGTAGATTTAAAATAAAAACCAAGATTCTAAATTGAAAATAAAATTTATAAAGGTAAAGTGTAATATTTTGAGAAATATTATTTTTAAAATGGACCACCAATAATGGTTCCCTGGAAATGATATAATGATTTCTATGAGATATGTATAGGCAAAAATTAAACACTTTATTATGAAACGACCATTTTTAATGCATATAAATTAACTTTTTGAAAATACCCACTCTAAAAAGAATATTAAATGTTCAATGAATTAAGACTCCATTTACCCAAAGGAGATTATAAAAAATATATATAAAAAATATTTGGGTGTTATAACCCAATAATGGAAAATAAATGTCCCTCGTGAAACATTATAAATCGAGGAAAGGATATTTGAGTTATTAATATCTCATATGGGAAAAATACACCCTTGGGTATGAAATATTTGAAAATGTTTTTACGTGGTAAAATTTATAAATATAGAGAATACCACATAGTAAAATCAAATTAAATAATTTACCCAAATTCTATCAAAATCATAGTCATATAGTAATCATGACTCAATGAAAAAAAACATTATTTAACAAATACTCTTATGAGAGAGGTAACACTTGAGTTAAATGGAATTTTATGATATGAAATTGTTTTGGATTTTTATTTTCAAATAATCATAATGAATTAAATTATAGAAAATTCAGGGGATATTAATTCAATAGAAGACCAGAGAATATAAATATGGTTAAAACCCTGAAACATATATCAGAGAATCGGTATTGAGACCACAAAACCCCATTACCTTTATTCCTTCATAGTCACAATGCACTATAAAATCCTATATTAAAAAATTTAATAATATAATCACCCAGTTTGTAACCATTTTCAGATATATATATATATATATATATGTGTGTGTGTGTGTGTGTGTGTGTGTGTGTGTGTATATATAACCTTTTTTAAAATTTATTTTTAATTATTCATCATATATATATATTAGTTATTTATTATCATTTCTCGATATTGATTGTGAGTAAACATAACTATTTTGAACTCAATTCATATTAGTGATATAATTATTCATTTTTATTCTAAATATCATCAATAAAAGTTAAGTAAAGTTAATATAATTTTTTTTATAATTATTTATGATGTTATAATTTCATTCTATGTGATATTTGACCAAGATGCTTAAACATAAAATTAGTAGTCCAAGGATTTTAACGATTTTATAAAACAAAGGGAGTTCTATTAAATAAGGAGTTAAATATTTATGTTTACTATATATAAAAAACTCACTATTTGTGTTTTTGTGTCATATATTATAGGAAATTAAATTCCATTATTGAACAATGATATAAATTTGTTTCATTGTTCATATAGGAGATCAAACCAACCTAAATATGGACTTGCAATTGTTAAAGGATGATATGTGGTGTTTTCGTTTTAATATCAATATACCATAATAATAATGGTCATATTTAGTGTTTATAATTTTTTTATATGATAATTTTAAATATATATATGATTAAGCAAACCTATAAAAATTAATTTCATAGTATGATGTAATAATTTTTTAACTCTTAGAATTCTTTTTTAAAGAAATTGAATTTACCATAGTTTTGTAAAGGTCATATAGTTAGTTTTATATCCAATTTGCCTTTAAGTAAAATTAATAATTTCATAAATATATTATATATCCTTTAATCCCATTCTTATAACCATACATGAATGGAATCCATGAAAAACAAAATATATCGATCCATTAAGGCAGTAGTCTGACATAGACATGGGTTATGATTTAATTATCCAAAGTAAATGGAAAAATATTAATATAGTATATCATTTATGAATAAAATATACACCATAAAAATAATAATTATATATTAAATTACCTATTATTTCCATCCATTAAATTAGTTTTTTAAAAAACATTTTTCCTTGTGGAGGTGGTTATCTGCACAGTTCACAATTAAAAGTTGTGTTTTTGTTAATATAAAAGTGAGAAATGTGTTTGATGCTTATAAAATTATTATATTAACATACTAGTCTACAAAAGATAATAACTCTAATATTTTAATTTTTTTTAAATTAGATTTAGTAATAATTAGTAAACATAAGTAAAAACGAAATGAGAAAGATGAGTTTAGAAGATTATAACTCACTACTTCAATTATGTTCTTTAAGAAAGGGGTTTACGATTTTGAGGGATGGTATATTAAGAAGAAAAATACATATTAAATGTGGATAGGAAAATTATAGGAGAGTTTTTTATGGATATTTTTATGACATAGTTGGGATTTGGTGTTGGGGATGTATGGATAAGAGTTCCCCATTTATAAGTGAATGGTATGTGGCTCTTGTAAATAGCCAAAAATTTCAATAATGGGAAGTCGCTAACATGGAATGTGGGACAAAAATATTGAAATAATGGAGTGCGGGCTATATATGTTACATACACTCTTATTTGAATCAATAAAAAACTTTTTTTATCATGTTAGGTTCTTTACCTATTATGTAACTCATTTTTAACCTTCTATTTTTATCATAGAAACCGGTTTTTATGTATTTGATTTTTCTTTTATTCCCAATTTTTTTTCATTTTTATATAAAGTAGATTTAAAAATAAAATATTAAAATCCAATTAATATAATATAACTTATAAATGAAAGAAATTGATTTTAAAATATTAAATGTATAATGTATTGAAAATAATTAATTTTTGAAATCAATCTTATGTTCAAAAATGTAAAATATTTGTTCATAAATTAAAACATTTTTTTTTAAAAAAATTAATGTTTCTACTAATATATATTTGTGTGTGTGTGTGTTTTTGTGTGTGTGTGTGTTTTTATAGAATAAAGTTTTCATGAATTTTCAATTCATACTTATATACTAATGATTTCATAAAAGTCATGTTTTCTCTTAAAATGGAATGTTGCACTATTCACTTAAAAATCATTCAATATAGAACAAATATTAGACTGAAATAATATTTACAAACTAATTATAAAAAGTAGTTTACATTTTTGAAAATTAAATTTTAGAATTTTTTTATTAAATTATAAATGAAAATATAATATATAATGAAAACCAACTTTTAAAAATCACATTTTTAAACATCATGTATTTTTAATCCGATGTTATGTAGATTTATAACTAATTTTTTTTCATATGTTATTTTACAAATTTGTATTTTAAATACTATAATAAAATTTTTACTATGATCAATTTAATTTATTAAAATAAAATACCCCCTTTTTAAATATTTTTTTGAAAGGTATCCATTTTTAAAAAATAATCGAAGAAAATAATAATATATAATTATTTTAATTAATTATTATCTTTTTATAGACTAATTATTATATTATTAATTTTATATTAATATTTATTGGTCCATTTTAGTCTAGTGTCTATTTGTATAGTGTCGTGTTTAACACAAGGTATAGAATAAGTTGTTTATTTAAGGAAGATGTACAGTAAAATATCAGGCCAGTACATTCTCCCACTAAAATAAACTACATCCTCATAATTTAAATTTTACCCATTGAATAAAGTCGGTCAGGGTATTCTCAACATATTCATCATTCATGGTATAACCACAAATATGACATCTACCGTACCCTATTAATCTATGTCAAGTTATTTATATTTCTTCAAAAACAATTTCCATTATTAAAATCATATATTCTTGTATGTATATACCCTAGACATACACTCTTCCTGACATACCTCTCAAAAAACCATTTGAACATCTTTGAAATTAAACCACTGTAATATTTTTTAATCCATAAAAATTTGACTTTATCCATAAAACATAATTTTTTTAACCACTAGTTCTTAGGTCACACACTATTCCATATATATCATGATCCCAGAAATAATATAAAATTCATGAAGAATATCATGGGCCACTTTTTCATTCAAAAAATAATCAATTACAATGATATCAATACCATCTAACTCACATTTCGTAAAATATTTCAATCCATTATCACATAAACATCATTTAAATATTAAACTTAAGAGTTATGAATACCACAATCATGTATTCTCCAATATTTATACCTATAAACACAAGCTTTTCATCTAATCAATTTACAGGGTTAGGGATACCATTTAATATATGATTCCAAACAATTAAAAAAGAATTTGTAACATCCCAGGTAAATAAAGAATAATACATTTTCATATATATTTTCATTTTTTTGAATTAAATATTAATTTTATATAAATGGGAATGTTATGTTTGATGGTGTACCTGGCATGCAAAAATGGGGTTTTCCATAGTCTAGTGTTGCACACAATGCTCCGTCATACTAAAAAATAATAATATAATATTATTTTAAATGGTAGTTAATGGCTAGCCGTTTTATTGGTGGGAATTAATATAACTAACTTAAATACGATTATACATGTTTGTTAAATGTTTTTACATTTATACAATAAAAGTTAAGGTTTAAAATGTGAATGAATCCAATTTTAAGCATAATCACTATAATATTCATTAGAAGGTTGATTTACAGCCTTTTGTTGGAAAACCCTCATTTAATATAGTTTTGGTCAGTTTTATATGTTCTATTTGTCAAAATAAATTACTTCTTTAGAATCAGGGAATCAAAATTAACTTTGGGTAAATTTTTAGTATTTTTATTTTAAAAATATTATGTTAATGAATGGTTAAAATACTGTATTTTAATTCAAAACTACATTTTAATCTAATTTATTATGATGGTTAGATAATATTTTTCATTGGTTTTAATGTGTAATTAGATTATATTTTTACCATATAATCAAATTGAGGTCATTAGAAGTAATTCACTTTGAAATTGGACATAAATAAGTGTCCATCTTTAGATAGTTATTATTTCTTAAAAACATGATTTTTTTGACAAGTAGAATAAATTCTAAATTATTTATTGAACTTATATTTTTTTAATTTGGTTAAATAAAAATCATTTTTTAATTTAGAATATTACATATAGATTATGCTGAATTTTTTGTATTTTTTTTAAAACCATTAATTTGTTATGAAGAGTAAAAACATCGAGTAGTTGTTAAAAACTAGCATCTTTATTTAAATGAAATCCTACCATTTTTATGAATTAGAAGTCAAAAATATTACATACATGGTTTTTATCAGTATGAAAAATGTGGTTCAATAAGATAAATATAATTTTTTGATGAATAGTAACTTTTGACTTATATTTCCCGTGGTTAAAGGTAAATAGGGTATTTCAAGGTCTAAATATTATAATAATAATATTAAATTACCCAAAAATGTGTCCTAATACTATTGGTTGAAATATTTCTGATTATGGTCATCCTTGGGATGGTTTTCTGACCCCATGGATCCACTTAAGTGTGAAAATGACACATTATTTATATAATGTAAAGGAAAAAATGAATTAAACATATATAATTTTGTAAATAAATTTTTACTTGTGGTTGTATAATTTATCTCTTTAAATATAAATATTCATTATAAATCTAAAACTATTTCCTACATCATGATATTTTTTTATAATTTTTAGACATCAAATAACTAAAATTATTTTTTACACAATAATGATGTTGTGTTTACCTCATTAATGAATGAATTTAATAAATAAGATTATAAAATTAATAAAAATTAAAAATATATAAAAAACATATAGAATTCTTGTTGGATAATTTTATTTTGAACAAGAGTTGTATTATAATCTACTTTAATACGTTTTGGACATTTTGAAATAGAATATCATTATATAATAAGATAATATTTTCAAACTTTCCTAAAGAGCCTCTTCTACCCCTTATAAAAATCCCTCACAACTAACCCATTACACACACCTCTCAAACCCCTTTGATCATCCAACCTCTTCCCAAATAACCTCTGAATATCCATCTCCTCTACCTAAAATCCTTACCTTAGGAAGATGGAACTTCAAGAATCCTTTTGGTTCAAACCAAAGGGTGTTACCAGATTTAAAGGTAACATATTCACTTACGTTATTTTGTTTTATTTTCCTTCTCCAACCACATAAACTCTTTCTATTAAATTATTTTATAACAAACCCAATATCCTAAATATACTATTTTCTTTATGAGAATTAATTAAACTCAACATACAAACCCCTCCGTCTAATAGGTAATGAACATACTGTTTTTGTGGATGATAAACTACTGCCTCACGAAATGATGATTGTTCAATATTCTCATACCAACTCTTATGGTGACCATTATGATGGAACTGTATTTACATGTGATATATATTATATTTATATTATCTATAACTTCTTTATCTGTCATTTATATCATACCTTTATGGTTTCCATAATAGGTAAACACGATAATTTCATTTGAGGATGTGCGGACTACCGCCCCCCTCAAAGTGATATGACTCATTCATACCATACATGGAACGTATAAAGGATGGTGTTAATGAACTTATTAGACATATATAAAATATTATATTATATAGTAATTATATTATACTAATGTATCATTATGTTTTCGTTCCATTAAAATATGAAATAGAAATGAAAGTAACGTGCATGCGTTCGTACGGCTTGGCGTCTCAATGAACGGTGCATTTTATTTCGTAACTCCAATTTTTATTTCCTGATATAAATAAATATATATACATAATATATATGATATATATGATATCTAAATCATTAATTCCATTCTGGAGATAAGATAATTTTGACCACATGAACTACTTGTAATTATAAGAAGATCATTTTTGACTCTAGTACCAAATATCTATAGGACAACCATTTTTAACATAAATGATAGCATATGTTTATTACATGGTAATATTTGATATGAAAGGATTAATAAACATTAAAAAGGTTCTTAAGGAAGTATAAATTAAATTTATTTTATTATTCAAGAGACGAATGAATGAATGGGTCAAGTCATACATGAGGTAAGGGCCTTCATCTCAATCTCTTATCATTGAGGCATCCTTTGATTTACACACGGCATTATTTTATATGGAGTATAAACCCCTTTTACTTATAATTTCATTAAATGGGAATCTTTTTTCTTCAAATAATATTACTAAATGTCAGAAAATAATGTTCCTTTTTAACGTTATCAATGACAACGTCCTTTTCCACCGCCGCGAGTGTTATTTGATCTTTAGCTTTCTTAACAAGTCGTAATGTTTTTAAAAGCAAAAGTAATATCATATACTAATTTATGTATTTTTGTATTTAAAATGATTTTGGTAATGGATTTGTTATTTCAATATATTTAAATGATATATTGTGATTAAAGTGTGGAAATCATATCTTTCCTTTATGTTTCTTTTATGTATTATGAATATGTTTTGGTTCTTGGGAATTTTTTACATATATGGGTTGTTCTTTGATAAATCTAAGGTGGGTGAGCTTGAGATAGCTCGCAAATGCATAAGTTAATGTGACAGAGGTAAAGATGAATTTTTTTCTTAAGAGATTTAGGGAATATAAAATGATGGGTATTCCAAATGTAACTCCCTATGTTGATGTGGAAGCTACAATGTAAGTCTATTATGGATGCATGTGTTACGATTATGATATATGGTTTCTGTGGATTATTCATAGATCTAATGATTTTAGGATCTTTGTTAAAAAGATATTGTTTTGATGGACTAATGTTTCCTTTATTTATTTTATAACCCTTTCTGAGATTTTTAAGCTCATCCCATGTTTTGAAATGTATTTCACATGACTTAAAGATGAATAGGGTCAAGGGTGGGATCAAGGAAATGCCAAGCTATCTAAAACATGGAACTAGACATGTTCTTTTTTTCCTGACTTTTTATTTTATTAAAAAATAGAAACTGAGTAGAAGTGTTTACTTTGTAATACTTTGATATGTAATGTAATTTTTATGGCCTAATTCTATAAAACTCTAAACATGAAAAGATCATCAATCTGAATTAATCATTTAATTAAATATTATTTAATGATTAAGGTCAGGTCCTTATAGTTGGTATCAGAGGTCGGTTTAGACAACTTTAGATGTTATGATATTGTTAAATTAATATCCATATATTATTTTTAATTTATTGTTAGAATATAACTGATATATCATTTATAAATTACCATTTTGGCTCGTCGAAGATATTCCTATGTTAAGAATGATTTTTCATAGAGGAAATAGAGTAGCTTTTCTAGGAAGGCATATAGAGGGAAATGACCTTCCAAATTAGTATCCTATGATGGTCAGAATTAGAATTTAATATTTTTAATCAATTATGGATTAGTTGAATGAGGTGATAAATGGTGGTTGGGTTAATAGATGATATTTTGGTTTATTCCAAAAGTAAAGGGGACCATTAAAGTTGTTTATGTGTTTTATTTAGAACCATAAAAATGAAATATTTTGATAAATTCAGAAAGTGTGAGTTTTGGTTACAACCAATTTCATTCCTTTGTTTCATTTTTTATAAAATGAGATAAATTTGGATCATACTAGAACAAAATTTGTGGAATAATGATCAATAAGCACAAATAAAACTGAGATCTGATGTTTTCTTGGTTTGGAAGATTAATACAGTAGGATTTTTGAGAATTGTACACAGTTATCTAGTCAAATGACTAAGTTAACTAAAAAAGGTGTAAAGTTCATATGGAAAAACAAATGTGATGATTGTTTTTAGGAATAGTAAAAAAGATTTGTGAATGCTCCATTTTTTGCACAACCTTCCAGAAATGGTGAGTTTGTTATCCACAGTGATGCTTCCTTGAATGTAATTGGTTGTGTCCTTATGCAGAATGATTATGTAATTTCTTATGCATCATGTTAATTGAAACCTATTGAGTTACATTACCCTACACATGATTCGGAATTATCTTATGTAGATTTTTCTTTTAAAATTTAAAAGCATCATTTTTATAGAGTAAAATGTGAAATATATTCTGACCACAAAATTATAATGTATATATTCACATAGAATGAATTAAACATGAGATATAGGAGATGGAAGGAATTAATTAAGGATTATGATTGCAAAATTTATTACCATCCAGGAAAGGAAAATAAAGTGGATGATGCGTTGAGTAGAAAAAACTATGCTATATTAACCTTGTTACATATTGAACAGGATACTTTCATCAATGATTTGATGAACTTTGGCATAGAATTTTTTGGTGTAGGAAATTCCTCTATTTTGTTTCAGGCATCAGTGAAATCATCATTATTAAACAGAATTAATAAAGTGCAGAAGGATGACAGTGAGTTGAAGAAAATGTAGATTTGGTTCATATGGGAAATTTGGATGATTATAACATTGATATTGATTGTGTTTCGAAGTTTGGGAAGATATTATGTGTGCCCTATGATTTGAAGTTGAAGAAAGAGTTATTATTTTAAGCTCACAGTTCTCCATTTTCAGTTCATCCGGGAAGTACTTTGATGTGAAGAGTTCATTAAGAGTATTACTGGTGGGATGGAATAAAAATAGATATAGTTGATTTTATTGTGAAGTGTTTGACTTCTCAACTGGTTAAAGTGGAGTGGAAGTTACCAAAAGGGATGTATCAACCTTTATCGATGCCAGAGTGGATATGGAAAAATATATCCAAGGACTTTGTTATGGGATTACGAAAGACATATCAAGGTAATAATAAAATATGGGTTATTGTTGATTTATTGACATAATCTTCTCATTTCCTTCCTATTTGAGATACTTTGTCTCTAGATCATCTTTCTTGGTTTTATGTTAACAAGATAATCAAGTATCCTGGAGTTCCCCTCTCCATTATAAGTGATTGGGAACCCAGGTTTACTTTAAAATTTTGAAAAAACCATCAGAAGTCGTTGGGTACTGAATTAAATTTTAGTACATCTTTTCATCCTCAATCAGATGGGCAGTCTGAATGAACAATCCAGACTATAGAGAATATGTTACGTGTATGATCAATGGATCACCAGGGAAGATGGGACTGACATCATTTTTAGGTTAAAGTTTCTTATAATAACATTTTTCATTCCAGTGTACATATGGATACATTTGAGGCATTTTTTGGAAAGGGATGTTGGACACAAGATTTTTGAGATGATGTAGGTGAAATAGAACTAATGGGACCATAATTGGTAGAGGAGATGGCAGAAAACGTTCCCTTGATTTTGAAGAACATGAAAATAGCTTAGAGGAGGCCGAAAAGTTATAGGGATAACTGGAGGAAGGGTCTTTCTTTTGAGATAGGTGTTCATTTCTTTCTCAAAGTTTCTCTATGGAAAGGTGTGATGAGTTTTGTTAATAAGGGAAAGTTGTGTTCGAGGTTCATTGGACCTTATTAAATCTTGGAGAATGATGGATTAGTTTCCTAAATAGTGGCTTTACCTCCATTTTTATTCAAAGTAAAAAAAATTCATGGTAGAATGTTGAGAAATATTTGGTGGATCCATCTCATATTTTGAACCCAGAGGTAGTTCAGATGGAATAGAATCTCTCTTTTGTGGGGCACACAGTTTAGATTCTTGACTGAAGGGAGAATGTGTTACAGAATAAGGTAATTCATCAGGTAATGGTTTTTTGGAAAACCCATAGGGTTAAATTGGCAATGTGGGAATCTGAAAATAATATGTGGTATAAATACCCCCATTTATTTGATGATTGAATAAAAATTGCGAGGATGCAATTTCCAAATGGGGGAAGGATATAATATCTCAAGTAAATAATGAAAAATACATTTGCATATTTATTGTCATATTATTGAATTAAATATTAATTTTACTTAAAATTGGATGTAATTTTTGATGGTGTACTTAACAAGCAACAATGGGGTTCTCCAATGTCTAATGTTGCACACAATACTGAGTCGTACTGAAAAATAATAATATAATATTATTTTAAATGGTAGTAAATTCCTAATTGTTGTACTGGTGGGAATGAATAGAACTAAATACAATATTATTATACATGTTCGTTAAATGTTTTACATTTATCAAAAAAAAGATAGTGGCTTAAAACGTGAATGAATCTAATTCTAAGCATAAACACTTTAATATTCATAAAATGGTTGATTTACCACCTTTTGATGAAACAACCTCTTCAAATATAGTTTTGGTCACTTTTATATGTTGTATTTGAAAAAATAAAATTCTTATTTAGAATTATGACATCAAAATTTACATTCGGTAATTTTTTGGTATTTTTCTGATAATTTTTTTTTAATAAATAGTGAAAAATATTGTATTTTAATTCAATACTTCCTTTTAATCGAATTTATTTATATTGTTATATTAACTTTTATAATGGTTTTAAAGTGTAATTATATTATATTTTTATCATTTAATCCAATTTGGGTCATTGGATGTAATTTTACTTTGAAATTGGACATAAACAAGTGTCAATGTTTTTATAGTTACTATTTCTAATAATACACACTTTTTGTTTTAACAATGGAAATTAATTTTAAATTAATTATTTCAACATCTAATTTTTTTATTTGGTAAAATTGCCATCATTTTGGAATTCTAAATATCAAATATAGCCTATATTGATTTTTTGGTATTTTTTTGACAACCATCAATATTTTATGAATAGTGAAAACACTAAGTAGTAGATAAAAAATCGACTTCTTCTTTTAAATGAAATTTTACCACATATGTGAATTGAATTTAAAAAATCTGACATACATTGTTGTTATCATAAAGTAAAATTTAGTTCGATATGATGAACATATTTTTTGGTGAATAGTAACTTTTTACTTTTATTTACCACATTTAATGGTAAATAGGGTAATTCAAGGTAAAAATTATATTATAATAATATTAAATTCCCCTAACATGTATCCTATTACTATTGGTTGATACATTTCTGACCATGGTCATCCCTGGTAAATTTTTGGGACCCCATGGAGCCACATAAGAGTGATAATGACACTTTATATTATTTATTTATGTAAAGGATAAAATGTCATAAGCATATATCTTTTTGTAATGAAATTTTTAAATTGGTTTATATAATTTCTCTCTTCGACTGTAAATATTCATTAGAAAGCTAAAATTATTTCCTACATCATTGTGTTTTTTAATAATTTTAGACATCATATAAATAAATTTATTTATGACACAATAATGATTTAGTGTTTACCTTGTTAATGAATGGTTTAAATAAATATGATTATAAAATTATAAAAAATTAAAACCATAATAAAAACCTATCAAATTCTTTTTGGATGATTTTATTTCGAACAAGTGTCTTCTTATGTTTAACTTTATAATGTTTGGGACCATTATTAACCAAATATCATTATATAATAAAATAATATTTTAAAACATTCTGAAATAGCTCCTCTTCCCCCTTAAAGAAATCTCACCTCTAACCCATTAGTCACACCTCTCAAGCCCCTTGGGTTGTCAAAACTCTATGAAAATAAACTTTCAAGATCCCTCTATTCAACCTAAAATGATTAACTAAGTCACAAGGAACTTCAAGAAATCCATTTTGTTCAAACCAAAGGGAGTTATGCGATTTAACGTTAACATCTTGTCTTAAGTTCCTTTGTTTTATTTTCCTTCTCAAATCCCCAAAACTCATTTTATTCATTACTTTTAAAATAAAAAAAGTTTCCTCAATATACTATGTTGTTTTTATATGAAGGATTCTAACTAAACATACACATACATCCATTTAATGGTTAAAGAACATATTGTTTCTGTGGATGAAAAACTACTGCCTCGCGATATGATGATTATTCAATCTACTCCTACCACCTCTTCTGGTGGACATTAATATGGAACTGTTTTTACATGTGATAAATATTATATTTATATTATCTCTATAATTCATTATTTTTCATTTATATCATACCTTTATGGTTTCCATAATGGGTAAACGTGATAATTTCATTTGAGGAAGTGCGGATTACCACCCCCTCAAAGTGATATAACTCATTCATAATATACATGGAACATATAAAGGATGGTGTTAATGAAGTTATTTAATGTATATAATATATGATATTATTATTGAATTAAAATATACCTCTGTATCATTATGTTTTCATTCAATTAAAATACAAAATATAAATGAAAGTAGTGTTCATGCATACGTACGGCTTACCGTCTCCATAAACGGTGCATTTATTTTATTATATCTAAATGTTATGAACTATTATATATATATATGTATATATAATAGATATATAAGATATATATGATGTCTAATTCGTTTATATCATTATGTAGATAATGTAATTTTGACCACATTAATAACTTGTATTTACAAGAAGTTCATTTTTGACTCAAGTACCAAATATCAAAAAAATGACCTTTATTAACTTAAATGATTAAATTATAGTTATAACATGGTAATAAGTGTTATAAAAAGAATAATAAACATGATAAAGTTTCATAAGAATGTATAAATTAACATTACTTTATTATTCAAGATATTAAAGAACGAACGGGTCAAGGCGGACATGAGGTAAGGGACTTTGTCTCAATCTCATTAAATTGAGGAATCCTTTGTTTTATACACAATGTTTGATTATATGGTGTATAATCCCCTTTGAATTTTAATTTCATTCAAAGGGAATCTTTTCTCATTGAATCATTTTACATTGTGAAAAAAAAAGAATGTTTCTTTTTAACATAAGCGGTGACAAAGACCTTTTCTACCGCCACGAGTATTATTTGATCTTGGGATTCCATAACAAGACGAAATGTTTTTAATTGGAAAATATATAACATATACTCTTTTATGTATTTCTGTATTGAAAATGGTTTTTATAATGGATTTTTTATGATAATATATTTAAATGATATATTGTGATTGAAATGTGGAAATGTTATCTTTCCTTTATGTTTTTCTATGTGTTATGATTATGTTATGGTTCATTGGCATTGTTTACGTATATGGGTGGTTCCGTGATAAAACTAAGGTGGGTGATCCTGATATAGATCACCAATTCATTGGGTAACATGACTGACGTAAACATGAATTCTTCTCCTATGAGATTTAGGAAATAAATTGTAATGGATATTCCTAATGCAACTCTCTACATAGATGTGCAAGCTACAACAAAAGTATTCTTTATATTAAACAAGTTACCATTAAGATTTATGTTTTCTTTGGGTTATTTATAAATCTTATGATTTCATGAGCTATTTTAAAAAGCATATTATTTGATAGATTAAAGTTTCCTTTCAATATTTTATAACCCTTACTAAACTTTTTATGCTTATCCCATGTTTTGAAATGTTTTTCAAAAGACATAAAGATGAATAGTGTCAAGGATGGGACCAAGGAAAATTCTTGTTGTATAGACCATAAAATTAGACATTACTCTTTTTTCAAGACTTTTTATTTTATTAAAAAAATTGAAACTGAGTAGAAGTGTCTCCTGTGTTATTTAATGAGATATAATGTAATAGTTGTGTCCTAATTCTCTAAAACTCCAAACCTAAAAAGATTATCAATTTTAATTATTCATTTAATTCAATATTATGTTACAATTTAATGTTGGGTCCTTATAAAATTACTATAAATATATATATAATTTTTCTAATAATCCTTTCAACATTTACATTGTATCAGAATACCATTAATAAATGTCCTTCATTAATGAAAATTTCTAAGTGTTTCCGGATTTTATTTCTATAAAGGTATCAAACTCACTGCCTAGTGTATGACTTTGAAACACTCATTTTCTATCATAATAGACATATATTGTGATTTAAGGATCAATAATGATATTTTTGAAGTCACAATTAATAAGTTCAATGGGAATATTAGAATCTAGAAAAATAGTTTTCTCTCCTTCGGTGGTTGCATCACTCTTGTAAACAGTGTGATCACATCAATACCAAATCATATTCTATCAATCATTAAGGATATTCAGACATGATGAGAGAGAGTATTTGAAATTTTAAAATGTTCAAAAGTTTTCAATGTTTTAATATCAAAATTTAGTATTAAAATAATTCAAATGACATAAGTTTTGTTAATTGATATAAATTTAAACTAACTTTACATTAAATAAAATTCAAAATAAAATATAAAATTATAAATAATCTAAACTATAAGGTTGATCTCAATTAAAATTTATTATTTTTCACTATTTATAAAATAATGAAACTTTTCAAAATAATCCCAGTAATTCATACAAATATAATTATGGTTTCATAAATTCAAAATTTAAGTATATTTTTTAAAATAAATTAAAATAATTTGTTAAAAAATAATTTTAAATTATGTGTACAAAGCGGGATTAAAACGTATTTTAGAAGGAAAAAAGGATCTCAAGAATTTTTTTTGAAAAGGAAGAGCATGAAAACTGAAGGTATATGCATGTATTATTAAGAATCAATAAATAATATAGAGCATGGATGTTAAAATACAACATCACCATCAAAGATAGGAAATAAAAAAATAAAAAGAACATAAAAAACAACTGAAATCATGACTAGTAAACATGAGACTATAACCAATTAGATATATAAATATTTAATTGATGATGGATTAAAATTTTGATATCTTACACATACTGTGATAATATACATGAACTCCTTGACTCTTACCTCTTGTTTTATTACCCCACCTCTAGGGGATATACTTCTAAGGACCTTAATTTTCTTCTTCTATAAGAGATTTAGAGTTCAAAAAATCCGACTGGTTCACTACAGGACAACCACTATCATTTTCAATTGTGGATTTAGTGTTTAGAGAAACGTGTTTGTTAACAACTAATATTATAAAGGCACTCTCAATTGAAATAAAATATTGTATCACATCTTGAGAATTAGCAACAAATATGTTTGGTTCAATAACAATTCATGGAACCCTATATGTGTACTAATACCCTTTGTATACTTAAAGGATCAAAATATTATATACAGATTTAATATATTTACTTGATGATTCAATGACATGGTTATTTCTTAATCTTTCAACTTCAACGATTAGTGATAAACTAAATCCAATCCTACTAAAAATCCTTTTCCCCCAATAGCCAGATTAGAAAAATTCCCAATATCTAGGACCTGATATATCAAGGCTTTCATCAATAGTTCTTATTTATTGGTTTATTCCTTAGTAGGGTACCCCCTTAAACCCTTCAAATTTCATTTCCCTTTTCTTGTATTAGATAAATATTTTCTCTCCTAATGTATAACGTAATCCACATTTTCTTATGCAGTGATCACACATTCATTCTGATCATCCCCACCATTATCCACCATAATACCCATAATAGGAACATCTAGGGAGGAGAATCCACTATGAGTGTTCAACCCGTCCACTAAAATATCATATCATGTCCTAGATAAATTATTTTACATGTTTAGATTAATCTACTCTTGGAACTACGAGGTCAAACTTGGAACCAGCATCTTCTGATATTTCATTTCACAAGAATCACATCTCATAAGGTCGTACACTTATCCTAGATCTTCATCTTCACCTTTTATAAAAATACCAACTATAACAGAATGATTACACATATAGTACACAATATCCAACCCCCAAGGAGTTGTTCACCTATCAATAGTCTGCTCCAATGTAATGGGATCCTCCTGTATATTTGCATAACATTTTCCCCTTTCAAGGAATTACCAAAATAGTGACATTATCATGCCCTTCATGCTTCTTCTTTTGAAAATGTTGATTTTAATGTCCCTTTTTTGTGCATAAGGACATATTATATCTCTTATATAATGATTCGTGGAATGCCTAATAAAACATTTAGACCAAAAACAAGTAGCTTCTCATATAATTATTTTAAATAAAAATCATTTTCAAGAGTTGATAAAACCACTTTATTATAAGAAATATTAATATGAACCAATAATATAACTCTAAAAATGTGGCCATACTATAAATCCTTGGTGGATTGGTCCATTATGAAAGGAACTCCAACAACACTAAAAATATCATAATGGATTTTGGGATGCTAAAGGATCCAGTTCAAACCAAAAATCATAATCTAGTTTTGGGATCAAGAATTTATAAATATAAAGGGATCAAAATGGGAGTCCCATTCCTAGATACAGATCATACCTGGCCTAATAATAATAGACCCATGACCCTAGGCATTCCTCTAAAACTCATCGGATGAGAATAAGATGTGGTATTGGAAATTATCGACTATAACATATTGATAATCATTAAATCCCCATATTATTGAGATTCATTTCACTAGATCATCAACCATCCATAGATTACTACCGAAAGGCAACACTATCATAGAAATGATCGAGTATTGGAAAAAATTAAATCTATAAATGATCACCTTCTTATTATCATTGATTTGAGTAGTGGTAACTATTTCAATGATGCATTCTGGAGTTCCATTATTTAAGAAAAAGAACATCCACAAATAGCATCATAAGATAAAGATTCATCCAGTAGAAAAGCCACTCATGATTTCTTTGATAGATCCCATATTGTGTATGAGCCCCCATGGAATCCCCCACCCAAGAGATCAAGCTCAATGTATTTTAGAAATTTCATTATGAAAGGGAAACCCTAACCACCATACTGGTCACCTGTGAGAGCTTCCCGAAAGAGAACCATCCTAAAATTTTATTTATTATCAATAGATAACAAATAGATTTGTGTGAACAATATATTTTTATAATGTAGGTAATAATATTCATACCCTCCAGTTTAAAGTTTGAGTTATAACTATTATTTTAAATTTTAAAATTTTTAAAATTTATTATTCTTCTCTAAAACCCAGTATTTTGTGTAACGCAAGCTTTTGAAAAAACTCATTTTTTTTTTAATGAAAAAAAATGAAGTGTTCTGTATAATGATATATATTGAAGATATTGAATTTAAAAAAATAAATATTTAGTGAGGTCTTATACTATTTTTGTGGCGTAGCATACACATTATCCTATATAATGTTCTTTTTAAAAAATTGGGATGTTACAACTATAGTCATTACACCAGTGATTTAATATTTTTATCTCAACATTTAATGAATTATATATCCTATACAGATCACTTATTATTAGGAAATGTGGGGAATATGAAAATATTTTTATAATAAAATAGTTTCTCCTTTTCTGTAGAATATTTTTTTTTCTTTTCAAATTCATATTTTTAAAATATATATTGAAAATTACTAAATTTTCCTTATAATTTTGCTAAAATAACAAAATTATTAGTCCATCTTTATAAAAAGGTCACATGAAGTTGGAATAAGTGATACATTTAAAAGGGAAGAATTTATTTTTTAATGAAATTTTTTAAACCGAGTAATTTGTCATTGAAGTAAAGCTTGATCTGTGTATTTTGGTTGGATCGAGTAGTCATAGCAGCTTTTGAATCCCCATCTAATGATTGTAGTCCCAATGAAAAACAAATATTAATTGCATCCAAAACCCTTCTAATTACCCATGAGCGGTCAAACCAAATAATTACATAGATTGGTTTCAATTATAGTAGTTTTTTACTCAAAATATCATCTATTAGTACTTTATTAGATCAAATCTTTCTGGTGGAAGGGAAATGAAAAAAATGATATTTTGTAAATTTTTTTTAGGAATAAGTTTTTTTGATCTGGATCAAAAAAATACTGCAGCCAATGATGTGGAAACCGAAACAGGCTTACAAGAATCAGTAGGTGTCTTATAGACACCATTCAGGATATTCCTTTGAAGGTAGGCCAATTGTGAACCAGTAGATTTCGGTGACTGATGCACTGTTGTTAGGGATGGTCGGTGGTGCATCCGTAATGTTTCATTCGGAATCCCATAAGGTGTTGGAATTGGGGGCCTAGAACCGAATACGTTTTACATTATTCATTAATAAATACCTTATAACATATTTATCATTATTCTTTAGTAAAATGTGTAACACCCTAAGCTTCCATGATACGCTTCTCTTTCAATAATGCAATAGCTTGCATTGTACGCAAGTTCGAGATTCTAACACACCGCGACCAATCAAAATAGCCATTATGAATAGTAATACTCATTTTTTAAATTTTATATATATTTTATTTCAAAATGGACTTCATTTTTGGATTTGGACTATCGAAATTAACCAATGATGAATATTTGGTATTTTTCTGAGAACTTACAATTTTTTATGAATAGTGAAAAATACATAAAAACAACTTCTTTAATAAAAATAATATATAGTGATAAATTATACTATTGAGTGGTGTTAAAGGGTAATTATAAATTTTTTTTACCATTTTATCCAATGGTGTACATTATAATTAATTTCACTTTGAAATTTGACATAATCAATTGTAAATATTTTGATATATATTGTTTCTTAAAAACACGCTATTTGTTGTGACAGTGGGAATTAATTATAGAATTAATTAATGCAACTTAAATTTTTGGAATTTTTTAAAATAGACATCATTTTTGAATTCAGAATATCAATTACATCTTATGGTGAAATTTTGGCATTGTTCTGAAAAACTTCAATTTTTTATGAATAGTGACACCACTATGTGGTAGATAAAAAACTGATTTTTTGTTTAAATGAAACATTAAAACTACTGTGATTTGATTTTCAAAAATCCAAAATACATGGTTTTCATTAGTAAGTAAAATGTGGTTCAATGGGATTAAAATAATTTTTTGATGAATAGTAACTTTTAAGTTTAATTAATCGTGATTAAAGGTAGTATTTGAAATTTAAGGTCAAAATGATATTATAAAAATATGAAAATACCATTACACTTGTCCTACACCTATTGGATGATTCATGGCCGACCAATACAATCCATGGGTCAACTTGGGGACCCCATGGGGCTACATTGGTCGGAAAATGACATTAAAAACTTTTTATTTAATGTTAAAATAAAAATGTCACAAACATGAGTTGTTTTACTAAAAAACATTTTACATGGGGTTATTCAAGTCATATTTTTTACTATAAATATTCCATATAAATATAAAATTATTTCATACATCGTGATATTTTTTTTATAATTTTTAGACATTAAATAAATTAAATTGATTATGACACAATGATGATGCAGCGATTACCTCATTAACTAACGATTTAAATAAAATGAAACGATAATGTAAAATATAAGGCTTAAAATTGCCCAAATCCTATTGGATGAGTAGATTTAGAACCATTATCACCTTATCCTAGAATTATATAATGTGGGCCCTTTAAAATCTGAGACTCATTATATAATAAAGTAACATTTCATTACTTTCCAAGAGTTCCCCTCCTATACTCTTATAAAAGGCCCCCACCACTACCACCTAACTCAAACCTTCAAAGCCTTTTGGTTCGGACAAACTCTGCCCAAATACTCTGTCAACATACCTATCTTACTCCTAGAAGCCTCACTTTGTGCAGAAGTCTTCCCAAGGAAGCCTTTGGATCAAATCAAAAAGAGTTACCCGATTTTAAAGGTAGTGTTTTCTCTTGTGTTCTTATGTTTTATTTTGCTTCTCCAACCCCCTAAACTCTTTTTATTAACTTATTTTATAACAAAAACAGTATCTTCACTATACTAGGATGTTTTTATGATATGTATTTGATTTAACCTTACACAAACCTTCATCTAATGGTGAAAGAACATACTGTTTCTGTGGGTGCTGAAATACTGCCTCACGAAACGATGATTGTCCAATATTATTTTAACACCTCTAATGGTGGCCATTTTGATGACACTATTTTCATATATGATATATATATTATGTTTATGTTTTCCTTATACTTCTGTATTTCTCATTTATGGCATACTTTATGATTTCCATTACGGGTAAATGCGATAATTTCATTTTAGGAAGTGAGGACTATCGCCCCCTCAAAGTGATTTGAATCGTTAATGCAATATGTGGGATGTATAAAGGATGGAGTAAATGGTATTATACATTATATTATACTGTAATTATATTATTACTTTATATAATTATAATTTAATTTCATTAAATATGAAATATAAATGAAAGTAGCGTTCATGCGTACATACTGCTTAGCGTCTCCATGAATAGTGCATTTCATTTTTTGCCTATAAATGTTATGTAATATTATAAATGAATGTATATACTGGATATATATGATATATATGATATCTACATCACGAATATAATTCTGTATATAATGGATATTTTACCACATGTTCAACTTGTAATTATAAGAAATTTATTTTTGACTCAAGTACCAAAGATCAACATAATAACCGTTATTAACTTAAATAATTACATAATGTTTATATCATGGTAATAAGTGATATAAAGGGAATAATGAACATGAAAAGGTTCTTAATAAAATAGAAATTAACTCTAGTTTATTATTCAGGAGGTTAATGAATGATCGAGTCAAGTCGGACACGAGGTAAGGGAATTTCTTAAACCAATTTCCATTCTTTGGGTTAATCTCCTACTTTCAAATTATGTCAGGATATTATTATGTCCTATCATGTATTTGTACATTCTTTATGTGTAATTACAGTGAATACACATAATAGATCTATTTTATATAAACAAAATGATCTTTTTAAGGACTTTGTCTCAATCTCCTTTCATTGAGGAATATTTTAATTTATACACAACTTTCTTTTAAACAGTTTATAAACCCCTTTGACATTTATATTTATTCAAAAGGAATCTTTTTTATATGAATAATTTTTACTAAATGACAAAAGGAATTTTTTTTCTTATGTATAAGCCGACAACAACTTCTCCGCCGCCGTGACTATTATTTGAGTTTCGTCTTCCTCTATAAGCCATAACATTTTTAAAATGAAAAATAAATACAATGTTTTAACATTCATTTATTTTGGTATTGAAAATGGTTTTGAATGTTTTTTTATTATATCAATGTGTTGTATTGATATCATGTGATTGAAATGTGGAAATTTTATTATTCCTTTGAGCATGTTTTATGTGATACAATTATGTTATGGTTTATGATATGTTTAAACCTATTCATATGAGGAATGCATTGGACTTAATAAGTGACTGGTGGAGCCCGCTATAGCTCCGCGATGCATCGGCAGGTCTAATGAGACAAACTAGTGTCTTGGCACGAGGACTTGAAAAAATCTTATTTGTGGTCTTGTCATGAGCCTTGGCTACGTGGTTATGATAGTCTGGCATTATGCATTCCGTCATTATGAATGTGGTTATTGATATTGCATGTGATTATTTGACCAATAGAATATCCATGTGAATAAGTAAATGGAATTATCTCATATTACTTTTTCCATATTATGTTGAAGTTCATGTTTAAAAGGCTTTTGTTTTAGTTATACATTGCCTTAAATGTTTATGGTTATTTATAAAAGATTCTGCTATATTGTTATCCTTTCTGAGAATCTGAGCTCACCCCTTCCAATGTTTTAATTTTTCCAGGATGTGAAGAAGTATATTATGAATGACCTGTAGGGATAGTATGAGGGGATATGAAGACAAGATGTTGTTGTAGTTGTTTTTACTTTACGATGTAATGTACAACTTATGAATGTATCTAGTGTTTCCAAGGCTACTAAACTAATCGGTCTTTCGAGACTTGATCATTTGTGATCATGCTAATGTTATGCAATAATGCACCGACTCTGGGTAGCTGGGGTCGGGGTGTTATAGTTGGTATCACAGGTAGTTTAGTACTAACCTTGGAATCTATATTTAGATAAACTCTGATTAGAGCACATAGCCCTAAGATAACCTTTGAGGATTAGTATAGAAGAACTTTCTAGAATTTTATTGTTGTAGAGATTTTGTGAGTTTTCTGAGAAATGCATCCCTGTCTGGATACGAGCAGGTAGAGGCGGATCTGGCATAGATGTACCTAGGGTTAAAACCTGATAACACCACTTTGAGCTAGACTCGAACGGGAACTGGTGCACGACAATGGGACTTGTTGCACTCTTGGTTACGAAACTCCTGGGGGGATATGCTTAGGATAATACTCAATTTATTTACAAACCATTATAAAGGGTTTTATGAGTATATACTTCCTCAAGGAAAACATTTTTATGATTATAGTTCAATTTATGTTAAGTGTTTTACAAGTATGGAATTACGTATTTTGATTCATAAACTAATATAGTTTATGCCATTGTTTAGGAATGGTGCCTAGTGGGAGGAATGAAAACTGTATCAATGCATGCACTCCATGTAGGGATTGCCCTCATGATCAAGATAATTATTGTGGAGCTGGAGATACAACTTGTTCTGATCAACTTATTACCATACTGGGACAACTCACTCAGGTTATGAATAATAACCTTACTCGTATGGAGCACCCTGATCCGCAACGTGGAGGATCAATGTTAGATCGTTTCATGAGGTAAAAACCACCAAAATTTAATGGGGGTATAAATCCATTAGTAGCTGAGCAATGGATAAACTCCTTAGAGAAAATATTCCACTCATTGGGGAGTAGTGAAAGGGAAAAATTTATCATGGCAGTTTACTGCCTCACTGTAGATGTTGATCAATGGTGGTCATTGATTCAAAATACAAAGGAAGATGAAGAAGTATCCAGTATGGAATGGAGAGAGTTCAAAGATCTTTTCTTAGAAAAATAATTTCATCATGACCATCAAGAAGATATGGAAAGGCAATTTATGAGTCTGAGACAAAAGGAGGATGCGAATGTCGCAAAGTATGAGGCCAACATTACAAGGTTAGCGAGGTATGCTGGAGATTATATACGTAACCCAAGAATTAAGTTTGATCGTTTCTTTGATGGGTTAAAACCGTTTCTCCGTCGAGCATTAGTATCACAATCCTTCTCATCGTATGAATATATTGTCTCGTGTGCTATCAAGACAGAAAAGGAATTCTCTACGTCTTATGACAACAAAGTAAAGCAAGAGAAGAAGAGAACGATGGAACAAGAGACATATAAATGGAAAATTGGAAAGAAGGATTTTCCATTATGTGATAATTGTGGGAATAATCACCCCAGTGCTTGCCTAAAAGGAATGGGAGTTTGTTATAAAGGTGGAGAAAAAGGTCACCAGGCTCGTGATTGCAAGGGAAGGAAAGAGGCTATCAATGTTGAATGCTACAATTGTAGGGAAATGGGGCATTATGAAAATTAATTTCCTAAGCGTCAGGGAAACTTACCTCAGAAAAGGCCATGGGATCAAGGACAATCATAGGTTGTTACTACAGTTGATGTGGAATAATTAATGTATTGGTGCTTTTGGACTCCAGGATTATATTATGGTTATAATAATAATGTTATATATTTAAGGATTGTACTGCAGTACTTGTTGTTTTCATTAAGGTTTTAATATGATGAAGGTAATCATATTTTTAGTATGTGACAACAAGAGAAACTTTACTTTGTTTAGGGAATTTGATAAATTGATTTTGGAATTAAGAGACCTTTTAGGGAAAGTCTGGATAGAGGTATTTTGGATAACTATAAAGTTTGGGCCGGATTAGGTTAAACTTTTAATAGTATTGTTTAATGTTAAAACATATCTGATGATTACTTTGGGAATATTATAATACTATATTTTTAGGAAAAGGACAACCTGCAAGTTGGTGGATAACCCGTCGCGTCAAACAAATCTATAGGAATCAAACCCACAACTATAGTGAGACAGGCCTTTATTACCTACCACTAGCCTATAGGAAGTCCCTGGTTATTACAGAGTAGTTTTCCTAATCTGAATGGTATGTGTTAATATTTGGAACCTTTTACGATTAGGATAAATATAATATCATTGAGTTTTATCATCTTTTATAGTAAAAGATGTGTTTGTGGTAAATATTTATTAAAGAATGAAAGTCTACATGACAAGTATATATATTTCCTTACATTCTTAGTAAATCTCCTAAATAAATTCCTCAACTGTATGAAATGTAACTTAAAAGAAAAACGTTGTCGGTTAACTTTTCCTACTGGGGAATCAATGATCGTTTAACCAATCACAAGTTTGTGATTTTCTTGTAGTTAAACATTCTTCTAATCATGTTTTCTAAAAATCTCCATCAGACCTTGATGGTTTTTTTCCCCTCCATGTCCATATTTTCATAGAATCCTAGTATGGTCTATCTCGGGAGACCATTGTACTTCTCTTTCTTTCTTTTAAAGTTATATTTTTATTAACCTTATTTCCAATGTGGGTTTTCCACAAAGTTATTCCCTATTTTCAACGTTTTATTTTCAATGAAAAATTTCAAATTGAGAGGACGCAATTTTTTGAAGGAGGGGAGAATGTAACACCCCGATCATCCACGATAATCTTCTTTTTCAATAATGCAATAGCTTGCATTGTACGCAAGTTCGAGACTCTAACACACCGCGACCAATCAAAATAGCCATTTTGAATAGGAATACCCACTTTTTGAAATTATATATATTTTATATTTAAAAATGGACTTCATTTTTGGATCTGGAATATCGAAATTAGCCAATGATGAATTTTTTGTATTTTTCTGAGAACATTCAATTTTTTATGATTAGTAAAAAATACATAAAACAACTTTTTTAATCAAAAGAATTTATAGTGATAAATTATACTATATTTTGGTTTTAAATTTAAATTATAATATATTTTTACCATTTTATCCAATGGTGTTCATTAGAATTAATTTCACTTGGAAATTGTACATAAACAATTGTAAATCTTTTGATATATATTGTTTCTTAAAAACACGCTATTTCTTGTGACAGAGGGAATTAATTATAAAATTAATTAATGCAACTTAAATGTTTGGAATTTTTTAAAATAGACACAATTTTTTAATTCAGAATATCAATTATAGATTAGGGTGAAATTTTGACATTGTTCTGAAAAACTTCAATTTTTGATGAATAGTGAAACCACTATGTGGTAGATAAAAAACTAATTTTTCATTTAAATGAAACATTACCACTTCTGTGATTTGATTTTAAAAAATCTGACATACATGGTTGTCATTAGGATGTAAAATGTGGTTCAATGGGATTAAAATAATTTTTTGGTGAATAGTAACTATTAAGTTTAATTAATCGTGATTAAAGGTAATTAGTGAAATTTAAGGAAAATTGATATTATAAAAATATGAAAATACCTTTACACTTATCCTACACCTATGGGATGAGTCATGGCCGATCAATACAATACATGGGTAAACTTGGGGACCCCATGGAGCCACATTGGTAGGAAAATGACATTAAAAACTTTTTATTTAATATTAAAATAAAAATGTCACAAACATGAGTTTTTTTACTAAAACAAATTATATGGGGTTATTCAAGTCATATTTTTGACTATAAATTTTAATTATAATGATAAAAATATTTCCTACATCATGAGATTTTTTTATAATTTTTACAGATTAAATAAATTAAATATTTTATGACACAGTGATGATGCATCGATTACCTCATTAATTAACGATTTAAATAAAATGAAACGATAATGTAAAATCTAAAGCTTACACTTGTCCAAAGAATATTGGATGAGTAGATTTCGAACCCTTATCACCTTATCCTAGAAATATATAAGTTTGGGACCTTTAAAATATGAAACTCATTATATAATAAAGAAACATTTCATTACTTTCCAAGAGTGCCCCTCCTCTCCTCTTATAAGAGGCCCCCACCACTACCACCTTACTCACACCATAAAATCCTATTGGCTAGTCCAAAATTTTCCCAAATACTCTCTAAAATTCCCTATCTTACTCCTAGAAGCCTCACTTTGGGCAGAAGTCTTCCCAAGGAAGCCTTTGGATCAAATCAAAAAGCATTACCCGATTTTAAAGGTAGTGTTTCCTCATGTGTTCTTATGTTTTATTTTGCTTCTCCAATCTCCTAAACTCTTTTTATTAATTTCTTGTGTAACAAAACTAGTATCCTCAATATACTAGGATGTTTTTATGATATGTATTTGATTTACACTTACACACACCATTGTCTAATGGTTAAAAAACATACTGTTTCTGTGGGTGGTGAAATACTGCCTCATGGAACGATGATTGTTCAATATTCCTTTAACGCCTCTAATGGTGGCCATTTTGATGAAACTATTTTTATATATGATATATATATATATATTATGTTTATATTTTCCTTATGCTTCTGTATTTCTCATTTATGGCATACTTTATGATTTCCATTATGGGTAAACGCGATAATTTCATTTTAGGAAGTGCGGACTACCGCCCCCTCAAAGTGATTTGAATCGTTAATGCCACATGTGGGATGTATAAAGGACGGAGTAAATGGTATTTTACATTATATTATACAGTAATTATAGTATAAATTTATATAATTATAATTTCATTCCATTAAATACAAAATAGAAATGAATGTAGCGTTCATGCGTATGTACGGCTTACCGTCTCCATGGACAGTGCATTTGATTTCTTGCCTCTAAATGTTATTTAATATTATAAATGTATGTATATACTGGATATATATGATATATGTAATATCTAAATCATGAATATAATCTGTATATATTGGATATTTCACCACATGATCAACTTGTAATTATAAGAAGTTCATTTTTGACTCAAGTACCAAAGATCGACAAAATGAACGTTATTAACTTAAATAATTACATAATGTTCATAACATGGTAATAAGTGATATAAAATAAATAATGAACATGAAAAATGTTCTTAAGAAAATATAAATTAACTCTAGTTTATTATTCAGGAGGTTAAAGAATGATTGAGTCAAGTCGGACACAAAGTAAAGAAATTTCTTAACCCAATTTCCATTATTTTGGTTAATCTCCTACTTACAAATTATGTCATGATATTATTATGTACTATCTTGTATTTGTACTTTCTTTATGTGTACTTATAGTGAATACACATAATAGATATATTTTATTTAAACAAAATTATCTTGGTAAGGACATCATCTCAATCTCCTTTCATTGACGCATATTTTATTTTATACACAACTTTCTTTTTAATGGTGTATAAACCCTTTTGAATTTTACGTTTATTCAAAAGGAACCTTTTTTTATATGAATCATTTTTAATAAACGAAAAATTGAATGTTTTTTCTTATGTATGCAATGACAACTGCTCCTCCGCCGCCGTGACTTTTATTTTAGTTTCAGCTTTCTCTAAAAGCCATAACTTTTTTTAAATGAAAAATTAATACAAAGTTTTAACATTCATTTATTTTTGTATTGAAAATGTTTTTGGAAGTTTTTTTATTATATGAATGTGTTGTATTGATATCTTGTGATTGAAATGTGTAAATTTTATGTTTTCTTTTATTCATGTTTTATGTGATACGATTATGTTATGGTTTATGATATGTTTAAACCTATTCATATGAGTAATGAATTGGACTTAATAAGTGATGGGTGGAGCCCGCTATAGCTCCTCGACGCATTGGTAGGTCTCATGAGACAAACTAGTGTCTTGGTACGAGGCCTTGACAAAATCTTATTTGTGGTGTTGGCACGAGGCTTTGGCTACATGGTTATGATAGTCTGGCATTATGCATTCCGTCATTATGAAAGTATTTATTGATATTGCATGTGATTATTCTACCAGTAGAATATCCATGTTAATAAGTAAATGGCATTATCTCATTTTGCTTTTTCCATATTATGTTGAAGTTCATGTTTAAAAGACTTTTGTTTTAGTTATACATTGCCTTAAATGATTATGGTTATTTATAAAATCTTCCGCTATATTGTTATCCTTACTGAGCATCTAAGATCACCCCTTCCAATGTTTTAATTTTTCCAGGATGTGAAGAAGTATATTATGAATGACCTGTAGGGATAGTATGAGGGGATATGAAGACAAGATGTTTCTGTAGTTTTGTTTTACTTTATGATGTAATGTACGGCTTATAAATGTATCTAGTGTTTCCAAGGCTACTAAACTAATCGGTCTTTCGATACTTGTTCATTTGTGATCATTCCAATGTTACGCAATAATGCAATGACTCTGGGTAGCTGGGGTCGGGGTGTTACAAAATGCATGTGATAATGTTCTAAGGATATATGTTTCACTAAAAGGTTATAGCGGATCCCTGCTATGATGAGAACCAGAAGTGCCTTAACACTGTTCATGAAAATATTTTCTATGGCCAGATGATGTTATTTTAGGGACACAAATAACACAGTCTATTAGTGGAGAGGACACATAAAACATTGAGGCACCATCTCAGGGTGTGCTCCCTTGGTAATATCTAGGAGGACACTATGAGAATGACACTTACTAGTAAGAAATCCCCATTTCATAGTGTCATTGGAAGTTTCTATATGTGAACGTGTGTATTGGTCCTTATACATTAATATTATTATTAATGGGTATTTTAACTCATGCACTTAGATGTATTTACCAAAACTGGGATGATACACTATTCACTGGGAAGTAGGATATGTTGGGTGTGTCACGAGTAATACTTCATTAATAGATAATGAAAGAAAGAATTTGTCCCTTTTCTTCCATAACAGAAGTAGATATCTCAGTCCCTTTGATTAAATTGATATAGCCTAAATAAATCCATGTCCATGGAAAGAATTGGGCAAGTTGAATTCTACGAAGTCAAATAATTAATAATCGAGACCATGGGTTGATGTCACAGGCATGAAACCCTCTTGATTTTAGATATCGAGACAAAGGGATTACATTAAATGGTAAGCGTTATTAGGAGGCGACATGTCATTGCAGTGTTAACTTCTTTCTCTATGGGTTCCTTGGTGTGTTGCTAGATGTTAACCTTGTACTTTAGGTTGGCTCCCCCTAATGCCACTAAGAAAGAGCCCTAGAGGGTCACACACTAAGTGTGTCCATGTATCTCAGATAAATATTAATTTAACAAGTTGAATAAAGATTATTCCACATTTTGGTTTAATAGTTATTCAAGGATGCCTGATCTCATTTATTTTGACACTAGTAATTTTAGAGAATATATTGTCTATAAAAAATATAATTATTTGAGATTATTGCAGTGATATTTATTTGAGAAATAAATAGCCATTATTCATGGACTAATAAATGTGGTGGAGGAAATAAAGAAATGGAAAAACAAAAGTAGATGTTGTGTATATTAATATACATGCTGTTTAATTTTTATAGGGATATGTGAGAAATAATATTATTTATTTAATTAAATAATATTAGGTGTAATTCATCGAGTTCATGTCATGTAATAATAATTATCAACTGTTTTTATTAGACATGGTGTCTTACTAAGAATTAAATTAAATTAATAATAGATTTAGGGTAATTAATTCATTTTATTATTCGAATTAATTAAAGTCCCAATTATATAATTTTCATCAGCCTAGCAATTTTGGGGGTGTGCACAATGGATCTAGAGAAACCTCTCATGATAAGAGGTAATTTTTTTTTCAGGAACTCTCTCAAGATATGACATAGATCCACCTCCACCGGATCAAGGAGAGTGCTTTTCTTGTGACTCTCAAGGCGATCAAAGGAGGACATCGCAAGTTAAGGATCTTCTATACTAGCACACGGAGATCCCTTCGGCAATGTCTAGAGATACATGGAGCATGTGTGGATCACTACTAGAGGAATCCTACAATTGGATTCTACAATGAAACGATGTATCACATTAGATCTTGACCAAAAACATCAACGGATAGACAATTACATCAAGGTAATTCTATTCTTTTAATTAATATAATTACAAAAAACATATTTTGATCCCCAATATGGTTCTAGAACTCGCTTTCTTTTGTTCATCATTCTATTCTAGATATTCATTGTTAAATTATCATGAATGATCTAAAATTGATCATTGTTAACGGAAATATTAATGTTGGGTACACACACCCATGCACTTTCACTATGCATGGAACCTACAAGTGGTATCATAGGGATCATATCATTGATTATAATTATTTAGTTTTTTTGCTGTTGATTTTATGAATTTAACAAATTGGTTGTTTCAATTCAAGTTAATTGTTCTATAAATCTAAATCTCAAGATCTAATCTCTCTCTATTGATTCGCATTCACCTTATAGAAATAATTTTTTCTTTTAATTTTGATTAAAATAAAACAAATGATCTCATCTAGAGGTGCCAACGCATCTTGACCATACATCACCATAAAATATGGATTATATTCAGCAGTAAATATTGTGTAGTCTATGTTCCATGCACCGGGATAGTCCACCAAACTAGGTTGTGTCATTGGATTCTATCTAAGTCTTTAAGACATCGTGTGTTGACCTGGAATCGTTGGAACATGGTTTTTGTATTACATGACATGTGGCCCATAGATCACAATGTGTAGCCTCTTTGGGTTATTGTTAGATCGTGTACCTCATACATAGATTGGCGGCTGGAAACCATGTAATGCAGATACTACATGGCGTGTGTCCCAGTGGACACACTATATACTCCAAAGATTTCTGAATTACATCTACACACCATGTCCCTGGGAACATACATCAAATGGACGATGAACAAAATTACACGTCATGTAGTGAGAACTACACGTCTTGTACTCATCCAAATTACAAAGATTTATTAAAATTTATTGTTATATTATAAAAACCCTTGAGATGTGTACCCTAGAGTGGGTGTAAATATGAGTCACAACTTGTGATATGTGTTTTATATATGTTTGTGTTTAATTTACCATATGTATAATGTTCATTTATAATCATTGGGTAGTTATGAATGAGAATTCTTCAGGTTTCTAACAAGGTACAAGTTACATGAAAAGATAATTTTATATGACTTTTGTTTGTTTAAAATTATGATGGATGAGAATCTCAAAAAATTCAGAAAATGGGTTTAAAATAAATGGATTGATTAATTAAACATAATTAATTTATCCGAGCATGATTTATCTTAAACAAAATTGATTAAAGAATTGGGTAATTGTTTTATTTATGAGTAAATATCTTTGCATGTATGGATGATCATTCTCTAGACTAAGACATGTGTATGTGAATGTTTTCCTTTTAATTTATTTATTTAAACTATATTAGATGGCATGTGATCCTTCTCCTCATTAATATTTAGGGCATGGATTCCCAATGTTTCTTTTATATAAAACCCTATTGTTACCCCTCACATGCAAGTGAGATAAAAGAATATGTAATGGATGGAGATCCCAATCTTGTGGAGGTAGCTCGAGTTAGGATCCAAGGTGAATCCAATCTAAGTAGATACAAAATTGGATATGTGGAAAGCTATAAACATGAGCCAAAAAGGTTCACGGGGTTTATCCCGTAGTTCTTTGTTTAGTTTATTGACTGCTAGATAAATTAACCAACAGAACTAGCTCATCACTATACCATTTATTTTATTTCTATCAGTTGCATGGTTTTTTATTGAGGTTGTTTTTTCATTATCACCCAATTAATGATTTTAAAAATCATGGAAGATTGAACTAAAATAAAACTTGCTTATGTGTAAATATTATCTTAAACATGGTTAATCAAATAAGTATATCCCACTTAATATTAATGAGTAAGTAATCAAAGATGATAAAATGGAAATTTACGTATAAGGATAAAATCCCTCAATGATATATTAAGTTGTAATAGCCTTCTAAAATCTTGGTTAGAATCGAACCATAGTTCAAAGTGCTTGACCAACCCTAATTGGGGGCTTTTAATTATCAGTGAAATCTAATTCAACATTTTGGGTTGACATTAATTGGTTTGCATCAAGGGGTGACTGCCACAATAGGACTTGGTGTGACCAAGAGGCAAAGGTTGAGGAAATCCAAAATAAAATGATTTCAAGAATGGTGAGTCCACATAGCTGATCAAGGAGTTGTGAGTTAATGAAGATGACATTTGGAATACCTACCTAAAACCCTTCTAGTTTCATGAACAACCCTATTTGGGGTAATGTGAAGACCAATATGGATCCTTTTTGCTAGAATATTCTGGAAGCAGAATATTCTGAATTCAATGATGAGGGATATTTAATTTTGATAAAAGTTTGGGAGACTAATGATTATTAATTTATTTATTTGTCTCAGTTTTATCATAATTAAGTAATAAAACATTTCTCATCTTAATTTGTAGAAACAAAAAGAAAACTGACTTGAAACATATCATTGTGAACCATAATAGAGAAGGAAAACCTTCTCACTGACAATAATTTCCAGGAATATCATATGTATTTACATGTCATCCTTCTCCATGAGAGGAAATTGTATATGATGGAAGAGCCTTTTCTGTTTGCTCCTAGAAAAGAGGACAATGAAGAGCCTTTTCTAATTTTCCATGCTACCAGCCATGTTTAATGAGCTCTTGAAGCAACATGAAAACATGCATTCGTATAGCATGATGTCCCACATTAAGGGTCTCTATCAAGATAAGACAAGACATGAGAGATATGATATCTCCAACTCTTTCTTTATAACTAATCAGAGAGATTTTTCATCAGCTGGGCCTCATGTAGTCAAGCTTATTGGCTACATTGAACACCTGTACATCTTAGGGATTAATTTCCTGAATGAGTTGTGTATATATCTCATCCTACCATTACTACCAAATACCTTATCTATCATTATTGTCATAAAAAACATGAGAAACATGGAGAAGAGTATATCAGAACTTATATCCTTAAATCTATAAGTAGATAAAGACATGGGGAGTAACAAAACAGTGGTCCTTATTGTGAATAAAAAATGGGAGGAAAATGAAAAGGGTCCAATGATTCATAAACGGACTGAAGCCCCTGAGAATTGTCCATCCAATAAGGGGAAGATCCAGAGTCAGGGCAAGGAATATTAGGAGGTATGTTTTTCATGTGGAATTCTAGGACACTGGAAGTGGAACTGCACTTAGAAGGATGGGTATGATAAAGGTGTGTTCATTGTCAAGTGTGATCTTTCCCTTTCTACACATTGGTTATTTGATACAACGTTTGATCTCACATATATATTCAAATATAATAAACAAGTAGATTAAGAAATATTGCCAGAGCATAGGTGGATCTTTGAGCTTCTAATGGCGCGAGATGAGCTTCATTGGGCATTGGGAATTAACATATCTCATTGCCAACTGGGTTGATTTTGGTTTTACATTACTGTTATCATGTGACTACTGTTACCAACAACATAACATCGGTATCATGTTTGGATATGAATGTATTTTTTTATTGTTTGTAAATAAGGGTCGTTTATTTTATAAGAGAAAATTATGTTATAGTATGGTGAATTTAAATAATGATCTGTATGTATATATATTCAAAAACCAAGTTTTGTAAATCTATAATGAAAAAAACTCACAGAACTCATACATCACCCAGCTGTGGAATCAACGTCTCAGTCATGTATACAAGAAGCACTTGACAAAGCTCTTCCATGATGGTTATTTAGACACTACTGAGCTAATAACACTTAATATATGTCACACTTGTTTTCAAGGTAAAATTATGAAGCTGACTTTTAATGGAAAGGGTTAAAGGGCCATAGATATTCAAGGATTGGTGCAAATGAATGTGTGTGGACCATTTCCAGTAGAATATAGATGTGTATAATCATAATTCATTACTTTTACTAATGATTTAATTAGATATGGGTATGTCTAACTACTGAGGTATAAGTTGGAGTCGTTATTGAAATTTAGGGAATTCAAGAGTGATGTAGAGAATTAGCATGGTATAAAGATAAAGAAACTTCGATTGGATTGAGGTGGAGAATATTTGAACCAAGAATTCTTTAATATTCTATAGAAGTCTGGGATTATATCTCAGCTCTCTTCTCCATATAAATCATAGTGGAATGGTGTTTGTGAATGAAGGAACTGAACCTTGTTGTAAATGTTGAGGTCGATGATGAGTCATATAGATCTTCCATTATCCTTTTGGAGAAATAGATTACAAACTTCTGAATACACATTAATCTGTGTACCAACTAAGGGGGAAATGGAATTCCCTCCAAGTTATGGAATTGACTAACTGAAAGTTATTTTTTATTTTTCAAAAATAAGGAATTCCACCACACCATCCCAACAAGGAGGGAGAATGTGATGGAGGCCCAATGCATCCCCTTTGACAATGTTTTTTCACTCAATGGGAAGAGAGTCTAAACCATCATAAATTAGAAGCTCCTCCTCCTGCCTACCCAGATTTTCTAGTGAGTCTGCTACAAAATTAGTTTTCCTCCAACTGTGGTGGATAATACTCCCTTGCATGGTCTCTCCTTTGTATCGTAAAATGAGATAAGTCAAGTCCCAAGGGACCACATGTTTTCCTTGTAAGTCCCTCACAAGGTCTTCAGAATCAGATTCGATCTCATCCACCTGTAAACCCCTTCTCCTACACACCATCAGTCCGGAATGAATGGCCCACGCATCTGCTCTCAATGAGTTTCCCATGCCATAATAGGCTCTGAATCTGATATAAACCGAACCCCATAGATCCTGTAGCACCCCCCGCCCCTCATGACCCCTTCCATAAGGGAACTATCCACATTCAGTTGCAACCCGCTAGAAGGAGGTTACAAACGAGTCCAAAGACCGCTCCCTATGCTCGGGATATAAGGCCGATTGATGATATTGCAAATAGACAGCAAATCTTGCCCTCCCTTAACAAGTGAAGTCAACTCAACAAAAAGATATTTAAACTGCATCTGTGTGAATAAAAGAGATCTATTGGTTCCCAGCCGCACACTATTACGGGCATCCCAAATGGTCCAGCAAATAGTCATCAGGATGATTGCCCGAGCAGCATGCTCCAAATCATTGTTCTTTGTCCCGTAAAACCATGCGCACAGAATTCTTTGCATGGATAAAGGATCTGTACCCATTTCAAGATGCGGATGGACCAGAGACGATAAATAAGAATCCCACTACCATTGGATGAACAAATGCACCGTCGACTCCGTTCTTGGGCTCACACAATAGTAGTAGTGGGATGCCATGTATATTCCTTTGTTCGGAATGGTCTCCTCCTTTGGGATGTCTTTATTTATGATCTGACATACAAGAAAATTCATTTTCATCTAAATCTCCTTACACCAAATTGAATAAGCCCAAGTGGCCACAATGTCCTCCTCCTGGATAGTTCCTCGGTAATCCTTATTTTTAAATCTTCCTGAACTGGATCTGGTGAAGCATCAGATATCTAGTTAATCACTAATGAAAATGTTCTCGAATATGTGCATTTGTTGAGGATTGAATATCACCTGAATGAGGTCATATTATGTCGATGTTTTTCTGATGGATGCATCCGGATACAGACAACATGGAAAAGCCAGTCTATCCCCATCCCAGTCAGCTTCCCAGAAATTGATGTATCCCCTTCCAATGACCCTTTGGTTGTGTCCCTACAGCACCATGATATGTGCATCGGCATGCAGCGTTCCAGTGCAGACATACTATGCCGCTCACCCTCTCCCCCATAGATCTCATACCGCCACTTGAAGAACAATTCCCACAACGATTCCCTGGTAATCACCTCCCACACCAGTCGGACCTGCATACCGGTGATAGTCCCCTTAATATACAGAGGAGAAGAGGACCTTGCACCCCTCGAAAGAAATTTTTGTGTTAACTCATTGTGACATGAGGCTCACAATCTCCACTGTGACATTATTCTTCCAGCATACCTAGATTTGTGAATTTTCAGGCCCTCCATGGACAACATTAGCCAATCCCATTTTCTTGGCCAGCCAAGATGCTTTGCTCGGATCCTGCTTAGTTTCTAGAATAACCACTACAGAGGAGTTTCAACTCCTAGCCTCAAAGAAATAAAATCACTCTTCGCTTGGGCCCCCAATCCCCGTGCATTCCATATAATAACCGAAAGAATTAAAAAAGTTTCATCTGAACTTTACAGCTCGGCGAGAGCGAGAGAGATGGGAGTATAACAAAACATTTTCCTTCGATTTGGACTAGGTGATTGAACCTGCTGCCCCCGAAGCACTGGTGTCCCTAACTAGGGTCTGCATGACCTTCTTGAACACCTCCTCTAAGTCCTCCAAGAGAGGCCCCCTTCTACATGGGAGATCGCACGAGGACCTTGATGCCATCTCCCCTTGCTCCATGGAGATTAGGAGTCGCTGGGGTGAGTAACGAGAAGAGATCAACTTCTTGTCCACACCATCAGTAGGATGCCCAAGCATTGTCATCCCATCTGCAGGATGCACCAGATTTCTTACCAGTGATCTTTGTAGGAGCTCCTAAGAGAGCTGAGAGGAGATTCGAAACATCTGTGGGGGAGGGGTCAGAGCCTTGGATGGACTCATCAGAGGACTGAGCAAGTCAGCAACGGGATCAAGCCATGACAAGAGAAAATCCACTATATAGGGACCACCATCCAAGATCATTCCTTCAGTAAGAGTAGCGGGAGACCAGTCGATCAGTTCTGCAGGGGGTGTCATCGGAGCCGGCACGCTTCTCGAAGAGACCGGGATACACCCCTGAATTTCCGACACTGACATATGACATGTCATAGGTGAATTAGAAACAGAATAGGAACACACAATGGTAACATTTTCAGATTTCTTACCCAATGAATCAGGCGGGTCATGACCCGGTTCTCCATCCACACCCAAGCGAGACGGACCCACTTCTTCGTGCTTCCTTCGACAATGCGACTCCAGGTGTCCATGCAGACCACCAGCGGTGTAGAACGTGGGGAGCCTAAGGAAGAAAATCGGTTTCCACCAGTGGAGTCCGTCGCTCGACATAAGTAGGACATGGGAGGTCCTTTTAACTGAAAGATCCATCTCCACGCAGATTCGAGGGTTGGCCTCCGACTGAAGGCATCTGGTGTTCTCATCCGCGAAAAGAAAAGACCCTAGTGAATCCCACACTGCCTTCAAAATTGAGGGGTTGTGAATGGGAAGAGGCAATCCTGGTAGAGATAACCAGAACGCTTCAAATGGGGATTCGCGACTGAAATGGAAATCCAATGACCACCTTGACAGGGAAAAGCCCCAGGAGCCACACCATCGATCATCTCTCTCCCAGACCATCACAAAGTCCTCTCTAGACGCTAAATGAATACATAAGGAACCCTTAGATAGCTCTGAGACCACCGTAAGAGAGTGAATCCCCCAAGACTCCACAATGTTTTTGAAGAAATCCTGGGAGGGTTTGTTGCGCCCGAAATGGGACACCAACGAGAGGTCTTAGAAGGATACCTCCTCCTGGACTTCACCCACAGAGTGTTCCACCACTAGGAAACCCTCTACCTGCATAGGAGGCTTGGGGGCCACCGAAATTAGTGGAATGGTAGACAGACTCACCTGAAGAGTAGAAGACATCACCCCCACGCAAGTAGGCGGCGCCATCACACCGCAATGAACATCCTTAAAGGAGGAACGCGGCAGCACCCCTTCAGAAGTTTGATCCCTGGTCACCCGAGAAGTAGACGTATTCACCACCTCTAGAGTAGAAGTTCCACTGATCACCATAGAAGGAGAGGAGCCTCCTTTCATTGATGGAGGGTCGGGCAGAGAGAGGAGATTCGGCGTGGAGGCAGCCATTGGATGCACCCATCAGCTAGGAGAACCATGTAATGGAATATAAATAAATCCATTTTGTCGCACACACATGTATGGGGATGTGAGGAATTTGTTAATTCCATATTAGTCAACAAACTAGCACCATGGGGTACGAGGTGTATCTTTATAGGAAATCCCACAGAAACGAAATGATGTTACTTATATAACCCTTCAGACAAGAATGTTATTGTCACAAAAAAATCTATCTTTTTTGAAAGGGAGCACATACTCAAAAGGGATAGAGGGAAAAATATTGACTTCGATGAAGTAGATTCTCAAGATATATAAGAGTGGGTATAGGAACAAGTTCCTCGTGTCCCTGCAGAAGAGGTTCTAGAAACCAAAGAACTATGTAGGAGCTCAAGATAGGTAAGGGAACTAGAGAGATATGGTTTTCTAATCACCAGGGATAGTGAATCATTATTGATGGAAAATTATGAACCACTCTCATACAAAGAAACTGTAGAAATCTCATAAGCTACAACATGGCTAGAAGATATGATTTCGCAGATAGATTCCATGTATCAGAACCAAGTCTGGGTTCTGGTCGATGATCCAATTGATGTAAAGCCTGTTGGATTCAAATGGGTATTCAAGAGAAATATTGACATAGATGGTCTTGTTAGAACCTATAAAGCAAGGCTTGTAGCAGAAGGTTTTAGACAAAGTCAAGGAATTGACTATGATGAAACTATCTCAATAGTTTCAATGTTTAAATCCATAATAATCATACTTTCTATTGCAGATAACCATCACTAAGGGATTTGGTAGATGTCAAAATAGCATTCCTTAACGAACACCTTTAGGAAGATTTCTATATGACACAACTAGAAGGGTTTGTGACACCAGGTGAATCCTAACGTATTTTCATGTTGGAGAAATCCATTTATGGATTAAACCAAGAATCAAGGTCATAGAAATTTTGATTTGATGAGTCCATAAAGGAATTTGGATTCATTAAGAATGAATGTGATCCATGTGTTTAAAAGTGGTTTAATTGGTATGTGGTCGTTATCTTAGTGGTATATGTTGATGACATATTTCTTATTTTAAATGATGTACCGGTCTTACTGAAAGTTAAGGTCTAGTTAAACAAGTTTTTCTCCATAAAGGAAATTGGTGAAGTATCCTACACTCTAGGGATCAAGATCATTCGTTAAAGATCCAAGAGACTTTTTGGACTATGTAAGGGTACATTCATTGACCAGATACATAAGAGATTTAGTATGGATCAATCAAATAGGGGGTTGGTTCCAGTGTCACATTGCCTATATATTTCTAATAAAATGTTTCCTAGGGCATAATATGAGAATTATATATTGAATAAGATCAAATACACTTCGACTATAGGATCCATCATATATTTCATGTTATTTACTAGGCATGATGTTGCCTATGCACTGAGCATTGTAGGAAGATATCAAGAAGATCCAGGATAACAGTATTGGAATGTTATTAAGACTATCCTTAAGTATATGAGAATAACAAAGGATATATTTTAGGTGGATGGAAGAGACAAGGATATTTTCCTCATAGGGTATGCTGGTGCTGGTTTTCAGACAAATCAGAATGATCTGAAGTTGCAATACATATATGTTTTCTATCTCAATGGAAGATATTTTATCTATAAGAGTTCAAAGAAACTAGTTTTCACTGATTATATAGTGGAGTATGATTATATAGAATCTTATGATGCAGCCAAGGAATCCATCTGGATTCAGAGCTTTTTCCAAGAGCTTGATATGGTGCCTACCAGTAAAAATCCTATCACATTTTATGGTGATCATATTGTAGTAGTGGATCTTGCAAAAGAATCATGGTCACTTCAAAGGGAAAAGAACATACTCTTAATGTGTCACCTATTGAAGTATTTCTATCAAAGGGTTTAACTTACAATGATCATAGTGTCCATGAAAGAGAATGTGGAAGACCTTATGACTAGAGATGTATCTCCTTATAATCATGGATATAATGTGAGAGCTAGTGGGTAAAAGGTTGTTAGCATTTGGATCTAGTCCAACTGGGATGGTGTTGGATTAGGTTTCCTACAACCAATTACATTGTACTTTATTCATTAATAAATGGATTATTAAATCTTGATTGTTCTTTTGGGTGACAATGCATGGTATAATTTCCTAAGGATTGTTGTTTTACTAAAAGGTCATAGCGGATCCCGGCAATGATGAGATCCTGGAGGTTCCATAATACTGTTATTGAATATATGTTATATGCTCGGATGATGTTATTTTAGGGACAGAAATAATAAATGACATTAGGTTTGAAGACTCATAAAACATTGAGGCACCTTTTCATGGTGTGTTCCCTTGGTAATATCCAGGAGGATATTATGAGAATGAGACCCGCCAGTTGTAAATCCACATTTCATAGTTTCATTGGATATTCATATCTACAGATATGTGTATTGGTCCTTAGACAATATGATTATTATTAATGTGTATTACAACTCATGTAATTTGATGTATTTATGAAAACTGTTATGACAACCTGTTCTCATCGAGGTAGGATATATTGGGTGAGTCACGAATAATACTTCATTAATAGATAATGTGAGAAAGGATTTTTATCTTTTGTTCCATAATGGAAGTATATATTCTAAGCCCATTGATTGAATTGATGTAACCTAATTTAATCCATGCCCATGGAAAGGAATTAGAATGTTCCATTATAGAAATTCAAAGAATGAATAATCAAGCACATGGGTTGATGGCACAAGTATGCAACATGCTTGATTCTATATACCGACATAATGGGATTACATTACATAGTACGAATTCGTAGGAGGTGACACATCATTGTGGCGTTATGTTCTTTCTCTATTGGTTCCTTGGCTTGTATATAGATTCTAACCTTAGACATTAGGAAGGATCCACCTAATTCCACTGAGAAAGAGGCCTAGAGGGTCACACTCTAAGTGTGTCTAAGTATATTTGTTAAATATTAATTCAACAAATTGAATAATGATTATTCTTAATTGTGGTTTAATAATTATTGAAGGGAACCTGATCATGTTTATGTTGATATAAGTTATTAGAGAGAATATATTTTGTGAGAAATAATATATTTATTATCGAGTAATTCATTGATATTTATTTGAGATATAAATATCCATTATTCAAGGTCTAATAAAAGTGGTGGAGGAAAGAAAGAAAATGGAAAGACAAAAGCACATGCCATGTAATTTTTCTAGGGATTTGTGAGAAATAATATTATTTATTTAATTAAATCATATTAGGTGTAATTCCTTTGGCAAATGTCAGGTAATAATAATAGTCAACTGTTATTATTAGACATGGGGTCTTTCTAAGAATAAAATGAAGTTAATAAATTATTTCTGGTAATTAATTCATTTTATTATTCTATGTAATTAAAATACCTATTATATAATTCTCATTATCCTATACATTTTGTGGGTGTGAACAAATGATATAGAAAAACCTCTCAGTCCAAGATATAATTATTTTTCTTCAAAGAATTATCTCCAGTTAAGAGACAGATCCTCCTCCACAAGATCAAGGAGAGCACTTTGCAAGTGGCTCTCAAGGAGATCAAAGTTGGACATCGCATGCGAAGGATATTCCGTGATATCACCTAGAGATCCCTTCGGAAATGTCTAAAGATATGTGGATCATGTTTGGATCATGTCTAGATGAATCCTACACTTGAAATCTATGACGCAATGAAGGATCACATTGGATCATGACCAGAAACATAAACATAGAGATAATTACATCAAACTAATTCTTTTCTTTTAATTAAATTAATTATAACCACGATATGATAATCCTCTCTATGGTTTCAGGACTCCCTTCCTTTCGTTATTTATTTATTCTATTCAGAAGATCCGGCATTTTATTATCGTGAAAGATCTTGAATTGATTGTTGTTAATGGAAAATATTAAAGTTTCGTACACCCACCCACACTCTTTCATTGCACCGAAAACCTATAGTAGGGAGGCATATATGGTCGGTGTTCTGACTGGTAAATGGGAATGGTGAACCCTACTCAATGGATGGGTGGTGTTCTAGTGGTCGTTTGTCTCAATCACATGAAGTTCCGATGAGGTGATGATGGGTAACATTCCATTACTTGTTTTGTGGGGGGGGGGTCCCATTCATTGGTGATGGTCGTTCTTAGTGACAAGAATACAATTATTTCATGGCTGAAAGTATGATGGTGGCTAGGGTGAATCTATATTAAGCCTTGTCCTATGGTCCCTTAGTGATACAATCCTGTTCAAAGTGTTAATTGTGTAAGGGGTCTGCAAAATTTAATGATGGGATTATTGGGTGGGTTAGCCATTAGGGGAAATGACTTATTCAATTAGTTGTTAGGGTGTGTGTGTGAGGGATTGTTTTCATGTAATTATACCCCCAAATACCTTATATATAATGACTAATAATTAATAAATACTAATTATATAATAATTATTAATTGTTATTATCAATTAAAAAATTAATAATTTTTTTTAATTTTTTTTAATGATGAAATGGAGATAGTTGAATCTATTCATGGATTTAAAAGAATTAGATGGTTCTCTGATTGTCAATTAAAATTAAAAAAATATGCTTTCCCTAACACACCACTGTGTTAATCATAACTAGTGTGCAAAATAATGCTAGGAAGAACAAAAATAAAGGGCACACCATTCATTTCCTCTCCTCAAAACAGGATACTCCTCATCCACATCTTCTATGACCTCTTCATCATCATCATCATCCCCATATTCCTCTGATTTCAATTTTTTTAATCATCATCCTCACTCTTCTTTTCTCCATGTTCCTTGATTTATGGATCTAGGGTCTTCCCATATTAATCATTCCTATTCACATCCTTCACAATGATGGGACATTTTTCAGCATAAGTCATGGACTTCCATTTACCTCCACTATCTTTGCCCACCACTAATATAGAATTTTTGTTGGGGGTTTAAACATATTTCTGAAATCCTCAATGAAAATGAAGAACACATCGGTAGGCCACTTGGGCTTGTTAGGGGCATTCACTTTCATTCCCTTAGATATCACCGCCTTCAGTGTAGAACCTTTCTTTACAGTCAGCTTGGTATTAGAAGCTTTGTTGCTTAATTATCCATAATTCATAGTAGATCCTCGATTGGTTAGTGGATGCAAGGGCGACTAGGGTTTCAGGTGTGCAGAAGACTAATTATTGTTGATTAATGACTAGTTATTAAATAATTATTAATTATTAATTATTATTAACTAATTAATAATTAATAATTATTAATTATTAATTACAACTTATAATTAATTAACAAGTAATTTATAATTACTAGTAATTAATCGATAATTTAAAATTAGTTTTAATTAATTACTAATTATTATTTTTTAATAATTACTTACTAAATATTAATTATTATTAATTAATTACTAAGTATATTTTTTTATTTCATTACTAATAGATATTAATTAATTACTAGTTGTTCTGCAATGTCAGATGCTAGTGGACACTACCACAAATCGAGGAAAAGGAATCCCTATATTTTATTAGTACTAAGTAGAAATCATCGACAAAAGCCTCACCTTTATTAGTGATAGATAAAAGCACTAATAAAGTAAATGTTTATAAGCTCTAAAAAAACTCATAGAGGTCTATACTTTATCAGTGCTTTGTTTAGCGTTGATAATGGTATGATTTATCAGCACTATTCTTAGTTCTAATAACTGTTATCAATAAAAAAAATATTATTAATATATATATAATTATTATATTTATATTCAAAAATAATGTTTATTTAAATACCGTAATTAAAAAATGAATTTTTATAATTAATTTTTTTTGATATATTAATTTATATTTTTCAAAAATAAAAATATATATAATGTTTAAAAAAGTATTTATTAGATTATAAATAAATATATCTTTAAATAATTATAAAATCATAATATTTTTTTCAATAATAAATATATATTATCAGATTCATAATTATATATATACTTTTTAAACACATAAATTTATAATTATAATTATATATATATATATATGAATATTAAAATTAATATATATCTCTACTGAATTTGGTCTATATACATATATATATATATATATAATGAGATAATGATGATAATAATGGACATGATTGACATTATCTATGTTAATATATTGATGTGTGAGTATAATTGATGCAATATGATCATAATTTTATTTGTGGATATGATTGTCGGTTTCTATGTTCTGAATATTAAGATTACCTATATTAGTATGACGCATGCATATGTCATGTATTCGTGACTCGTGAACGTTCATTTATACATTAACACCCTTATTATACATGCTTTACTTATATGTGATGAATCATTTTTTATGATCTATACTTTTACTTGGTATGATTCTTTCATGTTATACCCATTAACTTATTATGCTCTATTAAATACAAATAAAATTAAAAAAATATATGTTTAAATTCTAAATATATTTATTATATTTATAATTATAAAATTTTAAATAAACACTTTTTAAATATATTTATTTTTAATTTTAATTATAACTATATGTATAAATAAATAAATATTAAAATAAAATAAATACATTTATAATAATTTTGTAAATATTTTTTATAAAAATAAATAAATAAATATAAATTTATTTATAATTATATAAAAATATTTATAAAAATATTTATTTATAATTATATATATATATATATATATTTGTTTATAAATTTGAATCAATGTATTTATTATATTTATAATTTTATAAATATATATAATTATATAAATATATTTATAAAAGTTTATTAAAATATAAAAAAAATTTAAAATCTAATTATATATATATATATTCCAATAATTATTAAATTATAATAAATATATTTGTAATATGTAATTATAAAATAATATATATAATAATTATATTTATTAAAATTTTACAATTATAAAATCATTTATTTGGTATTTTAATAATTATTAAATTTTAATAAATATATTTATTTATTAATTTATATGTATATAATTTTACATAAATATATATAATTATATAAATATATTGATATTTACATGAAAATATTTATAAAAAAATTATTTATAATTAGAATTCTAAATATATATATATAATTATAAATACATAAATATAATTATATTTATATAAAAATAATTATAAAATAATAATAAATATTTTTAAATAATAAATATATTTATTATATTTATAATTTTATACATATATATAATAATATAATAACATAATAAAAAATAGTATTTAAATAATTTTATAAAATTATAATAAATATATTTAAATAATAAACATATTTATTTATTTGGATTTTTATCAATGTTTTTTTAGTGCTGATAATTATTCTCATTTATCAATGCTAAAATCACTAATAAAACCAACCTTTATCAGTACTAGAATTTGAGCACTAATCTAGGCTCATTTTATCAGCACTTTATAGCATTGTGAAAGAGTAGTTTTATCAATGCTTTATATATTAGCATAGGTAATGGTACTCTTTATTAATACATTTTTTTAAAACACCGATAAAACCCTTACACACTCTAATAAAAGAAACCCTAACATATTTACTATATCTTCTCACCTTCAAACTTTTGCAGAACTGTAGTTCTGCCGTCAGCGCTCTCTCTGATGTCGCTCTTTTCCATCGCTCCCTTCCTTCACATTCACTGTTGCTTTCACAATGTCTCTATGTCGTAGCCGACACTCCCTATCATCATCACTCCCAACCCTACCACGGTCTCTCCCTCTCGACGTCGCTCCCTGCTTTCATTGCTCCCTGCCCTGTCGTTGTTTCTCCATGTCATCACTGCTCCCTCTTTTCCTTGCTCCCTACCCTTGCCGATCAACATCAATGAATCATTTAATCTCTAAGGAATAAGATTATTTATTCTTCTCATTAATCGCTTCTTTCATCTTAGTCTTTTATCCCTACAAAATTGATCAATGACATTTAGATAGGATTTACCCCCTTATTTATATACCCCCACCATAGATGTGTACTAATATTGTAGAAGTTGATTTAATATTAAATTACATTTCCTATGTTGGGAGATTGTCTTTTTGATTGGGGTTTTAACATAAGTTCATCATGTATTCTCTGGAATAGGTGTCATGCACATATTCACTTTGTGTCAAGTGGTGATAATTATATGTTCTAATTTTATTATTAGTTTCAATGTGTATTATATTGTCATGGAGGCCCTTTTATAGATTTATTGTTTTTGTGTTCAATGATTATACTTCTTAAAATTTATACTGAGACATATATACGTTCATGTTATAGTATATTATTTTAATTGTGTTTGTTGTGATATAATTTTTTTAAGATGTTTTAACGAATCACTTTTCCAATGTAATGATTCAATTTATTGTGAATTTATTTTGGTTTTCTAGATGTTTATATTTTAAACTATTCATGATTTAACTCTTATTAAGACTCAAGAATTATAAATTAAATGAGTTTTTAGGATTTTAAATTATATTGTAAAATATTATCATGTTATAAATTTATTTAGATATAGAAGATGAATTTTGTTCAATTTTAATGTGTATATGAAATTTTTGGGATTATTTTAAAATAATGATAATGTGTTATGAATTTTTCATAGGGAAGTTTAAATATTTTATAATTATATTTTAGAAAAATTAACTATGAATATATTAATTGGTTTCATGTCTCAGTGTTCAGGAATTGATATTTTGTTCCTTATATGTATGTTTTTTATATTGGGGGATGACCATTACATTTATGTTTAGATTTTATTTATTATAATTATATATTAATTGTGATGTGTGTTTTTTACTATGCCTTTTTTGGTTATTAGGATATTGTAATATTTGAAATACCCAATGCTAATTTAAATGTCATTCAATAAGAGTATAACATAGGTTAAATGGTTAGTTATTATGGTGAAATATTTGGTTAAAGGATTATGATACACATTCTGATTATTATGATTCTTTATTTTCATACACATATATCAATATATTTATTTTGTTTTTTCTTGAGATTTTCTTTCATTTCATCAATTTACAGAAATCAAATAATTATATACTTTAATACTTTCATAAATTTTACTTTTATATATTTTAATTTGTACTTCTATAAATTTCTAAACTATTTACTTATATATATTATGTATACTTTTATAACATATATCTACTTTTATTTAGTATTATAAATTTATATAAAATTATAAATTATGAATATTTCTTTAAAATATATATTCATTCATAAATTATATACAATTTTATACTTTTATATACATATTTAAATTATTATAAAAATATAAATAAATAAACATTTTTAATTTATAATTTTATATCTATATAATTTTTTCCACTTATCAAAATTTCAAAATGTTTATACTTTCATAAACACAATATCAATGTCAAAAATATTTTTACAAATATAATAATTTATGGAATCCATTATTATAATCAATAGTCGTATGTTCTGTTATAAAAATCGATTTAGAAAAATTATAGCTTGTTTCCCTCATTACAATCAATGTCTATATTTAATTAGCTTGTTATAATGTAAATGTGATTTTATACTTCATATATACTCATAAAAAAGTGTTTTCATCATAAGAAATGTGAAGTAAATTATCAATTGATCAATAATCCTTCAAGATGATAGTATTATCATTTAATCTTCTATTGACTCATTTTTTCTTCCTTAAAATATTTTCATTCCAATTGTTAATAATTTTAGAAATGATCAAGGGATTGTGCCTCAATCCATCAACAAAGAGTTAATCATTTCATCTTAAATTATTCACTATAAATTTAGTTATTCCTACACAATTCAGCTTATATGAAAAATAGTCTTTAAAATTTAAATATCCTCTATTATATTTATATGTTTCTTTCAATAAGTTTTTGTTTTTGATTATGTGGGATGATAAACCATTTTTTAATATTTCCATTTTCTTTAATAAATTCATGAGAAACATCTTCAATTTAACATATTTTGTGGAATTATATTGTAATATATTAATATTACAAAATAAAATAATATGGATATGAACAAATAATGTATGGATGTCGATCATATAACAAAAGAGTATGAAGATAGGGTGAAAGAGTTCATCAGGTTTGTGAACTATCGTGCATATGAACCTTATCCAATCGGTTTTCTATGTTTATGTTATTGTTATTCAAGACTAATTAGTCCATATCTGTTTGAATTACACAAGATCTGTCACGATAGTGGTCGATGTAATAAATGTTGGAATAAACATAGGGAACAAATGAAGAAAGTTATTGGGATATCACTAAATTTTATGGATCATATGATATAATTCCAAGTATGTACAATGATGAAGATTGTATCAATGATGTGATTACGTGTATGAATGATGATGAAGACCGTGTTGAGGAAATGATAATGACAGTTGAACATGATATTTATGATTGTCCAAAAATTATTTAGAAGCTAGAGTCATGAAAAGGAACCATTTTATTCTATTTTCACTAATTATGCTGCATTTGTATACTTACTGATGCTCTATAATTTAATAGATGGAAGCAGATGGAGTGATACTAGTTTTACTGAACTACTTTCTCTCTTGAATAATATTCTCCCAAGAGATACTGAGCTCTCTATCCAAACATATGATGCTATATAAATTATATGTTTTATGGGTATGATATCAAAAATAATACATGCATACCCAAATGAATATATACTATTTCACAAGGACCACATATCTCATAATTAATGTACAATGTGTGGTGATTCTCGATACAAGAGAGATGAATAAGGTCCTATGAATGTTGTATGGTACTTTACAATCATTACATGGTTCAGGAATCTATATGGAAGTCAGGAGACTGAAAGAAAATTTATTTGGAATGTGGATACATGAAATAAAGATGGGAAACTTCTTCACCTTGTAGACTCTACTCAGTGGAAGATAATTGATCACGAGTATCCTAAATCTGGAAATAAGTCAAGAAACCTTCATCCTGCATTTCCTATAGATCATGTAAATCAATTTTTATCAAATAAACACCCACAATACTTGGCCGGTTATGTTGGTAAATAATAACATGCCACCATGGTTATGCATGAAATTAAAATACATTATGATATCTATGATAATATAAGGACCAAAAAAACCGGGTAATGATATTGATGCTTATTTGGATAGCATAATATAAGATTCAAAATTATTGTGCGATTCATGGGTTAAATTGTATATTGCTTATAGAAATAAATATTCCACATTGAGAGACATGTTGTATGGGATGATAAATGAATTTCCTACTTATGAAAATTTTCAAGGAAATAGAATTAAAGGAAATCAAGGGTTTCCAATATTTTAACAAGGTATACAGTTAATTAGGTTTAAGCATTCATTGAAGACAATGTTTCTAGGACATCAAAAATTTCTACACCAATGAAATAGGTATTGATCTTAGACAATATCATTCGTTTGAAGTTCAGAATAATGTACCAAACCATCTCCAATATTTTTTGATCAGCCGTTTGATAATGTAAGAGATGTGAATATTTCATTGGATAAACCATTATTAAAAAAACTTATGATGGAAAACAGATTGGAAATCACGATCAGTTTATTTTACTTACCATACTAGAATTTATGGTATGTCATGCATTTTATTGAGTTTATGAATGTTGAAAAAATTTATGTATAGTTAACTTCAACATTATGAAATGCACCTAGAAAAAAAAGATTAGAATTAAGGTTTTGTTTGGACACGGTTGAAATTGGAATATATAAATAGTCTGTTGCATTGAATGGAGAAATATGATCATTTCTTCCTACATCTATTTACATTCCTTCCATGCAAGAGAGATATTAGTTTTTCAACATCATTAATGATGTAATTTTTCTAGAGGGGTATTCATCGAATATCAATAATATCATGCCAATGACCAATTTAATGTTAAAGGGTCTGAAATCACATGATTGTCATGTTTTCATACAATATATAATTCTTATAGCTTTATGTTTTATTTTTTCCAAGAACATCCATCATACATTAACCATGATCTATTTCATTTTCAAATCTATATATAATAAATTTTTAGACCCAAAATAATTTCCAACTATAGAAAAGAAAATTTCGATCATATAATGTGAATTTGGAATGTGATTCCAACCAGCATTATTTGATATGACGGTTCATTTGATGGTTTACTTAGTGAGAGATATTTGACTATGTGGTGTAGTACATTATTGATGGATGTACCGAATTCATTGGTATACGAATATTTTTAAAGGGTATGTAACAAAATCAATTTCATATAGTGGGTTTTAGTGAGGAGTGACATATTATTGAGGAAGCTATTAAATTTTGTAACGAATACCTGTCCGGTGTCGAAATAATTGGTCTACCAAAATATTCTCTCACTTGGAGGCTTGTGGGAAATTGAAATTTCAGAATATATTTTTTCACAATCAATAATACAGATTGGGAGCAAGCCCGCCTTTATATGTTTCATAACAGTTTAGAGGTTTCTCCATATTTTGAAACCAATAATGAAATTCTTAGGCATTTTATTCCACCAAGGAAACAAATATGGACATGAAATATAAATAGTCGATAGTTTATAGTATGGTTTTGAGACCATATTTTTGTGGATTATGATGAAAATATAGATTCAATTTCAAAACCACTTTGACGGATAGCCAGAGGACCAAGATTTATATATTATCATATAGTGGTTATATTATTAATGGTGATACATTAAATAAAAATAAAAAAATGTTAAGGAAGTACCATGAAAAATATTGGACTTACACTTGTGGTTGAAGCAATGCATATTTTTTGTACTATGGAAATAAATCCAATTTATTAGAATTTGTTCTACTTTGGAATCATCAAAGAAATATTGGATTTGGATTATACCACAATCAATGTTCTTATTTTTTAATTCATGTGGGTTGATAAGAAAATTGTTCTTAAAATAGATTAATTGTTATTTTTGAAAGTGGAATTCAATAAGGAAGTGTAAAAAAGAAGAACAATTTATAATGGCACCACTAGAAGTACAAGTATTTTACGTTCCATATCCCCCAAACCAAAAGTGGTAAAATGTTCTATTATCGAACAAAACCACTAAAGGGTATATGAAAATTCAACTGAGGATGAACCTTTCATTGGGAATTCAAAATCATTTTGCAGTGTTCACAATGTAGATGGGATTTAGTACATCATAGGAAAACGCTATAAAGGAATTTGGATACTCAATAGTGTGGTCAAATCCCTTCAACCATTAATAATATATAGTTCAATAATTAGGTTATGTATATTTATAATATGCATTGAGTTACGTCATGTTATTATCTATTCGATGTTTTATTTTTACAATATAAATTAAATGTTAAACCAATTCTGTAGATATTGACTTCTTCACATGATGATGCTCTCAATCATGAGGAACAATAGGTTTCTCAACCTAGTACTGATCCTAGTGTAGAGGAACAATGATCTTCTACGCATGCCAATGCTACCAATACCAAGAAAAAACCTATTGAATATGTTGAATCCAAGGAAATGGTTGATGACAAAAAATAAATGCTATAGAAAAATAGAATCATCATATCATGATGGTGTTATCAAAACAAATTAAGGAAAAAATAAATGGCATCAAATTTGAGGTCGAATGGATTGCATACGGCCTTCCTATTAACCCCGAAAAGGCCGTTTTAGCCGTTACATTTGGTTCATCTCTCAGAAACACATGATGATTGACATAGATTAGTGGAACCATGTTATGTACATGATAAAACATTAATTTGGGAAGATATTATAGACACATTTTGATATCCCATATTTATTTTACTAAATTAAAAAATAATGAAACAATGACATACTCTTCATTATCCCTTGAAGAGTACATTTATAGAAGATGAATTACACAAGAAATAAGTATTAATTTTTTCTAGAAGGATTCACAGAGGCCTTATCAAAATTCTATGGAGATTTCAACATAAAAAAGTTGAATGGATAATAAACCTTCACCCACCACTTATATATTCACACTTGATAAGCCAATAAGCATGGGGTGCATTTAGTATCTGTAGTACAGATATGCCCTTTTTGGTACATTGAGAACGGTAATTAATTTTTTAATAAATCATGTATTCATTACATTGATTGATAATTTTTTATTTATGAAACATCAACTGTGTGATGAAAATAAGGAACAGATATAAAAACAAACATACACTTACTATAAAGTGAGGATGTGGTATTCTTCACATGAAAAAAATTGGTATGTATTTTAAATCTACCATATAAATTTTATGTGACATTAAACAACATCATAATTATGTTCTTATGTTTATATATATATTGATGAATCCAAATTCAAATATACTTCCATCCCAAAATATATTCTATGGAATGATGCACATGTAAATAAAGATAGGATACTAATAGATTAAAACACAAAAAAGTCTGGGAAACATGTGTACGTATGAAATAATACAAATTCATTTTTATTTAAATCACTATTATATAAAAATGATTTCTTATTTTCCTATATTTTCTATCTAAATTAGAAACATGAATAATTAAAACTTGTACTATATGAACCCATACTATTGGTGGCGTTGAAGTGGAAAGAACAGTATGGTCATGTCAGAGGTGTGGGTTTTGGGGTTACACCCTAAACATATTTTGAGAGAAAATTAGAGGATAAAGATAAATAGATAAGATAAAGTCAAGATTATATTCCCTTAAAGAATGATTTCATGGGTAGAATAAGGGGTTAGAAAATGTTATGGGGGTAGAAAATAGAAGAAATAACTCAAGAACAACCATTTCATTAATATCCCACCCAACCCCAAAGCTTTAAGGTAAGTCATTCCCCTCGAAGAAACGTCTTAGATGAGGTGATAAATTTTATAATAATTTTTTTATTTGAAATGTGAATCATAAAAACAAAATTCTTTTCTTGTACTAATATTTAATTAAGTGAAAATTATTTTGATTTATATCTATCAACACCATCCCATATGCTTGTTGAATGGTCTACTATTTTAAATATCCAAGAAGATAGTATACAAAACAGACCACTTCCAAAATGTCATGGAAAATTGGGGATTACCATAGCCCATGAGTCGAGTGTTGAGATAATTATTCACTTTGATGATACAGATATTCATACGATCAGGAAAGTTATGAGAACATTCATCACATTCCCATTAAATCATGTAAATAAACGTGTTGATTAATAGGTAATCATTTCAAATTTATTTTTCATTCTAAACCATTATTAGTTAATTAAAATATATTTGAAACGATTAATATTATTATAGAAGGACAAAGGAAATGTGGTGAAACAAAAGTTCAAATCAACTTCTAAATAACAAACCAATCGATCAAAAATATCTTCCAAAAGAACCTTTACCCCACTCATTCAATATTATCATTTAATATCATTGAAGGTTCATGCTGATACAAAGTTAGAGAATGGTTGTAAACATATAGTTGATTTTGAGGAAAAAATGTATAGAGAGGCCATTACAGACTACATTTATCTTGAGAATGTAAATTAAATCCTAATGTATTAATTGATAGGAGTCTCAGTTATAAATATTTACATGAGTTGTGTTTTAATGATTTGTTTTTGTAATGGCTGATATACAATGTTAATTATGAATGAATACATTTCATATTTTTTGAAAGAAAATATATGAATACCAATTGAAGGGATTACCCCATGAACATAAATTTTGACTTATTAGTCCTCACATAATTTCTTTAGAACAAAATATTAATTAAAAAATTGAATGAAATAGTGGAATTTTTTTTCAAATCATTAGAAATAAAACATATATATTGAAGACGCTTCTTAATACCATAGATATTGGGATAAAAATCAAAAATTTAATCATATCACATATATTTTAATTAATATCATTACATATTTTTTTTATCTTTAAACAATATTGTATACTCATTATCATCAATTTTTTTACTCCAATGAGTTTTTTATTAGTTTCACTACATGGATACTCAACAAACTGACCATACATGATGGATATTTCCAATTTGTAATAAACAAAATAAAACATTTTATAAATGAACATCAAGTTATATATTTTATATTGTGTTTTAATGAAAATACTTATATGATAGAGAAGTCATTAAATATTGTGAAATTTATGGCATGAGGACAACCCATGCACATTAGGAGCCTAACAAGTTCTATAAGTAGACAAGAATAATTGTATATATAATAATATTTCCAAATAGAAACACATATCAAAAAATTTACCTATTTTTATCAATTTTTATGGAATGTTGCAAAAAAACAAATATAAAATATTGTTGTGATTGTGTATATAAATTTATGAGAGATCATATGTCATCAAAAAACTAGTATCCCTAAAGAGGTGTTTTCAAACATAATTACTATTTTATTTAAAATTTTTATTAATTTTTATTTATTTATTTTTCAAGTAATACTATGAATATTGAAAAAAAATTATTAATAAGATGATATATATTTCCTTATAAACGAATGGTCCGCATACCTAATGACAGAATATATACAAATAACAAAAATATGTGACTTATATAAATGTAATGGATTATTTCATATTTAATTTTAATTCATTTATTTTTAGTAATACTCATATAATAATTGTTTTATTATATATCTCTATTCCATGGTTAAAGTTGGGGTGGATTGTTTGAAGCATCTCATGCTCATGAGATATTGGACATCAAGGCTACAACTGAGCATTCAATGAGAAGGTAACAGTGTTTTTTAATATACACTATTTTCCCCATAATATTATCTATTCTCTTCTATATTAACATAATGTAAATTAAATGATTAACTACTCATGTATACAATGTCTTCTGTATATGATTATGTTACAAATCCCACATAAAAACATACTAAAATATAGTAAACCCTTTGGGAATATGTATATTTAATGCTACGATATACTTTCTCTATTTAATGGAAAATCATATAATGAAACATTGATTTGTATTTCATTGTTACTTATAGGTTTCATTTATTTTATAATATTTATATCTATATTTCATGAATTTTTGTATCAAAACGTCCTTGGACTTCTCATCCCTCAAAACCTTTTCACCCTTATAGTGCTGGAATTTATCACTTTCTTTTATGTTAGCTCCACATCCTTTATATGAAGAGAAACAATGCTTTCTAGGCTTAATCACAGAGGTAATATTTATGTTCCCCAATAAAATCTTTTCCCATAGGTTTAATGTATTATTACATATTTATTTTTAATTTATTTAATTTTAGTATCAACCACAAAAGAATTATTTTCTTATACAGTTGGATTCTTTGGTTTGATTTGGTGTAGTTTTTTCGAATCTTCTCATGCTTGTCTAAGACTGCAACATAGATAAAGAATATTACAAAATGGGTCAAGAATGTATACAACCATAATGAAAAAGTGAGATCCTACTATTTATTTAATTATTTTGGTCTTCATTTTATCAAGTATTTGTATGTTGATTTCATTATTCTTTTTATCTAATACGTATTCTGTTTTTTTAGAAATAATTTTTGAATTCATATTTTTTCTTTAAATTATCTACACCAAATCCCAAACGAGATAAAATGTTCTTTTCCTACAATGATTCCATTAATTCTAGTGGATTTCATTATCGAACATCAATACTGCATATTGAGTTAATGTTCGTGGTTGAAAAAGTTTCCGGCTAACAATATTGAATCAATATGCACTATTGGAAATTCAAAAATGAACACCAATGGATATTGTGGTAACATTATCATTTGAGATTGTTTTGAGACTTTGGGACATGTAAGAATCAGTTTCACCTTAATCTGACAATTTCTATGATGGGTATGACTCAATGTGCTTCTTTTTATTTAAGAAAACACATCAATATTGTTTTTATACTTTATAAAAATGATCCTAAAGTCATTTTTGATCTGTATAAATTAGCAACACCTCGTTCTAACAGATGATGTGATCGATATAAGTCAAAGTGCCCATTTATCAGTTTAAAAATGTGATTTTAATTAAAAAAGTGTCACTCACTAAAAATAGATAAAATGTACTCATATTGTCTTGATAATTTAGTAAAATGATTAAAAAGATATTTTTCTATGTTGGAATAAGACTCATATAAAACTGATACACGATCTAACTAGTATGAGTCAATGTGCATGTATCGTGTTTAAAATTACATTTCAGTAAAAAGGATAAGTTCCATACCCAAAACTGAGAAAACACATTTGGATTGTATTGATACTATAGAAAAAATGATTCATAAGTCATTTGATATGTATAAGAATCACCCAAACCTCAATCTAATTCACAGTGTAATAGATATGACCCAAAGTGTTCCTTATTATTTAAAGTAGACATTAATTTTTTTTAAAAAGGTAATTGACATACTCAAAACTAGGTAAATGAATTTTTATTATTTTTATACTTTAGTAAAATGATCAATAAATTGCTTTTGATTTTTAGGAATTAGACTCACGTCGTCGGATGTATGATGTACCTGGAATAACTCCAAGTGTCTGTTATGAATTAAAATTTTACATTTTAGTATAAAATGTGTAACTCACTAAATACTAATAAAAATAGATCATATTTTATTAATAATTTTGGAATGAATTTCACAAGTCAATTTTTATGTATTGGAATTATTTTTATATCAAACTAGCACATGTAGTGACTGATATGACTCAATGTGTGTGTTTTTAACTTAAAATGACCTTTTAGTAAAAAAATAAAAGTAACGTACTCAAAACCAATAAAATTAATTCAGATTATTTTTATAATTTCAAATATCAATTCATAAGTCATTTATTATGTGTTGTAATCATCTATATATCAATCTAATGCATGTTGTGACTGATATGACTCCAAGTTCATCATTTCATTTAAATTTTAGAAATATTTTAATACAAAAATAATTGGCATACTCAAAACTAGGAAACCAAATTGAGATTATTTTGATTCTTTAGGAAACAGATCCATAATTCATTTTTTACATTTATGGATCATTCAAACCTTAATATGATACATGATGTTCCCAGTATGACTCAGAGTTTCCATTTTCAATTTAAAATTGATATTTTAGTTTACAAAGTTTCACTCATTAAAAACCAAGAATACACACTCAAATTGTTTTGATAATTTCATACAACAATTAATAAGTTATTTTTGACATATATGAATAATTATCATGTTAAGGTGACATATCATGTGACCGGTATGACTCAAATTGTGTGTTTAAGGTTTAAAATTTCATTTTAGTAAAAAATAAAAGTAACATACTCAAAAGTAATAAAACAAATTCATATTCTTTTAATGCTTTAATAAAATGATCTATAAGTCATTTGAGACGTATAAGAATCATCCTGACCTTAGTAAAATGTGTGGTTTTACTAATAGGACTCCATGTGTTTATTCTTATTTAAAATTGACATTAATTATAGTGAAAAATAAAACTCACAATCTCAAAACTTTAAAAGCACATTCTTATTGTTTTTATACTTTATAAAAATGGACAATAAGTAATTTTTCATGTTTATGAATAATCTACACCTCAAAATGAAAAATTATGTGATCGGTATGACCGAAATTGTTCGTTATTTATTTCAAATTACCATTTTTGTTCCAAAGTGTCACTCCTAGAAAACTATGAAAACACACTCGAATTGTCTTAACAATTTAGTAGAATCATTTATTAGTTATTTTTAAAGTGTAATATTCTATCTCACATAAAAACGACACACGATGTGACTATTATGAATCAAATTTCTTGTTTGTAGCTTCAAATTCAATTTTAATAAAAAAAACCCGACATACTGATAACTAATCAAAAACATTCAGATTATCAATATGATTTAGTAAGATGATCCATAATTAATTTTAAACATTTAGGAATCATCTTCAGATCAATATGATTCATTTTATTACCTGTATAATTCAATGTGTGTCTATTTATTTAAAATTGAAGTTAATTTTAGTAAAAATAATAAGTGAAGAAATAAAAATTTAGATATCTTATTCGTATTGTGTTCATACATTATAAAAATGATACATATATAATTTATAACATATAGGAATAAACCCTATCTCAATCAAATACATAGTGTGACAGGTATAACTCAAAGTGTGTATTTTTATTTAAAATTGACATTAATTTAAAAAAACATGTGGAAAACTGAAAAACAAGAACATGCATTCTCATTATTTTGATAACTTATGAAAACAATCCCTATGTCATTTTTGATATGTAGGGATCAGCCAAACCTCAATATGATGCACGATGTTACTGGTATAACTCAATGTTTGTTTTTTAAATTAAAATTTTCATTAATTTTACTAAAAAAAGTGAACTACTAAAAAACAAGAAATCATATTTGAATTGTTTTGATAATGTATTAAAATGACCCATGAGTCATTTTTGACATGTTGTAATCAATGTCGCCTCAGTCTGATGCATGGAGTGATCGATATTACTCCATATGTGTCTTTTTATTTAAAATTGACATTTTCTTGTAAAATTATAATGTGACTTACTAAAAACCAAGAAAACATATTCATGTTGTTGAGATAATTTAGTAAAATGATCCATAAGTCATTTTGGATGTGTTGAAATCAATTTCACCTCAATATGAAACATTGTGTGACCGGTATGGCTCATGTGTCTATTATCAATTTAAAATTGTCATTTTATTTCAAATTTTGGGTCACTCACAATAAACTAATAAAACACACTCTTATTATATTTATACATCAGTACATTTATTCATAAGTCATTTTTGACATGTATTAAGAAGTCTTATGTCAAACTGAAACATGATGCGATCATTATGACTCAGTGTGGATGTTTATAGTTTGGAATGAAATTTTCATAAAAAAACTCATGTGACATACTGAAAAGAAAGAAACACATTCATATTGTTTTGATACATTGGGAAAAGGATAACTATGTAATTTTTAACTGATAAGAAAAAGTAATACCTCGATTCGATGCATAGTGTGACTGGTATAACTCCATGTGTGTCATTATTTAAAATTGACATTAATTTTAGTAAAATGAAATGGTGTCATACTCAAAATCGATAAAACACATTCATATTGTTTTTATACTTTAAAAAAATGAACCATAACTAACTTGTGATTTGTAGGAATCAACCACACCTCAATATGATGCATGGTTTGACTGGCATAACTTCAAATGTGTCTTTTTATAAAAAAACTCATATTTTATTAATGTATTATTTATTATTAATGATTAATTTATTTCTTTATATTATTACTAACAAAATTGTTTTATTTTTCTTTAGGTGGGTTATTTTTTTTAGGTTTAGGTGATTTGTTCCCCAATTGTTACCATGGGTGAAATTTTTTGATAGGGGGACATGGGTGATGAAGACAATGAAAAATTAATGTTTTAAATTTCTATCAATAGTAATTGTAAATTAAATAATACATAACATTTTTTGAAATTTCTATAGTATTTTTATTTTTTATTTGTGGTGTAAAATTTATATCAATTAAATTATATTTTTTATAGAGTTCATAGGTATTTTTTGTAGTGTAATGTTATACAAAAAAAACACTCTAATAGGTTGGGCCTCTTGCAGTGCTATAAAGAGTGCTAATAAAGGGAACCCCCTAATAACATTTTTGAGGGTATTAGAGCTTTTATAGCGCTATTAAAATCCTTTATCAACAGAGTTAAAGGTAATATCTATAGTATGGGTGGATGAATGTGACATATATTTCAGGATCAGTGGTGTTCCATTTTCTCTGGAGATGCATAATACTATTCATGGATTTGGAAGACCATTGGATATATTGCTTTCTGGAATCTATTTTCCCATTAGATGGAAAAGGAAGGACATGTATCAGAGTCAATCGGGAACTACTCTTGATGATAAAATGGGTATTAGTGAGGTCTAACCTCTCCCACCCTCCCCCCGGATGATGGTAGGGGAAAGGAGGTCAAATACCCTCTTTTAAAAATGATTATATTCGCTTTGTGAGAGCTACATGTGATGTGGTTAAAAATGATCCTCTCTTAGCATAGGGTGGAGAAATAGATGCTTGAAGATAGTAAATATTGGTCACCTGCAATGAATAATGATCTGTATTATTTTTTACGAATGAAGGATGGATCTATGGTGGTGTCCATCATCTGGGCAACTGGTTATGGACAAGACTCATTGAATCTGTGACTGTCAAGAATTTAAAATTCTTGGGAGGGAAATGGATTTTTAGTAAATGTGTTGGAAATATATAATTGTTTTTTATTTTGGACGACACTAACCTTCATTATTATGATAGAGGGTCGGGATACACTTACTACAACCAAGATGTGGTATTTTATTTTTCCTCTATTTTTGATGGGTTTTTTTGTGTGATTGTATCCTTATAAATATGTGGCTAGTATAAGGTGTATTTTTTCATTCAATGATGAATCAAGAATTCCCACACCATTTATATTTCCATTTTTTTAGTCTGATCAAATCTTATGATATCCATATTTTCTTCTACATTTCTCTTGGCCACTAAAAAATACACCTTTAGTGTAATTAGATGATTTTAATGTGACCTATTCTAAGACATTTTTGTGACATTCACAATCCAATATACTGTTGCACAACAGGAGAAAATGGGGAAGAATATGAATATTAAATACTAAAACATATCCATGTGATATTGTGTCGATCTTCCTTCACATTTATTTTTACTTTTATTTATCAAAATGTAATTCTTTCTTCTAATCCTATCTCCACCAATGACTAAGCCTATTTATTTTTTTAATTTACATTTTATACTCCATTTTAAGATTACACACCTATCCCTTTTCAATAAAAAAAATAATACCACATCCCTTATCCTTTGGAAAACACACCCACAACATATCTTAAAAAAATATATAATCCCAGACAATTTTCATCCAAGATTCTTCCCCTTTCATTCCTTAAGATAGAAAAAAATATCCTCCATTCATTTAAATTATAAAATAACTCTCCATTTTTTATTCAAAAAAAATTATTGCAATATGAAATTCAAATGAAAATTGTCTGTAATTTGGGAAATAAATAGCCTCTTTTAGTATCGAAAAAATCAATTGGCATCTTCCATTCATTGTTCAATTAATTTTATAAATCTTCTTGGTGAAATTTATTGTACAAAATTTGATAGTGAAGTTAAAGAAGGACGTCTAAAATATGTTTTGTATCTAAATTTGAGCACTCTTGGTTTCATATATGTCATTGGTATTATGGAGGATGCATACAAAAATCAAGATTCTAAAGTGGTAGAGGATAACTTCCAGGTGTTCAAGAGGGCACTTTTCTTGTGGAATAGAATCTGGAAAACAAATCCAAATCCATTATTTATAATAACAAAAGGATATATGACAAAATATTCATAAATCATTCCAAGGGGGAAAAAATGTGATTTGGAATTTCATTAAATCTCTATAAGGTTAGTTTGAATCCCTATTTATGAAATATTATGAAACCATTATTCAGTATTATACACTTGTAATGGTTATGGAAAACCAAAAAAAAATTGAGAAAATCATAATGATATGTTGGTATGTGAGAATATTTTGTGATCCCTATATCGAAAATTTGATTGCATTGTTTTTTCTCTGGATGATTTGTAAGACCTAGTGAAGATCTCTGTCAAATAACTCTTGGTGTCCTAAAAGCCCAAAAACTAAAGGTGAATCAATAGAGTGATACAAATTGAGTGGATCATGCCATAAAATCAATGTTTTTTCTAAACATCATTAAAAATTATCAAGGGGGAATTTCAAAGAAGTCGAGGTAGAGGATTCTATGGAAAAGAATATAATCCAAGAAGAGGAGTACATGGTAGAAGAATCCATAATTGTTTAGGTCATACATATCAAAAAAAATCCATAACAATGAGAAATAGAAAATTTAGGGTCTCAAAAATATCTATCCAACAGGCAAATGAATTGTTTAACTATGTTATCTTCGAAAACAATTTGGACATTATAGTAATGAATGTCGGTATAAGAAACCCATGGAGAATTATAATGATGAGGCACATATCTCCAACGTGGGGGATATTATTTCTAAGTCTCATGTTTTGAAGGAACCATCATTAACACAAAATCAAGGTTTGTGGTATCTTGAATCTAGAAAAACAAACCACACGGTGGGTAAAAATAACATTTTTATGAATCAGGATGAGAGGGTTCGAGGAGAGATTTCCTTTATTGATCTCTTGACAATATGTTTCCATGGAAGTAAAGATATTATTACTATGAAAAAAGATGGAAATAAAGCTTTCATGTATGACTTCAAATATGTACCCAAAATGAATACCAAAATATTTATTCTTGGGTGATAATTGGGAAACGTCTTTTAGATAATCCTATAAAATAAACCAATGGTGATTTTCAATGACAATAGTAGGTTGGTCAAAAATTACGAATGGTGAAGAACTACATGTTTTTTTTATGATCTAACCCAACATACCTTGATGTTAAATAATGATATATGAAAATAAATAATACATCTGGAATATATGTTTTATGAATTTAAACATTGAAATATTAATATTATTATAAAGACAGAATATTTTGAATAGATGTAACATCCCAGAAATTCTAAACTAAAGTCATTGTATTTGATAGCAAGTATGACACGCAACACAAACAATAGAGGAAAATATAACACTAGATACTTAATGATAAATTTATTCAGTATATTAAATATATTTCATTACTTTCAACATTTATTTTATCTTATGTTACACGAAAAAAATGAGTTTCTTTGACAGTTTTTGTTAAAAGAATGACTGAGTTCTTCCTAACAATAACATAATATTAATATTAATATTTAATATGATAGTCATCATCAAGACATTGGAATGGATAGTAAGAATAGGATTAACTAAGTAATAAAAAAATATATTTTACACTTTTTAATTAATTACCTATCAATTAGTAAATAAGTATCATTTAAATGAAAAAGAAATGTTTTTTGAAAAAAAAAATATTTTTCCAAAAGACTGTTTAATCTTGCTTTAAGCTCATAATTTAAAAATAATTTTTACATGTTATCTAAAATTTCATTGAAAAATAAACATCATTTTTGAAATTGGAATATATACATTTTCATTGGGTGAATTTTTGGTACTTTTTTAAGATGTTTCATTTATTGATGAATAGTGAAAAATACAGAATATTAATTGATATCTACCATTTTATTGAAATGATTTACTATTTTAAACTATATTTTTAATTGATTATAGAGTCAAATTAGTTCACTTATATATAAATTATACTAATATATACCCTTTAAATCATTTTCAACATGATTGTAGATATAAAAACATTGTAAACTATTAAACATTTTCAATTTAAAACCCTCTTTCTCATCACATATGCGAAGTTAAATTTAAATTAATATTTTCCAAAATTATGAATTTAATTTCTAAAAATGGATTTCATTTTTTAATGGGTTTGATATATAATTTAAAATAAGTTTAACTTAATTTTTTACCAAAATGAATAGTGAATACAGTAAAAAATAATTACCGTAGTTCAGGTAAAAATTAGTTTATCAGGGGATAAAATAAAAGTAATGGATTAAATATTACATTAAAACTTTTGTAAAAACACATTTATGGACATATTTTGAACATTAAGCCTCTATGGTTTGATAATGTTTCATTTACGACCCATTTTGCATGAAAAATAAGGGAGCACTCATTTTTTTTAAAAATACCAATTGTGTAATCTCCCCTACTTATAAAAGTCCACCCATCTACTCTCTTTTCCAGACCTTAAAACAACTTTGTTTAAAAAAAATAAACCCAAAAATAAATTCCCAACTTCCCTACCGTCATTCTAGTAGCCTTGTTTTTGTTTTAAATCCATCATATGAAGACTTCAGTGGAATCATATGGACGATTCTTGAAGAAGAGGTAATGATCTTCAATGAGTATCGTTATTTTAATTTTTTCTCCATGTCCTTCCATTTTTATTAAAACATTTTGATATAATAACCTCATTAGCTTCCATATAGTGGTATTTTATTATAATATGGCAATGACCTAAAACTATATCCACTTCCATCAAATGGGTTACGAAATAATCACTCATGTGTATGCTTGACTACCGCTCAGTGAACTGATGTCATATTTTTCATTTCCACCTCTCAAGGATGGGTATGATGATGGATATAATGTATATATATGATATTTAAAACATATATATAACTCTACAGTCACTATATCTAGTATACCTTTATTACATTTCATTTTATCGGAGATACGATAATGTCACTCGTGTCACTACAAAAAAGTAGGCATTAGTGGTAGTTTTTTTAAAAATTAGCATTTGTTTAAAACGCCGATTAATAATTTAGTAGCCATTATTTGAATCGTTGGATATATCATGGTATATAGTCATTTCATGGGAGTTTTTCATTTAGTGGTGGTTTTTTTAAGTTTAATTGTTTTAGAATTTAGTGGTGGTGTGAGTCTTATTTAGAGACGGTTTTTTTAAATAATTTGAAAATAAAATATATAAGATGAACCTAACTATTTCTCATAACATTAGTGGTGGTTTTGTTTAGTGGTGGTTATTATTAACTAATGTTAATTATGATTTTATTTAAATTATTTAGTGGAAATATTTAGAAACCGATGCTAAATATTATTTTGAATTTTAATTTTTATAAATATTTAATCCAGAAATATAAATATAAAAAATCAATCATAAATAAATTAAAATTTAAAGTCATGATAAACTCATAATAATATAATCATAAATACATCATGAATCCCCAATATTATATATATACATCTACAGTCAGTATAACCTCTGTCACCTTAACCTCCGCCAACCCATAGATCATTCATCAATATATACATATATAATAGGTCCAACACTAATCCATTCCCAGTATTCGTCATCCCCATGATCGCCACTACATCTATATACCACCAAATCATTTCATCAACTAAAACCAACCTCATTATATAATCAACTGTAAAACATGAATAGAAATTAAAACAAAATATAATAAATTCGATGTACAGTAGAATCATTGATAAAATATAAAAATTCCATGGAAACTAAGAATCATCAGGACTACATTTTGAAGAATTTCATTAATTGGAATGGTAATCCTATATCATATATCCAGTATATTTAACCTATAATAAAAACCAAAACCTTTAAGAAAAGATATGAAATATTGAAAATACATATAATATATTCAGAATATTTCCAGAAAAATTGGTCATTTTTTTAATCAAATAGAAAAAATATATATATAAATAATATATCATAAAAAATCTATGAAAACAAAACATTACCTATTTATGATATGATTAAACACTTGAAACTAAAAAAGAATAACTATATGAAATTCTATTTAATTCTAAAATTGACATGTGTGGTTCTTGAAATTTAATTAAAAAAATTAAATAATTTGATATGAAATAATATCATATATATCAAAAATAATTCAATGGTGGTTGTCCTATGATTTAAGTTAAATTTTAGGTGAATTTCTATGTATGAAACTATCACACACATGTTTTATTATTTTAAAACACAGAAAACAATTTTACAGGCATCTTATGAAATATGTAACATAGAATGATAAACTATTGGTTACTATATTTCATAAATACATTTAAAGTAATTTTCCTTTGATTTCATTTCATTATGATTTCATTTTCAACATTTTGACCCCCCCCCCCACCACATTTTTTCGAAGGCTTCGGTACCTTTAATAACTTTTCACGATGTTATTCTGACCACACCACACATCAGATTGAAGTTTGGTTTGTGAATAATTCTCACAAATAACTCCACATTGGGTTTCCAATGATTTCATTTCAATATAAGGTCAGTATATATTATTTTGACCATTACATTCATGTTTTACTATTTTGAAACAATAAAAAAATAACGTGCAGCTTGGGAAAACTGTAACTTTGGATGATTTGTCATCGATTAAAATATTTCAAAAATCAATTTTCAATAATTCTTCTCTAATTTCATGTCAATCCATAATTTTTTTCATTTTTTTAACCCCCCCCCAAGACAACTTTTTTTTTGACTTTAGTACAATTAAAAATTGTTTACCATGTCCTTCCAACCACACCCAATGTCGGATTGATGTATTTTATGTTCATAAAGATCAAAAATAACTCAATAGTGGTTGTACAATTATTTCATCTCAATATGAGGTTGTTTACTATGGTTTAGAACATTACATACATGTTTTAGTGTTTTAAAATAATAAAAATACCTTTATAGTAATCTCAAGCTAATCGTAGCTCGGAATGATGTGTCGTTGGTTCCTACATTTCAATATTCAATTGATGGTCATTTTAATCAGATTTCATATCGGTGCATCATCTTTTTCTTAGTTTTGAACCCCCGACACATATATTAAAAGGATTCATTACATTTTAAACTATTTACCAAGTCATTCCAACCACACTACATATAAAATTGACATATTTTTAAATAATTCACATCAAGAACAAATCAACGGTGATTTTCCCATGATTTGAAATAAATCTGAGGTCATTTTCTATAGTTTATACTAGTACACAAACATTTTAGTGTTTTAAAAAACAAAAAAGGTGTTTATAGGCATCCTTAGAAAACATTAACTCAGAATGATGTTCCATCAGTTTCTAAAATATAGAAATCAATCTATGATCATTTTCCTTTGATTTTATTTCAATCGAATGTCATTTTACTAGGTTTAACCCTCAGCACATGTTTTTAAAGGGTTTGATGTAATAAAAAGAAGTTTACAAAGTCATTATGACCACATCATACATCAAATTGACATGTTTTCTATGAATACAGGTCAAAAATTAGTAAAATGAGTTTTACCATGATTTCACATCAATTTGAGGTTTTTTGTTATTGTTTGGACCCTTATACACACAGTTTAGTGTTTTAAGACACAAAAACACATTTATAGACATCTTTAGAAAAGAATCACTCAAAATGATGTAAACTAAGTTCCTATATTTCAAATATCAATTTATGGTACTTTTCCTTTAATTTCATATCAATTAATCATCATTTTCTTTGTTCTTACCCCACCTGAAATTTGTCTTTAAAAGCCTTCAGTATCTTGAAAAAAACTTTATCGAGTCATGTCTACCACATTGCACGTTGGATTGATGTCATGTATATGTGTACAATTAAAAAATAACTGAATGTTAGTTTTACCTGATTTAAAATCATTATGATTTTATTTTTATGGTTTGGACCATTACACATATGTTTTCGTGTTTTAAAAAACAAAAATAGTGTTTATGGGCATATCGGGAAAACTGAAACTCAGAATAATGTGATGTTGGTTCCTAAATTTCCAAAATGAATAAATAGTAATTTTCCTATGATTTTATATTAATCTAATTTCGTTTTCTTGGGCTTTCCCCTCAACATATGTTTTTAAAACAATTCGGTACCGTAAAAAATTGTTTACCTTGTCATTCTGATCACATGGAAATTCGTATTGTCATGTTTCCTATATGTACACATAAATAACATAAAGTTTTGTTTCCCATGATTTCATGCCTATATGAGTTCTTTTAATAATGTATGGATCGTTACAGACATGTTTTAGTGTTTTAAAACACTAATAATAAATTTACAGGAATCCCTTGAAAACTATGAATGAGAATCAAAGGTCGCGAGTTCTTACATTTCAAATATCAATCAATAGTCGTTTTACTCTAATTTCATGTCAATGAAACATCTTTCTCTTGGTTTTGACCCCTTGACACATGGATTTAAAGGAATCAGTACCATTAAAAACTATTTACTATGTCATTCCAGCCACACTACACATTGGATTAATTTATTAACTTTGTGTATAGATCAAAATTAAATTAATGGTGATGTTCCTATTATTTCACATCAGTATGAGGTTATTTTATCTAGTTTGGACCATTACTCACACATTTTAGTGTTTTAAAGCACAAAAAAATTCCTTTACGGTCATCTTGAGAAAACTAAAACTCAGAATGATGTGTTGTTCGTTCCTATATTTGCAATATAAATAATCAGTGTTTTTAAACTGGTTTCATGTCAATCGAGTATTTGTTTCAAGTTTTGAACCCCTTAAAATTTGTCTTTAAAGGCTTCAGTACCTTTACAAACAATTTATTTAGTCAAAAATGAGTAAATAATCTCAAATTTTACTCAATCTTATGTATAATGAATTATTATTCATTTTTTATATTTTGGAATCAACCACGCATCAATCTAGGATAATATTTGGTCGATATGACTTGAAGTGCGTGATTCCAATATAAATGTTTCTTTTCTGTTTTTATGGATTTTGTATGTGTTCCTATAAAATGTGTGAATAATCTATGAAATTTAGAATTTTCCTCAATAATATTAGCTATAAGGCAAGAAATTTCCTAGTGTACCCTATTGGTCATCCGCTAACATATTGAAACTAAATGATTTTTCATTTCTATCCACAATTTCTCCTATGTATTCAAATAATAGTTTTGTTCTTTCAAGTTTCCTTTCGAACATGGAATTTATCATTGTGATTCCCAATCAACGGCACTACTCAAACCCTCGTTTGGTATAGAAGCAACTAATAATGATCATTTTCCCAAGACAACAAATGGAGTAGGCCTAAAACCCATTCCATATACACATTCGAGAATCTCCTTACCTAAAATGACTATAACAACATCGTTGTAGGAAACTGATGATGATTTTAATGGTTTCTTATCCTAGACATCTGGAATATTAACTTCTTAATAAAAAAATATTAACAATTTTTTTAAAATATCTGAACATTGAAATATTATCTATTTAATAATTTTTTAATTAATATTTATTTTTTTATCAAGAAACATAATATTCAAAAATGTATTATGATAATAAATAACCCTTAAATCCAATTAATTGGGGCCAACTAGATGTATCATGCAATGACACATTGGCAACATTTGATCCATGTCGTTGGCCATATTTAATTAGGTTTACTTCTTCTTTGTTATTATAATATATTTTTCATTATTATGTTTCTATATTAATGAAATAACAATAAATGTTAATGAAAATAAATTACTCTGTTATTTTTGGTGGGATCATTTACATAACAACCATCAGCATTCCTATGAACTTTAAAAAACTTTTCTGTTTTTCCAACAGAGTTACCTAATTCATCATCCTTTCAAAGAACATGTAAACAAGTTAGAAAAATCCTTGAATTATAAAAAAAATATATAAATAATAATTAATAAAATAAAAACCATAATTATCCTTTTTTTTAAAAAACATTGAGACCCATTGATCGGAGGAATGACTTGTTTCTCACAATTCATGGTATTTTTAAATAAAATGTTGCTAAAAAATAGAAACTTTTATAAAAAATGTAATTTTATTATGTTTATGTAATTAAGATACTATGAAATATCTATTTACCTCAGGAGATTCTTCTTAATAAACAACTTCCATTGATCACGAGAAATGAATTCAGGAACTTTATAATACATCTATCATGAGTTCCAAGATGTGTTATTAAACTCATTCCATAATCTCCATTTAAAATCTACTTATTTATTTCCCAAATTTTTTACAGTTTGTGGGTGTGAAACGGGGTTAGGGGAAACAAAATGAAAAAAAATAAATAAATAAACATCATAACACATTATAAGTATACTAGAAAATATTACTAATGAATTTTAAATTAGTTATCAAGGAATATAAAATTAATATTACCTATACATGAGTATCAAAGAACACATTTTACAAAGTAATTGGAATATTCCTCTAATATTTATAATTAGTGGATGATATAATAATCTCTTATGAATTTTTAACAAGAATCTCCCCAAATATTCTCAGAGTATCACCTGTAGGGACCCAAAACTCCGAAAATGGGATGGTAATCTTGAATTCCTTCAGTTCCCATTAATCTTCCATTTGTATATTTATTTCCATTTTAGAATTATATTTAAATATTTGAAAAATTGTTTAAAAATTTAATAAAATATGTAGTTTTTTTATACAACGACATACATACCAGTAATGATAATACTCTAATATCTCCAATGTGGTGGGGTGACTAACTACTTCATCAATATAGGTGAATTGGCCTCTAGGCTACCAAAAGTATCAGTGGAAATTAATTCATCATTAATAGTCCCAGGTACAATTTAATTACTCGAATCCACTGAAGTTGATGGTAGTGGGGGCATCCTCTGAGATGGTGATATTCAAGGATCCTGAATTTTTTTCTTATCGTTCCAACATTTTAAATGGTTCAGATATATTAAATGTAAAAAAATAAAATTCTAAAATGTTTACAGAAAAGGGAAAAATAGAAAAATGTATATATGTATGAAACACGTACCATGAAGAATTGTAATATATTTTCATTACCAATGTATACATTCAATTATCTTCATCTTTATCGTATTAATTATTATAAACCACAATTGAGAGGTGTGCTTCATTTTTACTCTAATTATAAATTTTAATTATTTTGATATTTTCATGAAAATAATCAATGTTTTTTGGTTCATGAGATTCACTAATATAAAGTACAAGTTGATTTTCATCACCCATATCATATAATTCTATATTCATTAGGTGTATAAAAACACCCCATCATTCATATATTACATCACCCATATAATAAACAATCCTCTATTGGGAAACCATGAAAAATGGACCTTACTCTGCATGTTCACAGATATAGATCAAGAATGATAAGTTTACATAAGTAAAATTCAATGAACCTTTCATTATACCATTATCAATGTTGATCCACATTCATTTGAATCAGAAAACTGAAAATATATCATGCTGGATAAATTCAAATATGTCATTCTGATTTCTATACTATCCCACCTCTACAAATGTAAATACACCACTATTTTGGGGTTTCATGTCTTTTTCATGATTAATTGTATGGAACATGAAGCAATTAATGTTACATGAGTCTAATCAATTGTCTTTGATTATATGGAATCAAGCCAAAACATAAAATAATTTAATATTCCATATCTTTTTTTAACATTCATTATCCAGAAAAAAAGTTATAATGTGTTACATTAATCATAAAAAATAGCTAAACATCAATAATATGAATATGAGCATATACATACACGATGGGTGAACCATTTAAAAATATCCTTATTAACTTCTTTTGTTAATTCCATATCATTTAGAGATTGACACCATAGTCACCTATTTGTTTGGAATTTCAATTATTTGGTAAATGGATCTTCAGTAATACTATTGAGTATAACATATCTTTATGCTTATGTTGACTTCAATTCAATTAAGGTAAAATATGACCCCCTTCTAATTTGTCTTCCAGTAATTGGAAATACTAATGACTGGTGTTGGGAATGAAAATTAGTGGAGATGTCATTAATATGTCCAACATGATTGAATCTAGTCCCAATCCCATCCAAATACCTATAACATAAGGTCAATCGTTCTTCGGCTATGTAACCATCATTATTAGATCCTTCTAGTTGATCTTTATTCCTCACATATGTTTCAAAATTACCAAGGTATCTAATTAAAAAAATAAGAAGCATATTAAAGAAATTACATAATGATTTGGTATAATTTATTTCACCAATGAAAATAAAACAATATCAACGTACCAATCAATTGGGTAAATCCATTGATAGTGTACTAGTGCACCATGTTTATCTTCATCAACCAAATGAACAGTCAGATAAATCATGGCTGTGAATAATGAATTTGGAAATATTATATCCAAATTAGAAAGTGTTAAAACAATTCTTTCTTGATGTTTATCAATCTTGGTTATATTTTTTTTATAAATCCCCCTAAAAAGGGAAAAACTCAACTACAACCATAGATACTTTTTTTAATATTTTATTAACGAATTCCATATACAACAAGTACCCCATCGCAACCTGTGATTCATGAATTTTCAATCCATGTGACATTAAATTTTTTATGTCATATCACCTTGATATGTTATTTAAATATCCATATGGCACTTTTAAATTCTCAAAATATTGAAGGAATTTTTCTTCCTCATTATTTTTCATTATAAAAATAGTCGAATGATACTTTTGATTCTCAATTTCACAGAAACAATTATTATATTCATTATATCTAAATACATACAATCATTAAGGTGATATTTAGATATACCCAACTCATTAAGTAATGTGAAAAATAAATTATCACAGATTTTCTTCCCAATATGCTTTACGTAAGGATTTTGATATATCAAATTATACTCTGAATATGGAAGTTTGAAAAATATACTCTTTTTATTCCATTATTGTGTTCCATATTCTTTAGATATTATAGCTTTTACCCTTTCCCCCTTCTTTAAATTGATTAAAATTTAAAAAACAATAGTGACATTCATTAATTGTCCAAATATTTCTTAAATAGATAATACCTTTAGTGGATTTCTCAATTAAATATCTCTATTTAATTATGTCTTTTTAAGAATGAATTTTTGAGAAGCATCAAGAAATTGAAAATGACACATAAGACATCATTTTCTTCTATGAGGTAATCACTGATGTTCAAAAGAAAAATTAAAAAATGGACAAGACAAATTAGTATAAGGGTTCCAAATAGATAAATTTTCTAATAAACTATCATGCATTTTGAATAGTTTTCTTATTGAAGCATCATTGTTTCCATGTTGTCATCATATAATTCTCGAAATTATTTTCATAGAGGTTGAAGGTATACATCAATGTCATTTCTAGGAATTTGATTTCTAGGAATATTCATTGAAATAATTAAATGATTCTTCTTCATAAACATCCATGGATGTAGATTATAGGGTATCAATACAACTAAAAAATTTCTTTAATTAGTACATAAAGTTACAAAATGGTTAAAACCATCAATAGCCAATACCAAAAACACATTCCTAGGATTCAAAGAAAAATATTGATATAATGAATCAAACATATTTCATGATGTTAAATCTTTTGGATGTCTAATTAATCTATCATTAGTATCCTGAGAATTCCACTTCATTTTATATGTAGTCTTATAGGACATGAATAATCATTACATGTGTGGTATCAATGGAATGTTACACAATATATTTGAAAGAGTTTTCTTCTTATGTTTCTTCTTAGGTATGAATTGATGTATAATCTCATTGGTTTTAATTGAAATCCATCTTATTGTATAACATCATATGCATTCTTCATTATTAGACTCTTCTCCCCATTAAATCATGAAATCATTAGGGCATGAATTTATCTTTGTGTAATCAAGTCCAATTTTATTTATGAATTATTTAATCTCATAAAATTATTTAGTGATCTTAGCTTCATAAAATGAACCATGATGAAAATATAAAATCATTGAAATTTATTTTTCAGTAGTTATATATGGAAACATGATATGGTACAACATAAGTAGAAAATTCAACATCAAATACATGTAACACACTTCATACTATTCCTGTTGCCGATATTCAAAAAAAATTAAACTGATTTTTATACAATGGTGTAATAATAATGTTTAACCTACTCAATATCAAATAATGGTTCTGTTGATCTATTAAAATCCTCTACATTGTATCCCATAAATACATATGATTAATTTATCTAATTTTGAACTGAATACTCCTCTGACGGGACACATTGTATTTCATTGACTAGATTTTAATTATTTTAACTATCCAAAACATTTGATTCACCAAGAAAAAATACAATGTACTTATAGATCATAAAACTATTTCAATAACAAATGATAATATAATTTATTTATTTTCAACCATCTCTTGAATTTTCAATTAGGATGAGGACATTTTATTCTACCACCCATTGATCAGTTTGTAGTTTTATAATCAAATAATTCTTCCAAAACACAATAATTATGAGTTTTTTTGAGGTAAATTATTCCAACATTCATCTATAGGTATTGGATTGTCACTCCTCTCCCTATATATTCACATATAAAGATATTAATGGTCAATCAAACAAGTACAATAAAAATTAAACATCAACCAACTTCATCTTTATTGATCACCAACTCTATACAATAATTCTATAAATATAGTATATAAAATCATGGTGAACATAAAAGTATACAATTGTAATATCACTCATAACATATCTTTTATTATTCAATAAATATATAATATTTTAAAATTTATATTATTTAAAAATAAAAATAATAAATATTATTATATCACCTAAATTTCATATCATAACTCATAATATGAAAAAACAAACAAAAATTATAAATAAAATTCAATATTATAAATTAGATATTAAAAATACTAAACATATAATATATAATCAATAAAAAATAAATCACAATACATTATATATTCATGATAAAAAAAAATTCAGATAACACAAAAAATATGTTTAATGATAATTACACAAAACATATACCTCAGGTTTTGACATTGAAAGAACAAAAAATATAAATCAAAATTATAATTATAAATTAGTTACAAAAAAATGAAAATTTTACCATACGATTAGGGATTTCACTCGACTGGAAAATGGGAAGAGGGTTTGTCTTTGGGGATCTCCCTCAAGGAGTATGGGGTCATTGTGGGGTCATCATCATGAAGTAGGTTGGGTTGGGACCCTGTGGATCATAGGTGAGGGTGGGGTGAGGGTAGAATTATTCTAGGATGCGGGTAGAGTTGTCTTGGACAAGGGGGATTAGAGGGATTATGGGGAGGGGTGAGCTATCAGAGAGAACTGGGATCATTGTCTAGGAAATGTGATGCTGAGGGGGAGGGGTGGTCAATGATGTTAGAGAGATTCATGACCAAGGGGCAGGGGAAACTGTTATAATCAGAGAAAGGCATGACCAAGAGGTGGAGGGGTAGTTGTCGACATCGGGGATACATGCAACAAAGAGGGAACGTCACAGAGGTTGCTGGCATAGGGGAGATGTGTGATAGAGATGCGGAGGGGGTGGTGGTCATTTAAATCTAATAGAGGAATGGTAGAGAGAGTTTGGGTTTTTTTGGGGATCATGTGGGTGTCTAGGAGATCGTGTGGGGGGAGGAGAATTATGTTTATTTTTTAAGGATTATAGGTGGTTTAAACAAAACCACCACTTAATATAAAATAACAATTAGCGGTGGTTTATTTAAAACTGCTGATAACATTAAATTAAATTCAAAATGTCTTATTTAGAGATGTTTATTAGAACCATCACTAATAAACCACCACTAAAATCTTTTTTTTAGTGTGTGATCGGCAGACTATTTCCCCATTAAGCGATTTGATTCTTCCTTCACTAATGCTGAACATGGAAGGTTATAAAGATAATATTAATGATTATATGTGATATACATAACATAATTATGATATTAATGTTATATTCAAAATTCTATTATGATAATATATAATGTTTTATTTTTTTCCTTTTCTCACTTCTAAGGATGATAACAGCTTATTTTTGTGAATGTGAACTACTACCTTCACGAAGTGTTATGACTCTCTATTCATCACCACACCAAATGGATGATATATATATACATAATATGGTATTAATAATATTATTCTCACTCTATATAGTTTAAATATTACTTACCATTGTTCCATATTTATCGGTGAAAATAGAAATATTACTCATACGTACATACGACATACTATCTCTATGATCATAATATACTTCATTTTTCATAACCATCATTCATGATTGGTTTAAAATATATAATCGGTATATCAATAATATAATTATTTCATTATTATTGTTATATAGATGATATAACTATATAATATTAATAATAATCACATATTACATGATGGGAAAAACATGAGAAAATAAGGTAATTGTCTCCAAAAATAGTGAAATATTATAAATCAATGGGCAATAAAATGTAACATAATGATCATACATAATATTGTAAATATTAATTGGTTTCTGTTATAAGTTAAAAAATTCTAAAACCACTATGTTGGGTCTTAAAAAAATTCAATCAAAACGAAGCGTGAGGTAAGGGGTTTCTTAACTTAATTTTTGTTCATTAGGTTAATCAATTACATCATTGATTATTTTACTCTAAGATTATGTGTATAATTAATTATGGTTATCATATTTATTATATCCTCTTTTTTATGTGGATTTATATTATAAACACATAATGTATTAATTTATTAATTCTCACTTTATTCTTATAATCAATGTAATGTATTATTTCACAATCTTAATATAATTGAGATTGTTTACTCTTAAATTTTAGTGGAAGGAAATTATTTCACCATTTTCTGTTAACCCTGTTTATTTCATTATATATATTTATTTATGATATTTTTATGTAATATTACCATATTTTCACTCCTTCATACCAAAAATATTTTATGGAATGTTTTTAATAAAATCTTACCTTATTTCTCTCTTCGTTCGGATATCTGTTTTCATCCAAAACCAAGTTTTGTACAAAATAATTCAAAAATAGTTTTAACAATTTTGAATGATTTATAATAGGAATTTACTCCAATTTTACCCTTTAAAAAATATTAAAGGAAACTTATGTCGTTTTCAAAATAATGACCCTTCATCATTTACCAAAAATTTGAATTGAATATTCTTTTCATTTTCTAAACAACACACTTTACTAACCTTTTTTATCTATAAATGGAATGTTATTTTTAAAATTATTATATCTATTTAATTAAATATATTCAATTATTTGGATCTTCCGTTTCATGTTTATAAGGATATTTTTAATTAAAATGTTTTAAAAAGTTATTTGCAAAGAAAAAATTTTTCGAAATGTTTTTCAAAATAAGAAGGATATTTTCCAAAATAATATATTTGATGATTATTTTATGGTAATTAAATTAATCATTAAAAAACCCTTTATTCTTTCTCCAATGGGTGTAGGTTTATTCTATCCTTAGTCTTCCTCTGGATAGTTTTTGATTTTTTTCCAAGGATAGTATTGACATTCACTTCCTTGCTTTGTTTTTTAGTCATTAACTTCTCATTGAAATATTCACTTTCCTGGGATCATTACGTCTTATATTTTACTTAAAAATCCATAATATTTACCGTGAATATATTTATTCTGAAGACCATATATAATTTTACATTTGATGTTTACATTGACATTTATTTGATTAACTGGGTAAATATTGATAAACCTATATCATTTATTCAAAATAAATATTTAATGATAAGGTATAATTTTTATTATTTAAATAGTTTTTTCGATGTATAATTAATGGTTTTTACATAAAATGCATGGGTTGGGGACTGATTATTGAAAGCCCCTCATTGCAGCAATAGTCTCAGGAGAAAAAACTAGGTTTCCTAAGCCTATATGTTTGTAGATAATATGTATTAATCTTTATTATGAAAGGTCATAGAAGTTGTATGTTCTAAACTATATTTTTATAGGTCTTTATGGTCATGATTTTCTATTCAATGGAAATATTATGAATTGTAACTAAGAATTTTCTTCCTTCATAACTTAGTTTTTGATATTAATGAGATTTTTACTTTGATATTATCTATGGATTCATTTCATTCATAGCTTATTTATTAAATGGAATGTATTATCAGTTATTTACCTTTCAATATTTATTATTTCATATCATATCATGATATTAAGGTTATTTAAATGGAATGTGTTCTCAGTTATTTAACATAACTTATTGATTATTCTTATTTATTAATTATATATTTTTTTTGAACATATTCATTACTGAGCATTAGAGATCACCATTATTTTGGTTCCCTTTCCATGGGTTTTCAAGATGAATCCTTTTATTAAATTTTACAGGAAGATGAGAATTTTATTTTTTATGTTCTATGTTTTATTTTATTTTCAAAATGTAATATGGGTATCATCTATATATCTTAGTTACCGACACTAATAAACAATTCAGTCCTTCAAGATGTGATACCTTGTATCTTATTTCTATGTAATGTTGTAAGATACCAGTGATAATTTTCTAGGGTCAAGGTTTCTACAGTTGGTATCAGAGGAATTTTAGTAGAAACCTTGGGAAATAAATTTAAGAAAATATTGATTAAAGAATACAACCCTAGGATAGACTTTCAGGATAAGTGTAGAAGAACATAGTAATGTTTGGGTTTAGTAGATATTATATGGGTTTTCCTTGAAATACATCAATGTATGGATAATAAAAGTTGGTATGATTCTAGAATAGATATACCTAGAGGTAATAACTCTTAAAAGGACACATTTCCTTGACCCTATCATCACCTGGTTCACAAAAGAAGGAATTAATAAATACCTATTTTGACACTCTTGGGGGATATTCTTAGGATAATTCCGATTTTCATTACATACCATTATGATGGATTTGAATAGATAATGAAAATTAATAACCTAGGTTAAGCCCTATAACATGGAGTGACATGTGTGGAAATAAATAAATAATTTATTTATTTATTGGGATTCAAAAATTAAATTATAGAATCATTTTCACCAATGGTTTATTGGTTATAAGAATCATGAATAATATAAGTATTGTGTTAAATTGTATAATCATTTTTGAATTTGTTAACATAAGAGTCTTGGATACCATCATGGGATAATTTTCTTATGGTTGATCATATGTTAAACGTCTTAAATACACTATCTGTGTTTTATGTGATAGGAGTTTACCAATATTGAGGAGATTTTGGAGATATTTTTATAATTATATGTTTTAGTAGAAAATTTATTTCAGGAATAATGCTTTTAAATTTTACATACATAAGTTTAATGTTTTTGATAACCATTAGTGTTAATTAATAAAACAATAACAATATTCACATAATATTATTATAATTAAAAAATATAAGTTGTATTGAAAATCATAGATAAATTTTACTTAATTAATAATTTTTTTTTCAGGATGTAAAACATATTTTTTGGGAATATCATAGGAATTATATTAACATGGGTTTAGAAAAATGTAACTCCACATGCTAGGTGAAAAATCGACGTGTCCTGTAAATTCATGGGTCTTAAACCCATGATTGATGGATGATAACGGTTATGTTCCTACCACTATACAATGTGATTTACTATTTTATATATCATTATATTTAGTTAAATAAATATTAATGATGAAACAGTGGTGTTAATTTGATGTTTATTTTTTTTTATAATATTATATACGTATTAAAAACATTATTGGTTTTAGAAAATATTTAAAAAAATATGTTAAGACATTTCACACATTTCAGGATCTTATGATCCATTAGAAGAAAAGTTTAGTGGTTATAGCATAAAAAATTAATTTTTGGATATTCTTATCTTATTGTAAGAAATGAATTAGAAATCAATCAATGAACAACCAAAGGATTAAAATTATAATTATAAAATAGAAATGTATTATCTAATTATATTTATTTTTATTCATGGAAGAGGAATTAATTCCCCATCATTAGAAAAATGGATCTATAAATAAAAAAAATTCGGTTACATTCATATCAGATAAATCATATTGTATTTTAAATCATCATATATTTATGGTTTGATCCAATTAAGTTTATATTAATAATTCACCTTCTTGTGATCAATTATCACAATAACACTATATAATTATTTAATCTGTTCTTTTATGTTTCTATCTTCACATTCCACCAATGTTATACAACTCTAAAACCTAGTTAATTGTTATTCCATATGACAATTTTACATCAATTTCTCTATTATTGAGAATATTTTTAATTATGCCTTTAGTTATGTTTGTTTTTCAATAAATTAATTTTTAAATATCAAACCATGAATTATCAATATCATTTATAAATTGTGATTACATAATTTATTTATGTTTGGGAGAATGTAACACCCCAAAATTCTAAAATGAAGACATTGTATTTGATAGTGTCTATGACATGCAACACCAAACATAGAATAAAATATAACACTAATACTTAATGATATATCTATCCAATCTATTAAATATAATTAATTACATGCGACATTTATTTTATCTAATGTCACACAGAATAATTAGTTCATTCGATAACATGCATTACATGTAAGACCATGTTTTACTGAACAACAATAAACTATAAATATTATTATTAAATATGATAGTTATCACCTAATCACTAGAATGGAGGGTATGAATATGATTAAAAAATTATGAAAAAATATAGTTCATGTGTTTTTATTAATTATCTATTTAATATTAATAAAATATGTATCATTTAAAAAAAATAAATGTTTTCTAAAAAACTGTAATTTTCTAAAATATTTATTGATAATTATTTTCCCACATAATTTAAAATTATTTTTAACTACTTTTAGAAATTAAATATGAAAAAATAATAATAATTTTTAAAATTACTATCATAATTATGTAAGGGTGAATTTTTTGGTTTTTTGAAAAAATATTCATTATTTATGAATAGTGAAAAATACATAATTTTAATTGAAAACAGCCTTTTTATTTAAATAATTTATAATGTTAAGATATTTGTTGAATTTTTAGATTTAGATATATTATAAATAAAATAATCCAATTTTGTTAATTCTCATACTGAATTCAAATATAAAAAAATTGAAAACTTTTTAACATTTTCACATTAAAAACATGCTTTCAGATAGAGTCAGCGGGAATAAATTAAAATTAAAATTTTCAATTTACAGGAATTGAATTTTGAAAAATGGGTTTAATATTTGGATTAATAATGATTTATAAATTATAAAAATGAAAATTTAATTTATTACCAATATTAATAGTGAATGCATCCAAAATTAATTTCCCTGATTAATGTGAAAATGGGTTTATCGGGGGTTAAACTAAAATGATAAGGGTTACAATAACATATAATTTTTTAAAAAACAATTTTATAGACATATTTTTACCATTCTGCCACAAAGGATCAATAATGCTCCTTTTTTTTACCCGGGTGACTTATTAAAAACATGGAGAACTCAATTCTTTTCAAAACAAACCATGTATGTCCTCTTTCCCACTTATAAAAGGCCACCCTCTCTTCTCTATTCTTCACACCATCACATGTATTTCATTAATTCAATACCTACCCAAATCACTCACCATATTCCCTAACCTATTCCTATAATCCTTATTTTGGTTATAAATGAAAACTTTGAAGGCTTTAATGAAAGTCTAAGGAGGATACACAAAGAAGAGGTAATGTTCTTCAATGAACATCTTTATTTTACTTCTTTCTCTACATACTTTAATTTTAGTTAAAAAATACTGATATAATAACATCAGTATATTAAATATAATTGGATAATATTATAATAACTGTATTACCTACAAACCTATCCAATTCTATCAAATGGGCTACATAATCATCCTTCATGTTTTCAACAGTCTAGCACCATGTGAACGAATGTCAGTTGTTTTTCCATTTCCACCTATAAAGGTTGGGCATGATGATGGATCTAAAGTATATATATTATATTTATTACATATTTATAACAATTAATTAACTATATATATATATATATATCTTTACCTTCCATTTCATAGGAGGTTTGATAATGTCACTCAAGTGTTGGGGAGACTAACGCCTCATGAAACGATGTGATTTTGTTCCTATAACGCTTAACATTGAAGGTCATAAAGACACATTTAATGATTATATGTCATATATATGAAGTTATTATAATATTATTGAAATAGTTATACTTATATAATAATAATATATATCATCTTCTTTCTTTCCTTTTCACTAATGTAACAATGATAACAACGTTCATGTAAATGTGGACGATTGCCTTCACAAAGCGATGTGACTCCATTTTCATCCCAAATACTTATAGATGATATATATAATTATATAATATGTTATTAATGATATTATAATTATTCTTTAACATTAAAATATAATTTAACACCTTTCTATAAAGATCGGTGAAAAATTGAAATGTTACTCAAATGTACAAACGACCTATCCTCTCAGTGATTATAAAGAACATCATTTCTCAGAACCCACATTAATGATTATTTACAAAAGTATAATTTATTTATAAATATAATAATTATGGCATGATTATTTTTTTTTATATTATATGACAATATAATATACACAATAACTGTAACATTCATGATGAAACACAAATGAGAAGATAAAGCAATTAACAACGTAACAATGAAAATAATGAAATATTATTAATGAAAATGTAATAATATGTTCTAAAATGATTATTTATAATATTATTAATATTAATATTGTTCATATATAATTTAATAACCCGTTTAAAACCACTATACATGAGGGTAAATACTATTCAGTCAAAAGAAATTGTGGGGTAAGGGAATTCTTTCCTTAATTTTTGTTCATTGGGTTAATCTTCTACTTCATTGATAATGTGTATAATTAATTTTTACCTCCTTATGTTTTATTTCCAATTTTGTATTTTTATTAAAATTTTCAACAACAAATATATTCAATGATTAATTCTCAGTTTATTATTATGATCCTTTTATTTTTTTATTTCACAATCTCATTCTAATCGATATTGTTTACTCAAGAATTACAGTTGAAGGAAATTATTTTATAATTACCTAATAAACCCATTTAATTTATTAAAATATATTTATTTATGATATTTTCATGTAAATTTATAATTTCTCCACTCTTCAGTACTTAATATTTTTTAGAAAATGTTCTTAAGAAAATATGATTTCATTTCTATCTTCTGTCAGAATAATGTTTCCATCTATAATCATGTAATGTAAAAATGTTTTCAAAAACGTTTTTAAACATTTCAAAATTATTTATCAAATTAATTTTTACCAATTTTTACTCATTAATTTTTTTCAAATTAATATTATTTCATTTTCAAAACAATTCATGATTCTATTTACCAAAATTATGAAAGGAATATTCTTATAGTATTCTGAAGAAGGCCCCTTACTGATATTTTTACAGTGAAAATTGAATGTTGATTTAACTTTTATGGTGTATAAATAATTATCCTCCATAATTTATTTGAACTATCCATTTAATGTTTATGAGGATAGTTTTAATGAATTTTTTTGAAGTGAAATTTAATGTAAAAGAACTTTCAAAATGATTTTCAAAATGAAAAGTTTATTTTCATAATAAATTTTTTAAATATATTTTTATGGAATTTCAATTTATCAATTAAAACTAACCTTTATTATTAATTAAATTCCTATATGTTGATACAATACTTATTCTTCCTCTAATGGTTTATTATAATCTTTACCAAGTATAGTATTCTAATTCACTCCATTGTTTCATTTTTGTAGTCATTAATTTCACCATGAAATATTCACATTAATGTGATCAATAGACATTAAATTATCCTTAAATTTCAATATTATTTTTCATATATATGTTTATTTCCTAATACATATACCATTTTTACATATGGTGTTTACAATGATAGTTATTCAATTAACTGGGGAAATATTGTTAATATATATCCTTTAATTAAAATGTGTACTTAATTATAAGGCAAATTTATTATGAATTAAATACATAATTCAATATATAATGAATAACTAAGACATCCAATACATTGGCTAAGTAATAATTAATTTAATCCCCTCGATGCATTTATAATCTCATGAGGCAAAATCAATGTCCCCACCATAAGTGTTTATAACCAGTATGTTTTAAATCGTCTTTTGAATGGTCGTGACAGTAGTATCTTCTAAAATGTATTTTGAAATGTATTGATGTTATAATGGTCTTGGGAAACACAATGACCAAAATTATGAATTTACTTTATTCATAATTCAGTATTTATTATCCATGATATTTTTTCTATGATATTATCAAGGTATGCTTTTCATTCTCAACTTATAGATTAAATTAAATGTGTTCTCTTTTATTTACATACCATTTTAATTCTTCCTTATCATATCATGATATTAATTTTATTTTAATTTAATTTTTTCTTAGTTATTTATCTTCCATGTTTCTTATTCTTATTGATTCATGATATCATCTTCTATACTTAACCATTAATTAAAAAATTGATCTCACCCTTATTTTTGTTTCCCTTTCCCCAAGATATGAAGATGAATCAATTTAATGAGTATTCAAGGATACTGAGAGTTTTTTTATTTAATATGTTTTATTTTATTTTCCTAATGTATAATGGGTATCATGTATTGATTTAGTTTAACAATACTACTAAACAAATTGGACTATTGGGATGTGATTCATTGAATTTTATGCCAATGTAATATAGTAAAAAATGGCTATGGTAATTTAGGTTCAGGTTACATAAAATGGACTTTATATCATTATAAATCCTAACCAAATATTTGAATTCTCTGCTCTATGAATACTAAATAGAAATAACTTTGCAACTAAGTCCAATTGGGAAGCTTTTTCAACACTAGAGCTCGTTCACATCGTTGTGTGTGATCAATTGAATCCAAAATAAATTGAAAAAAGATTTTAATTTATAATATTTATAGTTTATTATAGAATGAAAATAGTGATATATGTTCACAAAATTATGTTGGATGTGTTTTTCATCATCAAATAATTCAATGTGCTAGAGGAAAATCGAAGCAATTATCACACAAGAAAATTGTGATCTAATCGAGGTGGGGAGTACAAATGTTATGATTTTCAAGATTACCTCAAGGAATACGGAATTCAATACCAATTTATTCCATATTACACACATAAACTCAATGGAATATCCAAAATAAATGATCAAGCCATTATAAACATACAAATGAGCATGCTGAAAGAAAAAGGAGTATCAATGCCTTTCTGGATTAAAGAATCATTGTTTTTGGTGTATTTACTCAATAGTTGACAAAAAAATCTTGATAAAGAGATGTAACATGAAGTATTATGTACTCCAAAACCAATTGTAATCCATCATGTAATTGGTTTTCCATTTCCTATGTTAGCATAATAAATTCAAAATAAACAAAGCATGAGGGAAGAGGAGTGAATTATTCCCTTATGGGATACAAAGATCGGGTAATGGGATAAATATTGTATAATACCATCACCAAGAATATTATTTATAGAATATATATTTTCATTGATGAAAATGAGACATTAAAATGAAATAAATATGATGGTTCTAGAGAGGTGAAACTTAGTCTGGATAAAGAAGAAATCAGTGAAGAAGTATCATTGGAGGAATTAAGAATTGAAGAAGAAATAATGACATCACCAAATACACCAAAATATGAAGACATTTAATGATAAATTTCTCATATAAATCCCAAATTTTTTAATCCTAGTGGATATATATGATCAAATGTAACCAAAGGAGAAGTATGTAAATTTGAACTGTCTCATAGTGACATATGGTCCAATTAGCTCTGAGGAAGCTATAAATAATGAAATATGGTGTAAAGTGATAGATTAGGAAATACATTCCCTTGATGAAGCCAAAGTCTATAATAAAAATTAATATGTGTTTTAAAATGTTGATCAACATCCCAGATATGTGAATAAAGATAATTTAAATTTTGGGGTCATGAGGAAAACAAATTTATAGGGGGTGGAAAAATAAACTTGGTTTTCCTCTTGTATAGAACTAAGGGTTGCTATTGTGATGGAGGATAGGAAACATTCATGATCACTTCTAGATGTGTTTGGAACTAAAGTATTGGGCTGAAACAACTAAAACTAATATTTGTACATTTATTTTTCCTTTATTTTAGATTATTTGTTTTTGTATTTGATTGTATCCTAACAAAGAAGTGTGTGATATGGATCATATTATCTCATTTTTTTAATAAATAAAATAAATAGTGATTAATTTTTCATTTATGTTCCTCTAATCTGTTCTAGTTATCTCTAAATCTACATCCGAGTTTGAATTAGGCACTACAAAGTCCATCTTCATAATATTGGTTCGATGGGTGAGCACTACTAGTATGGGTCATTGGTCGGTGATAATTGCACAAAACATTGGATCATCATCTGTCTGACCCCATCTTAGATTAAACAATCTCTATCACAAGTTTCACAACTGAAATCCATCATGGTATGGGACATAGTTCAGTATGTGCATGGAGGTTTATGGTTTCTCGCTCACTATACAGCACTCGAGCAGTGGTAATCAGAGTAGTCTTCTTGGCCGATGGTTAGTGAAATCGGGTCTAACAGTGGGATGTGTAGAATAAATGGTGGATGGTTACCTATCAGAGGCACATTCCTACTTGGGTTACCTTTCTTATCAATTAGTTTGGCCCCAGTCATGTGTTGGCTTCATGTATTTGTGTTTTCCAGGAATTTATAAAAACGAGACTACTTTATTTTGGTATTTTTCCCTTTAAACCTTGAAGATTTGACTTATCTTTTCTTGGACCTTCATGTTGTATTCCTTTTGGGCCATTTTTTCATGTAATTAGTTCCATACAAATTTAAAATAGAATTTTTTTTCTACTTAATAAAGGAGTTTGTCCCCAACTAGTTTGAATTAATTATTATTAATTAATATCTAATTATTAAAAAAAAATCTATTCATTAATTATTGATAATTTATTTCTAATAAGTAGTTATTATTAATAATTTTATAATTATTAATTATTATTAACTAATTACTTAATATTTTTTATTACTAACTTCTAACTAAATAACAATTATTTACTCATTATTAATTAATTAATAATTATAAATTATTTAATAATTAAAAATTCATTACTATATATATTAATTTTAAATTATAAATTAATTACTCATTATTAATAATGACTTATAAATAATATTATATTATTAATATAGTGTTTGGTTTGGAGAAGTTGAATCCCACATTGGAAATCCATAAGGATTTCTAAGGCACCCTTATAAAAGGGTTTCCTGGTGGATTTGAGTGATGAGGCAGTGAATAAGAATCATGGAGGCTTGAAATTTGAGGGTTTGAGAAATACAGATTTTTGAAGATGCCTTAAATAGAAACCAGTCTTTGAATGTAGTTAATGCTACGACAAGTCGGTTTTTCTCGAACTCCAGTTAGGATTCTTTTTCTACCACTAGTAAAATCATGAAGAATGGATCCTTAAATTTTTTGAATAAAATCACAAGATTCTCGAGGACCATATTAGGGAGTTTTATAACTCAATTAACCACTAGATCACTCACTTGTAAGGGAAGCATCCCCATAATCTTGAAGACCATATGAACATGATTGTCCAGGTTTGGGCCTCTGATATATAGAGTTAAAACATTGTGGGTATGGGATTTTTTCACATTGTTTTCCACCCTGTTGATTTAAATTTGAAATCATGGAGAATTGAATTTTTTATCTAAAATATGGAATATTATGAAAAAAATAGGACCCCTGTGTGAACGCTTGGTTAAATTGACATGGGTTTGAATTATGGGTCTAAAATGTTTTTTCAATAACCCAAAAATCATGTAGGTTATTGCCTATGTAGTTATAATTTCCATCAATTTTGATAATGATATTGAGCATTACTATTATAACCATTTTTCTAGGGTATTGGTTGAGGTGTACCCATGTTCCACACCTAATAAAACTATATTCTTGGGCACCGTTGATTTTATTCTTGAGCATATAGTGGAATTTCAAAGCCTACCTGATTTTTCATAAAATTTAATTATATTGGTCATTGGTTGAAAATGAAGAAGGGATTTAAAGTCACTAGTAAAATATTTATTTACCACATTGACATTTCTTACATTGGTTAATAACCGATTTCAAAAGCCAAGACAACTTATTTATCTCATCAGTTATATTATAAATGATGTAAAAAAAGAATTATCTTGATTTATCACATCTTTTATTTTATAACTGATGTGATGAATCAAGTATCTGGGTTTATCAAATAATTTTTAAAACAACTAATGTGATAAATCCAATTTATTAGGTCAATTATAAAATAACTCATGTTATAAAGAAAATGTCATTTCTTATCACACAAGTTATTATATAACCAAAGTTATAAATCATATTACCACATCGGTTAGTTTCTATCTGATAGGAAAAATTTAATAAAAAAATGATTACCACATATGGTATTAAATAACAGATGTGATAAATCATTTAAAATTTTTATGAAGTCTTGTTTCATGTTATTCTATTATTTTTATTTCAGGAAATAGTGACTCGGTCTCTCACGTGTGAAAACCCTACAATCAATTCATTGATCACATGGCCTCCAAACTCATTTTGAAATCTACGTTCATTGTTTTTTTGATCGGCACATATATCTTCTAGACATGAACCTCTCAAGTAATCTTAAAAAACATTTATTTTTGTCATTTGAAGATTCCCTAAATCTCATTTTGCGATTCCATCATGTATTTCACTATTTCCTATTGAATGTGGTAATGTATCTTGATATTGTTTTATCATTGGTTGCTTACAGATTTCCTAAATCTACGGATTCCCTATATCATTTTTTGTGATTTCAACTTCACTATTTTCTATTGACTAGATTAACATACATATAGAAATTAATTTTTGTTTATTAATTTTTTCCTTTTATAATCCACTAGAGAATAGATTATGGATTTAAAATATTTCCAATCATTAGGGTGGAATCTTTTTTTGGGTGGTTATGGAGATGATTGAGGTGAATTTAGGGGTTAATGCTGCCTCATTTTGATGAAAATAGTCACATTAGATCATTGAATAAGGGATGTTATTGGGGTTTCTTATAAGATATACACATAGGGATTAATGGTGGTTTTTATTATTGTTTATATTTGTGTCTAAGAGGTGTATGTAGTTGAGAATATTTAAAATTTTAAACATATGAATTTAATTCATGTATTTTCCCCAACCAAGTGCTCCATCATGTGACTTGGTCTGCTGAAAATGTGGCCTCAGGTATGCCTCCAGATATGCAAAATCTTGTTGAATAATATTTAGTAATCATGGAATATAGTGTGGTGGTAATAAAGTATAGAAAACTGTTACAATTAGTGAAGAAATATAGTAGAATAGTTTAGTGAAGAATAAAAATAATATGAATAATTTAATAAGAATCAAATTATGAGATAGGAAAAGGGGAATAAATCCAAGTAAAAATCATATAATGGTATGAAAATTTTCTTGTAAGAAAATTATTTACAAAAATTAATAAAGGTAAAAGAAAAGAAGACTCAAATGAAGGCTCCAAAGACCATAGTGTTTAACCCCATGTTGATCCCATGTCCAAGATCCAACCAATACATTATGTTATAAATACTTGGTCATTCGAAAATTCCCTAAGCCTATGTTATACAATTTCATTCAACATATCTTTCAATAATAATAGTTAAATGTGGTTTAGTATCTTGATATTGTTTTATCATTGGTATCCTGGAATTTTTAGTCAATGATTGTTTCCCTTTAGTTAATTACCTTATTTCGGATGAGTATTTTAGGTAGATAAAATTAAATAAGGATTATCAATTAGATATGCATACCATGTAACCTAATCTATATTTTTTAGGTATCTTGATGTGTTATAAATAGATCAGACAATCATTGGGATACTAGATGACACTCGTACATCTTGATAATGAATTCATTAGAACTTCTTATGCCTAAGAGATATTTTCACCACTATTCTAAGACAATCTAGGTTACTCTCAAGGCCCGTACAGAAGTCATGTTTCCACAATACCATTTTCCACAACAATATCAATAATAATATTAAAACCTATAAATGTGAACATCAAAATTACAAGAAATAAAGAAAATATTTCAATTAGATATAATATTAAGATAATTTAGGTTTATTATTTATATATTTACTATAAAACATATATAAAAAAATCATGTTGTTATGGTTTAAAAATAAATCATTATAGTGGTTGGTGATTTTTTAAAATTTAGTGGTTTTCTATATTATTACAAAAAAAACAATATAATTACAATTTTGAAATAATCCTATATCTATATTATATTTCAAAATGGTGTTATTTCAAATTATGGAATATTTCATATAAATTTAAAACTGGCTTATCTAACTATATTATCTTTTTAACATTATTTCCATGCATATTTTTTTTTATTTATTATTTAAATTTAAACTGATCTTCCATTAATTTGTATATTTTTTAATTATATTTTTCAAATACGAGTATATTTGTTTTATATTTCAAGATTCAGTTACTTTCAAATTATGACATATTTCCCTTAAATATAAAATTATCATATAATAATAAGATATATAATATAGATGTTTTTTATTGGTAATAATTAGTTGAATTTGGATTATGGAACATCTTATGTGTGATGAATATGAGGAAGGTGTTTATGATTTTTTGGAATTTTTTAAATGAAATGTTCCAAAGAATGACATGTTTTTCTGTCCATGCTTGAAATGTTAAAGTATCAAGACATTGAAAAGTAGTGAGATAAAAGATCATTTATTTTTTCATGGGTTTAATCTGAGTTATATACCTTGTATTTTCATGGTGAAACTAGGTATAATTTAAGATCTACTGATGATGATTCTTTGCAAGATGGTAATTCTGATTAAATTGAGAAAACGATTCATGATATTAACAAGAAAGAATTGATAATGAACAAAAAATAGACAATCTCTATGTTTATGATGCAAAACCATTGGATCCTAGTTTTATAGGTTTTACTGTTTTATCTTCGGTGTTAATATTGATTATCATGACGGCAAAGCATGGATGGAGCAACATGAGTTTTATAGAGAGGATACAATTTTTTAAAGATATTCTTCCTAAAGACAACAATCTTACATATTCACATTATAAGGCCATGAAAATGTTACGCCCAACTGGATTGCGATACAGGAAAATACATGCACGTCCAAATGATTGAGTGATATTTATAAAGGAATATGAATTTCTATCAGAGAGTACTAAATGTGGAACATCATTGTATATTTTGAAATAAAAATCACAAGCTAATGTAGAGATTACTGACATTCCTATCAAAGTATTTTGGTATCTTCCTATAATTACTCATTTTAAACGTTTATTTTCTAATTCACATGATGCAAAAAGGTTAATATTACATGTTGATGAGTGGATATTTGATTGAAAAATATGTCATCTAGCAGATTGTTTATAGGGGAATAAAATTGATGGGTAGTATCCCACATTATGAAATGAAGTTAGATGTATCATAATTGGGTTGTTCATGGATGGAATGAATCCATATCGAAGCCTCAGTACCACACATAGTTCATTGATATTTTTATTTGAAATTTATAACCTATCTCCTAAATTTTGTAAGAATCATAAAACATTCATGTTGAGTATAATGATATCTATACCAAATCAACTCAAAAATTATGTTGATGTTTTCTTATCACCATTAATTGATGATTTGAATCAATTATGGGAAGATGGTATTAGGGTGTATGATTCTTCTAAAATGGAAAATTTTCTACTGCTTGTAGTGATTATGTTCCCTATAAATAACTTCCCAGCATATGGAAATTTTTATGCATACGGTGTTAAGGTGCATAAATCATGACTAATTTTCAATTTATAGACTTGATATTGTCAATTGAATCATGGGAGGGAAATATTATACATGGTTCATCGAATGTTTTGTCTATGGATATCTCTTATAGAAGATTTAAAAATTCATTCAATGGATAACAATAATTTTATATTTCTCCGAAACCATTATCCACTAATGCTTATTTTGAGAGGGTTAAAAATATTGATGTGACCTTGGGAAAGGCACATAAATCTAGAAATTATAGACAAATTGGGAAGAAATAGTCAATATTTTTTGAGTTACCATATTCAATATTTCATAAAGTGAATCATCACATTGATGTCATGCGTGAGGATTAGAGTATATGTGACAGTTTGATTGGAAAATATTTAGATATTGATGGAAATACTAAATATGGGTTAAATGTAGGACTAGGCTTACTATCAATGGGAATACGTTTGGAGTTATATTCCTATCCAAATGGAAGATGAACAATTCTTCCCCAATATTGTCATGCATTATCCAAGAGGGAAAAAAATAGCATTTTTATTGTCTTTATTATATCAAAGGGTCATAGGGTTATTCCTCAAATGTAGAAACATTTGTCTCTTGGAAGGATTTTAAGTTGACATTTATGAAATCTTATGATTGTCATGTCAAGATGCAACAACTTCTACCAGTTAAATTGCATAGAATATTGTCCATCTGTGTCATAAATTCTATCATAAAGGTGTTTTATTTTGTTCTATTCAATTTTCAATAAGGTAATTAATTTGGATGCTTTGAAAATTATATAAATTAAGTAGTTTCTTTAATTTTTCAATAGGAAATGTATTTTCATCCATATTTTTTTGATATAATGGTGTATTTAATTGTTTATATGGTTTAAGAAATAAATATTTGTGGGCCAGCATATCTACGTTAAATATATCCTTTTCAAAGGTATATGAAGATATCGAAGGGTTATGTTAAGAATCCATTTCTACCTGAAGACACAATTTTTCAAAAGTATATTTCCAAGGAGGATGAAGAGTTTTTTACGAGCTACTTTTCTATGAAAGAGCACATTTATTTGCTTACATCTCTCCATAAACAATTTAATAATGTGGGAAAGGGGATTCATGCCATGAAAGTCAAATAATTTTCAGGTGAACCATTGAAGAAGGTACATTTATACATCTTGAATAAAATGGTTGATACTCAACCATATATTAAATTTCATATTAATTAGTTGAAACAATATCATCCAAAGAAGAATGAAATGTGGATTATGAAAAATCATAACAAAAAAATTACATGTTTTAAAAATAACATGCTCGGTAGATCAGGTACATCAAAGATATTAATATGGGTATTTTGTGTTCTAATTTTAAATGTGATCACATGGTTTGAATATGAAAATAATGGCTACACATTTTATAAAAAATCTCAGGACAACAGAAGTGATGTTCAGAATAGTGGTGTATTATTGTTCGCAGAAGAAATGTTTTTTTGAGTTCTAAATAAAAAACTAAATTTCTACATCAAGATCATTTATGAAGTCATTAAATAAATATGGTAGGTTGATTACAATAAATTTAATGTTCTTGTGTTTAACTACATATGGTTGATCATAAAAAAATGATTCATACATGATGGATTTGGAAGGACACTTGTTAATATGACTATATTGGAAGACACAACATATTCTTTTATAATAGAAACGTGTAAAACACAAATTTCTTATGTTCTTGATCAATCCGATATGCAGTGGTCTATTGTTTTACAATGAAAAAATCAATATGGTGGTGATGAATAAATTTGTGGTGATACTAATTTATGTGAGATGCCTACTTCTATAGAAATATTAATAGATAATAATGGTGATAATGTTGTAGACATGGTTTTTTCTATAAGGAACAACCATTAAAAATGAATTTGTGAAGACAATACATTAGTACATTCCTAATATTACATGTAACATATATTTATTTCTCATTTACTTTTATTAATTTCGTAAAATATTAGATAGTGTATTTTTTCTTTATTAAAATAAGTGTTAAAAATAAAAATTTGAAATGATTTTTTATTTTAGATTAGTTTTCCTTAGTTTACCATGGTAACCATTACATAACTTATATATTTATTTATTTTTTTGAATGAAAAATGTTTTAAATATATATGTTAAAAAAATTATTTTTTTGTGTAAAAAAGTTATTTATTAGGTTGGACCATTTTAAATATTCTTATACCAATTTTGGATTTTTTTTCATTCATTTATATGAAATTTCATATATCATTATTGTTGATAAAAGTTTGGTTAACTATAAAAAATTTAAATAATAATATGTTATGTATTAGTTTAATTTGGTGTTTCATTATTTTTCATTTCTGTATATATTTGTATTATAATATTTCAATTTGTATATTTTGTGTACTAAATGTTTGTCTCATGGATTTGAAGTATAATTATAGATAAATCATTTGATCAACAACAAAATTCTGTAGATAAAAATCATGATCATTACTCTAGGGAGGAACATCAACATGCTTCTGTTTATGTTCCTCAATCTTCTTCATGTGCTCCCGTAATGGAAAAGTAGAGTTGGAGGGTTCATAATTGTGGAAGCACACATTTACCAAAATTATCATGTTCTCATATCTTGGATTAGGGGACAGTTGTATAAATTGATGAGAATGATATTCCAAGTGGTCCTAATGAAAAATAGTTTAGGATTTTTGTATCAACTCAAGGTAAAAGAAAATTAGTCACATTGTTTAATAATTGGAGAAGAGTTGAATGAACAACACAATATCTGTTGTGGGAGACCATTTTGGTATGATATTTTACTATTGTTTGACTAATCTAGAAGCCTTTATAGTATAAAAAGTTTTCCCTCTTCTTCATCAGATGACATTTGATATACTTGACACTGGAGGAGTAACGAGGAAATGGTTTTCAATTGATGATAGAAGATGGATGGATTTAAAATAATCCCTCATATATGATTTCATTTTTTGGGGATAGAAAACATAACAGTCCATGTCCTAAATATAATTTCATATAAAAAAAACATAGAAAAAATTTGTTGAAATTAAAAGACAAGAAGTATTTTTGGTAAGTGAAAATTAAACTTTTACAAATTCTCTAATATTAATAATCTTGTTAATGACTTATTAATGATTTCTTATTCATAATTTACAAGAATAAATGGGAGATCATATGGAGGTCCAATCCAGAAATGTATACACCCATAGTTTATCTTGGGGAAGGTATAAATTATTGGAAGAAAAAATTATAGCTGAAAAATTAAAAAAACCTAGAGATGAGTCTTCCATATCTAGATAGGTTTTCCCTCCATCCCATTTGTCTTGACATGGAAAATTAAAGAGTGATTAGATGATCAAGAAAGGGAAACATCATAGAGAATAATATAGGGTCATTGCTGAGAGGATTATAAGTTGTTTATTTTATTTATTTAAGTGAATTCAATTATTTATATATATTGAATCTTTACATAATTCTTTAAATAGTTTATATAAGATTGTCTTTAGGATTGTAGCACACAAGCTCTATTTAAATATAATAGGATGAATGATATTTTATCTACTGCATTGGGAAAACCTAAACACTTAGGTCTTGAACTTGGATACCCATTGCGTATATTGATAAGAAATGGGTTACCATGTTCATCATCTTCTTACATGAAGGATTTATATAAAAAAATAGAATATTTGGAGGTTGATGTTCACAATATTAATTCATCAATGGAGGAAAATATTGGAGTGTCAGTACAGTTTATGTTTGCAGACATGTAAAGAAAATTTCAGATAGCAGCTCCCACTCTACCTCGTCTAGTGACTTCCACTACTCCATATTCACCTATAGATCCCATTATATATCCTCATCCTCCACCTAAAGACCCCATTTTTTATCCTACTCCTACACCCCCTCCCACACATCTTCCTATATGTAGTGAGCTTTATGTTTGATGGTCCTCACTATCATATATTTTATATGTAATGATATATTATAAAATAGATACAATTCATCATAAACAGTTAGAGGTAGAGAATCAAAGGTTCACTATACAAGATATTATAGATATTTCAGCTGGATTTCCATTACCTTCAGCTGAGGTGATGAGAGTTGGAATAAGTATTGGCCACTTTTTAGTTTTTCCATCCAGACATATGAAACCAATTACCATAGAAGTATGTGTATGTTATATCATTTTTTTGTATTATATTTGTTTTAACATTTTAAATTTAATATATTTATCTATTTACTTACAAGAATAATTTATAGGTAAATAAATATAGTATAAACTACCAAAAAGAAAAATGGACATGACATCAGATTTAGATTCTAGTAGTCTTTATTGATTTTCAATATATACAAAATTTTTAGAGGGTAATTATATATTTTCAATGGAAGCTCATGTTTTCGGTCATGCAATATATTTTGGGATTCTGAAAAATGATATCATGGTGCTTTTTATTAGAGATACATTGGGAATCAACATGATGAAAGTTCTTTCATGTATGTTTTAACAGAAATCTTCCCTTATATTAAATTTATTGAAAATTTATATTAATATCTCTTTTATATTTGGTATATTTAAAAAGTGGGTGATATGAATGAGAAAATAGATGTATATCGATTGATAGACCCATAGTTTATTTCACCTGAAGAGTATGAATTGGATGAGGAACCAAAAGTAGTTTATATTTATGAAATATTTCAAAATAATATAATTATATAGTGTTGGATGTTTCCTTATGTTGAGAGGTATGAAACATATATCTCACAAAATTTTATTTATCTTTTAACATAATAACAACTAACAATAAATTTTCGTTAATATTAGTGACCATTTGGTGTTATATATTTTTTTTTAAAATGATAAAATACTTTATTGGACATGTTCTATCCATGGTGATGTGCAAGGAAATTTTATTAAAATATTGGAAAAGTAATTTTTAAATTCATAATAGTTATTTTTATTATAATTTATTTTAAATTTATTTTATTCACATTAGTTTATAATAGGGGATGCGATTTATTTCTAATACCCAAAAATAAAAAGAGTGCAATGATCGAATATATAAAAGGAAAGGTGAATATCCATTTATAATAAGTAAATTTTAGATGTACTAAATAAAAAAGATCTTTGAACAGAAAAACTATTTTAAACCTAATTTTTATAAACAACAAGGCCTCATCAAATTCAGATATTATGTGTTATGATTTATTTATGAAATAATTACAATTGGGACTGTTACGAAGTCCACCCATTTAATATTTCCTTACAAATTATTCATTAATATTTCATTTGTGGTATTCATTATACATGTAAACTAATTTCATTTTAATATATTTCTATTTTATGACCCCCAGCAATTTAGTTCACAATTGGTCAAACACTTACAAGTGGAATGGTCAAATTATTTTACATGTTTGATTGTATTTTAGTTTTTTAGTGAATATTTTAATTTTAATTTTGTACTTGTAAATTTGTGTTTAGTAGCTGTTTTGGTTGGATTTTGGTTTTTTAGATAATATTATAATTTTATAATGTTGTAAATGTGATGTGTAATTTTTCTACTTGTTTTGTTTTTTTTGGTTTGATTCTTCTTGTTACAAGTCTAGCTTCTGGTTTGGTGTCTAGTTTTTTTCCTGTTCTAGTTTTGGTTGTTTAATGTTTTTTTTAAGTGGAGTCAAAGGGATTCATAAATTATTTAAAAATTATTATTTTTTACATCGATTATTTTATAACCGACATTAAAAATACATTTCAGTGGGTTTTTTATGCTGGTTATTTTATAACCGACATAAAAAATTCTTGGGAGCATGGTTTTCCATGTATTTTTTTTAACTCTCATGGTATATTGTTTTTTAGGTTAGTTATATAATAACTGATGTGAAAAAAATTCATCCTGGATCATTTTTTACATTGGTTATTAAATAAACAACATTAAAAACTCATTTGGATTAGAGTTTTCAACATCCTCTATATAAAAAATCACATAGTAGATTATTTTTATGTCAGTTATTAAATAAATGATGTATAAAATTCTTTATGATCAGGGTTTTCCATGTTGGTTATATAAAAACTGATGTGGTATACTATTTTTTACGGTGATTATTTAATAACCAACATGAAAAACCTTCATCCTGAAACGTATTTAACATCGGATGCTAAATAATCTACTTAAAAATCCTCCAAAATAATATTTTTTATGTTTTTTTAACAGAAATTAAAAAATATTCCTTTTTATGCCTCTTTCTAAAACATCGCTATAAAAATGATGTGAACAACCTAAAAAACCAACATAAAAATGTTTTCTTCACTACTGATTGTAGTTATTGAAGAATTATGGAAATCTATTTGATAGTTGTAAATTTAAATTTCTTATAGACAGGGATATATTGGAAAGGATAACAATGGATAGTAAAACATATCCTTCATTTGATCCTTATATTGGTACTGGTCCTAGAACTATTGGGGGAGATGGTCCTAATAATGGCATGAAGTCATTCAATGATGGGCCTTCATCTTGAATTGGGGACAATAGCATGGTTTTTATTATAGATGTATCTGAACCTACATCTCACTATCTAGGGATGAATTTCTTTTATAAATAAAATTTACTAGGAATAAATGACTCAATTATTAAGGAGATACAAATATGGCCCTACAAATACACCGGTCATGCATCAATCATAGGAATTGTGGATCGCACTAATGTTGGGTTTATGTTTGATAGGTATTATCAAGAACATACAGATATTTTCCAGCTGAATGATGGTATGAATTTAGCTTTGGTGGGGGATATTGTGGATCAACAAAATTAGCTTGATGAAGATTTTCACTAGGTAAAGCAGATTGGAAATGCATTTATGAATGGAACCTATAAAGGCAATAATACAAATACTACCTAATGAAGTTGAAAATATAGATCAGAGGATCATTTAAGGCTGATTCATGGTAATATTTGGAGACTTCCACTGGATTTAGGGACACACAAGCTTCTACGGGGGCTAAATTCACTTTCCTAGAGACACTAACTCTTAGCCCAAGTGAATCTATTCCTCTAGATTCACTTGGCATATTGATTTGTGATTGAGGTGAGCCTACTCCCACTATAGATTCTTTTAAGGGTAGATAATATGGAGACTCACCTCAAAATCAAGGGAATGATCCAAAGGATATCCTTAGGTCCCATTAGTCCTAGGAACATAAGACCTAAGAGTCAAAAGATGGAGAGGTTGAAGGCTAACCTTCTATCACTGCATCATTATTTGTTTCTGTGCACAATGGTGTTATAGCGACATCCATTTTAGATATTTTAACTATATTTGGAGTCGTTACCATCTCTATTATTTATAATAACATATATGTTAGCTCTAAAACATTTCAATAGGTTTTCCTTACTCATGATGTAGTATTTATAAGCAGAAAGAATAAGGATACATTTGAAACCAATTTTATTGATATAATGGAATCAATTAACGACCCTGAATTTGATGCATTCTATCATGAGAGACTTGGGAATAAAGACATCAGAAGAAAAATTAAGATAAAGGAAGGATACCCACATCTTTTAAGAAACTCTGACTATAATGATACTCCCTCTTTGGTGAATGTTCTAGATGTATGTGAGGTTCTCCAGGTGGACTATGTTTCTCATCATAAGGAACACTCAGTTGGGGAAAATGAAACCCATCAAGACATTCTCAGAGAGAATCCTCTTACTGATGACTCCTTACATTTTTACCCTACTATATAATATTGCATAATGGATGAATTCAGTCAATAATTACACGTTTTAGTATACAAAAACATGAATGCAGGTCAAGACATTGAATCTTGTAGTTAGAAAAAAGTATCATCCAATAAGGATGATCAAGGTGATACTTGGAAGTATCCAAAGCAATGAAGGAGTGGTAGAAAAATGAGAGGTATGGTATTATCATGTGGAAGGGGGCAGTCACAAGAAAAGGTGATTGTGTAGAGGGGATGGCCTGGTGTTTTTTTTGCTGTCATGTGTAAGATCCTGAACCTCCCATAAAGTATGTTTCTACATACATTTCAGTTTAAGTTCCTTATTTTGGTTAAATAAGTGTTTTCCCAAATTTCATGTGGATGGTTAAGGGTGTTCTGGGGTTTTAGGGCACAAATAAGGGATAAAGGGGCGTTTCTGGGCACACTGCATAGTTTGTGCATGGTTAGTGAAAATCGTGCACAAATCCCTGGTAACCATGTGAGGGGGAAATTTTCAAATAGTAACATCCGCACTGTTTTTGCATGGTTTGGAAAACCGTGTGTGTAAACCATATGTCTTATTGTTTTTTAAAAAAAACTAAAAAAATTCCATTACGGGAATTTTATGTTCCACTCATGACTTCACTCCTTCTCCCCTCTTACAACACTTTAAACAAACCAAAGCTCCCATCATCTCACAAGAGTTATTTGACCTCAAATCAAGTCCATTTAGTGTGTTGTTGGCTATATATTGAAGATCCAGGGAATCCTAATATCACTCTTGCTTTTATTTTTTGTTTAGGGTTTGCATCTCTTCCTTCTATCCATATGAGGCTCTAAAACCATTCTTTTCTAGTGAGTTTTAGGTAGAGGCTTAAAAGGGTGATTTAGATCAGGATCTAAAGCTTTCATTAAGTGTTTGTTCACCAATGGTTTCGAGGTAGGTGGTCTACAAGTTATATCCTCTATTTTTTCATAGATTTGTTCATGTAGGGTTTCATTATTGTTTCCCTATTTGATGTGTTCTTGATGACATTCACATGATGTGGTGTATATGGTGTCTAAATGATTAAATGAACCCTTCATGATCCCCATGGGATGAAATGAATATGCCTTGACCAAATTTGGTCCACCCATGGGGTGTTCTGGCACTCTTGATCAGGTTATGAAAATGTAAGTTGTGAAATTAACTCATAATGATGTAGAGACTTCTCAAGTATGTAAATTAGTTTATGTATTGAAATATATTAGATTGTGACTAGTTCTGTCTAGTGTTTTTAAAGGTTAAGGTAATGTTGGGTTGAAATGTAATTGGGTTAATTGGTATTATTGGGAACATAATAAAGAATTATTTTTACACTTAAATTTTCTTACAGAGATAGGCATGGAAAATGGGAAATGGGGATAAAAGAGTTAAGTGTTACAAATGATGTATGTGTTAAGAGATTAAATAATACTTTTAATTTCACCTTTATTTGATATTTTTGTAATATTTCTAGTGATATTAGATAAACTTGGTTATGATGTGGTTAATTTTAGAGAATTTTAAATAATAATGTGCACATGGCTTGGTAGAGTGTGGTATAGACCAGAGGTTCCACGCCCATGGGTTGAGTTGGACTGAGGTTCTAGCTTCACCCCTAAATGCAAAGATTAGGGAAGGGTATGGAGTTCTATTCCCCTAATAGTTTCATTCCACCAGGATTGAGGCTTTGAGGTGGGGATTATGAAGTTTTTATAATTTGATTCGTAGTGAGATGGGACTTGATTTTTTCCCATATTCTTGAGAATACTGAACTTTCCAAATCCACTAAACAAATGAAAAAGGTAGATGAAACAATGGGATGCCTAAATAGTAAACATATATTTAATGGTAGTATAATTTAAATGAATATAGTCTAGAATTTATTATTGAATTTTTTACATTTAATTACTATTATCTATCACTTTCAGTCATTATCTACTATGATAGATATTTTTTAGACACCATTGGTGGTAGCCTACTAAGTTATACTCAAACCCAGCTCGGGCCTCCATTGGGTAACCAAGAACATTTCATGCTTATATGTTATGACAAGGGAAAGGGACCTATGATAGGGAGTTGAGTTGGACATGGGACAGGTATGTGTGAGGTCTGGGAATTGGATCCATGACCATTTTGGGGATTCAGCTGTTTTCCTTTCTTTTGGGGTTTTTTTCACATGGAATTTTTTCATGCAATGACATATTTACTCTTGTATATGTTTTTCACATTTTGGGAGTTAGTTATTTACATTGTTATTAATTTTTTCTTATTGTTTCTACTATTTGAATTGTGTTCGGTTGTGTCTTACTCTAGTAAAGTGGGTATTGTCTCCCCACATGATCTATTTGACCCTCACTACTAGTCGACATCCTTTGTCGTATAGGGAGGAACGCCTACGGTCATGTGGTCAGTCGGATCGGGGCACTGATTTAGTGGCTCCAGGGTTGAGGATTTTACAATGTGGTATTAGAGGATTTCTTTTAACTTTCATAAAATTTGGGGGATGGTAGACGGGAGGTTAGGAATGTTTTTTTCTTTGGTAATAAACACATGATTCAGAGTAGCTAACCAATGTATGTGGGAAAACCCATGTCACCCTAGGAGGGGATTGTTGTTCTTGTTGTGTGTTGTTATATTTTATGATATATCACCATCGACTGATTCCCTTGTTGTGTGATTTGAGAGTTTTGTGATATTTTTCTAGTGTATTGAAAGGGTATAAGTTTGTTCATTCATGAATCATTCTATGCACCTTTTTAGGTAAGTGAAAACCACCATGGTTGGAAAACACACAGTTTGGGTGTGTTGTATATAAGGGTTGGTATGCATTTTTTTCCCTTAAAATTAGTGAAATTGTTTCTATTGGGATGGTATGAATGGATAAAAAAGGTGAAAAGGGTAAGTAGAAATTAGAAAATGGTTCTTAATAATGAATTAAATTCAAACTAACATGTTGTAATAGTAGATTGGGATAAGGTAATTATTTTTAATTGGTGGAGAAGATATGGTTTATAACAATGTGAATTAGATAGTCATATTAGATGTTGCATTAGGATAGATGGCCTAGGGTAGTGATATGGTTTGGAGTGGGAACATTTGGGTAGTATATCTAGATTGTTTTTGTTGTGGTTAGTGATGATCATGTCAATATCTTTTTCCCATCCATAAAATAATTATGGTTACATTCTAAAGATCATGTTTGTCCTGGTAGAGAAATTCCATCTCGAATATGGGTGCTGTTTGGGAGACATGGGGACATTTTCGACAATGACCTTATAGAATTGGAGAAATATAATGTGTTGATCCATTAATATAGGGAAGATATGTTCCATGAAAACATTATTTATTTTATAAAAATTATGGAACGAGACCTAGTGAGGGCTACACTGAGTGTGTTTGAGAACACCATAGAGTTTCAACTGCATCACCCTCTGAGCTTCACTGGAGAGGGTGGGCCATAGGTAGAATCATTTTGGATAGAGTCCATACAAACAATTCTTGACCATCTAGTGCCTCCTCTAGAGAATTTATTCTATTTAGAGGCCTATATACTAAGAGGTAAAGAAAAGAGTTGGTGGGACATCGTGGTTCATACAGAGTAGACCAAGGGAATAGTATGTAAATATTCTTAAGAGATGTTCCTTGAGAACTTATAGCTAAATACCTTGAGGAAAAATAATTCTATGGATTTTATGAGGATGAATCAATGGAAAATTTCAGTAAGAGACTATTTTAGTCATTTCACCAATTTGAGAAACATCATTCTAATGTTGAAAAGAGATATGGAAGCTATGGTGAAATGCTTCCAGGATAGGATGAGACATGAGACTAGGTCTCATGTGATATATTTTTTCTGAAAAGGTTTGTTATTTAGTGAATCATGCCCTTATCTCTTAGGGGAATATTAAGGGAGATTCATGTACTAAACTTGTGTTACTAGCTGGCTAGGTAGGTGGTGCGACTTCTGATAGTAGGAAGAATCGTTTGGGAAATTTTCAACAGGGTGGAAGTGAACAGAGCATCTAAAAGAGGGGTTCATCTACTTATGGTGGAAACTAGTTATTCTATTATCAGTGTGGCGGGATGGGGAAAAAGTGTTACCAGTGTCCCCACCCACCGGTCAAGTGTCGATCCTATAGTAGGTTAGGTAAGATGAAGAGGTTCTGGAGGAACTTACAATAGTTAGGTAATGATGGTGGTCGGGGACATATGATGAGTGTTGGAAGAGGGTCGGTTATCCTGTATCTGGATGGTAGTTCGATCTCCACGGTTAGTACTGTTAGAGGTAGTGGATGTGGAACTGTGGGAAAAATATCATCATTTTCTACAAGGAAGTGCAGTGCAGCATACTCAGGCCAGAGCCCAATGTAAAGGGGTAGGTCATCTCCATGCAGTTCAGACTACATTGATGTTAGTGAGGCAGGACCATCTACCGTTCGAGGTGTAATTCATGTATCTTACATGATTTCTATTTCATTATTTGAAACATGTGTTTCGCATTCATTTATTTATTTTCATTTCATAGTTGTGTTGTTCTTAACTATGGAGACTTCAAGTTGGGTAATGTATCTTGATAATCAGCTTGGGGTACAAGTTGAGGACATCATGAAATGTAAGGGTTGTGCTCTTGAGGACGGTGGGTGTTGTTTTATGTGGGATCTGTTTGTTCTAGAGATGTCACATTTTTAAGTAATCATGGGGATGGATTGGTTGGTGTTATATCAATCCCATATCGACTATTACTGACATCGGGTAATAATCACATCTCTCAATAAATGAACTTATGTCCTTCGTGGTGATTGGAATACTTGATAGGTTCATGTTGGGATGCTATGTCAACAGTTTAGATAACTCATAGTCTAAGTAGCATGCCTTACATTGGATGATGGGAATAAATAGAGGTCATTCATCCTTCTTTTATGGAATAGTTTCCATATTTGTTTCCCAAGTAATAAGTAGGGTTACCGCTAAATAAATATGTTGAGTTTACAATGGAGTTGTTACCAGGAACGGAGTCAGTTTCTATTCCACCATATCTAATGGCGCCATAAGAGCTCTAAGAACTGAATGTTCTAAAAGAGGAGTTATAGCATAATGGATTTATCCATCAATGTACATCTCCTTGTCGATATCATGTGTTGTTTTCTAATAAGGCTGACGAATCACGAAGGATAATTGTTGATTATAGGAAACTGAACTATATGATAGTTAATAACAGATACCCTCTTCCTAGAATCGATAAACTATTTAATCAGCTTAGAGGTGCCTCTATGTTTTCAAAGATTGATTTGAGATTTGGGTACCATCAGTTGAGGGTGAGACCTTATGACGTACTCTGGATAGATTTTTGAAGTAGGTATAGGCAGTATGAATTTCTAGTCATGCTGTTTCATTGACCAATGCATCTACTATGTTCATGTCCTTGATGACCTAGATATTCCACCCATATATGGATTAGTTTGTATTTTTCTTCATTGATGAAATCTTATTGTACTCGATAACCTTTTTAGATCATACTAAACATCTTGACATAGTCTTGAGTATACTAAGAGAGCATAGGATTTGTGCCAAGCAATCAAAATTTCTATTTTGGATTGATGAGGTACACTTTATGGGACACATCATATATTATTTTGGTGTGTCGGTGGATTCAGAAAAGGTGTCGGTTGTGGTGTCTTGGAAGCATCACAATAACATCTCTTATTTTTCGAGTTTTCTGGGTTTGGCTAGTTATTACATAATGTTTATTACATATTTATCTCATTTGGAAATTCCACTCACAGGATTAACCAAGAAGGGAGGTTACGTATGATTGATTAGAGGCTTGTGATAATGTTTTCCAGGAGCTAAAGAAGCAGTTGACTACCGCACCGATTTTGGACTTACCCGAACCAGGTAAGAGGTAAAACTTGTATTGTGATGCATACAGTATTGGACATGGGCCAGTAATAATTTAGGATGATCGGGCATTAGATTATGGGATGAGGTAGTTGAGACTACACAAAATCAATTAACCTACTCATGACATTGATCATTCATTTTTGGTTCATGCCTTGAAGGGTTGGAGGCACTACTTGTTTGGATAAAATTTTACATTGTTTACCAAAAAAAAGACTCAAATATATATTCTCTTGGTAGGATTTGAATCTTAAAAAGTGACTGTGGGTCAGGTAATTATACTAATTTTATTTTGTGTTGGTGTACACACCAGGGAAAGGGAATATTTTCAGTGATTCTCTGAGCTGGAAGACTCAAAATCCGGTTGTTTAGGAATCCAGTTCAAAATGGAAGATGATGGTCTTGTTTGTTGAGAAACATTTGGAGGCATAAAATGGGCCTGAGCAGATGAACCTTTCATCAATAGCAGTTTAATCCTATAACACCCCAAGATTTCATAGTATTTTATTTCTTTAATGTAATTCAATAACTTTCTTTATACGCAACACAGAGTTCATGTGCACAACAAGATTTCCAAACGAGCCATTCAAAAGTTGTTATGAATGGTATTAACTAAATTTTGAACTATATATAATAATTATATTCTTTGAATCCATGTTATGAGTTTCTTAGACATAATGTAAGAACTAATTCATTTTTTTTATATAAAAGAGGTAATTTTCAAAAAATGCACTTTTACCATATTTTAATAGTTAACCCTTTTTAAGTCCAATATTTGAAACATTTATATATTCAATTTAAGAAATTAAACTTCTTCTTTAAAATCAGTACATATGAATTTAGATTGAATAAATTTTTTGTTTTTTCTGATAACATTCATATTTGGGTGAATCGTGAAAAATACTATTTTTTAACTGAAAAAAAAAATTTTAAATCAAAATAATTTAAAGTGTTAAATTATAAATTTTAATGGTTTATAGGTACAAATAGATTATATTTTTACCATTTAATCCAATTCTGGTCATTTTATGTAAGTTCACTTTGAAATTCGACACAATGAATTCTCAATATTTTGATAGTTATTATTTCTTAATAATACGCCTTTTGATTTTGACAACGGGAATTAATTTTAAATTAATAAATGAAACTTATATGTTTTGAATTTGGTAAAACAGACTTCATTTTGGTATGAAAAATATCAAAATTATCCTATGGTGAATTTTTTGTATTTTTCTGAAAACATTTAATTTTTGATGAATAGTGAAAAACACTGAGTTATAGCTTAAAACCGAATTATTATTTGAATAATTATTTATTTAATATAAATTTATTTTAGGTCAAAATAGATACATAATACCTATATAATTTCAGTGTAATTAATTTGAGTCAGTTTATAATAATTTTAGATATATTAAAATTTTATTAAACTTTTCAGCATCTTCTACCCACCTCCTAGGAGAATTTGGAAATTCACATAAAACATAATTTTACCAGTTCTATGAGTGGAATTCATAAAATCTGAAAGAAAAATTTAATATCAAGGATTAAAATTTGGTTCAACAAGATAAAAATAATTTTTTCTGAATAGTAACTTTTTACTTTTATTAACCACGGTTAAAAGTAAATAGTTTAATTAAGGGTAAATATTAATATTAATATTACCATAACACATGTCCAAAATATATTTGACAAGTTTATTTTGACCAAAAAGAACCCTAGGAATAAAATATTACAATTTAGGTCCTCTTTGATTAGATTAGGACTTTTATTATTATTTAATTCAAAAAAGAGTTAAAAGAGTTAAACTACCAGTTCAATTAATAAAACGTTTTTAATATGGGGTTATACATAAGATAAATTCAATTATAAATATTCATTAGAAATATAAAATTATTTCATAAAAATTGGTATTTTATTTATAATTTTTAGACATTAAATATGTTAATTTATTTATGACACAATGGTGATGCAGTAATTATCGAATTAAAGAAATATTAAAATAATTGATATTATAAATTTCAAAATAAATGTAATTTGACCCTTTTTATGAATTCCACTAATTTTCTAGGATAATATGACATGTTAGTATTGATTTAATTAATATTTTTATAAGTAATCATGTTGTTATGTGTTTCACAAAAATCAAATTCCAAATAGTGTCAAAATTGACAGAAAAGAGTTTTTAAAACAAATATTATTTTATTAATTGATATTATATTTCTAAAAATCTACGGTTCGGCCAAATGACTTGTATTATAATATGTGTATAATTAATAGACCACTATTGGGTCGCTTGGATGTATATAGTATGTTTGTTAACTATATAATATAAAAATAAAAAGTGACATGGTAAATGTCAAACTAATTAACAATGATTTAAAACTAAAAGATAAGGTTAATATAGTGAACAAAACTGGTATAATACATATTGGTTGAAATTATTTTGACCCATAACCACCTTATACTTTGAATAATCCACTATGGATCCATTGGAATCCGAATATGAATTTATTATAAAATAATACATTAAGTTTTTCCTAAAGATCCCCTCCTCCCCCTTATAAAAGGACACCACTTCTAACAATTCATCACACCTAAAAAGCCATTTGGCTCGGCCAAAACCTACCCAAATATTCTCTCAACATCCCTCTATTCAACCTAGAGTCCATTGTTTATTCATAAAGTCATCCTAAAGATCCCTTTTGATCAAATCAAAAGGAAGAACACGAAGAAGAGGTAATGCTTTCAACGCCATTTTTTCAAGATCCTTTCTTCTTAAACTTCTTATTTCTTTGTTATTTTATTTCTAAAATAATAACTACAATATCTTCTATATACTGTTATGTTATTATAAATATTATATGACCATATTCTGTATTATATCCATCCTTTGAATGACATGTCACCATATGTGCGTACGTACGGATTACCATCTCAAGGTCGTGGTGTAATTGTTATTCAAAAACATTATTATTTTGAAGGGTATGATAATAATATGTAATTTATGTAAATAATAAATATAACGTGATAATTATTATGTATATATGATATACCATACAATTATATATTACTTTAATATCAAAATAATGATATTGTCGCTCGTGCGTACGTACGGACTACCGTCTCCACGAACACGATGAGATGCATTCCTCATCGTATCCATTCAAGTATAATTCTCATTTGAAGATTTAAAATAATGTTTAAGGACATTATATCATTATGGATATGAGTAATATACAACCTATCTATAACAAACATGTCTTATGTAACAAAACATATAAAAGAAAATGAGTAAGTTAACACCTCAAACGACGATAATACAAAGATATTATTAAAAAATCAGTGTTAAAAGATCATATATGATATCATAATAATATATCTGATTCTTGTATAACATAAATACAATTATTTCACCATTATAGAGGAGGTTAACCTACCCTCAACCAAGGAAAAGTACAAGGTATGGGGTTTTCATCTCACTCCTTATTCCCGTGAGATTCATGCTATATTGCCACTATTACCTTTTGTGTGGTGTATGTAATTCCCATAATTGTATTCCTTTTGTAATACTGTTTAATTTATGTGTATTTACATATTCATTGTATGATACCTCTTTCATGGGTTGTATGTTTCATGTGTTAACAAATTGGTTGGGGTTAATTTCACAATCTCTTTATTATCCGAGGCTGTTTTTACGTAAGTATCTACTGTGACATGTTTATTTTCCATGTCCATGTTTTATGAATGAGTTTTCAAAGGGATTATTTTAAGGGAATTATTTATTAAAACATCATTTCAAATGTTTTAAATATTTATTCTTCTAAATATTTTTCTTTAATTTCGGTGTCTTCAAAATGGTTTTAAAGGATTTATTTATATGGACATGAATGTTTTTAAAATGTTAATTCCATTCAAAAGTTTCAATGTGGTATGTGACACATTGATTCAAAATTGTCTTTAAATGAATTCTTTTATAAATTTTGTGAATTTTAAATGTTTTAGTGAAAAAGGGGTATTTCCCTCAAAGTGTTTTACAAATCATTTTCATCTATGTGAAAATACGTTAATGGAATTAAACTTGTTTTGAAGTTGATTCAATCTGACACAATACAATCTTCCATATTTTATCGAATGAGTTATGTTTGAATGTGGATGTGTTATTTTTATACCATTCATGTTTTTTGGATAATGTATTGACATTTCATATGCTAGTTTTAATAGGAATGTTTATGTTATTTTTAGACCTCTTCATATGAGGAATGCATTGGAATTAGTAAGTGATAGGTGGAGCCCGCTATAGATCCTCGATACATTGGTAGGTCTCATGAGACAAACTAGTGTCTTGGCACAAGGCCTCGACAAAATCTTATTTGTAGTCTTGGAATGAGGCCTTGACTGTGTTGTTATGATAGTCTGAATTATGCATTCCATCATTATGAAATTGGTTATAGATATTTCATGTTGTTATTCGACTAGTAGAATATCCATGTGAATAATTAAATGGAATTATTTCATTTTATCTTTTCCATATTATGTTTAAGTTCAAGATTAAAAGGCTTTTGTTTTATTTATACATTGCCATAAATGTTTATGCTTATTTATGAAAATTTCTGCTATATTTTTATCCTTACTGAGCATCTGAGCTCACCCCTTTCAATATTTTATTTTTCCCAGGATGTGAAGAAGTATTTTATGAATGACATGTAGGGATACTATGAGGAGATATGAAGCGAAGATGTTGTTGTAGTTTTTTTTGACTTTATGATGTAATGTAAGACTTATTAATATATATATTATTTCTAAGTCTACTAAACTAATCGGTCATTCAAGACTTGAACTTTTGTGATCATGCCAATGTTATGTAATAATGCACCGACTCTGGGTAACTGGGGTCGGGGCGTTATAGTTAGTATTAGAGGAAGTTTAGTACAATCCTTGAAAGATAGATTTTGATAAACTTTGATTAGAAAAAATATCCCTAAGATAGACTTTGAGGATTAGTATAGAATAACTTCCTATAATTTTGGTATTGTAGAGATTTTTTAAGTTTTCCATGCAATACATCCTTGTCAGGATACGAGTAGGTAGAGGCAGCTCTGGCACAAATGTACCTAAAGGTATAACCCAAAAACACCACTTTGAGCTAGACTCGAACGAGAACGGGTGCACCACAACGAGACTTGCTTCACTCTTGGTTGCGACACTCTCAGAGGATATGCATAGGATAATTCTCATTTTCTTTACAAACCATTATGAAGTGTTTATGAGTATATACATACTCAAAGAAGACATTTTTATGATTACCGATTATATACATAAACTTTATAATTTATGTTAAGTGTTTTACATGTTTGGGATTAGGTATTGTTATTCATAAACTAATCTAGTGTATTCCATTATTTAGAAATGGTATCCAGTAGAAGGAATGAGAACTCCATCAATACGCCTGATCCAATGAGTAAGAAGGATCATATCTTTCATGGTCTTAAGCCAGAATTTAGGAGGGAAATAGTCTCCCATGTATTATCATCATATGATGAAATTGTATCATGTGTTGATAAGATAAGTAAAGAGTTTTCGGAGTCCTATGGATTTGAAGGGAATCCAAATAAGAAAAGGATGGTAGATAGAATGACAGATAATGGGAAGAAGGTAAATAAGGATTTTCTTATATGTGATAACTGTCGAAAGAATCACCTTGGAAAATGCTTGAAGGGAATGGGAGTATGTTATAATAGTTGAGAAAAAGGACACAACATTCATGATTTTGAGGGTAAGAAAAAGGTTTCAAATGTACAATACTTCATCTGCAAGGAGTGGGGACACTACTCAAATCAATGTTCAATTCATCAGAGTATACCCCAAATGATGCTATTGGATAATAATAAAGTTATTATACTACCACAGATTAATAGGAATTACTAGTGTTCTTATGTTTTTATTATAGAATTATTACATTCCAGTGTTGTATCAATGATGAACTGGTTATATAAATTATGGAGATAAATAAGGATTGTACTGTAGTACTATTTCATTTTGGATTTGAGATTATATGGTACTATGAAAAGTGACTCAACTGTAAGTTAATTTTTTTAAAAAAACATTGTTGAAAGAAACGTAATATTTAATATGATCTTGATACTGAGTTAGTAATTTTGGAATATTATATGGTTGATTTGGATAAATTATATTGGATATTTTTGACTACCATGGAACTGATTAATGGTTTGTTTATTTCATCATTGTTGGAATATTCAATGTTTTTGGATATAAGGAATATATTTAGTATTCTATAAGGAATAAGGGAGCATTAATAGAATCAATAATGTTTTCTGGTAATTCAGGGTGTTACCATATTTTAAAAAAATACATGATGAAGGTATTCACATGTTATTGCGTGGAAAAAAGATATTCATTATATTTTGATTCCTTATAAAATTTGGACTGTGATTTTTGAAAGAAGTAATTTGGATAAGTCTAAAGGTTGGAATGTATTATATTTGACATTTTATACATTTTTTAAGGTTAAATCATTTCTGAATATTATTTTTGGATTGTTATAAAAAGTACAACCTGGAGGTCGGGTGAAAACCTGTCACGTCCGTCAAGGCTGTGAGACATGAACCCAGAATCGAAGGGCGACAAGGGTGTATCACCTACCACTGACCCACGTGATGTCCTGGATTGAATAATGTAGTTTTTTATAGGGTCTGGAAGATGGATTATAAATTCATTTTCTTGAACCCTATATGAATAGGATAAATAGAATATTTTTTAAGTTCTATTATCTTTTAGAGTGAAAGATGAGTTTGTGGTAGAAATTAGTTAAATGATGGAACTCTACTTGACAAGTATAAATTTTTTTTTATATTTTTCTATGAATAAATAAATTATTAAACATTAGGTAAGGAATCTTAAAAACAAAAATGTGTTATCCTAATACCTTATGTTTTTTTGAACCAATAGTGTTTTAAATCATCATAGATTGGTGGCTTTGAGGCCCACAATTCTACAATGGTTTATAATTGATGACCTCAATCACTCCCTATAAATATTTATGTTTTTCCTCTAATTATATTTCTCTAATGTCCACCAATGTTCTCCTAATTGAGATCATAATTTGGTGGTGACTATTTCATTCCCCTTTTCCTTTTATTAAGACTAAATTTTCTTAACCCAATTTCGGATGTGGGTTTCCCCATAAAGGTATTTTGTATTTTCAACCATTTATTTTTTAAGAAAAATTTCAAATTTCCAGGACTCAATTTATTGAAGGAGGGATGAATTCAACCCCCCAAGATTTCATAGTATGTTATTTCATCAAAGTAATTCAATAACTTTCTCTACACGCAACACTGAGTTCAAGCACACCACAAGATTACAAAAATAGCCATTCAAAAGCGGTTATGAATAGTATTAACTAAATTTTGAACATTATATAATCCTTATAATTTTAGAATCCATATATGATAGTTTTAAATTTAAATTTCTTATTTACAAGGATATAGTGGAAAGGATAACAAAGGCTACTAAAACTTATCCTTTATTTGATCCTTATATTGGTACTGGTCCTTGAACTATTGGGGGAAATGTTCCTAATAAAGTCATATAGTCCGTAAATGATGGGACTTCATCTTGCATTGGGGGAAATACCAAGGTTTCTATTATAGATGTATCTGAACCTAAATCTCACTATCTAGGGAATAATTTCTATTATAAATCTAAGGTACTAGGAATAAATTAATCAATTATTAAGGAGATAGAAATATGGCCCTACAAAGAAATCGATCCTGCATTAATCATAGGAATTGTGGATCCCACTAATGATGGAAATATGTTTGAGAGGGATTCTCAAGAATATACATAAAGTTTCCACTAGAATGATGATCTGAATTTATCTTTGGAGGAGGATATTGTGGATCAACAAGATTTGCTTGATGAAGATTTTCATCTGGTTGAGCTAATTGGCAATGCATTTATGAAAGGAAAATATAAAGACAAGAATACAAATATTAACTAGATGAAGTTGAAAATAAATATCATAGGATCATTAAAGGATGATTCTTGGTATGATTTGAAGTCTTCCCCTGGAAAAAGGGACACACAAGCTTCTATGGGGGCTAAATCCACTTTCCTAGAGACACCAGATCTTAGCCCAAGTGAATCTATTCCTCTGGATTCTCTTGGCATATTGATTTTTGAATATGGTGAGCCTACTCTCACTATAGATTATTTCAAGGGTTTATATTAAGGAGACTCACCTGAAAATCAGGGGAATGATCCAAAGGATATCCTTGGGTCCAATTAGTCGTAGGAACGTAAGACCTAAACGTCAAAAGAGGGAGAGGTTGAAGGCCAACCTTCTATCACTACATCAGTCTTTGATTCTATGCACAAGGGTGTTATAGAGAGATCCATTTTAGATATTTTCACTATATATGGATTCGTTCTATGTCTATTATTTTTAATAACATATAATTTATCTCTAAAACGTTTCACTTGCCTTCCCTCACTCCTCATGCAGTATTTATAACCGAAAAGAAGAAGGATGCCTTTGGAACCAATTTTATTTCTATGATGGAATCAATTAACAACCCTAAATTTTGTGCATTCTATCATGAGAGCCTTGAGATTAAAGACATCAGAAGTAAAATAAGGATAAAGGAAGGCTACCCACATCATGTAAGAAACACTTACTATAATGTTACTCCCTATTTAGTGAATGTTCTAGATGTAAGTGAGGTTCTCCAGGTGGACTATGTTTCTCATCATGAGGAACACTCAGTTGTGGAAAATGAAACCCATCAAGACATTTCCGAAGAGAATCCTCTTACTAATGTGTTCGATCATTTTTACCCTAGTAGAGAATAATTCATATTTGATGACTTTGGTCAAGAATTTCAAGTTTTGGTGTAAAAAAACATGGATGGAGGTGAAGACATTGAATATCATAGGAGGAAGAAAGAATAATCCAACAAGGACAATCATGGTGATTATTGGAATTATCCAAAGCAATGGAGGAGTGGTGGAAACCTGAGAGGTATCATCATCTCATGTGGAAGGGGGTAGTCACAAGAAAAGGTAATTATGGAGAGGGGATGGCCTGGGGTTTTGTGGTGGTGTCATGTGTAAGATCATGAATCTCCCTTAAGGTATGTTTCTACTTAAATTTCAGTATAAGTTCCTTATTTTGGTTAAATAAGTATTTTCCTAAATTTCATGTGGATGATCAAGGGTGTTCTGGTGGTTTGGGGCACTAATAAGGGAGAAAATGGGGTTTCTAGTCATACTTCATAGTTTGTGCATGGTTAGTGAAAATCATGCGCAAATCCCTGGTAACCGTGTGAGGGGGAAATTTTCAAATAGTAACATCCACATTGTTTTTGCATGGTTTGGACAACCGTGTGTGTAAACCATATGTCAGGTTATATTTTTAAAAAAATTAAAAAACATTCCATTACTGGATTTTTATGTTCCACACATGAATTCACTTTTTCTCCCCTCTTACAACACTAGAAACAAACCATATCTCCCATAATCTCACAAGAGTGATTTGAAATCAAATCAAGTCCATTTACAGTGTTTTTCACTATATATTGAAGATCCAGGGAATCCTAAAATCACTCTTGCATTTATTTTTGGTTTAGGGTTTTCATCTCTTCCTTCTATCGATATGAGGCTCTAAAACCATTATTTTATGGGGTATTTTAGGTTCAGTCTTAAAGAGGTGATTTAGATATGGATCTAAGGCTTCCATTAAAGGTGTGTTCACCAATGGATTCAAGGTAGGTGGTCTAAAAGTTATATCTCCTAATTTATTCATAGATTTGTGCATGTAAGGTTTCATTATTGTTTCCCTATTTGATGTGTTCTTGATGACATTCACATGATGTGGTGTATTTGGTGTATAAATGATTAATTGAACCCTTGTTGATACCCATGGGATGAAATGAAGATGACTTGACCAAATTTGGACCACCCATGGGGTGTTCTAGCCCTCTGGATCCGGTTAACGAAAATGTAAGTTTTGAAATTAACTCATAATGATTTAGAGACTTTTAATGTATGTAAATTAGTTTATGTGATGAATTATACTGGATGGTGACTAGTTGTGTCTAGTGATTTTAAAGGTTAAGGTATTGTTGGGTTGACATGTAATTGGGTTAATTGGTATTATTGTGATATAATAAGGAATTATTTTTACACTTGAATTTTTTTAGTGAGATAGGCATGGGAAATGGGAAATAGGGACAAAAGAGTTATGTATTAAAAATTATGAATGTGTTAAGCGATTAAGGAATACTTTTAATTTAAACTTTATTTGATATTGTTGTAATATTTCTAGTGATTTTAGATAGGCTTGGTTAGAATGTGGTTAATTGTGTAGAATGATAAATAATAATGTGCACATGGCTTGGTAGAGTGTTGTATAGACCAGAGGTTCTACGCCCACGGGTCGAGTTGGACTGAGGATCTAGATTTACCCCTAAATGCATAGATTAGGGAAGGGTACAGAGTTCTATTCCCATGATAGTTTCATTCCTCCTAGACTGAGTCTTTGAGGTGAGGATTATGTTGTTTTTATAATTTGATTCCTAGTGATATGGGACTTGATTTTTATTCCCATATGCTTGAGAATACTGATCTTTCCGAATCCATTGAACACATGAAAAAGGTAGATTAAACCATGGGATTCCTAAATAGTAAACATGTATTTAATGGTAGTATAATTTAAAGGAACATAGTCTAGAATGGATTATTGAATTTTTTACTATTAATTGCTATTATCTATCACTTTCATGCATTATCTACTATCATAGATATTTTTTAGACTC